>CM065677.1:7870763-9070763 GCA_033220385.1 Triplophysa yarkandensis | reverse complement strand
GTTTAAAGGATGTTGGTAACTAAATATCTGTGGTCCCCAAACCAATATTCTTCAAAATATCTTCTTTTGTGTCCAGCAATAGAAAGAAACATGTTTCAAATGAAAGAATAATTTTGAAGTGACAAAAGGTGAATAAAAGATGACACCTCATTTTAGTAGTCTAACCCTACAGATTTTTTAAACAGTTAACACAACATACAGTATGCGGGTGTCAGGTGAAAGCAGTTACACTTGTCACGTATTTTCAATTTTTATTTTATGTCATTTTTAACAGTTTTTGTGTAACTGTTTTAGTCATGGTTGACTTGGATAAAACAAAGCGAAATAGATTTTAGTTTAATATGGAGCATTTACCCTCTGCTGAATGTTAGGAATGCACCCTTTGAACTGTCCAGGACATCACATTGACACTTTTTCTTTCATTCATTTGATTCTCTGGCTTTCTCTTTGTGCCTGATGTTGTCAAGCAGCCAAGGCAGTCTCATATCCATTTTGCATGCTTGTTATGGAAAACATAGTTATGAATATTTAGCATTCAGCAAGCAGGGTAACATGAGGGAAGGATTGCTTCCAACAATCATTTTGGGTTGTTTTTGTTTTTAAGAGCAAGAAATAGATGATAGTTCAATACTGAAATAATGTAAGATACACGGTACTACTAAGAGTCTTACTGTAAATTTCTGGAGGGTAAACAGATTGACAGCTTCAGATTAGACATGGAGGCAGCATGAGGGTCCTGTTCTGGATTGGATGATGTCTGGTGCCATTGAACCCCATGACTTCAGAGTGGAGCATCTCTAGGGAGAGGAAGGATTACAAGAAGCTCAATATGTATGACAACATTTCTCACCACCTGCTAAAGTGTCAGTCAAAACAGCATTTGGAAGGGTTTGTTGGAAATGCGCATTAGCAATGAATCTTCAAAATCCTACAAACTTTTTGTAATGTTAAACAAACCTTTAGTCTTTAAACAAGCATGTTTGTAGTCTAAAATATTGACATGTTTTTGTTTTCTTAATGGAATACAGTAACCATATTATTTATATTAAATTATTTCCTATCATACATCATATAATTTAGATCACATCATATAAATATTTGCATCTTTGTTTAAAACTTTATTCTGTATTCATTGCCTTTTCTGAGACTAACCTTAATCGTCCAAATCTTTCTCTTGCTGTATGATATTAAAGGGATAGTTTATGCAAAAAAATTTTTGTTTTCATTTACTCACTCTGCTCACGTTTTTCAGATCTGCATTGGAACACAGAGAAAGATATTTGGAAGAATTCTTATAACAGTTCTTGGACCCCATGGACTACAACAGTAGAAAAAAATCACTTAACACAAAGTGGATATTTTGAAGAATGTAGGGCAACAAAAGAGCTCTAGAGTAACTTGACCACCGTGTTAATATTTCCAACTGTTTGATCTCAAGCATCCATCCAAATGTATTTCTCTGTGTTCAGCCAAACAAAGAAATTTATACAGGTTTGGAACAACTAGAAGACGAGTAGTTCAATTTTGGGGGAACTATCCCTTTAATACTGCTTGCGCAAGGCATCCCTATTCGAAAGACTTACTGTATTGTCTGATACCACTGTAAATGTCATAAACTAGCGGAATGTGTTCTTTGAGATGGTTATCAAAGAGCACTTTTTGGAAAGATTCGCAGACCCCTTCAGTCAAAAGAGCTCAGCTTATTTTTGGATAGCTTCTGAAGGAGCACTTGTTGCCTCCCCATCCTACGCAGTGCACTGGACCCTGATCCTTCATTATTCTCATGCTCTTTTCCAGCTGCTGCCACAACATTCCGATACCCCCCCATCCATTCTGTAACTGCATCTCTAAGAATGCCCTGGGAAGTCCTGTGTTCATTGAGAAACACTGTGGATGTTGTTCTTTCCTATGTTATAAGTGCGGACGGTGTGGCTTGGTTTTGATGACCTGGGATCAGTTTTATGATACTTACAGGGTTTTTGTTGTTCTTCATTTGTTGTACATGTTGTCTTTGACAAGACTGGGGACCAGAGATGTAGTGAAACACTTAAATTTCGATATACTATACAATATTTATGGGATAACTTTTGTGCCAAATAAAACAGGCTAAACTTTGGAAAATCAAACAAACATACAATGAGAACGAAGAAAAACATCTTGATCATAAATTAATTAACACAATTTCCAGAATGGAACTTTAACAACTGGCTAAAAATGTATCAAAGTATCAGTAAATGTATCAGAAAAAATGTATCAAAGCTTTACAATGTTGTTGCGCTATATTTTTTGCATTGAAAATATTAAATATTAAAGATCAAAATATTTAATATAATCTTTTTAACAAAAATAAATTACATTAAGAATGGGACTAAGAAAGCAAAACCCTATGAAAGAACATCTTAAAATAGTAAAAACAGAAAAAAAGATTAAACTGACATCAACTCAGTATTTTCTTAAAATATATCTACTTTTGACCAATAGTGTACTTTTGTAATAGATAAAATAGTAAGATTAAAACAGACATCAGATCAGTGAAAATGTATCAAAGCTCTACAATGTTGCAGCGCTATATTTTGTGCATTGATATTGTTATACGAAACGTTTTTAAATGCGCTAAATGTAGTATCTACTTTAGACCAAAAGTGTTGTAATTTGGAATTTGTAATTAAAATAGCAAGAAAAAATAGCAAGAAAGCCAGTTTGTTCCCTTAAGTTGGCAAACTTTGACTAAACTCTTTGAAGTATAAAATCGTAAAAAAGTATAATCTTAAAGGATTCAAAATCTTTGCAATATGCATACTGTGATATGCACATTTATTTTGCTAATCTCAATATAAATGGCACACATAAATGAAACGATATAAAAATGTGTAATAAAGTGGTAGAAAAAAAAAAGGCAGAAAAAAACTTGTTTTATGCTAACACTATACGATTAAACAGACGTTAAATCGTAACAATTCCTCAAAGCTCTACAATAGTATATCATGATATATCGTGCCATGATATGTTGTTATACAATACAATTTTGTAAGTAAATTTGTACGCCAAATGTAGCATCGAAGACGTTTTCGGCAGATTCTCCCTTCAGGGGCTCGAACATTTGTGCTAATATTTATAATGAAAACCTCACACTTAAGCTAGAAACATCTCTTGACCACTTCCTGTCATATCTTGTATTAAATGCTCGAACGCTGTGTGGGGTGAGCTTGTCGCTAAGGAAGCGAATGCTAAACATGGTCTTTATCCAAAATAACCGGGAGAGGTTAAGAGGCCATGTGTGTTTCAGACTGCAGCAACTATCATTATCTGCAGCTTGTTATTCACATGGGCCACTTACGACACCCCGCGGGGCTATGTTGCGAGCCACCAGCCAACAATTGGTGATGAGACACAAACTAGGGGCACGCTGAGCTCCTACGAGAAACACCACCGGCGACTGCATAACTGTGGGGATGGGAATACAAGAGAGGAAAGGTGACCACATCAGAGGGGGATGCTGCTGTGACTCACTCCCTTTGGAAGTCCTAATGTTTGTCCCATGATATGAATCCTTTCGGCTTTCCGGCAGCTTGCTTAAGCTGCTTTTAATTTTTTTGTTTGTTTGTGAGTGTTCTTGTGTCCCAAGTATTAGGGTGGGCTGTTTCTGTTGAGTCCTGTTTGTGATTGTTGAGTTTAGGCTTTTGAACAATGCAGTAGGCGGGACATTTTTGGGATTTAGATTTGTTGAGTACTGTAGGGTTTATTTGAAGAGTGTCATTTTGGCATCTAGCTAAAAACAAATATGTAGATTTAGTTACTTACTACTAACTTTTCCTAATTTTGACAAAAATTAGAAACAATTGGATACCTCACTGAATAATACAAAAAGCAAAATTATAATGAAAACCAAGTTAAATTATATTCAAATTTTAAAATAGTAATTGTATTTTAGTTGTTTGCATTTTTAAAGCATTGCAACTTCCGGTCAAGTTTTGGACAGTTATTCACTAATGAATTCATATTTTTCCACATTTTAGAATAAAATAATCCCCTAACAATTATGATTACAATTAAAGGATCTAAAGTAATTATTTAAAAGGAAGATTCAAAAATGAGATAAAACATGCTATAACTAACATATTTATAATTAACATATATTTGATAATCTTCAGGGTAGTTACCTTTTGACCAGAATTTGTAGAAATGTTTTCTTGTCATTTTCTCAAGAAGCTTCTTAAGGTCTCACAGTGAGATGTTTACTAAAGAAATTTTGAGGAGTCCCTTCTATTCATATTGTGCTCTTATTGTCTCTTCTTCCTTTAATATTCAGTCATCCATTTCAAAACGATTGAAAGTGAAATGCAAATAAAATGCACATGCAAATAAAATGCACATGCAAATAAAATGTTTTGTCATGAAACATATATGTTTGCTAAATTCTTTTTTTAGGATTTAGGCATAAGCCTTCAAATCAAAAGTTTTTATGAAATAATGAGAAACACTTCACACGTGTCCCAAAACTTTTGCCCAGTATTGTTATATTGAAATACAATTTCAAGAACGTTAAAGTTAAGTTTAAGCCAGTTTGTCTACTTAAGTTTGCAAACTTTAACTAAACGTACTTTGAAATATAAAAACGATTTAAGTATTTTCATAAAAGTATTAAAATCTTTGTGATATGCATACTGTGATATGCATGTTTATTTCAATATATCTCACAGAGGTTATTTTAACGATTGAAAAAACCTATTATAACTTGGATATATTGGAAAATCTGAATATTTGATAGCATCAGTATTACACTTTCATGCAACTGTCCATCTCATCTTTATTTGAAATAGCAAGTTGTTTTCTGTCCCCCCCTTTCCTACTCTGTCCATGCGGGTCGCAGTTGATGGGTCTCTAAGGGCTTGGCGCTTGTCAGCCAAGGAGGAAATGAGTTTTTCCATGCTCCTACATGTCGGAACATTTATCACCACGATCACCAGGGGCTGCAGTAGAGGAAAACGGCTTGGCTAGGGATCTGTCACCAGAACCTCAAAATATATGACACAGAAGTGTTCAGTCCATATTCTGATCAAAAGTAAAGTGAGACCTTCTGTTTAACTGTTAAGTGAAGTGGACTTTAACCTGTCATGTTTCTTGAAGAAGGCGCTTTGCTTATCCTTTATACCAAATTATTGAAATAATAAGGTTAGTATTTTATGCATGTGAAAGTTGGTTACACACTTTATTCTGACCCCTAGTATTCTTTGGCACTTACTATATAAACACCTGTGAATAACATCTCTTTTGGAAATCAGGAATACTGCTTTTACTCATACAATTAAGTGATTATTATTAAATATTACTAGAATTGCTGCCTTTTATGTAGAAAATAAGAAAACTAACATAAATTTTTGAAGTGACTGACAGAGTCATGAATTCTATCATCTTCTAGATACCTTTTCCTCTTACATCAACACTTAGGGACTGTCTGCTTATATTTGGTTTCGTTGCGGAAAGAACCATTTGATATAAATTTCTTTAGATGGTTTATGGAAGATATTTAAAGGGAAATTGGTATAAGAAAAATCTGTGGGATTGTATGGACACAAAAATCAATATAAGTAAATAGGTGCCAGTCCCCAACATTCTTCAAAGTATCTTCTTTTGTGTTCTCTGGAAATAAGAAAGTTGCACCCGTTTGAAATAACAGGAAAGAGAAAATTATGACACATTTATTATTTTACACTTTTCAAACAAGGAAATGTAATCTGTTTGGTTTAAAGCTTTGCAAGTACATTTCTTGAAAAGTCTACTTATTTTGGTTTAAAGTTGGATAACTTTTTTAAAAAAGAACCATTTAAAATTAGCATTTTGTCTTTTCTACAGGCATTTAGCACTACTTGGTTTTGGGAATGAGCTATATAAGCCTTTTTGTTCTTTATTGGCCGTCCTGGGCCTTTGGAACATGATTAATGCAATACAGATGTCTGCATAGGGCGTCAGTGATGCTAAACTTGACAGACCCTAAATGTTATAGAAAAGCCAGAAAAAAATTCTGAAAACATGTTCAACAATATAGGGAAAGTGTGCCGCACAAAAATAAGAGAACACTAACCAGGATGCAACTGTTGTGTCATAGAGACATATATCAATATCACACAGTATGAGGGGAACAATGAAGAACAATGAAGAACGCGTGGTCACGCCTTGATGAAACATAGGACAATTGTTTTATTCCAGGCGTAAATTACCTGATTTCCAAAGGAAAGGCATCGTCTCCGGAGCTCTGGGAATGTGATACGCTTTGCCAAGTGCCACAATCGCCACCCAGGTCATTTCGGAGTCAAAAGCACAGGGGACATGGGGGATTCCAATGGCATCAGTAGGCTATTCTTATCAGATACATTTCCGAACACAACACAAACGGACAGTATGTTAATAGCATCCACTTTGTCACTAGCCTAAGAAAAAAAGCTCCCAGCAGAAATAGCAACTCTTTAGGAAAGAAAATGAAAACACTGCCTTGATGTGGATGAAGTCTACATGGTGTGGATAGTAGTTGTTTTGTTGGTACTATAGCAAAATTGTACATTAGTAGCACATTAGTATGACATTTTCAAAATGCAGAGAGTAGGTTGTCGCGATATCAGATTTTCGTGTCACAGTTATCATGTCCCAAAAATCTCAGTGACGTATTATTGTGATATCTTTTTTGTGGGCAAATATATTTACTGCATTTGCTTACATAAAGCTGTCACGCCACGGTATCAGATTGTCACTCCATGGCTATCACATCCAAAACGTCTTTGTGAAGCATTATTGATGCATCTTTTGTGGGCAAATAAATTAACTGTGTTTGCTGACAGTATGGTATCACAATATCAGATTTTTACATCACAGTTATCATGTCCAAAAATTCCTGGTGGCGTATTATCATGGTTTCATTTGTTAAAAAATTACTTTTCTGAGTGGACTTTTTACAGCAGACTACCACAAATCATCGTTTTTATCATGGCCAAGTAATTCTTGGTATAACAATATTGTTCCAATATATTATAGTGGACAAATGAGATTACTGCATATACTCTCAGCTAGGAGTCGGAAATATCTTATTTTCACTTTCCTGATATCCTAGTAGAACAAATCCTTGGTAGGAATATATCACAATATATTTTATATGTGTATCATTTGTGTAGAATTATCATTTAGAAAATCAATTTCTTTTAATCTTACGATTATGGTTAATTCTGGTATATTGTGATGAACCTAGGTCAGAGGCTGCTCTTTCAAAGTTAAGGAGAATTTTCTCTTCATTCAATTTCATGGCTATCTAGATACCACAAAAATCTTCTGATAATAAAAAAATGGGGATACACTGTTCTTAAAGAAAAATCCACATTATTAGAAGGGAACTTCCCAAATGAAAAAAGGATCACAAATTATATATTGGCATTGTTTTTTAAATAAATTGTATGGTTTCCTCTAGACAACAATGAGATGAACTGCATCTCGAATCTCAGCAGTGTCTCAAACTCTTCATCTCTCAGATATTGCAACGAGTTTTGTTTCAATCTCATTCCAGCAATTATCTAAATAACTTTTGAGAAAAACATACTGCAACATTAATACTAAAATGAAACATAACCAAGAACTCTGTCTCGAGATTTGTAAAAGAGAACCTCAGCATGCAAATTTTCTTTTCTCTGCATTATACTTTTCAGTTTACCCGTGTCTCGATGAAGTACATAGAGATACGCACCTATTATACACCTGTAAAGTTCTGCGGCTGAACTTCCTGTCACATTTTTCATAGTACGTTGCATCAAACAAACACAGCCAGTGCCAGAATAAGCATTCAAGTAAATGGCTCAGAAAATGCGCTTATCCCTGCCATCAGCTCAACAAAACCGACAATTATCTTCAAAATAAAACCCAATCTCTTGATTGTTGTACAAATAATGCATTAAATAGTTCCAAATAAACTTTCCTCTTTTACACTCATGGCTACCCCAGAAGCCATGGATTTTAATTTCAACCTTCCATTCAACTTAATTTCAGAAATAGAAATATAATATGATCTTTGTTTCCTTTTAAGAAGAAGACAATGTTGTACCATGTCTGAAAACACAAATTTTTGTATGACTCAGCATTGTCTGGCCCGTGAGATTAACTTTATATAGGCCCAGACATTATTTTTGGCGTTTTCTTGACAATTGGCCTCCTCCTCCCATTCAAGCTGGAGTGTCTCCAGGAAGGCCCGGAAAAGCCTGGCACTCGCTTCCAGCCTTCAGCCAGGCCCAGCCAGATGGGATATTGGGAGTTCCCCGTGGTTCTGGAGTTCTGGTACCGCTCGTACCCCCTACCCCATAATCCACGCCCCTGCTGTACCCGCTCCACCTTCTTCTGCCTTAAACTCTCGGCCAGTTCGGCAACACAATACAGAGGAGCTCTGTGCTTCTGTACAACACACACACACACACACACACACACACACACACACACACACACACACACACACACACACACACACACACACACACACACACACACACACACACACACACAGACCAGCACTCTGAAACAAATGCGATTCAAATGAAGAGAACTGGTGGAAAAGTGCAGCAAGCGCCCCTCGGTTGCTCCACTTGGCTCGGCTTGGTGCCTGCCACAGGCACTCTCGCATAAGCTGCCTATTATTCATTGTTAGTGGCGAGACTCTTCAACACACTTCAGGATCTATTCATCTGGTAAAAACAGTACTGTACTTGGTATCGCGCTCTAGAATCGTTCAGTCCCCGCCCTTTTAAATTCGGTTACAGCAACAGGAACTGGAAGTCAATTCTGCACCTTGGGTCTGTTTTTGTCTTCTTGTTTGCTCAGGTGGATTCCATTGGGTAGGAGTGTTACGGGCACCTGCAAAGAGTTTTGGCCTCACAGGTAGCAACCCAAACATTGGCAGCACTGGCTCCACCCACCCCCTGAAAGGAAGCCCCCGACCCTCTCCCCATTGGTTGTCTTAGGTTCTCATCCGCAAAGAAAGCCAAAAAAAGGAATTCCTTCTTAATGGTCCATGCAAGCTGTGATTCACCACTTATTTTTGTTTGAACCCTGGCGAATCTTTCCGTATTACCTCAGCATTGTAGCCCTATGAAAATATATCCGTCACACTCCGGAGTTTCTTGTAGCGTAGAGTTGGATAATCAATGACCCAGAAAGACCTTCTTGCTGGACGCTTGTCACCGGTGATGGACAAAAACCATGACAACCGTCCCCTTCAGAAGGACCGATGGCGTTGACAAGGTCAGCGTCCTGTCATGAACCCCCCCCTTATGAATGATTCCAGCTTTAATTCTGGGGGGACTCACAAACTTGGACTGTGTGGCTTTAAATAATTGCCTTCATTGTTCTCCAGCCACTGTCAGTTATGGGCACAAGCTGTTTGATAGGCTCCTGTTTGTCTGCCACCTCCGATGGTAGCAGTGTTAGTGTTGTGCCCCCATGGGTAACTGCTTGTGCCAGAGCTGAGATGCCAGCTTTGTGACCCTGATGCCCTGAAACTGACGTGTCCCATTCAGCAACACTGCTGGGCTTAGCAGAGTTAGAGTTACATAAAACAGAGCATATTGATGATAATGGTGATGAAGTTTATTGCATTGGGATTGAAAGGTCTGGTCTTTTTGGGGAACTAAACTGGCCAAGATCCGCCGGCTTGATGTAGATGGACAGGAAAAGCTATTTGACTGTATTGAAAAGCAGTCACAGAAGTCATGTAGTTTTGTTTTTATCTAAGATATACCAATGTGAGAGAGATGGTACTTTTGTTTTTGGTGTGATTAATGAAATGTTACATGTGACCTTGTATGTCAAACCCAGTCTCATAATGACTCAGTAGAAAATGCAGTCATTATTAGTCATTATTTACTCAACCGCTTGTCCTTTTAAACCGGTATGAGTCTCTTTCTTATTTTGTTGCTTACCAAGCAATGCTGACTCCGATTGACTTATATTGGTTTTGTGTCCGTACAAATAAAACTGAATGTGTACCGCTATATTTACATTACCAAAAATTTTTTAGAATATCGTTTTTGTGCTCTGCAGGAGAAAGAATGCCATACAAGAATCCAGGAAGTGATAGAGTGGTTTTCTCATCACAAAACGACCTCCAAAAGCTATGCAGATTTCGTACATTCAAAAAAAATCCTCAAATCTAGAATCCTCAAATGAACTTCAGCCATTTCCAGCATTGAATTAAATAATTGCCTTAATTTTAATGTTGAAACCAGTTTACACATCAACTCATATTTGTGCGGACTTCTGTAATATCTTAAACAAAACATGTTGAAGTGCAGTGGAAAGATCTGGGTTAAGACTGAGGCTTTTGTCAATACATTCCCTGACTTAACAGCACACCCTTAGCTTCCGCAAGCCTGTGGCTCTACTCAAGCAGGGCTCACCCAAAGACACATGGCTCTCAGATAAACTGCTGGAACGGCCGCTATCACTGTTTACACGAAAAGTTTTAAAATAGGCAGTCGTAGACTTCAGGCATTAGTATTGTACTTTATTTGACTGTACTTCAGTCTGTATTGTACGAGAGTCTACTCCAGATCCCCATGTGTGGCCCCTTACATGGTATCACTTATATGGAATGTAGCTCAAGAGGGATTGTGCTGAAACAGTGCAAGAAAAGGAAGTATTACGACAGGGATCCACACTCACTCTGGTTTACTTCTCTTCGATCTTTAATCTTGTCCAGAAACTTCTTTACAGTACGGCTGCAGGAGACGCTCGTTGCCAGACGAGCGTGGGAACTGACCCGGCCCATCCAGAGCAGCCCCATCCGAAGCCTGTAATGATGGAACCTCAATGACATCACACGTTTCAGAGTGGGGCTCTGGTAACTGCGCCGTACGCCTGATCCAAATACCAGTGGCTAAAAGGAACACACACGCCGAGAAATGGAAGTCATATGCTGCGTGTTTTCTTTCTTCCTTTATTTTCCTCCCAAATGCAAGCTGCTGTCGGGATTTAGAAAGAGAAAGACTGCGGGGCCTCCGCGAGGGTTGGCCTTTACTGTAAATGTCAGAAAGCGTATGCGGGCCTTCGTAACGAAGTGCAATCTGATATAATTTACCCCAGGCTGGAGCGTTTGATCTTTGCGTACTTTAGCATAAAGGGGCACTGGTGAAGTATATGGTGTAGAACGCTTGAGTTTATATTCTGATGTCATGTGCGTTGCAAAGTATTTACATGTGTGGGTTGACATTTTTAAAATTGTGGATGTGAATAGAAGCATTGCCGTTTTTGCATGACTCCTGCATAAATGCAGACATATTCAGTTACGGTAAAAGACTCTTTTAATGTAAAACACTCATTGGCTAAGCGGAGCGTCTTGAGTTTTTGTATAGAACTGATTTTGTGGTTAAATAAATGTTTCGATGTTCACTTTGGTTATGCCATTTTGCTTGTACCAAATTTAAACTCAAAAAAGATGCCGCAGTACATTCAGAACAGCCACTATAGTTAAGGCCCCGCCTTTCAAGAAAAAGAACCAAACGTGGCCAAAAGAAGGTACTTTAAAGAATGTTGGTAACCTAACAACATTGATAACTATTTACATGCATTAGTTTTATAAAAAAGTGAATTTTATAATTTATGCCGTTGCTGTTTGGTGACCAACATTCTTACAAATATCTTCTTTTGTGTTCTGCAGAAATCCAAGAAATCATACAGATAACACATTTTAATAGGCTGAATTAAAAAAAATCCCCACCTGATTTATTTTACAGAACCAGACTATTGTTTAGAGTTTGGTTTTGGAAACTTGTACAGTAGCTCCGGCATCTGTCCTTTAATGGTGGCAGTCATGCTTTCTTCCTTTTAAAGGGCGTTTGAAGTCTCTCAGCTCTGTAATCGTTCGCTGACCACCGCTCCTATAGTTAGCACACCAGGACATGTGTGAATTTAACTGCAGCTAAGAGTGCACGGAGAGATGATTTAAAACAATTCCGCGTTTTTAACGCTTCACATATGACATCCCTTTACCCCATTATCTGGTGCAGGAAATTCTCCAAGCGTATGATAATTACAATAATTTGGAACTTATGGCTCTTGTTGTCTCCTGGTAAAACGGAGACCATGCTGAGGCCGGAGCACCGATCTGTTTGTGGTGGATACATTTAAAGTACCTTCAAATTACAGGTCTATGGGAAATTGCTAAAAACATGCGTGGTGCCCATGCAAATATAGTAACGTGTAATGTGATATATGAAAATATATGATGCACACGTTGATACTTAACATTTTGTCATGTTGGTCTCTTGTGTAGATTTTGGTGCAGTTGTTTTGGAGGAATGTCAGAAATGACAAATGTAATAATTGTATCATTTTGCAGGACTGGATAGCTATGCAAAAGCATAGAGTCTAAGTGTAGATGTGCGGCTGTTTTACATTAACACAGAAACCTCGAAAACAAATTTCCCCGCTGCTTTCTAACATTTTTTCAGTGCCAGGTAAAATTTGGCCATTCTGTTCATAAAATGACAAAGGCAGTTAAATGAGTGGTCCTTGCAGGAGCGGACCACCTCTGAAGCCCCCTTCCGTGTCTGAAATACCTCTGTATCACATTACAACTTTCTAGACCAGCACAGCCTGTTTGATGGGATGAACATGGAGTGCTGTTGGGTGCAGATGTTTGTCTTTCTACATACGTTTGTATACCTGTTTTTTTGGTTTACACTTCTTTGGAAAGCAGGTGGTTCAGTGTAGAACGAAAAAAATTTAATTACTTTGAAGAATGATGGTAACCAAACTGCAGCAGCACCCTATTCATTTCTATTTTATGGCCACAAATATAATGACGCGAATTCAATGCGGCTACCAACATTCTTATGCAGAACTCAATAAAAACAATGTAGTAAAATGCTGGTTGCCAGCGGCAGGGCACAATAACTTTCTAGTGTAATGACACAAATTCAGATCAAATAATTATGTATATTCAGAAATATTATTTTGTGTTCTGCTGAAGAAGCAATAGTTTTTGAGTTATCTATCCCTTTAAAACATATTACCATATTTGTGTTAGATGTGAATGAATATATTATGTGTACACGCACCAGGTTAGACCTGAACTATGGAACATGTATGATTAAGTCAAGATCTGGTCCGCCTTAAAGTACGGTATCGGTTATTCAACCTACAAACCTATTTTCCCATACAACCCCACACACTGAACTACAAGTAAAAATAAAGTCAGATTATTATCAGTACGTCCAAAATGGGATTTATGTCAACTGTGGATTCATTGTACTGGGCCAGTCTGTTTCCCTCTAATTTATTTTTCTTTGCTAGTTACTAATTGCCTGGAGTCAGACCCGTTGCAGCCCGTGTTGATGGGGATGCATGAGAGTCATATGTGACTCTGGCACACGATCCGTTTTGGATGTGGGCTCCGTTTACTACTATTCAGCTCGCAGCTCGCTACACAATGGCCGGGTTGAACAAATATTGCCTCGCTTTCCCGCTATCTCCATTTAATGCGGTTCTCTTTGTATTGATGACAGGGAGGAACCGAGATGAGGTTTGTCCACATTCTGATGCAGGACTTTGAACTGATTTAGTTGTCTATTATGGGGACTGGTAATTCTTACCGTACCGCCACACAGAGGCACATCCCACAATGCAATTCAGATGCTGCAGGAAGAGCTTTAACTTTGTGAACTGAGCATAACCTCGTGATGACTTAAACTTTGTTTAAAGGGAGTCGAGGGATTGTTAATCGGAAAAAGTTTAGGATTGCGAGATGTTTATTTTATTTAAAAGTAGTTTCATCAGTTGGCAGAAATTATGGCAGTCAGCTTTCTAGGAGTCATGTTTAAGATTGATCGGTTTAGCATTACGTAACCGCATGAATGAAAGAAGGACGACGCTGTGAAGCCTTCCGTGTTTTTCTTGCCGAAAACCTTTGTGCTTCTGAAGGTGTGCCAGACGTTCAGCTGAGTGTGTGGAAAAAGAAGAGCCTGGAGAAGTCGCATAAGATGCACTTTGCCCTAGATGTTTGTGTGAACAGCAGTCATCCACTTTGAGTCGGCCTGATGTTTTATGAAAAGATTGTGCCCAGGGCACAGGTGAACTCAGGTATTGCTGACCAAGGTCTTCTGATAGTTTGTCTGTTAGTTAACTTCTGGATTACAAAATATGTAGTTGTAAAAATTCCTCTGGGTGATCCATATTGTTGTGTCAATTCTGTAACACTTTTTTTTATGAGGGCATGAACTTCATTGTTGATTTCTATTTCCCAGCTTGGCCAGTTCACTTTCAAACTATCTGTTATACTTTCAATTCTATTTATCTCCCGCCCAAGGACAGCTCAGCCCAGCAGATGTTATGGATCTGGAAGCCGTAGCCATGCCAGTCGCGTGCCAACCTCCCTGGCCATGGCACCAAAATGGGCATTTGGAGTGCGTCTGGCACCAATTTCGAGTTCTGGCCGATTATTTTCTTTTCAGTCAAATTCTCATTAAATAATATTTTAACCACCTCCCTCGCTGTCCCGTCCCTCCTGTTACCCGGGTGCATGCAAATACGGCTGAAGTTATGTCCAAGTTATCTCCTCGCTGGAGACGTGCCCTTGTTGCTTCATATAGCTCAGCTCTAAAGCACCGGTCATTGATAAGGCTAATGTCTCCGATAGCCGCTGAGCTTTCAAGTCCTTCGCACAAAACAGCCGGCATCCTTTCATGTTGTTTTCCCAAGCCAAGGACAGACAGGCCTCCCCACCGGACTGAACTGGTTAATCAGTAATCGCTTGCTTATTGAGCCCAGCAGATCCTCAGATGGACTGATTCTCTCTCACTTTCTGTTATCTTCCAATCTCTTTGACACCCACATACAACCCCCTTGTTTTTATGTTATTATAGGGTGTTTTTTGTGAATATAAAAATTGTTATGTTAAATATCTAATAATATAATTTAAAATATTTGTTAAACATTAATGATCAACTTGAATTTTGGAAATAAGGTTTGTCAACCAATTAGTCGTGACTAATTGCAGCCAGAATAAAAGTCGTAGTTTACGTGTGTTTATATATTAAGAAAATCTTTACATTTATTAATCTTGTTAATAATCTAAAGCTTTTATGAATTTTTACTATACATTTTTTGGTAATAATACACATTATATACCTTTTTTAGATAAATCACAAATAAATAGTTATGTTGAGTCATATTTCTCCCCACATGGCAATTTTTTACCAATTTTTATACTGTACAAATGAACTAATCTGGAATATTCAATTTCAAAATATATCTTTGCATTTATAAAAGACACCTGTGGCGTGAACTGTATGTTAATTTGTAAATATAAATAAACAATCATGCTTATATAGTTTTAGAAATATTAGAAGTAATGTATATTAAGTATTTGTACTTATGTATATTAGGGCTGTCAAATGTCTAATTGCGATTTTATATAAATATTTGTAATAAACACACATGTATGTGTGTGCCATTATATATACATATAAATACACATGCCAAACGCAAACAGATATAATATTAACAAAAACATTTCTTTTGAAATTGATTAATCACGATTTTTAAATTTTACAGCACTAAAACAAATATTAAATAAAGATAATATTATTTGCAATGGTTCAGTGATTTAATTCATTTTAGATTATATGTGTATAAGTGTTTAAATTAAAACAAACTGTTAGACATTTATTGCCAGACACTCAAGCTGTTAAAAGTGTAAATATTGGACTCAAATGAAACAAAAGCCTCTTCTCCCAATTTTTTCCGCTGCCACCTGACCTGTCTCCAACCCTCTGTCCTATCATTTATGCTGTCTTCATCCGTGTCTCCCACCCTTTTCCTTCTCTCCAGTCCGTCTCTACTGTCCAGCCATACAGCAACTGTTGGTCTGTGAAGATGAGGGCCAGCAGGACGCAGCGCGGATAGGGCTGAGCATCACACAGTGGACACATGGTGTTAAATTAAAACATTAGTACCACTTTATGACTTTATTTAACATACGCCAAAGAAATCTGATTACACGTCTGCTTCACAACAAAAGAGTCATCTTCGCCGTCTGGGTTTCTTCTTCGGTTGGGAGGTTTTTATCTTTTTCTGAAGTGGATCGGTGGCACCCCTGAGCTTGTGTCGCATGGTTGAATCGCTCGTTAGATCGGCTAGCTTGTTTTCTTGATAATAGTCCAGGGTGACTATGATTTATTACGAGATATGTTAAAATGCTGACTGATGTAAACCTAGGTCTTTGATTCTGTTTCTGTGACTTTCTGTTTGGATCTCAAACCGTTGATCCGAATAGAGGACTCACCTCTTTTGAGAGCAAAGGTCATGGTGGAGTTTGGGAGGCGGTGGACTGTTTGTAGTGCTTGTCAACAGTAACCTGAGGCCAAAGGGCAACTGTGACCACTAATAAACTGGTGGAAAAGCGACAGGCAGAGGAAGCTGTCTTTTTAGGGATTGACACACATCCCTTTAAACAGAAGGTCTATAATCTGACCAATACGTCTGACCTTGAATTTATGATCCAGTCATTAAGAAGTGATTGTTTAGTTCGTGTGATGTATGTGAACAGTTATTTTAAGTGTTTTCTTTTATATAGTAGTGTTGCGGATGTGTTTTTGTACCGAGCTTCCACAAGTTTAATTCCCATTTCAAGTTTTTTTTCATTTGCAAGTTCAGTCCAGTATGTGTTCAAATTTTTACAGAAACATAAGAAATGACAAAGTCACCCAACATCAATGTTAAAATAATCTGTCCATTTCCTTTGAAATTGTTTTTTTATAAAATACTTAAAAATTAACTGTTTAATTGTAAGGGTGTGGAGGGACAGTACATTCATCTTAATTGATCTCTTAAAATATATATTAACTTGTTTTTCTATGCTGTATTTAAGATATGGTTATTATGATCTGTTTGTCTAGTTTTAATTTTCTGCAAATAATAAAGAAAATAAAAAAAACATAAAAACAAAAACTTTAACTGGAATATTTGAGAAATGTTTCCACTTGTTCACAAAATAAATTTTTTACATTTAATTTGTACGTATAGATAGTTATTTATAATTATTATAAAAATTGTGACTAAACATTTCTAGATTAAATGCACAGCCAGTCTCGCCCATCCTCTAGTCATTTTAAACCTGAATAATTTCTTCTAGTCAAAAAGGAATGTAGAATAATGTTTATAAAAAGCACCCAATAACTTGCATTAGTTTTGTTTCAAATCAGTACAATGGGTTGTCACTGCTGTTTGGTAACCAACACTCTTCAAAATAACTTCTTTTGTGTTCTGCAGAAGACAGTCATACAAAAGAGGAGAAGTTCATGATGACGAAATGTTCATTTTTAAGAATGTGTATATTTACATCTCTACTTAAAAAATCAATTTAAAAGGAAACTTAAAAACCTTTTTAAAACCTTTCAATAAGTTATGATTTCAAAACTGATTGTACTGCCGAAAATAACGTAATTGCATATAAAAAAAGAAACCTCGTTTCGTGCAGTAGGTGACAAAAACTCTTCTGACAGATGAAGCGCACTTCCTGTGCGGGTTATTAACTAAAAGAAAGCCAAAGTCACACAGGTGAATTAAGAACTTCCATGGTGTAAAGGTGTATCTGAATGGATGTTTATGGTTAAAACAGCTCAGCTGTCTTGCTACTGGAATTCTCAATGACATATGAACTTACAGGAAGTGATGTTTTCTAGATTAACAGCTCATCTTGGCTAAAGCTGTGAAACTGTGATGTGTTTTAGGAAGTGACAAGGAATAAAGCATGGTGTAATCTACATTTTACCTCTCAGGACATCCCTTAAAAATTGATCCACGGGGCAAAAAGATAAGACGAGGCAACCCACATTCTCAGTGTTTGAGAAACTTTCTGGTGCTTCACATAGATATGATCCATTCATGACATTTGTGTTTATTCGATTCTTGAATAAAGAGATGACCGGACCTGACAGTTTAGTAGTTGCAACAAACCCCTTGCTTACATACAGTTTATATTCCTTTACAATTGATGCAAATACATTTCACTGTTGCTTGCAAAGTTTTCCATCCTTCATCTGAGAATTCTGATGGAATAGATTAAATGTAACACTAGGTGTGTGTTTATAGGTAGTCCTGATTTTTATGCTTAATTCTTTCAAGTGATCACATCTCGGCGGTTCCGTCCCAAATCATGACGGACTATTTGGCAACCCCTCTGTAGCAGAGATTGTACCGTCATCAATGCTTCCTCTGAGCTCCAGTGAATTGCACAACAAAAACCAAAACACAGGCTCTGTCCAACTCAGAGATGTGTTCCAAAAAGTGCATTCTTAGGAAAAGAAGGAATGGAACCAATTTAGAGCAGAGGAAGTCATGGTTTTGGTCATGGTTTTAAATGGAGACGGGCTCTAGGAAGTGATATTTTCAACCCTATTGCATTGTGTGGGGATATTTCATAATATATCAAAGATTGTTCTTGCTGGAGAAACAAATAACAAAAGTCAAAAATTGTTACTGCAGGAGCTCCTAAATCCGTAATAATTTACTATTCCAGATCATGGGTCTCAATAAGGCTGGATAAAGAGAGACCCATTTTACGGGCCATGTGTAAAAAAGTGTTTCATGTTTTAACACCAGAGAACACCTCCAGACATTGTGTTCGAGTGGAGCTTTGAGGGATTCAGGGGCCACTTCCGGCCAGTTCATTTTTAAAAGAGCGCAACTCCTTTTTTCCCATGCAGCACTGCCGGGTAGGTAACCAGATGCAGATGGTACCTGTTACCAGCACAAACCTCGCTTGTTTTCCTTTGTTTGAATTGAAACCCGCCGGTGGTGAATCAGAGGTGAGTAAGACAGCGAGTAACTCGCTAACAGACGATTGCTGTTCGAGAGTATTGGGGTCTTTTTATCAGATGATAGGACGTGGTGGGCCAATATTCTAACGGTTGCTGTTTAGTTAGGCTTTATTTGTATTCTTCCCCTAAGAACTTATTATTACCAAGAATTCTGCTATTGTACATTGTGTATTTTTAGTGCATTTATTTTTAAAAAGATGTTTTCAGCATTTGCCAATGAACATTCAGTGTCAACTTTCATTAAGTCTGTGAACGAATCACATAGGACACCTATATGATACTTCAACTACTAAAAGGTCTTTTAACGTAAATTTAGCTCACAGTTTACAGTAACCCAAAAGGGCAACTTCTTTCCCCTGTGCCATCAGTTTCCCACAGTTTGGGACAGGATTAAAGTCACAGAAGGGTGTTTTATAGCTGAGGTGTTCACGTTTCCCCATCCCCAGGTCTCTATTTAAGCTGATAAGACTCACAGCGGGCAGCTCGGACTCTGGAGGGGGTGTTTGTGCACAAACAGTGGTATGAAAGGGTGCCAGCGGAAACAACACAAGCGGTCCAGCCGATAAGATTACATGACCCTCACCTTTATCAGACTGGCCTGGGAAATGTGATGGGGGGTCATCAAGTGCGATCTTTGAGTTCGTGGGGCTGCACGGTGTGGGAAGCTGGACACTGTGAGATGAAAGATATAGATTTTTATTTGACATAAGCTTTTAAAACTAATGTCACATTGATTGCCATTGACATGCCTGAGTTAAAGTTTACCCAAAAATGAACGCCACGTCTTCATTTCAAGCCTTCGAGCACAACAGAAATATTTGGAAGATGTTGGTAACTGCCAACCGTTTATGTGCATTGGTTTTGTGTCCGCTGCTGCTAGGTTACAACATTTTTCTAAATATTTTCTGATGTGTTTTGTAGAAGAAAGTAAGTCGAACTATCACCACACTTTCAGTTTCTCTTTACTTTATAGTTCATTTTTTTTATCACTGTGTGATTGATACATGCTTACTTTTTCTATTAGGAAACAACCAAGTTTTATAAAAATACTTGTATTCATATATACATATGTGAATCATGTTTTTCCAAATTTCCCTTGAGCTGTTTTTTTTTTTTTTGCATAAATGATTGAATCATACATGGTTTTCAAAATAAGCTGCTATTGCTATGAAAAGATGTTTGGCTGCACTTATCAGTTTGTGTATATTTTTCTGTTCCACTTCTACTTATAAATATACGAAAGGACATTTCAACAGTTCCTATTAAAAAGCGATGGGCAGTGATGATCTTATTTGGGAATTAACCTGTGTGTGGCATGATTGCACACGCTCAAACACACAAGCATATTTTATATCTCTAGCCCCATTGTTCAGTCACACATATACACCCAACACAATCATTTATACCTCACCACTGTCATAATGAAATTGTCACCTCCCCGTTTTTCCGTTCTATATGTCCTATTCAGACAAACCAGTAACTGAAGATAGTAAAACATGGTTAAAGGTGTGATACCTTGTGCTGCCCATAGAGGGTACTAACCAAACAAATCAGAGTCTTCTCAATGCATAAGAGAGAGAGAGAGAGAGTTAAGAGAAAGAGTGAGACACTAGGAAGGAATTAATATAATTAATATATGTATATAAATACTATTCAGCATTAAAATATATTTAAACTGTACATCTCTATGTGTTTACAAAAAAACACGCTTTACATCCTGCAATTTAGAAATGGAGTAAAATGATGAATGTTATTAATATTTTAGTTTATAAAAGAATAAAAAATATTTATTTATATTTAACCCATTGTAAATCACACCTGTCATTCACCTGCCATACCTGATCTAAAGCTTTATTGTTCAATGCTTATACTTTCTTTGTTTTCATATGAAAATCAAAGTTCTGTATGCATTTAATTTTAGGCTTGTGGGGCATAGCTGACATTTAAACTGGGATGATTTTGTCAGATGAGATGCATTCAGCTATTTTGAGGCTAAAATCAGGCAAATTCCTCTGCGAAAATAGAATCTTGGTAGAGATTCCACATGGAGGGATGATGGGAAAATTAAGTTTGACCATAGAGTCATTTAAAGAATGTTTTACCTGAATACCAGCTATTTAATCTATTAACAGGGGGATTGTTGCTCAAACACAAAGAAGACATTTGGAGTAATGCTTGTCAAAAGATTCATTTCCTGTCCCACATTCTTCAAAATATCTTATTTCATGTTAACAGAACAACATTTTTTTTTTCTTTTATGGTAGTCAATTGGGTCCATGAACTCTTTGGTTTCAAGCATTCTTCCAAATATTTTTCTCTCAGTGCTTCAGGACAAAATAATTTAAAGGTTTGGAACAACTCAAAGGTGAGAATTATAGAATTTTGGATTTAACCATTCCTTTTAATCTTATATTGTGTATGTATGCGTATGAGGTATTTTACTTCTAATTACTAGTTAGTTTTAGGGGCTTCA
Source organism: Triplophysa yarkandensis (assembly GCA_033220385.1). Classification (NCBI taxonomy): domain Eukaryota; kingdom Metazoa; phylum Chordata; class Actinopteri; order Cypriniformes; family Nemacheilidae; genus Triplophysa; species Triplophysa yarkandensis. The sequence continues at coordinate 9,049,448 of CM065677.1, read as the reverse complement.
ATATGTTTCTTTCAAATAGTACTATGCTTTTGTACAATTCACTTTGTACGTGTTTTTACGACACTTGTAAAATATCTCCAGATACCTTGAGATCAGGCTGGTAAATATTGTGATCTTGTCTCCTAGAAAATGTGTAATATTAGCGCTAATAACCTTGTCGTTAATGCCCTGACATGTAGCACTATTTTGTTTTCCTGTACTCAAATTGGATTCATGTCTCATGTAGACTATGACTTAGAATATACAGTTTAACAATATAAAGTCACATTAAACATGAAAACACAATGTATGTGTGTTTGTGTATGTAGATTATGTGGCTTAACAGGTAGAGCATTTGGCAAGGTCATGGGTTCGCCTCCCAGGGAAAACACTTTATACTAACTTACACATCTAATGCATTACCAGTCACTATGCATAGTCAAATGCATTTACATAAATACATAAGCAATGCCTTGAAGAAAGCACAGGTACATAATAAAACAAATCAGTGTACAGTCGCACACCTCCTTTCCCACAGATACAAACCCTGTTGTAAAATTAGCAGTGCAGCTCACCATCAAACGCTGTGTAATCTTTCCAGACAAACTGGAATACAGCAGCTCTGATTATCTCAGCGGCAACTTGACACCAACAGCCAAAGAGCATAAAGGAGCTTTTCACTGACTGCAAATCAACGATATAATGAAGTCAGCACACTGAAATGAGACGCCGATTATAGGCGCATAACACAAAGAACTGACGGATAGGCTGAACCAACGACGTGAACGGTTTCATCTTGGCCTGCTCTCTAAAATACCAGCAACTTCCTCTGCAGCTCAGGGCTTCAATGCTTTCGACTGTCAGGCTGTTTAATGGGACAGTAACTGCGTGCATGGCTGTTTGTGCGTATATGCATTTTTGTGCTTACGTTACATGTTGCCTCATCAGCTATGTCCCCTTATTTGCAGATGTCCAGCTACAAAGTTGATTGTAAAGGAATAGTTCACTAAAAAATGAAAATTCGGCCATTATTTACACACCTTTGAGTAAGTGCTGTGTAAATAATCGTGATTAATATTATTACAATTATGGCTTCCAACAACTGTGTTAACAAAATAAGAAAGTTTAAACACTTATTGTGCGACATTCTGTGTTAAATTCTTTTTATTATTTATTTGAATAGGCATTCATATCTTATTTTATCTTTTTTACATTTATTTGTTATCAAACTGATTATTAAGTTGGAAATTTGTTATTTACTAATTTACTTAATTTATAAAGTCAATAATTAGGCTTGCTTAACAAACCTGATCTCAATATTGGACAAAATAATCCTTATTATAATTTTTGTCATAATCAAGCAGCCCTACTTTGAGTTGTTCCAAATCTGTATAAATATCTTTATTCGGTTCAACACAGAGAAGGATGTTTGGAAGAGTGCTTGTAACCAAACAGTTCTTGGACCCCACTAATACACAAAATGAGATATTTTCAAGAATATAGACTTTGTAAGTCGCTTTGGATAAAAGCGTCTGCTAAATGCCTAAATGTAAAGGTAAATATATAGGGCAGCAAATCAATATTTTACCTACTCTAGTAGTCCAACAACTGTTACTATTACACGCATTCTTTCAAACATCTTTGTGTTAAACCAAACAAAGTGAGTCATTCATTAAAGTATATTCATTTTTGGTTTAGTACCCCTTCAAGAAACACTTCACTTATGACCCATAATCAGACACTTACTAAAAAATATTCCCACCCTATCTTCATGTCAGTCTCTGCAGTGGTGCTCGATTTCCGCAGGTGACAAATCTGGCTGCACGCAGGCCCTGTACTGGTGGGCTGGGAAGAGGCGTCCCGGCGGGGACAGTGGTGGGTCGGCAGGAGTGTGCTGATAAGGAGGCGGGGGGGCGGGGGTTATGGATTGGCCACAGCTGCAGGGACGAGTGGTCAGCAACAGACAGCTGAAGAATGGAAAGGAAATGACTAAAATAAACTCCTTGTGATGTGCGCGGCCTTCGTTCCGAGAGCGCTGCCGCTAACACATCTGTCCCGAGAGACGCACACGCTGTTGACGTAACGGACATAAATATTTAAAGCGCTGTGAAGGTCGGAGGGTTGATTCGTGGCAGTGTGAGAAAAGATTGTACAGTGCGGGGTCAGAAACTAAATAATAGATGATGTCATACATTTTGATTAGAAACTGCCATAAAAAATACATATCGGAAATGGTTACAATGAGTGAATATCATGACACAGGTACAGTGTGATATAAGAGTGCCAGGTCGTGGTTCAGCGGGAATGCTCTTTGATACCTTTGTTCATGAGTCAGCAGCTTGGGATGAGTAATTTAGCGTGTGTGTGCGCACTCATAAACAGGAATGTTTCATATGATCCTGCGCAGGTCACTGGGGCACCGTGGGAAAGGTTACAAGCTCTGTTTGTCTTACCATTGTCAACAAGATCCACTTTACCCGGACCTGAGCTCAGCGTGTCATGCTGTAAGGCCAGGAAGCACCAAGCATCTCTGAGCTGTTTGTTTAACCAGTGGCTCGGTGACCTAGACTTGTCGAACCCAATCCCTATTCCTGATGCTTCGAAAGGACAGTCAGTGTTCTGTTACTGGTCTCATATATGTTTATTACCAAAGAAGATAGTTTGAGAAAGTTCTAAGAATAAACCATGTATCACCCACTTATCCTCATTCCCATCCGTGGCATTTGACCTCACCTCTATAGTCTGCATGTAGGGTCCAACAACAGTACGAATAAAAAGGCCTTACCCTGGCCCTGCGAGTGCAGAGAGTTTCATCTCGAGTTGAGCCGAACTGAGCGGGTACAAGCAGCTCTTTGTGGGACAGAGGTGGCTGGGTCCGGTCCAGAGCACCAATGCAGCTGTTCAACCCTGACAGCCGCTTCAGTTGCGCGCCCTATGGGTACATCTGTGTGTGTGTTCTTGTGATGGTTAATTGAGAGAGGACGCTTTATTGATGCCCTGACACAATCCCTGTGAATTATGACATAACGTTGTGTGTAGGTATTTGTTCAAGAGCCTTGTTGCAAAGACTTAACTCCTGCTAGCCACATTTGACATTTGTTGTTGGCATACACTGTAGGATTCCTTTAAAGCTTTTTAAATGGGATTTTGACATTCGTGTGTTTGTTTTTCTGTGGGTGGAGGGATGAAAACCTGTATGACTGATCAGACAGCTACTTTTACAGTTGTTTTCTTGCATTTTTAATGTGACGGTTACAAACATTACTGGTTTCATTTCAGGAGAAAAGCCTGCGTTATTAAGGATAGACAACTGATATTAAATGCATTAAGCACAACCTTAAGCATTATTTGGAAAATCATTTCTGCAAGCTTCAGAAAAGTAATGCCATTATTTATATAACCCATATGATGCATAAAATCATTCTACACAATGCAAGGAACATTCTGTGAGAGCACAACATTACTTTCTTTAACAATGAAGGAGTAAGATCATGTCAAAGATTGAAATTGTAGTGACATTAATAGGTCAAATCAAACTTTAATGCTTGTTTTTGTCAGAATTAGATTTTCCGACTTCCGATTTCCCTCACAAAGAGGGTCACATTAGATTTTCTTTTCTTGAACCAAATGGATTTTTGACGTTCTCTGTCTTCTCTCTTAATGCCAAAACTTGGTCTTGATTGTGTAGAAAACCCCAATAACTGCTCAAATTTGAGGTGGAATGTGAAGTATAATCATAAAATCTTAAGAATGATATTTTTTAATTCAGAATGTACCGAATATCGCCAAAGTTTATTGACGTCTACCGCTCGGTGGCCATGTTTGCCAAGATGTGAACTTTGAATATTGATATTTCTACAATTATCACAATTAAAAAGCAATTGAATAGTATTTAAATGATGTAATTTGAAATTGCAATATCTATTGATGAGGTTGAAAATTGCAGTTAACGCCTCATTGGTGTTCGCTTAAATTACTTTTTGCTCGGCATGTTGTTTATTTTGTTGCAAATTTTCAGTAATACAAAACTCTTACTTCATGATATTTCTTCTAAAAGTCACAACTAAATGGTTTACTTTGGTTGTCTTATCTTGCCTGTCCACCAAGTGACCCAGAATTGTCATTGCCTTCCCATCAACATAATAATAGGTGCATAATGCACTTAAAGTTCTTAAGAAACCCCCACAAAAACTGCAGAGGAATGTCTTTTCATGGACCATTGATTCGTTTCTTTTTTTGCCTTTTCTTGTTATCTCCCTCTCCTCTCTTTTCATGCTCTTGACAAGGTAAAACAGTACCCTCAATGCTATCCCAGCATGCATCAGCACCAAAGAAACATCTGCGTGACACTGTCAGCTGTGAACAAACATGGCTCTGAAGTCCTCACAGGATACAAACAGAAACAGACAAAGACGTTAAGAGGAAGTGATTCTCCCTTAATCCTCCATGTACTCTGCGGACTGAAGCTAAATGGGAAGATAAACCCTCCCACGGGCAGAGCTAGACCAGACCAAAGACACGCGGTCCGTCCTCCCAGTTTTGGACACTTGTTTACTCAGCTCTTTTTGTCTACACGTATATCAAAGTGCTAAGTTCTAAAGGAAAATAGGAGGCATTGTAGATGTGCGTTAGGACTTGATGCCAGCACCCGCTTTTGACGCCCACCTGGATGACACTTATGAACGGCTGTAACCACACCCGCAAAAAACAAAGAGAAACATTCCGATCATTATGTAGAAGTTCTTTTTTCTTTTTCAAGGGAAAGAAAGCGAGTATTAAGAATGACAGGTTTTGAGTAGAATGATAAATGACTTTTGTCTTGTCACATTTATTACCTCCACTGTACAGATTGCTGACCGCCGTCCGGTTATATATATAAATATTTTGTATATTTTTTTATAGTTAATTTATATATGAACAAATTTTGTCTTTATTTGTTTTAGATGTGTGTTCTAAAGCTAATTGTCTTAATTTATTAATTAGAACGTTTTGGGACAAACAGCTATTGCAGCTACATAATATGCAATGCCTGATTAAAATGTACTCCGTTGGAAGTTAGCATAACATTAGCGTAAGTTAGCATTAGTAAGTTCAGCTAGCAAAACTAAATCATATTATATTATGCTTTGATTAAATAATATGTATTTTATATTAATAAATATGATCAAAATCAAATATGATGTTGAAACTACATTAAAAAAATAAAGTTAATGCTTTAATTATACTTAATAAATTTGTTTTGTGTTTTTACAAAAAACTATTTACACTCCAAAATTTTTGTTCATTTAAAAGTGTTTAGATTTTGTTTATATGCAAGTAAAAAAAAGTAAATTTGATCAAAACAAATATTTCTATTAGCATTTAATGAGGTGCATATTACAAATATATATTTGTTTTAATAATACTTTTTTAATACATTAACTTATTCAAGTAGTTTCTGCTGAAAAACTAAAGATTTTATTGGGTTAATATGTTATAATAATAATATAAATATCAAAAATTAAATGTTGTGATATTTAGTAAGCCACATGAAACATCGTTTACAGTGTATGATTTAAAAATAGTGCGATCATCTGTGGCCACAAATCTAAAACAATGTTACATAATTTAAAAATCCTATCTAATTGGTGAGCTTATTATCCAATTAGAGGAATCAAGCTCGCAATCATTAATTCGTTCTCAAAATCCTGACAAATCAGATAAAAAAATATTTTCTCACCTTTCCTTAAACTACGTAACATTTTATATCGGTTGTCACTTTTATTTTTAAAATATGTGGCAATTCACAACTTCTGCTGCATCGACTACGAAACAGTTTCCAGAACAAATCTCCAGTCAGCACAACACTCTCTCTCTCTCTCTCTCTCTCTCTCTCTCTCTCTCTCTCTCCCTCCCCCCCTCTCTCTCTCTCTCTCTCTTAAATTTTAGTCACGAATAGTACGAATTTAATTAATTGGTTGTTTATTGCAAAGTCCAGCCCATTTGAAAGCTCCGCCAATTATAATATAAAGTAGCTGGGCTTTCAGGTTGGACAGTGATTCTTTGGTTAAGAGCACAATGTTCAAGACCATTCTTGGTGCAAGTGTTGTTGACTTTAATGTAATGAATTTCTTTCTGCTGCAGAACATAAAAAGAGATATTTTGAAGAAAACTGTTAACTAAATAACAGTGGCACCCATTCACTTCTATTGTGTAGACACAAAACATTTACTCATTGTCATTTCCAACCTGTATGGTTTCTCTTTTCTGCAGAACAAATAAGAATATATTTTAAATAATGTTTTGAAAGGACACCCATACACTTGCATTGGTTTTGTGTCTATAAAATAGAAGTCTATACAACTTTCTTCAAAATATCTTCTTTTTTGTTATGCGGAAGTAAAAAGTGAAAATTTTGAAATGTCAAGAGGCTGAGAATGTTCAAAATTGAATTAAAGCAGGTTTATTGAATGCAAAAGTCTGGGTAAAAATGATTTACTAACAACAATAGGACAAAAAGTTGACCTATGTGTAATTATTAATCATACTTAACGGCAGACATCACAGGTTAGGAAAAAATTTAAATAGAAGGTGATTTTTCCATGTAGCCGGAAAGCAGTCAATAACCCAAAAAGTCCCTTTTCAGTGTTGTAGCACCTGTGTAACATGTGAATCAAAAAGGAAATTGTCTTTCTTTCTCACTATCAAATAAGGTTGTTTCATTGAAGAACGCCTAAAGAGTGATTCAACTTTATATTACTGCTGAATGACACATACAACACCAAGTGCTCAGGTTTCAAAGACATTTCTGGGCGATAATAGGGCTCCTTCTAAGTGAAACAGGAACAATGAAAGAACTTTAGTCTGACATCATTTATCTCCCAAGTTTCCTGAGCGTCTGAAGCCTGGGATCTGCTCCAGACATCTGCCCATTCACACGCTTTTGTATGCATACTCCTTGCTCACTTTGTTCGCATTGAAATATGTGTTTTGACAACTTCACATCTCAGTAGGTTTAGGGACAGGATCGCTCTCCCCCCTCCTCCTGACTTCCTCTGGCAGTGCCAAAGCTCTCACATTCACCCACTTTCTTTGCATTCTCACCAGGTGAACCGGGCCACCGCTATTATCACCGCTATTATCATTAAAGCTGCCTTGTTTAGACCGATTAGAGACATAAAAGCTTTGAATATAGGAAAAACATGATGATTCACTGAGAATGAACGCCCACTGATAGCAGTGTGTGTTTTCATGCTTCTGTCAGTGTTTATGTAGCACTTGATTCACTAAAGGAATTATTCAAATCAGTTAACGACCCTAAATTTGTGTTAGGATGTGCAGTATTGGAATTGACTTTAAGACGATAAAGAGTAGAGAACATCATTTGAGGAATTGTTTCTATGATTTCTTAAAATTCTGTTTAATTTGGTGAATATTGCAATTTACAGTAAGTGAGGTTAATGCTAAAAACTTTTCACAGTTGTAGGTTTGGTTCAGCCAAAAAAATAATTTACCTACTCTCTTGGACTTTATTTCTCCAGCAAAACACAAAATAATATTCGAAGAATTTTTGGAACTAAAAAACATTGTTTTTATGTCTAAACAACACAAAACCAATGCAAGACAAAAAAAGTTCAGAAAAAGAAAAAAAAACAGTTTTCAAAATATCTTCCTCTAATTTCAGGGGTAGTTCACTTAAAAATAGTAATTCTGTCACAAATTACTCGCTCTTTGGTTGTCCTAAACCTATATAAATTTCTTTATTCCAATGAACAGAGAAAAAATATATTTGGATGAATGTTTGTAAACAAACCCATTGACTTTCATAGTAGGAAAAATAAAAATGGTAGTCAAATCTGCCCCAGAAAGTCTTCTTATCATACATTCTTCAAAATATCTTAATTTGCAAAAATGATTAAGATGTTTCTACTACTATTTTTCCTAAGAACTGTTTGCTTACAGACATTCTTCCAAATATGTAAAAAAAATTACGAGTTCAACAACTCCTTAAACCCAAAATTAGTCATTGTTTTGGTTTAACCTAAAAGAAGATTATTTTTCAATTTGTTGCCATTTGTTTAGTGTAAAATAAAATAACATTAGTTTTTAATTTGTTGCCATTTGTTATGAGAACTAAACAAATTTGCAAACATTTGTGTATCTAGTGTTTAACATATTGACATACTATATCCATAACAGGTTTAGACGTTGTTGCTTTTGTTCTATCAACAACCAACTTTTCCCCACATCTTTATGAATGCACAATAGTTGAATTCCTACAAATTTCTCAACTGTTTATCTTTTTCCATTTTCCAAAGCCTTGCACTCTTAACGGCAACAAAACTAGTACGCTCTAAAAGTGTGGGATTTCTATCCTCTAAAACTGGCCACCATTAGGGGATTTCCATCAATTTCAACATTAGGAGAACGTGGATTTTCCACAAAAAGATGATTTACTATGCATCGCAGAGTACAGTTATAGTCTATACAGTGTAAAAGCCAAACCCCTTAAGCAACCAAAAACTGATGTTTAGAAGCATATAGGTGACTGTTTGCCTTTCATTTCAGGTGCTTATGGATTTCACATAGATCAATGACAGCACATGAATCAAGTAAGTGCTGGTTTGTCTGTGCAGTTTGGTTTGTCTGTAGCTTCTTTAAGTTTTGCATCAGAGCGAATAAAACAGATTGCTATAAGAATGTGGTTTTGTAGATAGGTGATTATTAGTTGATGTTGTTTACCTGCAATAATGCTTTGAGATGTTGACAGAATAAGGTTTATTTGAGGGCACAGAGAAAACTATTTAACAGGAAACAGGTAATACCCGCTGCCAAGGTAATAATTTTTGTGGCGGATCATTGTTGTATGAGGACATTCATTATAACTGGATAATCTTTAGTGTAGGATAATTTAATGGGCTGTTAAATGTGATTCAAAATCAATTGGACACATCTTGGTATCAAGATAATAAATGTGGTCAATCCAAATGATGTAACAGAAAGATTGTTCCCTCTATCTGGCATAGATTCATTCTTACATATCCCATCATGCCTCATTTCAAGTTTTTCAGCATTTCCCACCGTTGTCTAAATCTTGTTTCATGTGAAAGCACAAGTTGTTTGTGTTGTTTTCAAAGTCATTATTTCTGTGAATGCAAATGTGTATAGGATCACATCTTTAGGAGCTAGGGCTGCTGGCAATGGCTCTTTTCCTTTGATTAAGCTCTACACCTCACCTTTCAGAAAATATTCAGTATGTGGAGGTGATTTCAGATACTGCATGTGATTTAAATTCATTATTAATTTACACATTCTGTGCTAAAATAAGATTTAAAAACCTTTATATGTGTAACTATTAGTTAATCTAAAAGCGTTGACCAAACACTCTATTTCCTTTTTAAGGGTTTGACCTTTAGGCTCTAACCTGCACATTGGCCAATGAGTTTACCATGAATGCAGGTTTTCAGTATCACAAATGATCTGATACTTAACTACTGAAACCTGAATTATAGACAAATTCCTGTAAATGTTCACATAAGGGGTTTCCATGCTATTTTTAAATCTCATTCAAAACCTTTCATTGCTTCCTAAATTACGTGTATAATTATTCTTAGGGAATTTATTGTTGTCCATAACTTCAATCAATCAAAAATATAGATGCCAAGGTATAAAATATGATACCGAGTGTACATAAGAACAGAATTAACTTCTGCTTTAGAGTCACTGTTTAGTCCTTTGTCTGTGCATCAGTTTAAAATAACTTTTTTTAAATTGTTATAAATTAAAAGAAAAAATTAAAAGTCATCATTTGCTTAGCCTCCAGATACAAAGCTGTACACAATTCCATGTTGGGCTGAAAACACTGAAAGATTGTTTTTTTTTAAAAATCATTTAATTTTGTCATGTACATCATCATTTACATATTTAAATATTTTTTGTAAGTTATGTTTAAAGAACTTAATTTAATTATGTGGAACCAATGAACATGACAAAATTTTGTATTTCCAACATCCCATTTTTCAGTTCACAAGTGAAGATATTTTTAATGAAAGTTTGTAGTCTTTTTATATATTATTGAAGTCTCATTTGTCTCATTTGCAAAAGAACCTCTGGTAAGAATGACTCGACACTTTTGACATGAGTATACACACTTCAACTCTTTCAGTTCCTGGGATCAGGTCAATACAGCTGTATGCTACAGCTGAGCTCAAGAGACATGGATTCTAAAAAACCCACTCCAACCGGGTTGCATGTTCTCTTGGAAAGCTTTGGTGTGTTTCCCAGTGGTCACATCTCCCTGCGGTACAGACATGCCACCCAATCTCTTGCTTATTGGACCCATCTGTCTCATTAGAGTATGTATCATTGCATTGTACCGTTTTAAATGTCAGATTTGGAGACCAGCCTGTATCACTTCCTGTTCCATTAAATACAGTAACGGATTGCAATTAATAGGCTTGCAGTTTTTTAGGTTTAGGTTTCTTGACAGATGTGCTCTGATAGAAGAGTGACATTTTGAGATGTATTTTTCCAAATTTTTTTGTTTTTAAAGTAGGGTTGCCCTCTTCCTAGATGGTAACAGTTGGCAACTTTCTGTTCAGATGCTTTTCTAAGTTTTTGGCAACCAAAGTACATGCAAATATGCATTCCAAACTTACTCACACTTACTCTTACCTCAGATATTAGATTTGATTATTTGTTGATTTATTATTGAAATTAATCACACATCCAGTAATATTTCCTGTGTAAGCCCCCAAATGACTCAATAACAGACACACTGTCAGACAAATATCTTACGAAATAAAAAAATAATTATGAAATTTTTTTGATTAGTAAAAATTTGTGAATAAAATTAATTGACTTTTACAATTATCACAATTACAGTTCACTGGGAATATGTCTGACAAAAAGCCTAGGAAGTCAATTTTGTTTTTATTTATTTATTTTTATGATATCATTTTAATGACATATTAATAAAATAATTGTGTTTATGGCAATTACCTTTCTGTTTTTTGACCTTACAAATATTACGATTTCAGTTTACAGTAAATTTGCCAGATAAATAGACTAGGAAGTCAGCTTCAATTTATTTATTAAGTTATTCAATTTGATGGACAAGTTATAAAAAATAGGATTATTGTAATTACGTGTGTGTTTTCTCCAACTTATGGTTTAATATGTCAGACAAATGGCCTAGTAAGTCAATTTATTTTTCATTTATTTATTTACTTTTTTAAAGCTTTCCTGTTTTATTTTATAACAGTATTTGATTGAAAAGTAATTAAATAATAACCGTAAACGACTTTTACTGGTCTGTTTTGTGACTTAAACAGTTATTACAATTAGAGTTTAACGAGTTAGACAAATAGCCTAGGAAGCAATTTTTTGTTATTTATTGAATTGCATAATGAAATTTGCTTGATAGGTGATAAAATAATTGTGGTAATATGATTATAATTGGCTAATGTGTTACACACACACACACACACACACACACACACACACACACACACACACACACACACACACACACACACACACACACACACTGCAAATATCTAGCACCTTGTTTTTTGGTGCATAGCGACTGACTGAAGGAAACATCTGCCTGCGTGTTGCACCGTCTACACCAGATCACCACATTAACTAACAGAGGTAGAACTGCTGCACGGCACATCCACATCACCAGAGCAACTGCTGACACGCACAAACACACACTGCTTCATTATACCACCAGCATCTTCCACAGCAGCTGCGTGCATGCATCTGTTTGTCAATGTGTGTCAATCTACTTTTTCCACTCTTCTCCACCAATTTGAACGTGTAGTTCCTACCACTGGACATCGGTTCTGTGTTCACATGTGTTCACAGGGCACGTGCCTTACATGAAACGCACACTCATTCAGTTTCTGTGTGGTCATTCTGGTTATATACAGTGGGTTCCACTGACTACTTTTGAGATCGGTGCTGTGAAGGCAGTGCACAAACTTTGTGGGGATGTATCTGGCCTTGCAGTGTTGTGATGTTTTATATGGGGGCCTAGCTGCCATATAAATAGTCTAGCTAATGTAGGTGTTGCAATTCTTTTGGCATCAAAATATTAATATCCTATCGCCAAAAAGGAAGGCACACGCCTTCTGCAAACAGTGGTAGGTCAAACCGGTAACTTCCTGTTCTTAGTCTTTAAGGAATATGGATACAGTTTCAGGTGTCTGGATTGTCTGTATTATTAAAACTCTTTTTATGCTCTAAGAACTCAATGAAAACTCCATCAATCGAGAGATCGTGTGGAGAGTGCATTTCCCAAACACAAGCGGGCAGTATCTTGTATCTGCTGACAATGCCCGAGCAGCGGAGGTGTGCGACGTGAATGTGTAGAAGATAGCAACCTGAGATTGAGCTTTTGAAGTCTCAGTGTGGGTTTCAATGGCTAAGGAATTGTCCGGCATTAACACCAAGACCGATCCCGGGAATCAGTGCTCAGAGCAAGGGTGTGGGCGACTTACTCAGGTGGAGCGATGTGATTCTTTGTGCAGATGAATCGAAAGCCTGTGCCGTGCTGATGACATTGCATTTCTATGGTTACCAGGGGGGAAGCCCCAGCATATATATATGCGTGTCAGTATTCATAAGTATCAATTAAAGATCACGTGTCGACCCTTATGCTCTAATACTGTTTAAAAGTCTGAGAATTTTTTTTAAATTATGAGACAACAGATTTCATCACATTAAATCATATGATACCCCACAGTCAAAAGTTAAAGTCCAAATTTACTTATGTGAAATCTTGTTGTGAAGGTACTCAATGTTAGTTATATAGACAAAAATAAAAAATAAATGGCATTTTAATGTTTTTGTACTATTGAATTTGATCACTTTAACCTGAAATGTAAAAGACTGAAAAACAACCCATTCCCAGCAACATTTAGTATCTCTCAGATGAGCTCCACTGGGCAGGACGGTCCCGGTCCCTTAACAGGCACAAGAACACCAACTTTGCATACCAACATACCACTCTGATGGTTGAACATGTCCCAGAGCGAGGGCTAAGCAGGGAGCCCACCCAGGGCTGTTGGCCAATTGCAGTCTACCTTCCGCGTTCCTGGTAGTGTCCGACTGAGGATCAAGGGCAGGCTGTGCGTCAGGGGACCCGCTAATGAGTGTAGGGGCATGGCCATCACTTTCATGCACTGGCCCAGGAGTGTAATTTCATCAAATGCTATTTCCTGCAGATAAGACCAAAACCTTCTCTTTTCTTATATTTAGAGTGGATATAATGGTGAAGTGATTGACATCATTTTGACTAAAGGAATGTAATAAATGACCATTGTTAACTGGTAGCGTGTTGCTTTTATCCATGGTTCACCTAACGGATCCTCTTCCAATGTGCACACGGATCCTAGACTCTGTCCTCTACCCATTTAAAGGCTTAATAAAGCCTGTATTACACTATTACTTTACTCACCCAAGACCTCGCAAATTGTTTCCAGGTTTATAGAAAATCAGTTAAGAGAGTTTGCAGGCCCTGATAGGCAGTGGATTTAAATTTACCATAGCTGGTCTTTGTTCCCTTTTCCTTGGTTATGTGTTTAGACTACCGAGTCCATGACTCCGATATTAACCTTATCTGACTATGTTTGACCTCAGTAGCTTATTTCTTGTGGTTGGCATTCCCACAGTATTATGTAGAATGTAGAATGGCACGGGTAGGCGAAACATTAGGGCCGATGGCAGTCGAGGACAAACATGATGCTTCCTTCCACGTGTCTTTGTTGTGATCATAATCATTCATAAAGTTGTGCACCACGGGAGGTTTGGAACTCTGTCCATCCTGTTCGTAATCAGGAGGCCTGTGGCTATTAGGCTGGAATGAGAACCCATCACAAGCTCATCTTAAGATAACGTCGTGGTCTGGAGGGACGGCAACCTTAAAGCCTTACAGGCTTCATCTCACTCCCTTCCCTCTTTAATCTATACTTTCTTCTGCTTATGTTCTATTAAAGGAAGCTCTCGTCCTACAGCAACCTAATATATATATTTGTGGGCTTATATATTTGTGTTTATTTCTTAGTTAACATGACACAACTTCTTGCGGCTTCTCCTTTAAAAAAAGTGAAGTGATGTGACGTGTCCTGTGGCCAAGAATGGTGTCCCACACTTGGAATTTGTGTTCTGCATTTAACCCATCTCAGTGTAAACACGCAATAAGTGAACACAAACACACACACACACACACACACACACACACACACACTGTGAACACACACCCAGAGCAGTGGGCAGCCGTACTGCGGTGGTAGGGAAGGACTTGGGGGGAACGATGCCATGCTCAGGGGACCCACCTCAGTCGGGGTGAACCAGCGTCCTAGGGATCACGAGTCCAACACTCGAACCACCAGGCCACAACTGATCTTTTAATTATTTTGCAAGGTTGGAATTGTGTTTGTGCTTACTCCCATACATACAGAATCAACAATACACGCTTAAGAAGATACTGTCTTGCTTTCCAGTCGTTGCGGCTATCAGCCCATATAAAGCAGAGCAGACAAGCAACGCGGATATTTTCAGTATTCGAACCATGCCATGGTCTTTCTCATTCTCTCTGTCTCTTATGACCTCTGTCTCTTGTGTTTGTGTCTGTCTTCCTGTCTTGCACACCTTCCTCTCTAGCTCTTTCCTTTCCCTTTGACTGTTTTTCACTGTATGACTGCTCTTTTCTATTTCTTTATGTCTTTCTCACTGCAGGTCTATTTAATCTCAGTCGTGTATGTGTTTCTCTGAAGAGGATTGCAAAAATCCCCCCTCAGTCATCTAGCAGATTCGCCTCTCTTAGCAGACTTTTCTGAAAGTATAACTTGCCAAAATGTAAATAGTGCAGATACTTTCTCATTACCTCACTGGGTATTTTTAGGTGCCTCTTAAGAGCAGATACAAGCATAGTGCATAGGAATCAAAATAAAAAATATTTTCGATGCATGTTATTTCTTCTTCTCACAATTGTTTCTCTTAACCTCAAGTTGATGCTTAGATATACCAGTAATTATTTTGTATTTATTTGTAATCCATATATTTTATGGCTCTAAATATTTTTTTTGGTATACGAGTAATGGACCTTCTCTAATGTATAAAATATCTTTGTTGTGTCAAAAGACTTCAAAACTTTTCTCCTCAAACTGCTTTGTGATCTTCGCATCCTACTCAAACTGCCATGAGAATGGCATAACTTGTTTGCTTATGTTAAAGTGGATAACTAAACAATCGGGTTTCAAATAAAGTGTACTCTCCTGTAAAGAGTGCTAAAAAAGGTTCTTTACATTAGTTTCAAAGAAGAACCAATGCTGGTTTCCCAAAGAACTACTCACTCAAAAAACAGTTTCTGAAAAACTTTTTGTAAAACATAAAGGCTTATTGGATGATAAAGGCTCTTTATGCAATCATATTAACTAAACTGGTAATATGGTATCATTAAGAATCTTATTTGTGGAGTGCATCTCATTTTAGCTGTGCAAGGAAGCCCTTGTTGTTGTATCTTCATTACATTTGAAAGCAAGCAACCTCACATGACTGTGATCCAAGGGTGGCCCTTAAGATTACTGAAGTTCCTCTCTCTTGCTTTCAGTCTCGTTGTGGGAACAAAACTGTTTTAAAAGAGATTCACAGTTGTCATCACATCATCCCTATCCATTGCCCCCCTCCGTCCATGTGCCTATGCGTCTGCTGGTACTCAGTGTCCTTTTCTCTGACAACACTGTCTCTGAGGAAAACATCTCATAAGGAGGCTGATTTCTCTTCCTGCTTTGTCTGAAACAGTTCTGTGGGGCTGGGCCTAAGCAGGGTGTTCCCTCCCTGGTTCCTCTCCAAAAAAATTACCTTTGGCTGCATTCGGAGCCAGAGGATGACACACCATCTGGGAGTCTGGGCCCGAAGCCGAGATCTCTGTCTTGATGCTTCTGCTTATGATTTCTTCTCTTAGTCTTCCTGATTTTTTCCAGGAAAGACGTCTTCCAAGTCACATCATCACTTAACGATGGACCAAGAGATTTAGGTTTGGAAGAACGAGAACACAAAAACAAATCAAATAATGTTGTGTACTCTTCCTTGATTCACTTTTGCTCTAAAAGGCATAAAACAAAACAATCAGAATTGTTCGCAGACTAAGTTAGGATACACAATGCGCACATGTTGAGTTTAAATCAAAAACTGGCTATTTTCTTCCGCCATTCATGCAAAAAACTCTTCAGGCACCAAGTGCACTGACTTTTTAAAGTGTGGACTAGTAATAAATTAGATTTAAGGGTGTGAAACTGCTTTACCCATTGTATTGTTTGAAAAAGATGACTCAACTTTTTTCTACTGAGACCTCCAGCCTTCCAACCCATAGTCAAACAGAAACATAGAAGATGACAACACTTCTACTTTTTAGGGTTCTGCATTTTTGTGCTCATTCCATTTATGGTAAAGTGGGCTAAGTGGGCTAATTGCCTAAGCTTGCGGTACAAAAAACAAGTCTTTCTATAACACAACAGGTGATGCTGTCTGCTCCGTTAACTGTGCTCTCTTTTGTCACGCTTCTCTTTTCCATTCAGGATCTGAGGCAGTGAGAGGGACCCATTGGAGTGGATCCCGTCCGGCAAGGATTCTCCTTCCTCTTTCTCATCTGGCCAGAGCAGTTTCCTTCCCACTGGTTGCATCGAGGCCATCAGGAAGGATGTGTCCTGAAGAGGGCTTTCTACCAGTACAAAGAGGTGCTAGAGAAAGAAGCCTTCATCCTTCCTACTTTCAAGAACCTCAAAACATGACATCATGGACTGAAAGAAGATACAGTAGAAAAGTTAAGAGCTTTAGAAACGTATAAAAGGCACACTTATCTTTCCCTTTACAGCACAGCAGCCCCGTCCTACCCTAGAATTCCATTGGGCTTTGATCAGGCTCAGTTTCCAAAAGGCTACAAAATATCCTTTTCACTTCAGAAACATACATAGATTTTTCTTCCTCTTCCACTCACACAGAATCTAATAAAGCAGTGAAACTAATAAAGTGAATTAGGTCTTCAGCCCGGCACAAGAGCCCTTTATGCTTTTCGTGGAGTTTGGAGGGTTCAGCTCACGGGAAGGTCTCCAGCAATGCAAGATAAATGGCTCTGGTGTGACTGGCAATATCTGCAAGCAATCCATACACCTACACCTAAAGCCCTGGACTTTTCAGTACAGTCATGTTTGCAGTCACTTTTTCAAAAAGAAGGACAAATGCCATTGTGGAAAGCTAGACGTGTCAGACCGTGTACTGAGCCATGCCTTAAAGAGAATGATTGAGATTGACTCTTTCATTTTTTTTGAGAGGATACAGTGCAGCCAGCTGTACTTTACTTCAACGGGACTGTGCACTCTGCTGAACTGCCAGATAGTAATCAATTATAACCCTTGTCACTTGGGGCCATGGGTATAGCAGCTGGCCACAGGAAGCACAAGTTCCATAGCCTCTCCGCCAATCAACTGCCTCCAGCTGTCGCCACACTTAACCACCATTCAAAGTGTGGCTGCTGCATGCTACTGACGAGGTTCCCTTACCGGACTTTCTTTTCCAGTCTTTCCTTCCTATTTCTGAACAGTTCAGACACATCCGCCTCATGGTCCAACCACCATCCTCCACCTAAAGCACGTTTTTGGTTCGTGCCTTTTTGACATAATCTTTTCTTACTCTTTCCTTTGTTCTTTTAGTCTGTCTCTGATTTTATACTTTTCTAATTCGCTCTTTTTTGAACTTCCTTCTTTCTTTGCCATTTCTGCTATTCTCTTGCACTTTTTTCACAGGTGTTTGTATGAGGGGAGATTTGCATGTTCTGTGGCTATCCAGCCGGCGGAGAGCAAGCCAGCCGGCAGATCAAAGACCAGCCCTGTAAAATGATATGAAAGAGTCCCCCATTAGCATCCATCAGGGTACCCTGAAAGCTCCCTACTCGGATGAGGGGTCTTGGGGCCCCCCAAAGTGAAAGGCGGTCTGCACAGCGAGAGTTTTGGGGGGGTTGAAAACAGGCAGCCCATCCGAGGACATACAGGAAATATTTTAGGAAGGGATGAAAATTCCCACAAAACACAGAGCTTGTTTTTTCTCTCTCTCTCTATTCTCTCTCATCTTTCTCCTTGTCTTAAATTTCCTTATAGTGTTGAGACTGTAAGCCGAGAATATCTCCATCTGTGCACCATCTCATCTCAGCTCGGCTAGTCTAGCACTGTATCCTCTCTCTATTGGAGGGTCAAGGTTAGTTCCGACAGCAGCGGGGGAAGTGGAAAGGTGAAAGGTGTTAATGAGCTTTCCAAGTGATCAGCATAAGCATCAAGCTGTGTTACTACCAGATTTTCAGAACCATTGTTTATAGGTATCTAGCCATGCACTACGAAATTAACATAGTACTTTTGTAAATACATTGAAGCACTATATATTATATATTATTATATATTAAAATTCAGTTAAAATGGTATTTATTAAACTATATACTACAGATTTTCCTTAGTTCTGTTATTCTTTGTAAAAGTTGTGCATTAAAAACCTTGGCCCGCCATATGGTTTTGCATTAAATGTATAGTAACTCCCAATGCTGGAATATGGCTTGTGATAAAACACGCACAAGAAAGCCACACATAAGTCTTAACCCCTCCCTGAACACTTAAGGGTCTCGCGAAACCTTTGGTGCCCCCATATGGAAGAGAACAAGGGGGCCCCGCTGTAGCACAGTTATGTAACCCCACTGCCCTCCAAGGCTACTTACCCGCACAGTTTCACACAGATGCACACACGCGCGCACACATGCTCAGACACACTCTGCTTGCCTGTCCCTTTGTGCCGACTGCTGAGGTGCATGTATATTTTGTACGTTTAAAAATGGCTGTATGACTGGGTGCAGCTTCCTAAAGATGTGACTATGTGTGTGTGCTAACATGATTTCGTTTAAATTATATTGTTTATACGTGCATTTGTTAGTTTTCATTGATTCCAGAGTTAAACTTATAGTGGACATGCATGTGCTAATGTTTGTGTGCGCGACCTCATGCCGCTGTCAAAGAAATGGATGTCCCGTTTGGCATGCCGAACACTCGGCTGTCCGACTGAGGATGAGTCTGTTAGCCACTCAGAGAAGAGGATGTGATCTCACCCGTTAAAAATCCAACCTATGTCGTTTGCTGCTCATGACTTAATCCAGGCTTCGTCTTTGTGTTAAGAAGCCCCCCTCTACAGTCCACCTCCCCTTCTCTCTCTTCCCTTGTGTCCCCAGTTCCTGTTAGATATGGGAAATGAGGCTGAATTGGGTGAAGGTCTTTTTACTGTACTGTAATGGCTGGATGATACGAGCAGATACAAATCTCTGCTATAAAAATATTTTTCATGTTGTAATTTTAAGATTGTATAAAAACTAAAATTAAGGGTGTTTGCATCCCGGTTGAGCATAAGGGACTGTACATGATTGGACTTAAGACTAATTGCATAAACCATATATATGTATGTACATATTCAGAACACATCTAAACGCAAACTTTCGCTCATAAATGGACCCATGAAAATAAAATATAGTAATTATTTTATGTTCTGTGAAGAGCTATTCCTTGGACATGTGTTGGCTATTATTTCTTCTGGTTTGTACAATTTAATTCACAGATATCTTAAGAAGATTGTTGTTGCCCTAAAACTTTTTTGTCTTTTTTTGTCACGTCCATAACGCAGGCTTATTTATACTTTTTAAAATAGAAAACTTGTGCATAGACTGATAGACTCTGTATGTATGTACTGTACATGTGGAAGAATTGAAAATAAAGCAGACTTGAACTTCAACTTTTCTGATGTTTAAACACTATCAACAAGTGTTTTGTATAATATAAACAGATGGTTCAGTTTACTGGTAATAATTATATTGTAAGAGGGTTTTTATGTCACGACCATGTATTTTGGCATCTTTGTCTTGAATTCACAATTTTTTTTGCATTTGAAACATTCAGAAATGCCTTTTAAGTAATGTTTGCACTTCTAATACTATTGTCAGTTTTGGACATAAAGTATGTCTGTATTTAAATCTACATTTATGCCATTGGCAGACACTTCTTCGCAAAGAGCAAACAAGGTCCACATTAGACATGTTTTTTTCAGTATTTTTACATTATTGTCATTTTTAGATTTTATTTGTTTGTATATTAAATTTATGTATGAGCAGCCAGTCATACAGTGCTAATTTGGATACAGGACGAGTCTGCTATGATAGCGTATTCTAACCTTACAACTGGCCCAACAACTGTCCCTGCAGCTGTTGGGACGCAGCAGATGATGGTGGCACATCATAACTCAAGCCTATGTGGCTATGCAGCGGCTGCAGTCTTCACTTCCTGTCCGAAGTGCAAAGGGCCTCTGTCTTAGGTCTAAGGGTAAAGGGAGGATCACAGATGCCACTTAAAAACATTGCTTTCACTTTAATTCAGCAACATCTGTTTTTACATGTTATGAATCAAGACAACACACAAGTTTGCTTGATGGATTTCCAAATAACGTGTGCGTGGGAGTTCTTAAAAAATGTGATTCATGGTAGATGTGTCATATTCTTTTTGGAATTAAAACACATACCAAAGTTGTCTCAACTCATTCATAATGGATGGATTGGTCCGTTTCTGAACATCTCAAGGCATTGATTTGCATCAGTGCTTGAGGCCAAACTGCCACCTCAAACACATTCCACTGTTACTTATCTCTTCAAAGAATGTAACCTAGTTTTATTTTTCTCAGCTGTGTGATGACTTTCATTATCATACTACAAGTATTTTATAGCATAGTGGAGGCCATGGGAAGTTTATTGTTATCATATTTTTTATGCAGATAATACTGATCCAAACAATACTGAAGTTTCAATATACAGTTCATTGAGCCTAAATTGGCTGTTTTATATCATAATCTATTTTGAATAATTGTTTGTAATAAAAAAAAGCTTGTAATAAAAGGCATGAACAAGTTAGCGCAATTTCGTTTATTGCCTCTGCATACATCTATAGAACAAAAAGATGATGGAACTTTTGTCAAGCAATGTATCAAGGATAAACATGTAAATGCAGTTGCATTTGCATTTTTTAAATGTTTAACAAGTGGCGCATTATAGACTACAGCATGTAAACGTTTTGGGCCTTATATGCGTGCATAACTCATCATGGAATGCGTCTCATGAGACCTGTTTCCTTCCCACCATATTATCTGCTGTTTTGTCTGAGGAACATCCAGCGCCCCTAATGCAACACAAAACATACATACTCCTTGGATCTAATGTTCATAGAGGGGCCCTAGTGCCTTGATAATTGTGTCCAGGCAGCGAAGGTGGTCGACACAAACATACCCAGCACCTCCATTCCAAAGCATGGCGAATGTTATTACCTTGTTCTTAGGCTGACTCCCCCCTCTCCTTATAGCATCCTATTGATGTATCCCTGATTGTTTGAAGCTCGTTTGAAGCGAGTGCTGCTGGATTTAGTCCATATGAGGGCCGACTGATGGGGTCATCTATAACAATAATTTTCAGTAGCTCATTATTCTTGGGCCAAACAACCCAAAGACCCTATTTCCTTCTTGGCTGTCCATAAAATTGACAGATGGCAGAAACCTGAAAATAATTTTTTTTCGGCTCTGATAATCATTAACCCCTCAAATGTCAAATACAGAGCTCCCCCACTCTGAGTGTTTTTTAAAGGTGAGGAATTTTTCAAGGGGTAAGGACGGGAAACTATGAGGAAAGGCTTGAGGGTCGATTCTTTGCAGAGGTGTTGTCAGATAGTTTGTCTTGGTTAACGGTCGTTCTACCTAAGTTGTTAGACACTTTCAAGTTAAGGACTTCCCCGCACAAGGTCCTCTTTCATGCTAATGCCATTTGGAGGTTTAGAGGACATGGGACAGATTGCATGGCTTCTAAGAGTCTCTTCGTTTCTGGTGGAAATGCCTCTGTGATAAATGCAAGGCCTGGAACAACAGCTGAAGTAGGACTTGGCCAGATCTCCCAACTGTTTGAGACACGAGAGCAGTTTCCTCATAGCTTGGCTCGTGCTCATGAATGACCTCTTAGATTTTTTCCAATAATAACCGAACTCCTCTACTCAGCATTTAAAACACCCCTTTCTTCCTGTTATTTTTACTTTAGCTCTTGTCCTTTCTTTTCTTCGAAATTTCCACCCATGTCATCCTGACAAAGCCTGTGCAGGTTCAGAACTGAAACCTAATCTATATCACAGCAGACTGCAGGGGCCAGGACAAAGTCTGAGCAGTGAGTGGGTGGGCCTCTTTGGGGTTGGGTTCTTTGGGGGGCTAACAAGTCTTTTCTTCTTATTAAAAAGAAAGATGACCCACTCTTTATATATAAGCGTCATGTATAAATAATCTATTTATATTCTTCATTGAGGATGCCAATCTCCTCATATGCCTGGAGTGACATTTTTACTTTTCCATCTTTCATTGCGGTCACTGACCTACTGTAAATATGTAGTTGATCTCTCCCACGTGTATTTGAAATGTCACGGCTGATGAGAGAACATGTAATCGCTTGTTATGGATTTCCTACGGAATGCACACTTTCGGTCATACCAGCGTTTCATGTTTTAATAAGCAGTCATCATGAAGTATTTATTTTCCACCAGGGTGTGGAAGCCAAACCTGTTGGTACACTTGCGATTCACGCTCCCCTGGCCCACCATGTTTGGCACCACAGTTAGTCTTTAAGCATTAAGAGGAGGTGTGGGTAGGATAGCGTCTTGTTCCACGACATTAAGAAGCACACCGACCGTTTTCAGCAGGGAGGGGAAAACTTCAACTTGACTAGACGCTTTGTGGGGCAAATTGGCAACACAAACCATTTCGCAAAATGTACTGACAGAATGCTCCTCTAGGGACGCTACTGAGTATTTTTCTACTTCGTGGTCAAGCCGAGAGCCACTTGTATGCGCTTTACATCTGTAATGTAGCAATGAATGCCATGTACTGTATACACAAGTGTGAGTCTATTAAAGTGAGAAAGAGGCTGAGACAAAAGAAAAAGAGAGAGATGTCTGACTTTATATGACTCTACAATGAATGGCTAAGGGGAGGGCAGGAGCCTAAGCATGACAATTCTAATGATGCCGATCATTCATAGACACAGGAAATGCTTGACCTCACACCCTGAGAGACGAAAACAACAGACTGTCTTTGTTAGAGGTGTTATAGGGTATATATTGGGGTTGGCAATGAAGATGGCAACAGGCTTGCAGCTAACGCCAACCATGCCCGTCTGATACCCTATGGTTTGACAACGATGATGATGTAAATGCAAAATTTGTGAATCGTAAACTCAAGTTAAGCATAGTGTTTGTGGACGGACTCCTGACTCTCTTTAAAGTTTGGCTGTTCTGCAATTTAATTTTTCTTTCTGCTTGTTCATCGAAGTGCTTCTTGCAGAAACAGGTCACCCTTGCAGTTGTATAGATCAGGCTATTCGGGACTATCCCAGTCTCAATTTTCACTAATTGGATACATGTAACCAAATTACCTAGATGATACTTCTGCTGGAGCATGTGACAAGACTTTAAGGAAGTGCGCTTTTTTTTTATAAAACTAACCATTTCCCCCCTCTGACCCCGTTTATGGATCCTAGACTCTATCCTACTATTGTGCTGTCAAAGCATTGACTGAGGACAACTGATTCAGGCTCTTATGGTGTGACTACTAGAGATCATAATGCATTCCCTTGCTCTTTACTTGCAGCATACACTTTACCCCTGCAGAGAAATTCAAAGGTAGCTTTACTGCTGTCACCGCATTACATCCGGAATGCCTTTCTCCATAGCCTGTCTGTTCATAATTCCCTCTATTCACTGCATAGTCTGCATAGTTCCTGAACCACTAAAGTCCTGAACCACTAAAGTCTTTTGGTCTATCTGAGCCATCATTATGACCGAGCATTGGGGTTCAGGTTGGTCCCTCCCCAGTTCATTAGAAGCTTGTTGTCCATTCTACTTTTCTGGCTTTCTCATGGAGAGCTCTAGAGTGAGCAGGGAAGTCGGGGGGTTGAGCCATCAGTCAGGAGGTCTGGGGGGGCTCACCCATGACATGCTGGGGAGCTCCAGAGTTTGGAAGTCGAGCCCCAGAGAAATTAGCGGGGGGAGAGGCATTCTCATCCCACATCCCCAGCAGAGTTTGTCTTTCTTCATTAATGGTCTCTTAGCATTCGAACCCCAAGAATGAAGCAGACAGTTCTGAATCCTGAATTGCCGTCGAGGGAGGGTAAAGGAGATTACCTTTCAGGAGATACAGGGGGTGGGGAAAGGAAGAAAGAGAGAATTAGAAAAAAGGGGGTAAATGTAGAAAGGGGGGATTCAGATATCCCAGCAGCCTCTGCTCCGAATTTCTTAAGCTAACCCCAGAAAATTTGGACAGACCCATTGACTGTTTGTCATCCACAGGTCTGGTTCCAGCCACTGTTTACACTCCCCCTGCCTCACATAGCCGCTAAAAATAGTGCTCTCCTCTCCAGACGGATCCAGGAAAAAGCCTGCATCCTTTTTATAGCCTTTGCATGACACAGCATGTCAAAGATGTTTTAGCTACCCCTCCTCCTCTTCTCTGATACAAAGGATCTCTCTTTCTTCAATGGAACACATGTATTAGATTGAGAGTGCGGAAAGCAAGGGTCACATGTGATTAGGGCAGAGATGTGATTGAAAGGTGAGTGCAGGCGGGTTATGTGGCCTAGCTCCTCAACTATTTAAAGGAATTCCAAAGGTAATGGATGTAAAATTGAAGCTTTCCCTCAAAATGCAGGCTAGGCATGACATGTGAAGGTAGCCGAAATCAGCTTTCCTCCTTTCCAACAGAGCGTTCGGGCGCATGCTTTACGGAAACCTCTTCCGTTGCTAAGAAACCATCAGCTGTATTCTCTATGCATTGTTTCTCCTATTAGCGTCAAAATAATGGGAGCTTAATAAATCATAAAGTTCAGAAAATACCTGAACCAAGGCTGAGCTGCTTGTTCATGTTTCTGCTGAGTTTCAATGCATTCTGTTTCTTTTTATTTGATTCCGATTACTCCAACTGTTAATTAACATATACATGTACATGTAATATTTCATTTAACATGCTTATTGTTTCTACAATTCATAACCTTTGCCTCTTTGTTGCCCTCTCTGTTCAAACATAAAACTGCAGCTTAAGTAATTATGCTTTCATTAAGTGATGTCTTTTTATAAAGAGTTCATCATTATAATCTTTCAAACTGTGATAAGTACTGCTCCATAACTGATTTACATTTACCTACGTATGAAACGTATGAATTGCAACTTAAATTATTTTTTTTTATTATATTTGGTATTTACAAAACTTTCAAAGTCTATTAACATATTACTCTTATTTGTAATGTAGAAAGCATTTTCTGTATTATGTATTGTCAAAGGTGGAAAAGGTTTCAAAACAAGCAATGAAATACAAATATAAAGTGCTTCTTCTGTTGTTTGTAAGTTCTGTATTAACCTAGCATATTTTACACAGTCCCCAGAAATCGATTACATGAAAAGTCCATTATGTGCTTAATGTAACGCTTACACTATCATTGTAGGTGGTAGTGAATGGAAGCATACATGTATGTTTTTGTAGCAGATCAAGATGTTTTACAATTTCCGTCCAGAGAAACCTCCAGGATTTCCTGAAATAAACACTGAAACTTTGAGATTTCTTTTTTTATTGAAATTAAGTATGGTTAAAGCATAAAAGTGTTTAAGGAGATGTGTTGTTTTTTGAGAAAGCACAGATAGGTGAAGTGAATGTTTTATTTGTTTAATTGTTTTGTTATGAAGAGTCCCTCAATGGAGTTCAAGTAGGTCTGAGGATCTCATTTAGGTCCCATTAACTTTGTTTGCTTTAGGGAACACATAAGAAAGTTTTCAGAAGATGGAATAATAGAGGTATCAATTGATAAATATTTGAAATGACTTGGAATACTAACAAAAATTACAACATTTCAGTTTACACTAGAGATCTGATTTATTTTTATTTTAGGCAGATTTATGCATGTGTTATGAGTCTTATTTTAAACACAAAACATTTCCTGGTTATTACGGGGACACCATTTGACACATATTGTCTTGAATGTGTTAATGGAAAAAATCTATTTTTGCACTTTGCAAACAGGTGCAGCATTCATCCTTAGAAATTCTCTTTTCTCTAAGTGACTCAAGACCTGGTCTGTTCTATTCTTTGTTAAGTCCAAATAAATCCATCACAGCACATTTAATTTAAATTGTTCTGCTGACCATAACAATGCTTACTTTGCATTTTCTGCCTTGTTAAGGGTTCGACTGCCGCGGTATGATTATACAAATTTAATTGTATCAATGAAATATTCCGATAAGTGAATATACATGACAAATGCAGTGACTCAGAACTCGGATATGTTTTTTAAAGTTGCAAGGCAACTTTAGAATCCTAATCTGTCTTTATTTAACTATTATTCATTTCAATATCCGTTTCCACTACAATACCTTTAATACATTTCCATGTTCCCCTGATTCTCCAAAAATTATAGTTTGTTTTCTTTTAACATGTATGTTTTCTGTTATTGGCTAAAAAAAACGTTTACCAAGAATGAACCATTTTAAGTTAGTTGAAAACATAGCAGCAGAGGATGCAAATATTGCTCTTAGATTTTTAGCACGATTATTCTTTAAAATTCCAGATATGTAATAAGTTTGGGGGGCATTTAAATGACCTGTTGTAAAGTTTATGTTTACTTCTGAAGTGAGAAGAGAACTGGAGGTTAACAAGGTGTCAACAAGCCGCATCATAAAGCCAATGTTTACAGCTCCCAAAATGACCGACAAGTGATAGTGTTGCAATTTCCTTCTTACTATTGTGTCTGACATTAAAAGCTGTAATTTCACAAACCCCTAACATTTTTCCCTTCGATATAACAGTTCACACAATAGCATCACAGCCAAAACAACCTCCACCCTTCTTTAGTAAACCCAAACAGAGCCATGGGCCTGTCCTGTGGGGAGGTGCTGCTTGGTCACAGCTGCCGTCACACATTGATCAATTCACCTTATATATTCTGTATCAAAGAATGTGATCTATAACAAACCATAATATATTTTTTTAATTTTTTTAATTTAATTCTACCTTGTCTTGGTCTGTTTTCCTCTTTATCTGTGTCAGCTGTTCTATTGTGGACTGTTATGGGTTCATCGAGCTGGTATGCAGCAGGAATCTTTGGATCAAGGTAATTTCACTCTGTTTGAGATTTTCCCAGGATGTTAAGCTTCCATTTACCTTTGTGTGCCTCAGCGAGCGAGATAGCAGGCGACACATGTAGCAAACGCACACACGATGGTCCCATGAGTTTGACGCCAAAAGCAAAACAGGGGGAACTTGAAAGATACAGATTGTAAAACACTAGAATTTCCCAAACAATTCTGATTATTTTAGCCTGAACCGAGTGAGGGGCTATGCTGTGAATTCTTGTGTTGTAGAGTTATCTTGGGGCAGGTGTTTTTGCTATGCCGCTTGTATGCAAAGAGGTCTTAAAGGAGGGATTTACAATTGAACATTTAGGAATAAATCATTCAAATGTTTTTCATCTAGTCATTTAAAATCTGTTTGACAGTCTTTCATCTGCAGAACATCCGGTAACCTAACATTGAGTGCATTGACATTGTGTGGACATTGACACATTTACAGAAATATCATCTTTTGTTTTGCAAAGAATAAAAAGAAAAAGTTTTTTTTGTTATTGGGTAACTCTTTTACGTGTTTTTTGATTAGATGTGGTAAACACTGTTAGTGAACACCAAAATTGAGGTGACACCTGAAGCATGCTGAGTGTGAGAAACTGCAATGCACTCACATCTATGCCAAAACCCCATATGCTTTTGATGGTGCCCCACAGGTCCCAAATCCAAGATCACG
The DNA here is from genome assembly GCA_033220385.1 of Triplophysa yarkandensis. NCBI lineage: Eukaryota > Metazoa > Chordata > Actinopteri > Cypriniformes > Nemacheilidae > Triplophysa > Triplophysa yarkandensis. The sequence goes on along the minus strand of CM065677.1, from coordinate 9,021,548 downwards.
AGCACAAAACTAGGGTGTGTAAACCCAACTTGAAATGGCAGGTGTTAGAGTGGGATTGTAGAAGAGCATACCAGGTACCGCAAAACGCTATTTGGATCAGTGAACTGTTAGGAAGTTTATAAAGTTCTTAAACTATTGCCTGCAGGTGGTTCTTAGCTGATACAAAAATTCTGTCCAAAACAAAGAAGTCTAATAAGTTTTTTATGTTGGTAGGATAAAGCTGTGTCTTCTCAGAAGGCGTTTGATCTTTTTGCTACATTGTTGACAGAGCTGAAGCTCCCAGGTGGAACTTCTCAGGATGTTAGACACAGAGTCGGACTGGTATTCTCTGTGCCGCCAAATTCTTGAGGGACACAACCTGCCCCCGAAACTTCTTTGCAATCTCCAGTGGTGCTTTTGTTTGTCTGTGTGGGTTTTTAAGCACTATTAATGTATCAGCCAGCAGCTGTTGCATGATAGATAAACTCTTGTTAAATTGCTGTCTTCCTCAGTATTTCTTCTCTCTGCAAAAATTGTATGTAAGTGTATCCTAAGAAATGACCTGAAAATGTGTCTCGGACGCGAAGATAGAGTCCAAGCAATCATTTTGACGAATGTCAATCATGTGTATAAAAGGATTTTGTTATAGTTGTCTGAATGCTTCAATGTTGACTATTTTGTTGGCAAGGGGTCTTTTAGTTTCAAGAGTTGGACAGGGATCCATGTTGTCATTTAAGGCTAGTCATGCTACATCTAAAGAAAATTTCTGTCAACACACTGTCCAGGTTGGCTTTTGATGTCTATAATGACTATGAGTTGAAAAATAACTTGCATTCCTGCTTAGTTGTTTTAGTTAAAGTGAAGAAAATCTTGTTTTCCATCTGAGGTTATATCTAAGTATTTAAAGCAGTTTTTTAACCACCGCTACTTGATTATGCTCAATATAATTGCTGATTATAGGTTTGGTGCACCTGTTGTGGGTTTGCTAAAGCTAAATGAGATATAACTGTGAAGTTGTAATGTTACGATAACCTCACCAGCTTGTCAACAATGCTCTGCATCAATCTTGTGTTTTTTTTATAAATATGTGGGCTCATCATGGCTTTTTGGAAAGAGATTTTCATAAAGCATTTATATTTTTTGTCTTTATTTCTCTCCTTTTTAAATTTTAAGAAATAAGAGTGAGTTTTTAAGATTCTCCCCAAAAGACAGTTTAGGTACAGCCTAACTATTTATAAACCAATATAATCATGTGTACATGTAAAATGTACTTTAAAGGAATATAGAATATTTTGACTCTTCCCTGCAACTAAAACCAACTTCTGAAAGGTATTATTCTCTGGTGCATTGTATCTGAAGTGTTAATATAATTCTTTATGCATAATGAATTTGTTATTCATAGTTCTTCAATTTTTATGTAATATATATATGCAGAATATACAATGTCTTTCATTTTTTTACTCTTTAATTATTTTATTTTCGTTTTTGTTTTGGGTTTTTGTCCAGGGTAGTTTTAAAAGTAGGTGTTTAAAGAAGACAATAAACTGTCAATGTTAATGAAGCATATCATATATTTTTGTGATGGATGGCTAAACCCTCTTGTTTTCATTCATTAAGGACATCTGCAGTTGCTCAACCACAACATTATAACTGTGAGAAATCTGTTGTTTTTCTACGAATTTACATATATTTTAATTTTTTTATACGTGATTGCTGGTTAAAACATTTTAGAAATAGTTATAATGAAAAGGCATAATTATTCAGAAAATAATTTTGTAATTTGCAAGTTAGTTTGTAGAGTAATTATTGAGAAAATTACATTTGGACTTCTCTCTAGTTTACCCATTCATAAAAGTAGACCCCCTATACAAGACAATGTCATAAACAAAGAAATGGTTGTTCATTTTTACAAAAAAATTACTAAAATGAAATCTAGTACAACTGAATTAATGGGAAGTGAAAAATGCATATTAGTTTCCTTTTTGTCTGTAAATATTTCAGTACAAGTTAATAACAAAAATGTTACTTAATTAATTAATAATATTATTTTCCTAACTTTTATATTCTTATAAGAACTAGAATCAATGAATTAATGAATAGAATTTATATTTATTAAATATCTTGGAGTTGCAGAATATTCTATATAAACATGTCAATGTGACTACTTTATAACTATACTTTATCTACTACTATATTAATTCTACATTTTTGCATTTTGTTTGAAATAAATTAGCTTTATATAAAGGCATTATTTTGTTAACTCTATTTAACTATCTGTTAATTCTATTATTTATAATTAAAACTTTTATATTATAACTTAAAACCTTTCTTAACTGCTTTAATGCGAAAAAATTGGAATCAAGCAAATATTTGTTACATTTTTTCCCCTTCTAAACTGGCAACTTTAAATATTAGGATGTGACTGTAATGCCTTAATATAATCCTTATTGTTTCCAGAAAAGCTCATTTAATCTAGAATAAAACCGTGTGTGGATGCAATGTCTGTATGAACTTCTATTGCTTTTCTAGCTGTGTGATAAAGACCACACACACACACACACACACACACACACACACACACACACACACACACACATACAGATCTCCCTGGTTTATTGAAACAATTAGAAAACAAATCAATGGGGTGAAAAACCTCCAACTAAAAAATGATGATATTTTAAGAATCTGGCAAACTTTGGCTGGGTGTGTCTTCACGGATATCGCGTTAATTGCAGGCATCCGGGAAATAGCATGAGCTGCTGAGCCCAGTGAGAGCGGCGTGTGCGTGACGTCATTTTTCCGCGAAAAAAAACAGCATGGTCAGGTTAGAAGAGTGAGGCGTGAATCTTCAAGGAGACTTGAACCAAAATGTCTTTCTTTGACATGCTTATATAAAGAAATAATAAAAATAAAAATAAATGAAAATGTTTCCCAACATTATAAACGTTTAAAGATGCGCTTATTTCCATCTGCTGCCTTCCTAAGCGTCCTATATATTATTGAAAAGAAAGATATAAATGTTTATCCTATTTAGAGGCATAATACAGTTAGAATAACAAACCACTGAATAGAAAACGTTGCTTATACAGAGGAATTTTTTATATTTCTAAAGGATGAATGGAAATGATGTCTTTATGGAAATGACAGCAATTATTAAAAAAACTTTCCAACGTCCTATTTCAGTAAAGAAGCATTTTTCTGCGCAATGTTTAAGAAAGCAATTTCATTAGTTTTATAATACGACAGAAGATGAGAGAATCATAGAAAAAATGCATTCAATAACGTTTTAAACACGCAGAGCAACAGAGACAAAAGCAAGTAATGAACGTTTTTATGTCTGAAACCACTTTATGACGCCCCGATTTAACCGAAATCTGACGTGTTCGTGGCACAATGCATCACTTAGTTCAGATAAAGAACTAGCATGGCTTAAAGAAGTATTAAAATGACTAAATGTTTCGTCCTTTACATCCTTAAAATTACCTTATTATGCACAGCACTGTTGATGATGAGAGCATATCTGCATCCTCTCTAAATATAAAACTGCACTTGTTGAGTTTGCTCAGGTTGGGGATAAATACACATTTATTAAAGCACTTTTCAAATGATACTTTTTTCATTTTGAATGTTGTATTTGCATCATCTGTAATCTTCATAGGTCTATCTGTCAGGATATGGATCTTTTCTAAATATTTTTCAAAGCACCCCTTTAAGTGTTTGAGTGTCGCTCTGCCAGATTTCTCGAAATTAACTCCTGACAGCTGCGAGTGGCAGACCCCGGGAACTAATAAGGGTTAATAAGGTGATCGGTAAAATAGATGAACTTCTTCCTGACACTTTAGAAGTTGAACTTCCACAGAGAAAGTCTGCCCAGTAACAATCCGAATGTTTCAGACGCGCGCAGAAGAACTATTGGCTATGCAAATTGACAAAGGGGAGGAAACAATCTACACAGCAAGAAAAAAAAGATATTTTAAAGAGACATTTCCTATCACATTTTAAGTGTTGAAACGAAGCAACTGTTGCCAAAGCACTGTGGTCTAAGTTCTTGAGACTCAGAATAAGACTGTCAAATCTAGAGATGTACCTTGATCGCTTAGTTACATGATGTTCCATAAGTTTTTTTAAGGCAACATGGTTTAATTTAGTTATCTATTATACGTCTGTACTGTTGTATCTTACATTTATTGCTGTCATGATCTTATTTTTGATCTTATTGCTGAAATGAGTTCTTGCTGTTAAGCTTCATTTCTCTCACTCTCATCTTTGGTAACAGGTTGCAATTTTGGAAAGCTCGCATCTTCTTTTAATAGCAACATTTTCAGCCCTGAATAGAAGACAATGCTGTATATAAGGCAGTACAATAGCCGCGTTCAGCTTGTATATATCTCAAGAGAGTTGTGCTGCACGCTTTCGCTGCATTTCCTAGAAAGCTATCTCATTGACCACAGTCGTTGCTGCTTCATGTAAGATAACTGCATTTAGCTTTTGTGATGATGAGGTGAGGTTCATTTTTTTTTGGAAAATATGGTTAAAGTTGCATAAATGTTGGCCAGAAATCACTATTGCACAGTTATATGCAGAAAATACAATGGGAATGAATGAACCCCTGAAAATTGTAAAGACTCAAAAATACGTTTAGATGGAGTATACCCATTGTGTCCATAAGATTGTGTGTTGCATTGGGTGTGTTTAGGTTTATGTTTAGCTGTTGTCATCTTGACTTAACATGATCTATATAACAGATCTATATAGATATTGTCTTCTGTCCATCTTGTGGGGACTACTGATTCTTTGATAACAAGAGCAATAAGGGAGGAAAAGAAGAGGAAGACCGAACATGTTGCGTCTGGCCAATAATAAGATCTGCTTGCGATGCTTGCGTCACAGCTACATTGCAGACCTCAAATGTTGCAGCGAGGAGAGCAGAGCAGAGACGGACTAGTGGGGAAAAGTTTGCAAAAGGAACAGGACTAACCTGGATAGCCCTCTTGACCGATTTTATATGCCCGACAAGTCATTTCTCCTCTTTTGTCACCCCTCAAGCATCGTTTTTCAAACTTATAGACATTTTTGAGATCGAAAGGGACTGTAACAATCATGGAACTGCTTTGTCTCGAGATGGACACCATTATAAGAGCCCGTCCCGACCCGAATCTTCTTTATGATGACAGGGTACTACAAAGCTTGTTGACGATCGAAGAAAGGTTCCTTCCACAGTGTTCCTATTTTAAATGCGTTCAGAAAGACATTCAGCCTTTTATGCGGAGGATGGTGGCAACTTGGATGTTGGAGGTTTGTAGTTTACTTATTTCCGCGCTTACATCCTATCTTCAGAGCGTTTAGAGACCCTGTATTCTGTCATGCCATCGTTTTAAAGGGAATCAATTGAGCTCCAGTTATATTTCCGAAAGCACGAATCCGATTTTGCTCGCTGTTTATTTTATTGCAGCCATAGGCGCTGATGTTGGACCGGGTTCACTGTTAGATTAGGAGGGGATGCATGTGACGAACATATGTCAGTGACCATAAGAGTGAATTTCTTTGGGGTTTCGCTTGCGTTTACACAGAGGAGAGGGTCATTGATAATGTTATTTATTTATTTTTAGGATAAATATTTCCATGCACACGTATGCACTTCAATGCTTGCCGCTGCGCTACATCTACCCATCGCCATGTTGGTTTTTCTTTCACAACAACTTTATCGCAACAGAACGTTTATAACAACTCTCTACACATGCATGATCCGATACACAAGCGTTTAAAGTGTGTAGTCGTGGTTTAATATGGCGTGAATTGCTTTCCTACGAATTTGTATAATTTTTTAAAATATACGGTTGCGGAAGGGGCGAGGGCCCGCATTGCTGCTTAACCCATGCTGATCGAAGTCTGTAGTCTTGGAATTAAGTTCGGTTCTTGCTACAATATGTAATATTTCCTGTCATTAAAAGTTGGAAACGTTAGAGGAGGGCTTAAGCTTTATTTTCATGTGTTAATTTCCTAGTTAGGTCGAACGGGAGAATTTATAAAAATATTTCAAAATATTATTTCGGTCCGACAGTGACGCACTCATGTAAGACCGCATGTTACATCGGTTGAAAAACGTTGTTTTTATCATATATACATTCAGATTTTGAAACTGTGAATTGTCGGGAATGATGTAGAAAGGCTTGCTGAATATTTAGGGGTATGAATAGCGGACGTGGGCAATTTATTTATATTTTTAAATATTTTATGATCATATGACGAATTAAAAAAACAGATCCCGTACTGTGTTGCATGGGTGTTTTTTGGCTCGGGTGATTGTGACTTGAATTCATTTCTTACTGAATGAAGCAAAGGAATTTGAGACTTTTGACAAGGATTTTGCATTCCAGTTCTCATCAATTAAAATATACAGCTATCATATTATGTAAACAGGAAGAACTACTTTTTGAACAATTCCCGAACTAAAGTGGCCATTTACATGCCCTGATGTACAATACTATGGTTTTCGTTTTGGTTTCATGCTATTTATTTTATACTAATAATCCAGAGTACAAATATAAATTGGAGACTAACTTTGTTGCGCCACGTGCATCTTTTCCTCTTAACTAAGTTATGCCCTGCCCTTTCCAGGTCTGCGAGGAACAGAAATGCGAGGAAGAAGTTTTTCCACTGGCTATGAACTACTTGGACCGATTTTTAGCAGTGGTACCAACAAGAAAATGTAACTTGCAGTTGCTTGGTGCAGTATGCATGTTTCTTGCGTCGAAATTGAAAGAGACGCGTCCCTTAACTGCAGAGAAGCTGTGCATCTACACCGATAACTCAATCAGACCACAGGAACTGCTGGTAAGCTCCAAATATACTCTTTGATTACCAAAGACTGCAATCTGTTGGGATGGCTATAGGTAATATTATACATACTTCATTGCTTTTTAAAATAGGATTTCTAAATAATTTATTTAATTATTTAACAACATATCTACAAACAAAAAGTTGCTGTATTTTAAATCTTTAGTTTAAAAAGTAATGTCATTTTATTTATTTTTAATAAATATTTAAGTTTTAATAATTCACAAAATAAATATGCATTAATTTGAGTTTGTGTGGATTTGATGTGTTTTCAATTTGTGAACGACATAAATACATAACGGAATATTATAATCAAAATATCAAACTGACTGGTGTATGTTCTTCACAAAAATTCAAGTGTCAACTGTGGGGTGTTCACACAGCGTTTCAATGCACAACTGGGCTATTACGCCATCTAGTGGCAACTATGCAACCCACAGCTATATTAAGGTTCTCTTATTCTAGAAAATATAAACGGATTTGCTAATCCCTAATATAGCAATCTTTAAATATTTTTGAAGTAATCTGCAATGTCTGTCAAATGACAGATAGTCTACTGACATTTAAAAAAGTTTTTGAATATTTTTTCATTGCATTATATATAAACACTGCTCAGTAACTACCGTACAGTGTCCCATAAGAATTTTCCACCATGCATAACTGGATTCAGATCAGTTTCAGGGAGTTTTCTTAGCACTGATGAAACTGCTCATCAGTGTCTTTCTGAAGGACATGGGTGGCAGCACAGGCAGCACAGATAAAAAATTATTACAGCCCTTAGCAAATAGCATGGCTCTACTATTAGTTTCAAGCTGGAGCTCCTGACGGTCTGCAAAATAAAACAGATGCAGGAAACCGGAGATCACTTTAGAGTCACATCGTCATTTTTGTCCTCGTAAGCTGGCAAGAAGTTCTTGTAAATGCAACCACAGTGACAACCTGGAGGTACGACAGCAGGGCTCAAAAGGAGGAAGTGGGTTCCTGCATCATGGCTGTGTTGCAAGGTTGTCACAGTTGGCTTTAATGCTAGTCTTAGTTCACTGATGAAATAACACTGGAATGTAATCAGTTGCTCTCATATTCATGGTCATTTTAAAATTTTGCCCAGATTATGACTAGGATGGTAAATCAAACAATACTAGAATCATGTTGTGCAGAGTTTACATTACATCGTACTCCCTTTGTATAGTACCAAATACAGACACATAGAATATTTTAATGAACGACTGTGATTCTTGCATGTCAACGCACTTAATGCTCCTATCAGCCACCTCCCCTTAGAGGAACATGTAGCTGTTTCTACTTTTGGGTGAGTCACTTGCCCATGAAATCCAGCAGAGAGGAAGTGGAGAAATAATGCATTAGCGGCTGGCTGCCATTGTGCTCTTGCTCACTTAGGAAGCCATTGCAGAGGTATGGAGTTCTTTGCCATGATCCTCCGTCAGTGGTTAAGTGCAGTTGGGAAGGCGTTCGTCTCCCAGGCTGTAATGGCAACCATACTTGGGCCATCTCATGACTGAAATGCATGTGGTTCGCTTATTAAGAAAACCACCTCCATCCGAGTGAGCACTCAGTCACAAGGACAGTCCCTGTAAATGCAATTTTTCCCCAATTAGTCACTTATATGCCCCACTTCACACAGGAAGGGGGAGTGGTTACATGAAGGTTGCTCTCTTTTTCACTGAAATGGCAGTGAGCATCCTTGGTTCAAATTAGTCACAAAGTTAGGTCGAACTAAGTTCAAGCATTAGTAGAGGATATGGTAACATCTCCTCCTTTAGAAAAAACATTTGTGTTTTCATTCTTAATTATAAAGATTATAAATACACTTATGGTATAGAACATTTAATTTCTTGCACTTCTTGCATTAAACATGCTAAAAGGGAAAGTACCACATGCTGAATAGTTCCCTTGAAATGATCCAGGTGACTCATTTTTCAACTAAAATGCATCAGCATTCAGCCTTGTGGCTTTCAAAATCGCAGCTTGTGCTAAAGTTTTGCATAGCCAAGGCCAAAATATGTCCTAACGTTAGCCTGTTTCTAGATCAGCTTACTGTATGGCTCAAACTAAATAATAGCAAAATCCGTTGGTTAGAGTTGAACATGTTTGCCCCTAACAGGGATTTTTCTTGTTTGTGTCACTTCATTTAAATTAACTCCGTAATCGTCTTTGATCTTAACACGATTTATCTTTACAGGAATGGGAGCTGGTTGTTTTGGGCAAATTGAAGTGGAACCTTGCTGCTGTCACTCCCAATGATTTTATTGAGCATATTATGAGGAAACTTCCGCTCCCTGAGGATAAGCTGGATCTGATCCGTAAACATGTGCAGACTTTCATTGCTCTTTGTGCAACAGGTAGTGTATTCAATGCACAAATTGCATGTATACTTTGTAGTTGTCTTCTTTTGATATATTATGTATAATCATAGTGATAAATGGTCCACAACCAGGTGCTGATATTGGTCTTCGGTGAGTGTTGCAAAATATCAACACTTACATCTTGTAAAACCTGAAATTAAATCTAATCTATGTAGGCAAGTATCATTAGTTTGTTGGTTCTCATTGTGAGTAAATGATCAAATGCGATATCTTAAAAGAGCGATATGTAATGATGAGAATTGCTCTGCAAGCCCTATGTGTTGGTATGTTTGGTGGGCATATCATTGACTGGCCTTGTATGCGATGACACTTCAAAGGGTTGTTGTATAGTTAAGGACATTCCTGTGTTCTGTTGAGCAAATGGTTAGGCTATCTCTGCTCTAAAAGCTGGACCACCTTTTGTAGATCAAACATGGAGATGAGAGGTGGGCTTAAAAACATGAGCGTATTGTTCCAACTGAGCTGAACACTGAAGCATTTCATGTTTTTAACTTATCCCCACTTCTCACGCCTCCCAGATGCTCCAGGGCATGACTACTTTCCCATCCCGATTATGCCTTTGTGGGGCTTGTTCTCCCAGCCAAGCCTGCACCCTACATCACCATAGGTGGTAATGGAATCCAATGCACCACCCTTATGCCCCTAGGCTCTTTTTTCCTCCTGGGGTTGCATTGGTCCCTAGGAACCTGAGGACTTACTCCAACTATGGCCAATGTAGAATATGAGAAAGACTGGAAAAATGTATTGCTACTTTGATATAAGAAAAAGACAGAATCCATGGTACAATCCTGATGAAGGTACTCTTTTCAATACGTCCCTTAGTAGATGCATTGGTAATAAATCAGAAGAAAGATTAATAAGATCATATGGTTAAAGAAATAGCAGATTCTGGTATAGCACACTCCTTCTGTGAACTCTTGAAACATCTTTCGGGTTGAGCAATAAGCAAACTAGTCTGTAGTTCAACAACTGGGATTCGTGGGGTATCTGAAAGTTTTTAATTGCCAAGCAGATGTCTTGACTGCTGCGACTCTTTCCTCTGTATACTGTGCATTCTTTACTGAGAATTCAGCATCCCCCTCTTTTCTGAGAGATGCATAAATCAAGGCCCATGTATCTGAATGATAAAAGAGGAGAAGAGGGTAGGGAAAAGGAAGCTAATTTTTAATGGTCCCAAGCTTTTAATAAAACAGTTCCGTTTGGGACACTTTGTGATATTTGGTCAGGCAGACAAGAGTGGTTCAGTATTAATTAGTAATATGGAGGGGCTTTCAGAGATATGCAAATGACTGGAAAGCTTAGCTTGAGACTGCAAGAAGAAACAAAAGCAACGACCCCTCCATTTCATGTGCAGAGGCATGTAAGGGGTCAGCGCAGAAGGAGCACCCCGATAAAAGTTTCTCCGGAGGGCAGTTTGTTGCGGCCCGCGCAGGAACAGGCTCATTAAAAGCGATTATACCCCATTCTTTAGTTTAAGTTTGCAAGGGCCCCATCTGCTTCTCCTTCGCAGGGCTTTGTGTTTATACATGCACACAATCAACAAACATGTTATGGTGGTATCAAAATAACTGCCTAAAGTCTCCATCTTAATTCGGTTTTCCGAATCTTGAGCAACTATATTAAGTTATGATTTCGCTAATATTATCTCTTGTCTGAATTGGTCTGTCCTGATTCCCTAAATGACACTTTCTACATCAACAGCAGTGTTTAAGGGTTCAAGATTGTGAGCTCTTTACTTATCAGAAAATACTTTAGGGAGGATACTAAGTGACCAATCAAAGCAGAAAATATAATTTACTAATTTATGTCTTTCTCATTTAAGATTCTCAGTTTCCTTTCACACTAGCCTGCCTGCTGTTGCCCAAAACTCAGCACTGGAGCGAGACTGTAACAAGTTGTTACAGGATTTTAACAGTAAAAAAGGATTCCTGGTTTTAGGTCACCTGCAAAATTTGGCTTGACAGCAATGTCCAGCCCACCTCTTGGACATAATTAATAAAAATTTGGATTTGTAACAGATTACACCTTTATCAGCAAATGTCAAAAGGTTTGCCAACTATATGTAAAAATGTATATACAAATTATGTCATTCAGTTACTCTGCAATAATTGCTACAGCACTTCCTCACAGTCTCGCTACGAGACGCAACATGGCTGTGAGTTATTTAAATATAATTCCTTTTAATACACTTATACAAATATTTATGCTTAGTGGTGCCAGAGAACATCCTTTTATTCTACAAGAGTTTACTTTCTGACTTTAGGCTTGCTCACTTGCATGCTCTAAATGACTGGTTCCATTTGAAAGTTGCCTTGGTATGAGATAGATTATGTTGCTCAATTCTGTAAACCTGACAACTAATGAGCTTTGCATCTGTATGGAAGCCTGGCAGATGATTTATAGGTCCTCAAATCATCGCACTCTTTGGCTTTTTCTCAACGTTCCAGACGCTTAATTAATTTACAAGTTAAATGTGTATACAGCGCATTGCACCCACCACGGAGCTGGCTGTGTTGGCATAGGTCTTGGGATGCAGTGTGGCAAGGGCAGGAGAATGGACCATTGAAGGGGGTGAGAGGCCGATGTACCGGGCCAGCCAGCCGCTGCTTATGGAGCCTTCCATCACAGGCGTCCCCACTCAGCTACATACACTGTTTATCCTCTGCATGAATATCAATGAAGGCGGGCAGAATACAGCCATTCTTCCTTTACCACTCTCACAAACCAGAGTGTCCAGCTCTGCCACTTGCACGCGTGTGCTCTTGTTTCCTCAACAAACCTGTCTTGTCTAGAGTGTGAAAAATCTGATTGAAGCCCCCTTAGCACGCACAAACGGTGTGTGGGCACCTATTTTCAACTGTAAGTTTTTGTCCCCAAAGAGCTGTAGTGCAGTTTGTTTTGTACTTTTTCCGCTTGGCCAGAATTCATCCGAGATGATCTTTTCTTTGGCCTGGAATTCAGCTACAAAGGCAAGAGTGTATATAAGTTCATTTATTTGTCAACACTCCGGCTGGCCCTGAATGTTAAGAAGGCAATGAAGGGATGGCAAGTTAGCTATCAAAGGACTGGCGTCTTTGATTTTTCGCAAAAAAAGGGGGTTGAAAAATCACCCTTAGAGCCATCACACGCAGTTTACTTTGCAATTGAATATAGCAATATGGTAATGCAGAGACTGCCAGGGAGTGTGGGACCATGAGCCCAGAGGTGGCCCTGCATCAGAGGAATGGCATGGGGGAAATGAGGTGGGTAGGAAGCTCTTTTCTTCTGCCAAAACCTTACGAAGGTCTGGACACTGACTAAAGATTGATGCTTAGGGGAGCTGTGCCCCCCTCTGTCACCCATGCTGTCTTAAACTCGAAAACACCCTCCCCCAAAACTCATCTTTTGTGCAGGCTGTCGTTTTGAATTGGAATCTACAGAGAGAGTTGATGTTGCATCTCTCAATTGGCTGAGATGAGGTAAGGATTTTGAACAATGAGGCCACACTCTTCCTAGCTGGGCCCAGGTCCGCCAGCGGCCGCACTCAATTAATATGCTAAAAGATAGCGATGATGCTGACACAAATCCAGGGCAGTTGTAACAACAAAGCCTGAGCATGTGTGCCATTCATCTGCCTCCACCTCAGAGCTTTGCATCTGGAGAAAAAATGCTGAAAACGAGGGAACCATAGAAAAAGAAGAAAAGAAAAAAATCAATGTGGCAGGGGGCAGACGGCCTGAGCTGTTCAATTTTCTCTGCCTGTTTATTCTCTTTTCCTCTTTCTTCTTGCGCTCTCTTAGTCCGTCATTCTTTTTGGCTTCAGGCCGGTTCACAAGCTGTCTTATTTGCATTATGAATGACAGTGAGAAAGCTAACAAGGTTATTGGTCTTTGAGATGTACGCCTGTGACCACACGTGGAAAAAGGACCTACAGCAGTGAGCACTGGCAGGGGGACTGTGGCTCTTTATTCCACCCTTTCCGAAGGCTATGGGGCTTTTTTTCAGGGAGCACACGATTTACTTAGGAGCTGGAAGAAAAGGGGCCGATCTGCAAAGGGTGACTGGAGGAGAGCGATGGGGGTGGTGGGGGGTGGCTTTCAGATTCTTTTCAAGCCAAGTGAACCCTCATTATCCTGGGCTGCAGTCATTAGCAAAAGACTGTGCCCAGATCTAATGGAAAGAGTCTTTTACCATTAGCATTTCTGTATTTAGGTATGCTCTCTTTGTAAATTAAAGTTTGGGATATAAGTTTGCCTTTTGTGGCATTTTAAGGAACTACAAGCTTTACGAATACTAATGCATGGTTTACTCTTCCTTTAGATTTCAACTTCGCCATGCATCCCCCATCCATGATTGCAACAGGTAGTGTGGCGGCAGCTATCTGTGGCCTGCAACTCAACAGCACTAATCGTTCACTGTGGGGAGACAACCTTACAGAGTTACTCGCCAAGATCACAAACACAGAAGTTGTGAGTATTGCACTTTGGTAAAAACTGTATATTTTATAATGCAAAGATGCATGGGATTACCTTAAAAATATTACTGATAAAACATTCCAACAGAAGACATAGCACCATAATAGCAAATCTACTTGTGATATGTGTGGTGAGTGCTGCTGTAAGGAGAGCCTGTCCATTTCTCCTTATTTACTCAATGGGCTTGGGTCCAGCTCCAATTCAATTTCACATTTAGTCGCTGAATTACTGGAAGTGAAATGGGATTGACCCTGACTGAGAGAGTGTAAGGACAGAATCCACAGGGCAAGGGGAATGTGTCAGGGATACTATGGCTTTATGCAAATGACTTGCATACAAATTCACACTTACAGTACTGTACTGGCCCAAAAGGCACCACCTAATGGTTATTTTGTTAAGTCTGTTTCTTTTTAAAGCAAAAAGTATGAGCAAAATAGAACAGAAATAACATTGACCGAACACCGGAACCATGTCACATGCCTGACCTGATGCTGAGAGCTCAACCCTTTTCCAAGATACCCTAGAATGCACTGTTGTTGGTAGAATGCCTGCTGCCCCAGTATGTGGTGTGTGAAGTTGTGAACCATGGCGAAGGAAAAACAAATAGTGCTCAGGAGCAGAAAAGGTGTTCAGTGTCTAAATAGTGTGAGGTCCAAGGTAGAAGGAATGAGCTGCTTGCTGCATGAACAACTTGTCACATTGCTGAATGCCAACCAGCTATACCTCTGAAAACAAGCAGGTAGGGTGAATGCACGCAATTCTGGCTTGATTGATACTAAAGAAAGGTACAATGTTGCAAATCGTAGAATATATATACCGTGAGGTCAAAATGTATTTGATCAGCCTGTGATTTTACAAGTTCCCCTACTTAAAAATCATGGGGGGTCTAGAATTTTCATCATAGGTGCGGTTCCATTGTGAGAGACAGAATGGAAAAATCTGGAAATCACTTTGTATGATTTTTTAACAATTTAATTGTAAATTACTGTATCAAATAAGTATTTGATCACATGCTAAACTTCCAGATTTATGACTGTCAAAGACCTTTTATTTAGCTTTTTAATAGTCCAGCTAGGCTCTGCTCATGATTCTAAATAAGTAGCACCTGTTTGAGGGCATTAGCTGTCATAAAGCCACCTGTGCAACCCACAGTCAGTCAAAACTCTAAGAAGCAACTAGGTCAAAACCGAAGAGCTGTCAAAAGACACAAGAGACACAATTGTAGACCTTCACAAAGCTGGAAAGGGCTATTGGGCTTTCGCCAAGCACATTGGAGAAAAAAGAACAATGGTTGGAGCAATTGTCAGAAAAGGGAAGAGGCTACCGACGACTGTCATTTTCCCTCGGACTGGGGCTCAACAGAAGATCTTTCCTCGCGGGGTATCAATGATGTTAAGAATGGTGAAGAAACAGCACAGAACTAAACAGAAGGAGCTGGTCAATGCAGTAAAGAGAGATGGGACCACTTTTCCAAGGCTACTATCAGTAATACATTAAGACGTCATGGTTTAAAATCATGCATCACATGGTTGGTTCCCCTTCTTCAGTCAGCCCATGTCAAGGCCCGTCTGTAGTTTGCCAGGCACCATTTAGATGATCCAGAGGAATTACGGGCGAAAGTCCTGTGGTCAGATGATACCATAGTAGAACCCGAAACCTGAAATATCAAGAGAAGATCCGTATTGTGGAGTGGTCCAAAATCCCTCCTGCAGTGAAGATCTTCAGGAACCGTTTGACCTCTGTAATTGATAACAAAGTCTTCCGTATCAAATATAATTTATTTGACTCAAGTGATCAAATTCTTATTTGACACAATAGTTAACAAATAAATTGTTAAAAAATCATAAAATGTATTTTTCCTTCAGGATTTTTCTGTCTGTTACAGGGGAAATGCACATATGTTGAGAATTCTAAAACCCTCCATGTTTTCTAAGTAGGAGAACTTACAAAGTTACAGGTTGATCAAATACTTATTGACCTCACTGTACATTCTGACTCCTATTTCTATTGTAAAATTATGGGATTTCACTCAAAAGGCTATTGTATTTTACATTGATTAATTGGCATTCACAAAATGTCCTGTGAAGTTTTCATGAAGTTTTCTTACTTTCTAAGTATTAAGATATACTGCTATGACAAGATATTTATTTATTTCTAATAAGTATGAGGGCCTTCCAGACTAAGCCAGAGGTTGGGAGGTGAGCGGTCAGACAGAGTATGAAGGAAAGTCAAGCTAATGCCAAATGATGGTGCCAAACAAACCACCGGGAACCTTGCTGACATTTGTGGTGTCCAGTGCCTGTAGTTTCCAGCAGACATATGATAGGGGCAGTAGGCTTAGGAATGTGTGTAGCCTAAGGTTCACCTGATGAAGCAAACTCTGTGCACCTGGAAGGTACACAGTTGTGTGCCATACCATGGTGACTGAAAACGTTTGCACAAATATGCCTTTGCACATCTTTAGATTGAGAAATTAATATCGGATATTACATTAATTACTGTGGTTAGGTTGGTGTGTTATTTTAAGATGAGTGTATTATGAGTTTACTAAAACTAAAGCTCAACAGTTTAAGAAACTAATCAGGAATTGCGAAACGGATGTGTAGTACTTAAGTGTACTGCTCAAGTACGAAAATTTGGGTCTGTTATGTTGAGAATGCTCCTTTGCCTAAAGTTGTAATGGCTAAACACTGTTATTTGTAAATTACTTTTTATTTTTATAGAACTACACTTCTCAAAGCTTTTTGGGTACAGAGGATCATGTGTAAGGCCCCCTGGCCTCTTGCATTAGGCCTCTGGGACATCTTAATCCCTTTCATTTCTCAATGCTGTGATGGCCTTGCACTGAACTCAGCAATCCTTGCTTTCACTTCCCAATAAAAAAACAGACATCTTTTCTTGTGCTACTTAAAGGGCATCTATGTGATCTTTCAGTTTAGCCTATTTCTATTCAAAATGGCATAAACTGAGTGATATCACAACAACGATTACTGGTTCTGCAGTTCAGCGGCATTGCCTTATGATTTATTTTCATTAACTTGTCTGACATCTACGTCTCATTTGTTGGCTTTTTTCTTTGAGATGCCAAACACTGAGTGGCATCACAAATATTTATTTTTATGGAAAACTCCTTTTCTGTTTTGTTTACAATCCCATTAGTTTCCCAAATGTAGCCATGTTTTAGTGTGATAGAGGGTGCATTTGATGAGGATAGGGATGGATTAACCCGGGACCACCCGCTTCATAATATATCTTACCCAATGCCACTCTCCTTTGGATCTAATTATTGAGAGCCTCTTCTATAGCAAGACATGGTTTTACCAGTAGTCACACATTGAAGCTATTAGAGTTGCCTGAATTAAGCCTTTGGGGCTTGGCAAGACTTTGGTTCTGCAGCTATAAAGAGCAGCGCACAGGGAAATGTTTTTAAGAAGTCAGCCCTGGCATTTTTGTGGTAGGACGCAGGCAGTTCCTTTACATGTTTAATGCTTTAGTTAATTTTCTTGAATGAATTTAGTTTTCATGACTAATAATGGCACACTGTGGTGGGAAATAGGGAGCTCTGGAGAGATTATGAAGATGTTGCCATTCACGTCATCCAGGACATTGAAGACAACGCCCTGCTAGGGGAACCATTCTCTCCCTCAGCAAAAGTCATAGATATCTGTCCAATATATTTGTTTTTGACCCTACTGTATACTGGTTGTCAGTCACAGAAAAACACCATAGATGCTTTTTGTGTGATGATTTTTACAGGCTTGCCAGACATAAGTTTGGACTTCAGGCCATCAGCTTTTAATTAGCAGTAAACGTAAAAGGAATGCAGTCTCTCCACAAGCAACACATTCTCCATAGGCCCTCCCCATAAGTGGTGCACAGCAAAACTTCCCACAGACGCCTGGTGTGCCTCAGACAAACCCACAAAACAGGAAGAAGAACTTTAATCTCAGCACATCCATTTAGTTTCGCTAGAGGGCATTAACTCTTGTTTTGTTGACAGCGGCCTAGTGTGTAAGCCACTGTAATCATGTCATGTGCTCTTTGGAGCCACCAACTGCTTGGCTACGTTCATTCCTCATATTCCACATACCAAAAAGTCTTGTATAGTTTACAGCTCTTCGTTAAATTCTATAGACAAGAAAAAAGATGCGGGTAGTTCCGAAATAAGAGATCCCCTTAGGTCATTACATGCTGTTGTGAAAATATCTGTGGTTGAGCTTTTGTTTTCATGGTTGACAGGACATCATACAATGCTTTAAATGCATGTCTATGTGTTAACATGTACTTGGTTTCAGTTAAATCTGACTGAGAGCTATGCACCTCCTATTTACACAGTATACTGTACTTTCACTTTGTATAAGCACAGACATATCCTAACATGTAACTGTTTGATTAATGCTATGTATCCATTTCTATTGCAGGATGTGCTAAGGGAATGCCAGGAGCAGATTGAGCAAGTGCTGATGAATAACCTGAGGGAAGGCCGAAGGCTGAAACAGAAGCAGCAACAGCAAGAACAGGGTGGCCCCCGAAGCAAAGCACTTGATGACCAGGACCAGTCCAGCACCCCCACTGATGTACGAGACATCAACTTGTGAGCTTGCTGCCGGAATGCTGCTGTCAGTCTTCAAGAAAAAAAACGACAAAAAACAAAAACGACAAAAAACAAACAACCCCAACAAAAAGTGCTTGCTAGTCTTTGTAGAGTTGTATCTTCATTTTCCAGTTAAAATGCTCCCGATATTTACAAACAAAAACAAGAAAAAATCAAAGCTATTTTAGATACAAAAATAGATATTTTTAAAACCATTTGACACTGATGCAAAAAGCTCTACAGTGCCTCAGACTCTTATAAGGGACGCGTGTAGTATTTTGCCAACTCTTTTGATTGTGTAAACAAAATAATATGATATTTAATGCAAAAGTGATAGTGTAAAGGGCTTTTCAGAGTCTACTGTATCGGACTGGCATGAAAGGGTACAAAAAGTGGGGCTATGTTTTTTCCTGTTTTGTTTTGGATTTTTTTTTGTTCACGTTGGAAAGCCTGAACTTGAACACACAAAGAGGTGCCATGATGAGGCTGTAAAATGGATGCGCCCATTCTCCGGGCTGAGCTCTAAAAGTACATTAGGACCAGAAAGAGGGATTAAACCAGAACCATGAGACATAAGTCTTGCGCTAAGAATGCTGGGCTCTTTGGCTGAGACAGCGGGGAGTATAGTCGTCAAAATATTATTAATATTTCTAATGTTAAACAAGCAACGTATTGTCTTGCGATGCTTAAGTTACAAACACTTCAAATAAGCTTTTGTCAAGCTGCTTTGTGTGCATGCATTTATGTGTGATGTATGTTGGATCATGTACAAGCGTGTACGAGTTACTCTATATTGGGCACTCTAATGTGGGCCGCATGTGGGCTTTGTTTGAGTGTTTGGTGATAGAAGCAGGCTCAGTGGCAGACACAAAATTTCTGGGCAGGGGATAGCAAAGAATTCCACATTGCTTTTGCCTGCTTTAAAGGCCTCCTGTATCGGTGCCTTATATTAAATGCTTTTATTTACTGGCCTGGAAACTGCTTGAGGGCTGAGCCCAACCCAGTGCACAGAACAAGAGGAGGCAAGAAAAGGGAGCGGGCAAAGACATTCCCTCATATCTTTTAAAGGCCAGAAGAGTTGTGTTTAAGTTGTGGATGAAGTTGCACATCATTGCAGCCTCCCACTAAAAATTACAATTGTATTGTATACAGTCAGTCTATTACTTATTTTTTGTATGCATGTTGAAGGAGACTTAGAATGGTTTGTGTAGAAAGGCTGATGAGTCGTGCATTTCTGGACTTGCAAACAAGCGTATGTGAATTCTACAAGCAGTACAAGAATGTCCTAGTAAGAATGATCAAGGATGATGACTATGATGATGAAGTTTTGATTGTTTGAGGTGTGAAGCATGCTGCTGAGATGAGAATGACGGTGTAGTTAAGAGAAGCAGGAAAGGAGCCCAAAGGTGAACAACAGCTATGGTTTCCTTATATTTAAGATCTTTAAACTGTTTGTCTGTTTATTTGTTCGTCTTTTAGTTTTATGTCTCTTGTTTGAATTACAGACCAGTATCTAAACCAGTTTGATTGATATCGCCGGCACCTAACTGGGGAGGATGACTCTGTCAGTTTCAAAAGTAGGGTACCTTGAAAGCATTTTTTTCCTTATTGGGCTGGTTTCCCATGTTAAGATCATGCCATTTTCAGTTCTTGGCGAAACCCTTGCTTGACAACAGCCACAAATTAAGAACTATTACACAAATTAATACAAATTATGAAGACCAAAAACCAGTCAAAAAAGGCAGTAAGCATTCAAATAGAATAGAAGAAAAATGTTTGTTGATTTGCACGCTCCAAGGTCAGTTTCCTTGAAATTAGAAAAGATGAACCAATGTAACTGCACCATTGCAGAAAATGTGTTACATAGTGCCTTGAGTCTGATGTAGAGGTCACCCTGTTTTGCTGTGCTTCGGTCAGACCGCTTGAGCAAACGATCCACTACCCCAGTCATCCAAAATATGCTGCTTCCAAAGGTTAAACTGGTATGGGGTTTGATAACTTCCATGAGTCATTACAAAGTGGCTCAAAACAGGGTGCATCAGCAGCACAGTACGGCTTTCAGATGTTGAATTCTCCTAACTTACCTTTAAAAGGGGCAGTCAAGCTTTGATTTTTGTATGTGTGTGTATGTCTGTTTGTTCGTGTGTGTGTCTTTCTGTGAGAAAAGGAGCCGGTGTGGAGTCTAATGTTTTAGCGTACCCATCTTGAACCACCTTTCTCCAGAAATAGTTATTGCTTGAGTTTCACATTTCCTCCATTCTCACACCCCATCAATGTTATTGTTTTAGGCTAGTTGGTCTTGTTATTTTCCCAGCTCTGCGCTGATAAATTAATTACAGTACTGTTATTAGATTGTATGGGTGGCTTTGAGTTTGAATATGGACCCAAGTTATGTTCCACGTTGCGTGCGGGGTATGATACTGTATTCCAAAGTGATGAGAGATAGAAAGGGTGTGAAGACATCAATCAAGTGTCAATATTGTTATTGAGTTATTATTGTTTTTTTTCCGCTGCTAAAAAGCTATGACTTTTGTTTCATCTTATACACAAAAAAAATAACATTACATAGTTGTGATGTCACATCAGTGTGCTGCTATTTTATAAACAACTGTATTATAATTATTTTACTGCTTACAGAATACTTTGAGAATACAGAAGTAGAGGGTTAAAGAAGAACATGAAACGAGTATTCGACTGGAAATGCTCTTTGTACAGTGTGCTCTTCTTGAGGCATGTTTCCTTACCTTTTAATCCTTTCTCCTCTTCTTTCTGTGTCACATTCTGTAAGTGTGGTATCTCTATACCTCAGGTTTACTGGACATGAAAGACTTTCCCATTACCTCACACAACAGTTGATCGGGAACCTGGAAAGAACAGCACAGAAGAATGAATATTTCTGCTGTGTCCGATGGGGTTAAAACCAAGGGAATTTGATTTCCAATGTTGATAAATGGCATTCAAGGTTCCCACCTGGACTTCAAACATAGTGGATGGAGGAGTGAGGGAAACAAGATCCGTGTGCATTATGTGTGGTTATGTCTCATGTATTCAGCCTTTACTGATGGATGTAAACCTTCAAATACCAACCAAGCGGCAGTGTGAGAAGACCTCCTCCCTCCACTATCACCATATCATGTACCTCAGTTATCTGTTGCACAACTCTGTTATAAAAATCTGCTTTAAGGGGTGTGGTGCTATATTGGTTCTCTGTTATTCTTCCCCTTGGTTAATGATATATAAAGTAGAGGCTGGATGACAGACCTTCATTCGGTAATGCTTTTAACCAAAGCCACTTAAAGGCACTCTGTACGCATTTACATCTGCATTACCTGGGATTCAAACCCATGTTCAGGATCCCAAAATACTTCCGTTCAACCATGTCACCTTCCAGACTTCTCTCCTAGACAACTCTCAGACTTAAGGGGAAGAATAAAGAGATAACCAGGATGAATCAGTTGAATTGTGAGGGCTTGAAAATCTGATTTCTGTTCAACTCAAATACAAATCTGTCATTGAAAGTATGATTGAAGTAAATGGAGAAGATATGCTGTATGCTAAGGTCAATAAACTTACCATGAAAGGATTTTCGTCTTGCTCTCTCTCTTTTTGACACATTCAATTCCACCAACGTCGGTTATGCGAAATATTAAATAAAATAAAATTTCTAAACAGTTAACACTTCGAGTTACACATGGAATTAACTTCTGACTAGAAAAACACAGCCGTTGTGTGAAAACCGTTAACTGACTAAAACTTTGAATGACGTCACGCGGTTTAAACAGCCGCACAACCGCCAATTTGCGCGCGTCATGACGTCACCTTACGTACAAGCTTCACGAGCGAAGCGTCGTGCGTGCTGCGGTCAAATGCTCGCTTTCGGTTTGACAGTAGTCCGACAGTAAGTTGACATTTTCCTTTTAACTTGTGTTATTAATATTTATAATGTGAATAAAACATATATCATGACTCCCAGAATAGTCATGTCATATAATATGCTTAAAGGTCAATCTCTTCCATCTAAAGGTCAGAGGATTGTTTATTATAGACTGGAATGGCATTCAAATGTGTATTATGTATTAAAAGCACTTAAATGTGAGTTTCTTGATTGTTTTACTGTTTTGGCTTATCAGTGGGGAGACAGATTTCAACAAAGTTGGGATTTTACAAGGTAACCCATGATTGGATTGGTTTATGTGGTCTTTAGATGAACCCATCAGTATTGAATGCTTTGGTTTCAGGTCAGAAGATAGATGCTCCTCTGTCTGATATTGGCATGAGCCAATCAGAAGCTGCTGGAGTGTATCTCAGAGATGTCAAGTTCACACATGGGTTTGTGAGTGACATGAAGCGAGCTACACAGGCAAGTCTGCTCAAAACATGTCATCCCATGGACGCCAGGGGTCGATGTTGTCACACAAATGTCACTTTTGGGAACCTGTCTGATGCTCTTGAGATTACATAATCATGTTCCTCTGGATCATCCCTCTCGAGTTTTGTGTAGTTGCATCATCAAGTATTACAGAGTTGAGTTTGTACACCAGTGGTCTGAAGTTTGACTAAATGTCTGGAATTAGATTTGAGCTATTTCGCACACATGCGTGTTTTATAACAAAACTATTATATTTTAAAATTGTTTTACGAATTGATTATTTTATTAAATGGACTTAATATTGAACACAATAAAGAATGCAGAATAGATGAGAACTGCTTTAACATTCTTTGAAAAACATCTCAGGGTGAGATCTTGTGAAGCTGTTTGAGAATTGTCAAAATATGACTACACCGAAGATGATCAAATATAACCTTTTTTTCTTTCATTTTTGTCTCATATTTTCCTTTGTTTGATTTCATAATTTTGATGACTTTATTATTATTCTAAAATGGGGAGGGGGCATAACTGAGTAGTGTCCCATAACTTTTGACAGTTAGATATTAAAGGTATAATCCACCAAAAAATACCAATTCTGTCATGTATTACTCCCGCTCCCTTCTTTGTTTGGTTGACAACGAAGATATCTTGAAGAATGTTTTAGCAACTTTAAGAAAGTTAATTTTTTCTAAAGTAGAAATATATATTTTTTTAGTTTGGGGAAAACTACACCTATCAGATTAATAATTCAGATTTCAAGAGTTTATCTAATGCGTCATTTGCATTATTTATATTTTAAAAACTAATTAATTAATTAATTTCAAATCATAAATATTGAAGAGTGTTTCTATATCGTTTGTCAATAATAATGTCCCAGCACGCAAAGTTTGTGTTAGTAAGTTGTAGAGAAACAGGGTCAACTTCACTTGTAGTGGAAATTTATGTTTTTGTTATGATAAGTATATGGATATATATATATATATATATATATACACATAATTATTAAAAATAATCTGATCAAAGTTTTGTTAAATTTCAGACTGCTGAGAATATATTAAGGAATAACAGAACCTGCCATGATATAGAACTAGTAATCGATCCATCCCTTAAAGAGAGAGTAAGTAATTTTTGAAGTATCATATTTTGGTAGTTTCATTTTTGAATACAGTTCATTATATAGTTCATAGTTCATATCGTTTATTTCATATTTTTGTAGTGCTTATTTAGATTATTGTTTAATAGTCATAAAACAAAAAGCTGAACTCTGTATTTTGTTGTATAGATGAACTGATTACAGGTTTTTCTGTAGTGTTTTGGTATAGCTGAGGGAGGTCAAGTGAAAGACATGAAAAACATGGCTAAAGCAGCTGGACAATCTTTACCCGAGTTCACCCCTCCTGAAGGAGAGACGATTGAGCAGGTAAAATCTGTTTGTGTCCTCTGGTGTGTTTAAAATAGTGTTTGCATATTGCATAAATATTGCATATGTGAACAACACAGACCGTCTTTCTTTTTAGGTAAAGACGCGTATAAAAGACTTTCTTCGGGCTATGTTTCAACGAATAGTTATTGACCACCAAGATAAAATACAAGATTGTAAGATACCTGTACCTAAAATGGACGGGCCTCCCGCGGGACAACCGGATGATGGACTGTCAGGAGTGCCTGTCCATGCATTGGTAGTTGGCCATGGGGCTTATATGGGTATAGCAATGCTGTATTTCTTTGATGACTTAAAGTGCCCTACGCCCTATGGTTTAGATCCAGCTCAAAGGTATTCTCTCTGTCCGAACACTGGAATGTGCCGATTTATCATTACTTTAAACTGTAATAATGCAGATATTACGCTTTCAGATATACAATGTGTGTTTATCAACCGAAGAGACCACGTGAACTAAGAGATGAAGTGGAATAGTAAGCAGCTAAATGTTTACTTGTATTTTGCAGAGAAGTGTTTGGCACTTTATATCTGAACTTAGTATTGTGTGATATATACCAAAAAGTGTGTGAAATTTGTGGATGGGTGACCTTTGTTGAGTCAAACTGGTACTTAATAGGTATTAAGACTTATTTTAAAAGTTTAAATATTTTAAATATTTTAGTTTGGGGTAGATCTACAATCATCCAGATTATTAATTCAGATTTCAAGAGTTTATTTAAAATGACATGCGTCATTTCTATTATTTATATTTTAAAAACTGATTTCAAATCATGAATATTGAAGAGTGTTTCTATATTCTTTTGTCAATAAAAATGTCCCAACATTCACCAAGTTTTTGTAATTGAGGTGTTAAGATCTCAGAACAGTCAGTAACTCAAACAGCCTCTCTGACCAAACAGGGTCAACTTCACCTAAAGTGGAACAAAATGTTTTTGTTCTGATAAGAGAAATATTTAGTTTTTTAACGGTTTATAAAATTAGAATATATTACACAATATCTCTGAAGAAAAATCTAAATGCTGTCCAAATAAATGGTCAACAACAGAATATGTCAGCTTACCTACAAAATATTCATCATTCAAAAGTAACTTTTTGAATGTAAAGCATCATATTTTAATTAAATATGAATGCACTGGCCTGGATGGGATCTTATATCCAATGTTTAAATATAATAGAAATCGAAATACTTCTTCATAAATAATTCAGTGCAGGTGGCCAGCCATCTCATCTAACTTTATTACCAATGTTAAGGTCTCTCAAAAGTGCAGACATTTTACTCTTAATGTCTCAAACTACAATCCTCTATTGAAAAGACACTAGCAAGGTTTTGATGAAACAATTTCATTGCCACTGCTTACGTCGTCCAGATTAAATTTTAACCGATTTGAAGGGAAAAGGACTGACAAACAGTAACCTTATCTAGCTTTATCTACTGAAAAGAATAAAACGACCCTGGTTAATGCATTTACAGAGTGATACAGAAAATATTAAGTTGTAAACTTGGTTGACTAGTTATTAAATACTAAACTAAACAAAAGAATGGATAATAATAATAATCCAGCTGGGAGAAAAAGTGTTTTTGACACATTATACGCAAAATATTGTCCACTTATGATGTGCTACATAAATTATAAAGCAATGTCTGATAAGTAACCTTTTTCAACATTTAGGATGGTGCAACTTGCTTGTGTTTCTTCTCTTTTTGCAACTGTGGACTGACAGGACTCTTGGAGAGAAGTACATGTAAAGGGTCATCACACGACGTGATCGTCTCCTTAGAAACATTAGTGCTGCGCTCTTGCTCTTGGTTTGGTCTCAGATAATTTGATGATCTTGATCTTGGATTCTCAGATCCCAGAGGATCAGATGGGTCAACATGCTGACTTCTTCTGCGCCTCAGATATAAGTTTGTTTTGTAGGTGTTTTGCTGTAGGGAAACAGAAATGATTAGGACAAATAAAACTCAGTTTGGATTTCATCTTCAACAAACGATCTTGCATCTCGGTGGACAAAAAGAATTGTCAGAATGATTAAATCACGATCAATAGAATCTAGATTAAAAGTTCGGATTACATAATTTTGTCTGTGTATAAATGTGTTACACTTTTTTTTATAAACACAAACAGGCCCACATACAAATAGATAAATGGATTAATGTATGTATATTAATGTGTATATATGAATTTATATTTATTCATAAAAGTATGATTTAATAGTTAAACATTTATTGATTTAAATATTTTATATTTATCATATATATTCTTAATAAATACAAAATTAATATGCACAGTTCACACACATATATGTGAACACAAACTTTGATTCTGGATATTATATATATATATATATATATATATATATATATATACTTTAAAGGTATATTTAGATTGCAATATTAATAAGTGGTCCACATGTTCTACATGTGGAAATCTAAACATAATAATACTGTATAAAGAATTCTATACTTACTAAAATGTATGATTGTTTGTTTGAATCCAAGCACATAAACACATTATGTTTAATGTCAATAGAAAAGCACTCTTTCCTTCTTGTCCTTAAAGAAATGCCTCCTTTATAAATATAAATAAGTGTCAGCAAATCATGCCAAAATAACTCTTTTTTTTGTAATTTAATTAAATTACATACCTTTCAAGTCTTCATGAACAGCTTTCCTTTTTCCATTACTAAATTCTACCTTATCTGTATATTGATCTCTCTGAGTGTCTGTTGTGATATCTCTTTGCACCACGTTGTCTTCGGATTGAATCGGATGACACATTGCTAGTATGCAGAAGCCTAGAACAGCCATACAGAAAGTAAAGACTGTGTGCATGATCAGACCGGATCAGACTCGGGACATGGTGAGGTAACTCACAGACTATATAACTGGAGGAAAATCAGTTCAAAAGTCATGTTTGCCTTCCATGTACCTTCTCAGAGTTTCTCATATCTGAGTATTAACTGGGTCGTTGTCCGATTATGGGAACATAGATCTTATTTATCTTTCTTGTTTGTCCATTACTTTATCTGTTGTCTGCATATTAATAATAAAATTCCGTCTGGTAACCTTGAAACAGATTATGAAACATGCATTTCTGGTTTTGACCACCTGATGAGGCTCTTAGCTAACTAAAACCAGTTTCAGCCTGTTTACATTCATTTCTTTAACAATCACAAACCCAAAAAACTAAAAAACAACCTTTTATTTTCAGTTCAGTAATACAGTCGGCTGCTGTGCACAGCACATATACGTATAAAAATAAAAGGAAACATATTCTTAATATATTAGATTTCTCACTTTTTCTTTTTGATCAGAGCACAAAATGATTGGCAAAAAGTTTGTTGTCTCCAACAAATAGTACAATCATCTCAACAAATTGGAACTAAGGCAGAAGGTGAGGTATATGTTAGAAAATAGGAGGGGAATTTGGAGGGGGCGTCAGCCCCTCTGTGCAGGAATACAAAACTGATAGAACACAAATGCTGCTTACATACACAGACATACACACATGCACCACCCGTTACAGTCATCCTGTAAGCTACACGGGGGGCTGTTTCAATCTGAAGCTACAGTACAAAATACTGGTGGAACTTGCATGAGATATAGCTGTTTGGATTCAAGGGCTGACAATATTTCTGTCTGACATTTTGCATTACAATCCATGCGAAAATCTATTCATTTATCAAGAGATTTGACAGAGTACAGTGGAGATAAATATTAATAAATTAACAGAGGTCATCACATACATAAAAGCAGTCATTTTGACATTTTCCATAAAAGCAATCACATTGCATGCCTATATTTGGGGTACAAAGATTTTTAAATCCATCCTCAAGATAGAACTGATCATACAGTATAAAGTTCATTCTTTCAACGTAATAAAGTTGAAAATAACTAATTTCTCAAAAGTGACCATAGCAATGAGTTTTAAAGTGGACGTTTGCCAATTCTATGCCGCTCATTCCATCAGACATCACTGAGACGGCTCAGACACAGTTCTGTAGAAATCACACACATCCCATTTAAAAACTAAACACTCTTCATAGGCATAATCCTCAAACATATGTAACCCTCAGAAATCCCAGCCATAGAAATGAATCATCTTTCCATTATTATATCTCAAATTTCATGCTTTGCTGAGGTTCTAACTTGTCTTTTCACAAATGTACCAAAGATATAGTTGGACATATAAAGAAATGCAGTTTCAATTTTGCAAAGAAAAAAAATATTCCTTTGATGTTAAAACTAGAGGCTTTCATTTAAAGGGGAATGCTCATAAATACAGAATTGAAATTCTCCAATTTTGAGCGTGTTAAAGAATAGTTCAATCACAATGGATATTTTGTCACCATTTGCTCACTCTCCAGTTGTTGCAGCGCATAATTATTATAGTCATGTTTATTCAATAATTTAATTAAGTTTTAAAATTGTTTTTCAAAATTAAACAAATTTCAAGAAAAATTATGTTAAAAACCAAATCAATGGAAAGCAGAAATGATGCACATCCTTAAATAGAGTAACTGCAACAAGTCTTTGGTTCCATAAGACATTTTCATTTGCTTTGCAAGACTTATTCAGTTTCAGTGTTGTTTCATAATTACAATTTAAGAACCTTAAACTTCTTTTAGAGTATTTCCGAGGCAACAGTTTCGTTTTTTTTTTAATTTACCAATAGTTTCCACACTAATAACTTGTTTCATTAAACAGAAGAGTTTTTACTTTTCAGTAAAAAAAATAATATAACATTGTGTCAAAACTATACATTTTGGTTGAGCTGAACATGAATTTAAATTTTAATGAAAGTTTGTAAATTAAGCCTTTGGGGCCACCACCGACTTCCATATTAGTCGTTTGCCGATCTATGGGAGTCAATGGGGACCCAAACATGGATAAACTGAAAAAAGAGGTTGCTAGTTTACTTAATTTTATCATGTTCATCAGTTCCACCTGATTACATTAAGTTTTTATCATAATTTCTCTTGAGAGTTGGAAAAACGAGTTAAAATGCTTTAATTGTGTGGAACAGATGTACTTGATAAAATTAAGTAATTCCAACAAAGCAATTTATCTTTATTCAGCACAACAGAGAACTGTATGCACATTTTCAACAACTGTAGGGTGAGCAAATACAGGCATATTTTTATATTTAGATGAACTATCTCCTTAGACTTGGACTGAAGTGGGCTAATGTTGAACCAATTATGTTACCTTAGCAAATGTTATCTTAAACAGGATTAAGACCATCTTCCAAAGACTTTTTGAGAAGTTCAAGTAAGCAGTCAACATCTTTGCTGACACCTCAAAAACAAAACTAAATACATGCTAGATAAACCATACACTTTTCCAAGTATCAATAAAGATCCATGCAAGCCGTCTTTAAACTCCAATCACGTGATTTAAATATGGATCATAATCTTAGATGACATTAAAGCCTCTCTTTGACAGAAGGAACTTCAAAGTCAAACAGTGACATGTCTTCACTGCATACAAAAAAATATCAGTAGCTAAGGCACAAGCAAATCATGAATCAGGAATAACTGCAAATAAGTGCTTCAAAGGTGGTACAAATGAGTGAACACATATATATTCTTCCCTCTGTACCTTTCACATACTTCAGTGCGGCTCTTTGAGGTAATAAAAAGTATTCATGTCACTTCTAAAGCTGAGGATGTTCGTCATTCCTATGCCAGACTAAAGTTTACACCAGTTATGGCAAGCACCCATAAAGTAAGAGGGCCAAAAAAGCTCCCCGACTCTCACATACTCATAACAGAAATCAAAGCAGTAAAGGACAGCATTTACACAGTTCAGACACAAAGCTACCCAAATATACATATATTTTTTTAAACGAGAATAAATACCGTGTTATTTTTGTTCTTTGCAGTTCACCTCCCATGTTCAGTTAACCCACGAGAACATCCGACATGTGCAAATTATTGTGTTATTGCCAGTTTCGCTCTTAAACGTGGAAGGAAATGTGTGACAGTCATTGCCGGGGAGGCCTTGTAGCCTCGCTTCAAGCGGCCGTGTTTGCTGAGAGCGATATAAGAGCCCTTGTAAATGGAAGACTCGTATGTGTTGTAATTGTTGGGCAGCAGCTTCTCCTTGAACTTGCACTCGTCACGGAAGACCCTCTAAA
Source organism: Triplophysa yarkandensis (assembly GCA_033220385.1). Classification (NCBI taxonomy): domain Eukaryota; kingdom Metazoa; phylum Chordata; class Actinopteri; order Cypriniformes; family Nemacheilidae; genus Triplophysa; species Triplophysa yarkandensis. The sequence continues at coordinate 8,991,350 of CM065677.1, read as the reverse complement.
AATGGTACGGATGAAATGGTTAGTTTGGTATAATTTCCATGCCTTTCCATCACCCCTCACACCACACCCCACCTTTCTGAATCCAACTAGAGTAACTAGGGTAAAGTGCAAGAAAGCTTGACAGACAAATGCTTGAAAGCCCTTGGTGGATTTTGTTTTATTTGAATCTTTCTGATTTCATTTTACAATGTTAGATTCTCAGCCCATGCTGCTTGATGTTCTTTTATAGCCAAAAACAAAGTTAAACCCCAAAGGGATAGTATTCATTTAATCAACTCTCTGTCATTTCAAACCAATGTGACTATCTTTCTTCCACAGAAGAAGATATTTTGAAGAATGTTGATAACAGCCCCAACACCAATTCGCTTTTATTGTACGGACAAACAATCTAAACTCACATTTTTTACTTTGTTTTACATGAGACAATTTACACTAAAAAAGAGTGTTTAAGTTTTGAAATAAAAAATACTGCTTACATTTTGTGTATATTTAAGTAAAATTAAGTACATTAAACTTAAATATTTCTAATATTTCTATTAGAATTAACCAAAAATATAATATTCAAATAAATAATTGTTTTCATTCGGAAATTTTCGAGAGATTAACTGGATGTTTAATGAAGTATTCTTTTATGCAATATTTACAAATCAGCATAAAATATTTTACCCTGTATAAAAGCGAATGGAGGCATCCAAGAATGTATCCTTTGTATATTTTGTGTTAAGCTGAAGAAAGAAGGCCAAACGTGTTGTGACAAGAGGGCGAGTATACGTTGAGGAAGTTTTATTTTGCGGTCAACTATCCCTTTAAGCACAAAAAGCAGAATCTCACAGTGCATGTAAAAGTCAGAGTTACCCTTTTGGATTTTTAAATATACGTTCATCTCTCCTACAATACTTGTCTCATGGCATGCACGAATACATAACGAAAAGCATTCACATTTTATCCTACATCTGGGGAAAAGACAATATCATGCTTTTATTGCATCATAATATAAGCACATTTCTTATTACACATAAACATCTCCTTAATCATACTGCATGCATTTAAAAAAGCAGTAAACTTCATGCATTTCACAGCCCCCCGGAAACACGGATGCTCAGAACCGGCATACCTACCGTTCCGTACAACCTCCCGCGGCCGCTCATGGCCACGAAAAGCTTGCTCTCCACGCCGTACAGACTGACCACCCCTCTCTCTACCGCCGAGATCTCAATCAGACCTGATGGAACAGAACATCAACATTACAACACAATGGCACAGCTCACCGATTCTGCAGGATGCCAATGTGGGCGGAGACAGAGAATGCCACGTCACAGTGCGAGTTCTCTTGTGTGACGTAGAAAAGCCTAGGGTTGGCATGCACTGGGTAAAATTAGTTGCCGTCTAAATCCGTCGAAGCATTTGTGTCATGCTTGAGCTGAGGGAGATTCGGCAGTGATTGACACCAGGGTTTATTTTAATAGATGTCATTTATGGATGCCCATGCAGTGATGGCACCAGCATCAGCATCACCATTATCACCATCACCATCACCATCATCATCATCATCAACACCATCACCCATCATGTCATTTCAACTCACTGTACTGGTTCTCATCATGTCCACCGTTGATCCTTCCATCTGGGAGGACCTGCAGGTGAAACCCAATGCCCACGCCGCAGTACAGCCTCCGCACTCTCTTAATACCGTGCAAATAGTCCGTCTCCCAATCCAGGTCCGATTTGTCCACCGGCATCCCCAAAACGGAGCGGGAGAGCAGTCTCTCCCAGCTTTTCTCCAGCAGACTCGCATTGGTCCTGTTGGAGACGGGGTAGGCGGACGCGGCACCGAGCAGAACGCCAAGCAGAATCCACGCAGTCCACGTCCAGCGCCCGCTGGTCTCGCACATACTGATGAGGAGCCTTTGCGCAGTGGCCATCCGGTTACCCTCGGGACACGTGGTCAAAATTAATGACCCTAAAAATACCGCTCTTGTTTTTCTTCTTTCGGCATGGTGGCAGGGGCTTATTTTTGGAAGGCGGGTCGGGGCTGCGGGCGTGTAACGCAAGATGCCCCTCGGTGGATGAGAGGAGCGGGGCGGCGGCGGTTACGACGATGCCCATGTTGCACCCCTCAAGTGGCACGCTCGCCCGTGCGCACCCTGCCCGGGAGATCTTCACGGTGACATCATCCCCGTTCGGGATGACATCACGCCGACCGAGGGATGAGAGGTGGGGTGCCTGTCAATGCGCCCGAGGAGAGAGCGAGCGTGGGACGTGATGGACCCCTCGGCAGCTCCCAAATTGGCCCGGCGGTCATATGCCTGACGGGCCGCTTCCTAATTTAGAAAGCGGGTGGAAACGCAGTCCAGTTGTCACCGCGGTGCCACGTCAATCTTGCGAAACACTTCCTGCGCTGTTTGCCCGCGGGGGTTAGTGGGATGGAGATGGATGGGTGTAGGGAGGTGTAGAATAGGTTTATTTTTACACCTGACAGGTGCGCGAACGCTCAGGTTAAACACGTGACCGACAGGTGGCGACATCTGACAATGCCTTCTTAAATGGGATCAATTTAGCACATGTTGGTTATCTTTCTGGGATTTGACATAGGGATTTTGATACATCTTACATTTACATTTGCATTTATTCATTAGCAGACGCCTTTATTTGTTTATTATGCCGTTTCCAATCGTCACTGCAAAACAAACGGGTAAGATGTCTTGCTCAAGGACGCTTTAGTCATTGTCTGCTGGCACTGGGATTCAAACCCACAACCTTCTGATTGCAAGTCCAACTCTCTGACCACCAGATCACGACTGACCTTTATTATAACAATGACCTTGAAGCGTGAAGAATTTGAGTTTAGATCATGTTAAGGCAGCCAGCTTTACTTCGGTAACCTTAAAAATCTATACTGCAAAGTTGAGTTAACTTAACTCAATAATGTATCAAAGCTCATGCTTCCACTTTTGATTTTTTCAAGTGTGGGTATTTATTTGAAACGTATCTGATCACATAGAATGAGACCGTCATATTAACATGATTTCAAAAGCTAATTAGGTGTAATATATATTTTATATATTATATTATATAAAATATATTATATTTTTATATGCATGCATTTTATAATAACACAGGAAAACTAGGTAACCTGGATTCCTAGGTTAAGACTTCTATAAGAAATGTTTTGTCTCTCAATTCCATTGTACTTACTTTTTTACGCAATTATTCTCTAAATTGTGTTTTGTAGAGACATACAAATTAATGAATAAATCATAACATCTGAGGCCAAATGAATCCTTGTGACAAAGAAAATTGTTCCCTTGTAAAATCCTACTCCGGTTCTATTCTTACCACCACTAAAACTATATTAAGTGCCAGTGTTCATTGCTTTACAATACTTTGCAAGCCCAATTCTGAGAACAGAAGAGCATTTATAACAAAACTGTACAAATTGTAGAATTTTCTGTCTATTATATTTTTACCATCCTGTAATATTTTTGTTAAGAAAAAGTGACGACATATACAAGGTTGGTTTCTTAAGAGGTTGGAGGTATATAGAGTTATAAAGTATAAGCAAGTATAAGCAAGATTTTTCAGAGGAATTTGAGAATAGTTCATCATACAAATGAAAACATTCTTTTAGATAACATAAAAATGACATCCTCTATTAAACATTAAAAAATCAACAATATTTTTCACAGTTAAAATATCAGTACCTTTTTATTATTACATTGTGCTTTGTTTGGACTGATGAATTCGAAGTCCATCCTGAGAAACTTTCACTCCAACAAATAAAGCTACATGTACACATACACACCCAACCGTCCTTCCTAACAGTGAGTGTACAAACATTACATGACATGAAACGGTTACAGTTTGGTACATATTAAGTTTCCAACGTAACGACAGACATGCTGACCTGATGGTTTGTAACATTACAGTACATAGAAATATTTAGGTAGCTAATATCCAAGTGTAAAGTCTGATGCAAAAATATCCCAGATTGTCATTTTGAACACTAGATTTGAACACATTTTATACAAAGCTTTATGTAAAATTACTTCTACTGACCAAGCAACATTTAATGTTAAAAACAATATTTAAGACGTGCTTAACAAGTTAAATGAGGTTATAGTTACTACATAAATAAAGGCAACCTCAACAAAATGGGTTGCATATAAACTCCCATAGGGATATAAATATATCAATATATTATTAATATAAAAATATATGTAACAATAAAATAGTTTTTTACAAAACAGGCTTTACAACATAAGAGGAATTACATCATCATCAATTATAGTCTGATGTTTTCATTGGTCCCTATCTTATTTTTTACCCCAAACAAACCCAGAAAAGTGTACCTGAGACCTTCAATCCTTCAGCTTAAAAAATGCACGATCCCATCATTCCAAGATCATCAGAGGTCCTTTTCCTCAAAGATGATGTGGGTGGCAAAATAGATGCCTATGGCACCGAAGATGGCTGAAGAAGCGATGTACGCCGTGACTGACTCTGTGAACTGGACAATCATGCCCATGAAAAAAGTGGGGAAGACCTGAGAAAGAAGAAAGGTGCTATCCAAAATGGCAAAGTCCAATCCAACGCCACGTTTTTCAAAATCGTACTCCAGAGCGACGGGTATACCGTTCTGAACGTGCAGAGGTGACGGGTATTTTTGTATTATTTTGGAAATGCCATTCTTGTGGGTTACATCTCCAGCCTCGTTGCTTAAAGTCAAACACACAGAATCTTGTGTTATAGTGAATCCCTTTTTGTGCTGTTTTTGGGTTTTGGTATTTTGTATGTACACCTGTGGGATGTTAGAAATGAGAAACCGGTAAAATATCACATATGACTAATAGCTGTACACTAACAGTCACACATTTTGGGAAACTTGCTCACTTACACTATAAATTCCTATTTTTTCCAAATTTTAGATTTATAATGAACTCATTCAAATTATGAAATAAAGCAAAGGGAACTATGGGGATTATGTTATATCAAAACATTTAAAATAATTTTTTTTCAGTGGTATCACCTGTTCACTAGAACTTGCAGAAATATTTTTGTGTAATTTTTTCAAGCATTTTCTTAATATCACAACCTTAAATTGTTTAAGATATTTAAAGAAGTCCTGTCTATTCTGCACTCTTATTGGCGGTTCTTTCTTCAAAATTCATTCAAAAGTCATTTCAAAAACATTTTTTATTAAATAAAATGTATGTTTTTATCATTTAAACAATATGTATGTTCGCTAAATTGTATGTTGTTAAGGCTTTCATCTTGAGATCAAAATAATAAGAAACATTTCACACAAGTGTCCCAAAACATTTGACTGGAAGTATAAAAAAACCCCAGTATATATAAAAAGAAAATTTGTACCTGCTTCTCCTTGTGATAATGGCACGTAAGTGTATAAGGCAGTGTCTGCAGCGTTGCATAGGCGAAGCCGGTGAGGGCCGACATGGCCGTGACCAACAGCACGCTCTTGGAAAAACAGATGACCAAAGCGGACACTGTGAAAGATACCATGCTGCTCAGATACACAGTCCTGGATCCGAACAGACGCACCAGCCTGCTCATGGCAAGCGAGAAGAAGGTTGAGGTAGCACACTGCAGAAACAAACCTAGGCTGCCCATGCGTATGCCTGTAGACAAATTACACAAAAGAATTTACAGCAAATCTGTACCACTTTCTACCTTCCGAGCAAAAAAAAGAAGAAATTCTGAAAAATGGCGTAACTGGCACCCATTCACTTGCATTGGTTTCACATTCACACAAGAGAAGTGAATGGGTGGCCACAGCTGTGAAGTCAGAGACGGCCTCCTGTAATACATTTTACAATGTGTTTGTAGAAACTTGAATGTTGTACTTCAATCTGTCATCACAGTAGAAATGCAGAATGTATCTTAAACAGTCTTTTGTTGCATTGCAAAGTAACATGGTTTGCTTTAGCAACTGGTGCATAATTTGTTTGCATGCCGATCTTGACCAAATCTGTCTAAATATTTTAATAAATTAAGTTTTTGTTGATGTCTAAGCTGTCTTTTCCTACGGTCCTGCATACGTCTTTTGTAAGCTGATGTTAAATTACTAAGAATGCAGAGTTGTGATTGGAAAAACTGCAGGAGGTCAAGGTGAACACAAGTTCAGGTTTTATAAAATCTGACTGCACAACACATAAGATATATTGGCAGCCATACAACACTGGCACCCACTGAGTAACATTGTATGAATAGAATTTGAGGCATTTATCAAAACTTCTTTTGTGTTGCACAAATCAAGGAGTCATATGCAGCTTTTAAATATCATTGCAGTATTTAAAACAAATTTCTATGATCTACGGCATCCAACTCACCTTCATCATAGCGCTGTCTGGGGTCAGTGCCAGGGGCGGCACTCGGAACCCCCTCGTACAGTCCCTCTCCTACAAAATCCGTATAGAAGAGCATAAAAGACATGACGCCCATCCAGCTGCAAAGCTGAGCCAAGCACAGCTGTCTCATGACGCGTGGCACATGGCAGTAGCTGCGGTAAATGGCCGGTGTCATGGACCAGCAAGTCCTAAAAAGGCACAACAGTGGGCCGGACTTTAGCGACCGTAGCTTACACTGAAGCAAATATCCGCATGAGCGTGGAAAACACCTTCCTGTCTCCAATGGCCCAGGCTCAATGTTTAATGTTCCACAATGTTCCTCGGAAACCTTCATGGTGACGAGCACGCTGACTATGAAGATGAGGATGAGGAGAGAGAACAGGCACTCTGCTTGGCCACCCAGGTAGAAGGAAAGAATCCCGCCGCTCCAGTCAAGTGCAGGTAACAGGTAACCCACGCAGCCGCCGAGACTAACCATGAAGGAGAACATGGCGAAGGCCTGTCCACAGTCGTCCCGTTCACGATATAGGTCTGAAAGCAACGCCTCGAGGGGGGTAAAGCACACCTGACCGCAGAAGTCCAACAAGCCAACGCCAAGGATGAGGAGGCCCACTTGGAGAGCTTGGTTGCGCCGGGTACTACCCCAGCTGAGGTGGGCGGCCAAAACATCTGCGTGCGGGATTATAAGCAGAGCTAGGAGGACTCCCATTGATAGGAGCCAGATGAAGGGACGCCGACGTCCGTAGCTGCTGTTGCATTGATCGCTGGCCGAGCCAATGAGGGGGATGAAGAGAAGTCCCAGGACGGGTCCAATACCTATAGAGACAAAGAGTGATTGTAGGTTAATGGCACAACATCAAAGATTTCCATCCTGACGCTACCGCTCCAAAATCATTTGGCTTCATCTTGGACAGCCAAGTGAGGTGACCCGATCTTTGGCACGGCTCCTTGCTCTCCACAGCTTTTCTAATTCAAGCGGATGACTCAGCTCAACGGTTGGGGGCCGATTCCAAATTTTGAATCCTATCAAGATCTTCAGGAGCTATTTTTATTCAAGTGGGTGCTAGAAAGATGACCTGAACATTTTTAAAATGCACTGAAAAGTTCACAGGAGTCTATTTACACTACTCACTGTACACTGAACATAATGTTAGCTATTTAAAAGGCATTCAGTAAAATGATTGGACTGTGTGTTACCTTACTATAATATGATGGAACGTGATAATATTAAACAGAAAATTATGTTTTGTAAGGAAATGGAACCTTATTTGAAATATTAAGTATAAGCATCTAATTTGAAACAAATTTCTTGTTTTATTTTCTTTCATTTGCATTAGTAATACACATTATTATGTTTAAGATTTTACATTTAGCATTATTATATCCATTTTAGGGAAACCTGTAGTTTATAAAAAAAATTTTTTTTAAAGCTGTTTGACTATATTTTTTGTGCAGAACACAAAAGAAGATGTTTTGAAGAAAGTAGGTAATCGAACATCAGTGCCACACATTCACTTTAACTGTATGGATGAAAAACAAATCCAAGTTTTGTTTACATAGGAAGTCAAAGGCATCCAGTGTTGTTCGGTGTCAACATTTTTCATTTCATTTGCAGAAAACAAAAGAAGATGTTTTGAAGAATGTTTTTATTAAACATTGGAACACCCATTCACTTCAACTGTATGGACACAGAACCAATCCCAGTCAATGGGTACCAGCATTGTTTGGTACCTAAATTCTTCAATATATCTTCTTTTGTGTTCTACATATATTTTATTCCTCAATTATTTATTGGCCTAAAGCTTTACAATGATGAAAGGGTTGAGTAAATGCTGTTTAACAACTTCTTCTACAGAACCAAAAAGAAGATATTTTAATAATGTTAATAACCGAACAACGGTACCCATTGACTTATGGAAATACAACATAAGTAACATGCCGGTGTGAAATATAATATTACAAACATTTAAAGGAGGGGTATCACACCGTTTCATGCAAGTCACTAAGACTGCTTAACATTTTAAGATGTCATGTTCAATGTTGTCCATTGTTTAAAGTTAGAAGCATGATGTTGAATTTCTGTGATCTATACACTGCCGCTGTACAGCCAAAAGCTTCGGAAAGGTTATTTCAATATTCAACCTTGCAGATCAACAGTTATTTATTGGCCATTCCTCCATTAAATTCGGCCGACGCACCAATCAGAGCTCTCTGACGAGCAAGACCATCAGGGTGTAAATTCCAGGCGAAGCCCTCGTGAGGAGATGAAAGGTCGCGAGCGCTGCTAACGGTCTGCGGTTTGTTCCGGAAACAGTCGTTAAGCTGTATATGTCTTCTGTAAATGTGAGGAAACTGAAGGATTTTCTGATATATGTACAATGTGATCCTACACTACAGGTACTCAAGATTAACATAAGATTGAAAGAAATTGCAAGTGACACTTCTCCTTTACGAAGACACAGCCTTGAAAAGCATCTAAGACAGGCTGTGACAAAGCTTGTGTTATTGTGTTAAAGAACATTTCACAGCAGTTCATGAAGGTGCATAGCCAAGTGAATTGCACTGCCGTCAAGAGATTTATCTAACAATGTTTCTTACTGGCGCCTGTAAAGCCAGCACATGCTGTTTTTCATATGGTAGAGGGAAGGCAGGCTATTACCCACTTCCTTTAAATGTGCTCTTGTGCTGTGTGCAGCAGATTAAGACGTTCATCGTCAATCATAGAACTCCTTAATATACACTTCATAATGCAAAGCAGTTGACACGCATCAAACTTTCTGTTTTCGTTACAGAGTACTTCCTCTTTGAACTTAACTGTTTGAGCATGACTCCAACGACACCCAAAACAAGGCATGGGTTCGACCCCTGGGATTGCATATACTCTATTCAGACATATAGACTTATGCAATATAAGTAGCCATGGATAAAAGTGTCGGCCAAATGCATGAATGATAAAGTAAAGAAGTGGAAATATATTTGTAGTTAGTGTGGTTTCTGTTGTGAACTCGCAAAGTTATGGTTAGAAGTAAAAAAAAATGCATACACCATCAAGTACAATACTTCACTGTACAACATTATTTCTCTTCAAGAGAACAATGACCATTTTTGGGTTTTGCATGCACTATGCTTGTAGGTTTTGAGATTTGATTTGTTGCCATTATGGGTTTATACCCAAACATAAGAATTTTTTTGTGTTATCTACTGCAGCTGTTGACTAAAATGGCAGTACATACACTGTGACCACACACACATTTGTTTTTTTTTCTGTTTTGTGAATTTGACTTTTAAACTATGGAGATTCATTTACATCAACCCATGTGGAAACCATTTGCAGCATTTACTCACGTGGCAAGCAGAAAAATCCAAAACGCAGTTGCTAAATATTTAGACTCATGGGTTTGCTTATTTTGGGATTAAAAGGGGGAAAACGCATGGAGTTTGAATAACTGATACAAAATTTAATTAGACACTGTGCAAAGTAGCCAATATATATGTGTGTGTAATTTAAAAGATCATTTTTTCTAACATGATTCTTTTTCTATGTCCAATGTGTGACCATTTTGATGATCCTTTTAAAAATCTATTGACAAGAAGTATAATGTTTTCAGATGTGTGTAAACACATCATATAATGTATTGTTATGTTTTTATTAACGTAGAATGAGCTATTTATATCTTCATACAGCGTTGGGTCCTCTTACACGGATTCCATGCCATCAGTGGTGGACATGAATGAAGTACATTTACTTGAGTACCGTACTTAAGTACACATTTACAGTATCTGTTCTTTACTTGATTATTATTTTTTTTGTTATGTAACTACATTTCAAAGAAAAGTATTATACTTTATACTTCACTACATTTATAAAAATTTCCAAAATTAGACAGTAGTTTCTATGTAGCGGTTTATATGCAAATATTTTCCGGCTTGTGATCTTCAATGGCTTTTCACTGTTCCCAGGTCTTTCAGATTTTCTACGGTTTTTCAGCTGGCAATGAATGGCCTTTCGGTAGAATTTTTATAAAAATCTGGCAACCCTAGGACCTTTCCCTAAACGGACAAAATCCTTACCTATAGATGGCATCAACAGACAAAATCCACACACCAGTTTTTAAGACAAATCCATACTTTGAATATTTTTGAGATGTCTGGATTATCAAAGGGTTTATTAAAGTATAAAACAAATAATTCATTATATTTATAATAAATACTTTCACATCTGTAACACCTCTCTATCACCATCTCTGTTAAAGACATAACATCGCACATTACTTTACCCACTTGGCGTGTGAAGTTTCCTGCAAAATCCGACCCAACGGCTAAACTTTTAAATTAGCTTCTGTAACCAGCTTTAAAGAACAGCCTGACTAATAAAAACATATCTATATCTATTAAACAGCCTGATGGACGGCCTGTTATAACTATATCATTAACCACCACTAATGAAACTCCGGAGGAAAGTCCCGCTGAACTTTAACAGGACGCTGTAAAACAAAACAAGCTCCCACACAGCTGTTGACCTCCTGAACCCCCGAGGCCTTTTCCTGCATCCCGGTGCCTTCCAATTAGCACCCGATTACCACCTGGATGGAGCAGCTAGTGATTCAGGCACCAATTAAAATAATGACCTCCATTACCTCAACATAGTGTTTACAGCATGGGCCTTATTAACCAATAATAAACCCTGCTTTAACTTTCCAGAGGTAGGACGAACTCTTACCTAGGACCATCGTCATGTACTGTTCCTCCACGCCGGCCTCCAGGAGTAAAGGGGGCACGTAGGTGATGCCGGCAGCTACGCAGATCTCCAGACCACATGTCAGGAAGTTGAGGAGGACCAGACGCCAGTGAGATCTCCATCCAGTCATATTTAGACAGGAAGTGTTCACTTGTGTAGTCTACTGATGCTTCCAGAAGGAGGTTAAAGCGGCAGGGTCTGGCACCCTGGGACTGGGTGGGAGTATGGGGTGAGGGAGAGAAGAGGTACGGACTCTTGGATGGCTCAGATGAACTAACGGATCCATCCTGTCTTAAGCATTCTCGATCTGAACACAGGAGATATGGATATCAAGATTAGAAAAATCATTTGTAGATTGATAGGGTTGGAGATCATTATTTACACATATGCCAGACACAGAAAACAGTGTTTATAAAAAAATATTTTGTTGTTTCATCCGCTCATTCATTCAGTGTTGGATAGAACCTCATCCAGGTTCACTTTCTCTTATTAACAGCCTTTATTCATGAAAGTGACATTAATGAGTCAGATTATAGTAGAAAATTTTACAATGAGAGCATTATGCAGCGTCTCCTGTCATTCATGGGAGCAATTATGACTTTTTTTGATTGATATTAGGGTTTCATATGTCTGAAATATTCTGATGGACACACGCTGGGTTAGATTTTTATATATGTATATAATAAGTGTTTATTAACTCCAAAATGAAATAGTATTCTTTATTCATTTTCTTTGCATTTGAAACTTGAATGCCTTACTTTCTTAAGCAAAACAAAAATGTTTTAAAGACAGTTGCAAACCGAACAGCTGTGGCAACCATTAACTTCTATTGCATTTAAATAAAACTAATGCATGTGAATGGGTGCCAGTGAAATGACAAGAGGGTGAGCAAATTATACAATTTAAATTTTTGGAGAAACTCTTACTTTAAGATTATACAGCCATTATATTATACAGTCATATTATTAGTCACATATTATAGTCATTTTTTGTGGCGCAAAAAAGCAGAATATTGACAAAACATTAATATTATTAATATTAGTTTGTAAAAATGGTCTCCCTAAACTTTTCTCAAAGCTGAACTTCAATGTGAACTTCAATGTCAGAGTGATTCATTATATCCAGAACAAAAGTTTGTGTTTACATAATGAATGTCTGTGCTTTGCGCAAAATAGTTTAATATTTATAGTCACATACCAATACATGCATATATTTAAGATAAATATAAAATGTAATTGAATTTATATACAATTGGAATAACATTTAATAAAACTATTTTAATAAAAAATATATATTTTCTAAATACATGTATGAACAGACATGTATGTGCGTTTATGAATATCAAGTTAATATGCACAGTGCACAGACATGTATTATACAAACACAAGGGGCGCACATTTATGACAATAATTATTGATTATTCACCTCGATATTGTAATTGCAAATATTATTGATGATTGATAGACATCATTAGATTTACATCTAAGTTTTGAAATGTTTTATTACTTTCTATAAAGTAGTTGCATTGTAAATTATTAACACCCAAAACTGAATAATATATTGTAAATAGCAAATAATTATGAACTTATGTTTTTAGTAAAAAATTATAAACAAAAATCTTGAATCTATCTGATTCAGAACTGTGTAAAGTGCCTAAACACACTGCTGAAATGCAAAGAAATGGGCACAATTATATAGCTATACTTGAGGCTTTTGGCAACTATGTTGATGTAGACCCGATTAGTTTTTTAAATAATTGTGCAGTTCCTATAAACACAAACTTCTATTCTGCATGCAATTTATTGGCATTAATGGTATTGACAGACCTAGTTTAAAATCCTAAATGTTGCTTAACATAATGTCTAACGAAGTTGTCTAGCATTTTTTTTTCAACAGTCGATCCAGCTTCATGTCTCCAAGCTGTTCCTTACCATCATCTGCTCTCTCCCACATACTGGCTACCAATATTAACCTCTAAACCAATGACGTCGTAATCCACCACCGCAATACATTTACAAACAATGCAGTTGTCTGACACTGCCTATTGCAATACAACAGCAACTGCGCCTATTTAAACAAAGTTTCCTCCCACATTTCTCCTGGGAAAGACATTTCAATCAGTTAAAGGACAACTTCACTCAAAATGACAAGCAGCTTCCAACTTCCAGCATATTGCTTTCTGACCTACTAAAGAGAAGTCAATTTTTATATCAAAAACTAATTATTAATAACACCAAATATGAAGAAAAAGCAGACATCCATTACGCACTTTAAAGACTTACTTCTCTCCAAACCGCTGAGGTGAAAAGATTTAGCAGGAACAAGACTCAGTCTCATCAGAACATTAAGGAGACAAAAATGTTTGTCAAGGTACCAAACCCAAATCTGAAAGAAGGCAGCAAACCAAGACCATTGATGGTAGCTCTGAATTCTGTGTTTGGTTCAGAGAGTTTGGTGCCGTTGACTGTCGCTCAGCCATCTGATTATGAGACATGTGTGAGAACGCTCACATCAGCTGCCACCTTTCAGGAGGATGAAAAACAACCAGGTGCTAAATTCATATTTGGTGTTACATTCCTCAATCTATGAAGGCCATCTGCTCATCGCTGGCAGACAGGCTGTACATCATCTCAATTTGAAGAATCTGAGATTGCTAAAATAAATAAAATGAGAGAACTGTATGTACGAATCTGTGCAAATGATCTCATCACATGCCCTATTATTAGACAGCCAAACAAAACTCTCCCACCATCCTCAAGCACAATGCCGATTTCAGAAGCGGCTCCACAGGCAGTAGTAGATTTTTCTGGGACACTGCAAACATTTTGCACTCGTTCCTCTCGCTCTGAAAGGAACCATTGGGGGTCTATCTCAGTCCATCGCTGTGGGACCACCACCCTGCCGTCCTAAATCTCAGACAACCCCCTCATTTCACCCGTTCTAGGTCACCTTCCCCCAATTCTTTAAAGAAGTAGGCCTCAAGGTCAACCTTTCAACTGACATGTAGTATACAAGAACTTATCTAAAAGGGAAGCATTATAATGTTGGTTTCCTCTGAGTGGCTGATAAAGTGATAATTTACACAAAAATAAAATAATTTCATCATTTACTCTTTCGTCAGCAGAATGCAAAAGAAGATATTTTAAACAATGTTTGAACGAGCATCCATTGACTGGCATTTGTTTTGTATTCAAACAATAGAAGTGAATGCATGCCAGTGCTGTTTGGTTACCAACTTTCTTCAAAAGACCTTGAAGATAGAAACCACCCAATCTTTTATAGTTTGAAAAATGTATATTCTTAAAGGGATTTTCTGTATTAAATGCAAATATTGCAAAAGCATTTGCAGCGTAAAATATACTATCAACAGATATAATTTCAACCTGATCGTGAAGTCGTGAATATTTCTCGACTTCAAGTAGTCCCTTCAAATAGGAAATATATTAGAGGTTTTTGAATAAAATATTGAGTAACAAAACTATAAAATAATTTACCTTGTATTATACTGAGTAATATGAATAATACCATAACTGTTTTATTGATGTAATAATAATAATAGTAATAAAATAAATAATAATAAAAATAATAATAATAATAATAAAGTAGGAGGGATTTTCCGATCAAGATTTTTGCCACCGAAATCAAGTACCAATTTTTTGGTCATTGGGATCGGCCTGATTCTAATTCTGCAGCTTCAAGTTTATATAACTGATATGTAAGCTCTCTAATCACTGAAAATAATTGAAAATAAAGTACTACTATTGATTTTTATTGTATATCTGTTTATTTTTGTATTTTTTACGGTAATTTTTTAATATATGTAACTATTGTTTTAAAAAGTCCAAAATAGTTACAAGAAAGTATAATCATGTCATCCTTACAAGTTGACATCATCAATTGAGATCGGTTCGACCAAGTTAAGTGAGAACTGATTGAGTCATAAAATGTGATTATCGGCCAATCTATCGGAGGATTCCTGATAATAAGTATTAAAATATCGCAATGCAATTGATTTATCTATAATAATTTCTACTTGTATAAACTTGTTTCATACTTTCATACTTTCAGTGGGTTTGTTGATTTACCAAAAAGGTTTTAGATGTTGTAGCTTATGATCATTTTATGGCATCATTCTTTTCATCACATGCACCGCAACAGCGGTCTACGTGGAGGATGGTGTTACCAGAGTTAATTTCAGAACCTTGTTATGACTGTCCCTTATAGGCGGAACGTCGGTCCTAATGAAAACGGACGATTGAAGGAAACACGTCACTCCTAAAGACCTATTGTGCCAGTGGTCTCATGGTATGAGAGCTGGGAGTTAGTGAGCTACCGTACAGAGTTTAGCAGCATGTTTGACGTGCCCTAAATTATGTGTCAAATGAAAGCCACATGTGTTTGTTTTAAACCTGCCTTTGCCTTTCCATGACACAAATCCTGCTGACCAAAAGCTGACTCTTAGAATGCAGGCACCGGGTAATTCAATAAGAGCAATGGCTTAAGTTTTCCCCCATCTGTTATAATCTATTTATCTTAACAGTTTGGGTGCCTTGGTGAACTGATGCCTTGATGCGAATTGGTACTAACATAGCGAAATAAAGGGGAAAATTAAATGCAACATTGCCAGTTTGTCTTGTTGAAGATTAATTTTAATGTTATTTTAATACATTTTAACATTTCACATATTTTACAATGTTCCATTGTACCAACCTCCGAAATGTGATTATTGTGATGGCTTGACAAGCTTGTTTAACTTGTGGGGTTGTGTGTGCTTGGGGTTAAAGGATGGAAGATCTTTTCACAACACATTACTCCTCATTTCATATGCCTCAATCCCAGGTCTATTCATCACCCCCCTCCAGCCCCTGCAGATAAGCTTTAATGGCTCTGAAGGACATTATTACCATACAAAACAGCCTTTGTGTACATTGAGCCAATGTTAGTAACGTGATATACTGAGGAATCAAACCCTTTTGGTTAATCTTTTATCAACTCTAAAGAGCCTTAGAAACACCCTTAACAACAGCCCGAGTGTCTAAGCTGGAGCATTTCTCCAATGTGACATCAGAACCACATGTAACAGTACAAGGCCTACCAAAAACCCCAAAAGGCGCTTGAAGGTGGTTTGGCTAGACGTGGCAACAACATTCTCCATTTAAAAGCTTAAATACCACTAAGATAACTTTCCACATCAACAAGCTATTTAAGAGAAGACTCAAAGTCTATGACTTTCTATTAGATTTCATCCTGGTGGATTTGGGTTTAATACCCTGCCTGCAGGGTCATGACTTTAATCTTTTCTTAACAAAGATCACAGGACAGCGGCATGACTTGTGAGCATTAATTTTACACTAGCATGCGTTGGTATCGCCCCTGACCCAAGCACTTGGTCCAATTCATGTGATACACATAAAACGGGTAAAAGTTAGTTTTTCTTTTAACAACTTGTGTATGTAATATCGTTTTGCCAAAAAAATTACACATTATATTAGAAATTTTATTAATTTGATTTTGAGGGTTAACATTCTTTAGGAACTAGAAAATCTTAAGTATAAAGTGATGGTTTAAAAAAAAATACAGATATAGCAGCAGAAAAAATAAAAAATATGTATCAGTTTTTCTGGATTAACTATAAACGGTAATGTGTTAAAGTAAATTATTATTTTTGTTCTTTTTTATGAACTTTTATCAATACATGTACCAAATTTTAAAGAAACTATTGTTGATTTTTGACTTTATTCACAGAAAATTAAACTGGAGATCAAAATAACAGAGAAGATGGTTTGTATTTTCCCCCGACCATAAATACTTCAAAGATATAAAAGCTGTATTTAAGTCCATATGGAGTGTCAATATTACAGTAATTATGGTTGTGAGTGAAATTCAATAGAAATTGTATTATTCTGGTCTAATAAGACCACTAGTGCTATCTGTTGTGAACATGTCTTGAAATCCCATTGGTTCAAAATCTTGAAGCCCATATTTGTAAATTTTGTTTTAAACATAAAATCTGTTCTAAATGTGTAACGTTCACTTTGGACAGACTTTCGTATAAAACACCAAAGCAACACCATAAAATAAAAAATTACTCATTTGCAAAAAGGAGAGCTATTGAACTGCTAGATCTTGCACTTTCTCACCCAACAGTATCAGATTCAGGAGCGGACACACAATCTGCTGAGGTTCTTCACACTCAGGTTGTATGAAGCTCTCAGGAGAGAAATGCTGTTATCTGATAGACACTGGATCCAGAAAGACACTCATCAGGTCAAAAGAGAATGGAATGTGGACCTGAGAGACAAAATAAAGCTGTTATTACTGATACTCTCTAATGGAGTTCTGGAGTGGACTGGTGAGAATTGTAGATGCACTGCACCTTTATGTATTGCGCTTTTATCTACAGCGGCTTGCAGAGTATTCAAGTTTTACACTTACATTTACATGTATACGTTACATTGCTACGTGCTGTTTCTGGCAATCTGTGACTTTGGTCTCGCTATCTGTATACAAGGATAATTTAATCATAAATAAACATTTGTCTTCATTTCCTTACCACTAAGTTGTTCCAAATCTCTATTCATTTCTAGGTTCTTTGGAAGATATTTGGAAAAATGTGTGTAACAGTAACAGTTCTTGTACCCATTAACTACCATAGTAGGACATTTTTTTAATCTGTTGAACACAAAATTAAATTTAGAAAAATGTTGGGCAACAGAAAGTTCCGGGGAAGAGTACCATTGTTATTTTTTCTACTATGGGGGTCAATTGGGTCTAAGAACTTATTGATAACAAGCATTCGTTCAAATTACTTTGTGTTTCATCATACAAAGAAATATATGACGGTTTAGAACAACTACATAGCCAGTAATTTCCTAACTTTCCCATAAAAACCGTAGGTTTACTATATAAAAATTAACCACACATTCCAGAGCCACACAAAATATACTGATTTGTTGTTTCTATTGAAATCCTAATAATAAACCTGAATATTTGCATAACATTATGAAATTTTAAAAATCTTTAATGAATATGTAGAAAAATGCAGAGCATCCTAGGTTTCTCCGTTCATTCAGTGGCCTTTGCAAATACCAATGTTGGAATTTCCTTCAAGGTAGCAACAGTATGACATCATCGCCCTTGAACTTTAAAAG
This sequence comes from Triplophysa yarkandensis, assembly GCA_033220385.1. Classification (NCBI taxonomy): domain Eukaryota; kingdom Metazoa; phylum Chordata; class Actinopteri; order Cypriniformes; family Nemacheilidae; genus Triplophysa; species Triplophysa yarkandensis. The sequence continues at coordinate 8,973,096 of CM065677.1, read as the reverse complement.
CCAAGGCATTGCACACTCTCCCAGAGTGCAGACAAGTACTTCAAAACGGAGGACAACGCAGAACAAAGAGAAGTCAAACATGAGAATGAGTCATAAAAAGTCATTTTGACTTCTTATGAACCAAAATCTCACTCTTTCTCCATTACCTTCTTTGCACCAACCTAAATTATGGAAACCCCCCAGTTTGAGTTGGAAATGTATCTTTTACAATTCCTGTCACCTCAGGCCTCCTCTTGATCCCCACAAACACTAAACAGCCCCCTGCTTGGTGGCCCGACACCAATATGAAACAAAGACCAGATTCATATCAGTTCCATCTCAGGACTGCGGTTACTTCCATTCAACCCGCTCGTCTATGCTACCAACCCCCCTCAATGATCCATCTCATTTCAGTCCCCCAAAAAGCACTGCAATAATGGCCCATATCAGGTTAAACTAAAGGACAAGCCTTTCTCACACCTCTTCCCCTGCACCCCGGGGCCAAAATCCATACCGTGTGTTTCCAGCTTTCTGAGTCACATCCCCGCTCTTGCCAACCTTACCCGTAATATCTAATGTAATGTTCCTGCTAACAGCTAAATCTTCGGCAGGACCTTAATTTGATAACACATTGGAGATATGAAGTTGGCCTATAGCAACACCTTATGTTCAGTGTCGGTGGCTCGAGGCCAGATGAAGGTGGACATGAGCCAAAAAATGTAAGCTTAAAGTTATACTTCACCCTAAAATGACCATTGCACCCTCATATTCCCTGTCTCTGTCTGTCATTTCGAACCGTATAAATTTCTTGCGCAGAACACAAAAGAAGGTATTTTAAAGAAAGTTGTTAATAACACAGCAGTGGGACCCATTCACTTCAATTATCCAAACGAAAACAAGACAAGTGAATGGGTGCCTGTTCCTGGCATTCTTCAAAATAACCTCTTTTGTGATCTGTGAAGTTCTTTTTTACAGTTGTATAGGTAAACAAGCATTTAATCAGTAAATCAAAATCTCACAATATCCAATAGAAAATAGATAGGGTGGTACTGGAATGGTTCCACAAATGAAAATGTATCAATTCCTTCACACAAATCTTGGAAAATCATACAGTTGCTTTCTCCGTCCATTCAAAGCACAGACGGTATGGGACCATACATAACCAGGATTCACATTTTACTGCTTTCACCTTGACTTTCAACAACCTAACTAAAGAGTAAAGTTACCTTCTATGAAAATTCCAAATGGAGACATTTACATTTACATTTAGACATTTAGCAGACGCTTTTATCCAAAGCGACTTACAATAGTCGAGGAGACAATGAAGCGGTAAATAGCCGATACAACAATAGGTCAACAAGTGCTACAACAATGCTACAAAGTTACACAGAGAGAGAAGTTACAAAAAGTATATATACCTTTTTTTTTTCTTTTTTTTTTGATAGAGTGAGTAGGTTAGAAAAGTAGTGAGTTAGTGAGTTAGATGTAGCCGGAAAAGATGAGTTTTTAGGTGTTTCTTGAAGATAGAGACCGAGTCTGACAAGCGTGAAGCCAGAGGTAGATCGTTCCACCATCGAGGAACTGAAGCAGAGAACGTACGAGACATGAAAAGGATCCTCAAGGAAAAAATACTGGGCGTGGATGTGTACATTCATATGGACGCACATAAGGTGTTTACACACACACTGACACAACAAAGTGGGTCTGATGCTCCACAAGAATTTCTTTTTGTCACAAAAACAGCCAAGCTGTACTACCATCAAAGCACTTATCCATACTGACTTAAATCATAGTTTATCCTTTCAAAGACTTCTGCGGGTCTCAGATATCAAAGGTCTTGTCTTGCGTTCAAACACTGAACTTCTATGCTTTTGGCTACATGAAAGAGCACTCGGCCCCCAACCCATATTTCTCACTGTCATCCCGACATTGAATTACTTGAAAGGATGGTAAATCACAAACTTCTATTTCATCCTTTCTTCTTAACATAGCGTTTTCAAGCATACACAGAATATGTTTACTTAACACAAGCATGTGTGTTTATATACTGTACTCGGCCGTTTCTTCCACCCTTCGGTCAATGTGGCTTTTCTCTATAGTCAACATCTGGTCCCGGATCCCTGGGAAAATGACTCAAGATGAGTCTCATTTATCCCGTCCTGAGGGCTTTACTTACACCATTGTCACTTTGACTTGCTACTAGGAAATTTGCTCAGCTAGGACGGGGAATATTACATTTTCGTGTTTTTATCCCCCATTAAGGGCCATTTATGTAAACATGCAACCAGAGCTCTGGGACATGGTTGGGAATTTAATTATGCACTAGAAGGGGCTTTTAGTTGCAAAATCTGTGTCACTTAGGGCAAAGCAAATATTATAACTGAAAGGGACAGGTCTCCATGGAAAAACAGAGACGAATGTATAAACATGGCTTGTGAGACCAAGAAAATCTTTTAGATCCAGTCGCTACATGGCAAACATTAGTTGTTATCTACCATGTCCCTAATCGAATATTTTATGTTTCATCTCTTATTCAAGATCTGTCGTGGCAACTCCTGAAAAGATGGGTTCAACTAGCAGTTTTAAGCATTGGAATGAAATATTCCAGAAAAATGTACTATTTCAGCAAAGTAAGGCTGCTGCTGCTCATCTCATAGCAGAATTCTACATTTGTTGGGATGAGGGATAACAAAAGTTTTCATAATATTATAATATTTATATTTCAATAACTTGCATATGACTTCCATATATTGTCTTTAAAAAGAATGAGAAATCTCTCCAATCCTTTCAACAAGAACAAACATTTCTAGTCCTCTGTAATAAACCTTTAGGAGAGACTGTTGAACATATTGTGCTGTCTCAGTATGTACTCAGTACCATTAACGTTTGCCATCATACTATTCTACCACTGGGTGAATGACAACTGAATAGAAATGTGAAAAAAAATCTCAAAATATCTCTTTGAATCTGTTTTTCATATACTTATTTCTATTATACAGCATGACCACAATTAGAACTATAAGTAAGCTTATAATTTAAAATACAAAGCTCTTTCTATTGACAATCTGCATTCACAACCATTTTCTTGTACTGTCCTATTCACTTGGAAATGCTCTAACAATTGAGGGACAGAAAAAAAGGGCCTACCAATGAATCTAGTCTGAGAATATCATTTCTTGTAACTAAAGCATGATACACTATCCAGACCTGACCATACTTGGCAGTTCCAATTATTTACTAAAATTCAATCCAGCATACAAAAAATGAACTTGAAAGTAATACACCAAGCCAGAAGGATGAGTTGACTTTCCAAAGCTTGTTGGCTGCCACTCACGTCCTGCAAACTTGGCCTTTGTGGCAGATGTGCAGACATCGTTTAGGTTTTACGCCAGCTGGCAAAAGCTGAGTATTACAGGTTTGTTGGATAACCTCTGACCTTAAGGGCAGAAATGACTTTCTGGAATGCTTTTGTACAAAGAAGGTTTACAAAACCAGTCAGTGCGTTGAACTCAATTAGACAAATTCTATTTTTGTAGTTTTTCCGCTTTTATAACGTGATTTTTGTACAGACAGTCGTGGTTTTAAAAAAACTTTTAATTTATTTTGATCTTTTGTTGTGGTATTTTATAAATAGAGTTTTTAGTTTAAATCTGATTTGTAAAAAACTTATTTTGATTGATAGCTTTATAGATTCAAATGGTCAAAGTGGAAAGTCCTTAGCCAGACTGCAATTCAAAAGCAGACTTTTGGCAGTAGTCATATGTCTGGCTTAGCCGTATTAAAAACAGTGGTTACTTGTGTATACAAGACATCAAATTATTTGGAAAAACCCAAATAATAATATTTTACTGACAAGGCAAATCACATCTTTAAAGAATGACTATAACACAGTAAATTTAATGTAGCGTGTAATGTTTTTATGTGTGAATGTACGCAGTATGCCAAGTTGCAAAGCCGAAAGTGAACAGATAAAGTTATAGAATTTTGTTCAGCATCAGATTTGCACCACTTGTTGCAAGGCTGCCTTTCTGTTGGGCTGTCTGCGAAAACGTAATGGGTGTTCCGTTTGCGACACGCTTTATGCTGTAGACTAATTACAGCTGGCTAGATCATCTGGTCAATCAGATCAGAGTAAGCTGACAGGAAGGCAGGATAAGACAGATGAACCACAAACGTGTTAAGAAGTAAGATTACTTCAACTGGCTGATATTGTAAAATGAAAATGTATTTAAACCTTGTATGTACAAAAACTACAGTTCTTCACACCGTAAACAAAAGCATGACGTTAAAAATCACAAAATATTTACTCTTTACTTATTATGCCAATACAGGCCCTGCTCTGAATTGACTTTTTATTTAAAAATACAAAAAAAGTAAAAAATAAAAACTACGGCTGTCAAATCGCAGTTAACCGTATCCCAAAAAAGTTTTATACAATACATTTCTATGTTCTATGCATTTTACTTCTATTTTACAAACACAAATATACAAACTTAAATAATATTTTGATGCATTTTAAACTATGTAGTTTCAGAATACTATAAAGACATTTTATTAAATATACGCATGCAGTATATATTTAAGTATCCATGAAAGCATAATGAATATCCACGAGACACAAAAACACGTTATGTAAAACAAAAACTTTTGTTCTTGATGTGATTAATCACGATTAATCGTTTTGACAGCCCTCATAAAAACAAGAATGCCAGGAAAAGAATAATAATAACACTGATATTTATCAGGCCCAGAACCCCCGTTTAACATTTTCAGTTTAATGTTCTTTGTATTCCCAACCAAACATAATATCCCATTACACCTCAAAAGGCCTTCAGTGCAGTCTGAAGGGCACAAACAGGGACACATGTAATTAAAAACAAAACCCCTTGTCTTGAAAAGCTCTGCGGGCTGCGTGATCCGATCTGCTGATGTTTTCACAGGGCGAGCTTGGCACAGCTGGCCTGGCGAGGGAATTTCGAATGAAGAACGGTTTTTGAGAAAGCAGCATGATGAGCCCTTCATCTTGTGCCTGAAAGCAACTTCACACCTAGTTGAACTCTTCTAAACAACTTAAAAACATGATGCCAAATATTTCACAACCATACAATTTTGATGAAAACCCCCTTAATAAATGATGTTTCCCTGCCTGCTGTAAGGCACATTCCACCCCCTCCCAACTGAGATTTCAAAAGTGTCATTTTCTGTTTATTAGATAGTTCCAGGCAAACAATGTCAGGAGAGACTGCTATAAATAAATGCCTGTCTAGACTTCCCATAAATATTGTCTAGCTGTCAGCAGTGACTCATAATAACCGGTGGATGGAAATGTGGCCGAATATAAACACGTTCACAGCTCACGTACATCAAATACGAACCTGAATCGGACACAATGACGTCATCACCATTTCCCACGACTTTTGGAGTCGGATGAATGTGAAGCCCTTCTGATGCCCAAGTGTGCCAGCAAGTATAGAGACACGTCCAATGCAAGAGGCAAAGACAAAATAAAGTCTCAAATATTTACCTCCCCCACAGCCATGTGTCAAAACAGCAGGGCTCCCCCCCAAAAAATTTAAGGGCTTATGGAAGCTTTAAATCGAATAAAAGGTATCCATAAGTGACCCTGTGTGCCACCCTGGCATCCAGCTGTACAAGAAATGTGAAGTGTTACAATTGTAACACCCAGCATCACGGAAACAAAGTAACAAATCCCAACACTTCAAACACGTTCTGTATCCCTCGGAAGCGGAAGTTATGATTGATACAATGTAACATTCGAACGTTCTTTATCAACTCTGACCTCCAATAGAAACCAATGGGAAGTAAAAAGTCGCTCTTACCTTCCGGACGCCGCACTCGTGTGACCGTGCGCGTTCACGGACGCTCCGCTGTTTCCCAACTTTGTGGGAAGGACTCAGTGACGCGCTGCTGGGATTATCCGGGAAAACCATGAATCACTGCACAGAGGCGGAGAGGATGGGTGACATCCCTCTCACTATACAAGTCCAACACTGGAAGAAAGGTGTTTGTTAATACAGACGTCATTCGTTGTTGCACGTGTTTGTTGGAAGTGTTTCAAATACAGTTAAAGTTACATTGAAAAAGTTCTTTTGATATGAGAGCTTTCATGATCAGAGGGAATGGTTTGGGGGAAGTATGTGGAAATATCATATGGATAATCCTATGCTTAATATAAAGCCATTTTATTATTTCAAAGACACATGAAACATTTTATAGAGATATTACTTGGAAAGACAAATAAAGCCACGTGTACTCTTTCTGTGAAGGTTATACCTTATTTTTTCTAGCTTGTGAATGTTTCATAGCCTTTCCTTTCTTCTTATTGGTTTATTTACAGAACATAATGCAGTTTTTAATTTACCGTACTATTTATTACACTATTAAATGTTGAAATTATTCAAAAAAGAAAGTTGCGTAGCAAAAGTAGCAAAGTTTCACTTGGGTAGTGTCTTGATGTGCTAGCTGTTGGCAAACAAGAAAGCATGCCAATCATTCTCTGCCCCTGGTTGAACATTGATGTTCAAAACCACAACCGCTTGGCAACCATGCATTATTCAGTAAAGTGTAGGGTTATTTGACCATTTCATCACAGGGAAAATCCAGTTTCGAGAAAAAAACTGCATTTTAGATTGACGACTTCGCCTGTATTACATTTACATTTATTCATTGAGCAGACGCTTTTATCCAAAGCGACTTACAAGTATTGTGCTGTAGACTGGTATTATTTTATAGCAGAAAGGGGTAAGATGTTGCTCAAGGGCACTTTAATCATTGTCTGCTGGCACTGGGATCCAAACTCGCAACCTTCTGCTTACGAGTACAACTCCCAAACCACCAGACCACAACTGACCCATTGCGTACGGACAGAAAGTTGTGATTTAAGGTGACGCATTACCACTTTATCACTTCAAAGCAACAGGAAAGTGCAATAGTGGAAGACCTATTAGAGAAAGTTCAATGTTTTGTCTGTCAGGCAGTTGTTGGACGGAAAGGGCTCAGATGGAGGGCAGGCTGTGACGTAAAAACACCAAGTGATGAGGGGGAGGTGAAGATCCGGCCTCAGGCAACGGTAACCTGAGCCCATCATGTCATTCAATGATATGCGGGACATTGGTGACACTTTTCTTTAGCTCATGATCCAATCATTAATTACAGCAAGAGTGTTGGGTTTTTATACACTGATTGGGTTACGTTGGTGCAAACAGCAGTACATGTCAAAAATTTTGCTGTAAAATGGTTATGGGTTCGAATCCCAGTTTCACATCCACAGAATAAATATGCTTGCATTTTAAAGTGATAGTTCAACCAAAATTGAAAACGAAGTCATTATTTTCTTGCAATCTTGTTATGTTAAACCCGCATGACTCCGATAAACAGAAAAAAAACTCTTAACGAAATTCCTCAAAATATCTCCTCTTGTGTTCATGGAAGAAAGTCATACAGGTTTGAAATGACTAATTTGAATGAATGCATTAGTATCAATACATCAAATTGAATCGATTGAGTTTGTAATTACATTGCCATTTGTATTCATTGTAATGACGTTAAGCAATGAACTCAAGTCATTACCATTCCTGAAGTCTCCAACAAAAGACTGATGTTTATGCAATTACTTGAGCCCTAAGATTAGCCTTGCTTGGCAACTGTGGATTGTAATGCACTCATTAGGAAAAACCTCACAAAAGACTAATTTAAAACTAGTTAACTTGCAGATTCTTTTTGATAAAGTGATGAAATTGTTGTTATTTACTCACATTCGTCATTTCAAACATTTCTGACTTTCTTTCTTTCTTTCTTTCACAGAACACAAAAGATGATTTTTTTTATGAAAGCTGGTAACCAAACAGTAGTGGCACCCAAAATGTCTTTATCTGACTCAACAGTAAGAAAAACAAGTCATCATTCTGTAAGTATGTACTTTTTCAAGTTACCACATGCTACAAATGAGAAACAAGGTAAACATTTGATTGATTCACAATAAAAAATACAGATGAAATGGCTTTCAGGTTTTACGAAACACACAACCAATGCCCCACTTTTCATACATCAAACTGTTTAAATATAACTGCATACGTGCCAGTTCATACAACTGCCATCTAATATACAAACACATGGTAAATCACTTATAATATCCGGACACTTGGTTTCATCTGACATTTGGAATCAGCAGCTTTGGTTACCTCAATGTTGCTGTAAAAACTCCAACACAGCTCCATCTGGAGTTTCGTCTTAGTATTGAAGAAGAGGGAGGCCAAAGGTTCTTGACTGCAATGCAGCACAAATGCACAGCTTGTCTTGGCATTACCTGTTTCCAATGCAGCCTTAGGCAAATACCGGTCGCAGTATCACTAGATCTGTTAATGCCCGCCGATATTTAACACAGTATTCAAGAATAAACAAATTATGAATTCCAGTAAACATCTATGAATGCAATAATTAGGACAATGTGCTAAGCCTCTTGAATCCGGCTTAATTTTTTAAAACATGATAGAATTAAGTTTGTTTTGTGTCTCTGAAAATTAAGCACCTCAAGTGACAGGACCTGCATCTGGATAAGCCGCTGAGGGCATAACAAACAGATGAGTTGATGTGTAAGGCTGTTCCTGATGGCTCGGTCAGCGTTTTGATGTTAGTGTAAGCGTTGATGAGACTCTGAAGATCTGAGGCAGCATGTTGCTTAGCTGGTAGAACATGTCCTCTGAGATACTCTGATGATAAAGCATTGGTAACACATATTATTGACACATATTTGCCTATGGAAGAACAGTGATGAAATAAATAACTGGAAAGGGTTGCCAGATCTTCGTAACAAAATCAACAATGTGGGTGTAGTTCAGTTATCTTAAAAGGTATTAAAAGTCAAAACAGGGAAACTAGAAGGTTTTAACTTATTGTTTGAGAATATGTAAACATATTATTTAAGCTATGTAAACAACAGATGAAAACATCAAATTTTCAGAGCTACATTATATTGCAGAAAAAATAATGCATTTAAAAATAAATCATATAATAATATAGAAATAAACATTGCATTTAAAAAATAAATAATATTTATAACAATATATATAATTATTATTGCTTCCTTACATTCCCAGTAAAGGACTCCATTCTAAGTCACTTTACAGATTTAGAGAGACAAACAATTACCTGCGGAACAAGGAACTGGACTGTCCGTGAGATTCCTCCATCCCAGGAGGCCATTTCCATCATGAAACCTGCAAGTTAGAGGAGAACTAAATATATTGATGGTTTAGGATGCACATGTCTGGGCAAAAGTTAAAATAATTATTATTTTTATTTACTTGACTTCTTGTCATTTTAAACCTGAATCACTTTCTTTTGTCCGCAGAACACAAAATATATTTTAAAGAATGTTGGGAACTGACACCCCTTCACTTGTATTGGTGTCCATATATAACTTTCTTCAAAATATCTTCTTATGTGTTTTGCTAAAGAAAGTCACACAGATTTAAAATGACATGAGGATGAATTTCTTTATACTTTTGAGCGTACTTCAAATTATACAATTTTATATAATCTCACATTTGTATTGATTGTCGTACTGTATGTCAATTATTTTTAAATGAATTAAAACACCTTTGACACATTTGAAGACCAGCTCAGCTCGTTTCAGACACCAGGGAATAGTCATCTCCTGCAAATAGAACAGACATGCATGCATTAACTATCTTATCAAACATGCAAATGATGTTGCATTGTAAAATCTGAGAGTGCAGGTCACATGTCATCTTTTGAAAAGTGACTGATATATAACCTAACACTATCTGTGTGACCAAAGATTTTTCCATACTAGGACCTTAAGCCCCACAGACATCAGCTGCCTCTGACTAGAAGAACACACAGTACCTCTTCAGCTAAAAACATTTCCTGAACACTGAACATTCCTCAACATCAGGCTGTGGTCAGAAAGGCTGTGATTGAGGTTTTCCCTTTACCCAAAACTATGCTGGTCAGTCCGACCGGCCTGGTCTAAAATAGACCACCTCTAAATTAGACGACAGGCTTTTGAGGTTGAGCGTCCAAAACACTGCCTGTGCGCAACAAGCAGAGAAGCAAATTTATCGGTTTTGTGAGTTGCCTGAATGTGGTACGGACATACCACAGCATCTATCTGATGACAGTAAAGTGGGAGAGTTCAATTCAATCGGGTTCAGTACACATTTTATGGTTTCAGTTTGTAAAACATACATGCTGCGATTTGTCAGAGTTAGGTAACCACAAATAAACTAATCTAAATGCTTTTAAATATTTTCATGGAGTAAATAATAAAAAGAATTTAATAAAAAAGAAGTGTGAAATGTGTGTATTGTGATTAGAGGAAGCGCCCGTTTAAAATGTAACCGGATTACAGTGTAGGAGTTTTAAAAGATATTGTGGATTTGGCTGGGTTGCTTTGCCTTTTGTGGTCAAATATTGTAAAATCAAATGCCGACATGAGAAACAAAAAACATTAAGGTTGGCAGCTGAGTGCATTGAAACGCCCTTCGAATGAAAACTCATATAATAGAAAGACTGAGGTTAAGATGGGTTAAACAATGGGTTATACAGGGACCTTTTAAACACCCACAACTTTTTTGCCTAAATATGTTTAAAACTTCCAGACATCCTACTTAATACATTCACAGAATCATAAACTTGTTATCACTTTCATTACATGAAATAAAAGATGTAAAGTAAAATTTGTAAAAAATGGAAAAAGTTATAGGTCCATAAAACTGGAAAACTTGAGGTTCATTCCTTCTTTCTAACCTCAGACATGTCGTGCACCAGCAGCAGTGGGATAGTAATGGTGGTGATGTCATGAGTACAGCACACTTTAAGGATGTTCCTCAGACCCATTATGGCCGGGTCACGGGCTGTGATGTTTCCCGAACGCACGTTGTCATCCACACAGAGGTGAAACATAATATGAACCTCTGACAGGTTCGAATGACGAGTGATGTAGAATTCACCTTAAAAAAATTATTGTTGAAATAACACATATCAAATATTGACAGAGAGATAATGCAATATTATTTACCTGGAAGAATATTGGAAGAATTTCTGTCTGTAATCTTATTTTTGTCCTCACCACCTCCATTCCTTAGCATTTCTATATAAAAGATCAAATTCACACATTTGTGATCATACAAGTGCAACAAAACTAAAAGTTTGCGATAACATAAAACATATTAAGGTTTATTAGATTTGATTTAGTTATCAAAACAATCAGCAACTATATTAGTACATCACACTTTCCCTAGCTAAACACTTTGAAAATGTGCATCAAGTTACACTCTATCTAGCTGCAGTCGAATGAAACTAAACACTTCCTTGCGGGAGGATTGAAGTTGGATATCCGATGGTGCAATGCAGAGGTGCTGGTTTTGGATGAGTGCAAACACACACAGTTGTTGTGTCACTCACCCGACTGATCTTTCTGCTTGCTGCTGCGCTGAGCACGGGCGTACAGCACCACCTGCTGGACGATTTCCAGCTGCTCATTCAGCCTGGGGAAGTGGAAATCCGTGCACTCTTGGGACACCGTGGCAAAGTCTGATCTCATGGAAACAAACTAGAATGTTATTTTACTTGAACATTTTTACAGGGACTTTTGTCGATCAGCCGTACCTCGTTTGATGCCGCTGTACGAGTTGACTCTATTGTCGACCAGCAGCACTAGGCCACACAGCGATGTGGAGTACAGCGATAAAGCTGTCTGCAGCCGCCGCAGTTTCACCCCGCTGCTGCTATGGCGACGGTGCTTACAAAAGTCCAGCACGTCAGATCGCACCAACCGCAGATTGTGCATGGTCTTCAGCTGAGCCCCTGTCACATGTAATTTTATTTATTTACTTGCATCAATGTTTGCACGTTTTAAATTGAAGAACAGCTTGAATGTGGGCGTGAATAACTCGTTTATAACAAGTTGGTATTTTTACAATTCCTTTTGTACCACTTGTGTTTCCAAGGAGATGCCATACCTAAGTGGATGGTGAAGCTCTCCTCCAACTGCCGCTGCTCCTCGAAGAGCCGATCCCCCACCTCTCCTCCCTCCCCTAGCTGCCCAGACTGCACCTTGATCTCCTCGCTGAAACACAAATAAGTCTCACCAGTAATCGCAATGATAAATACTGTGATAAACACACTTAAGAGTGTCACTGCGTCAAATCGAGGCTGTCATTACATCAATAACATTATTGGAATCAAATATTAGGTCATCCTTCACTCACTTTATTGAGCTGTTATTTGGATTTTGAAGGTCTCTATGAAGCTTCATCACCCATTCCTGATACTCTTGTTTCTGGATTCCTGTTACTTGCTTCAGTTCACTGGCCCATTTGTTTTCCAGAACCTTTTTCAGGAAAAGAACAGACACAGGCCATGATTATTACTTTAAAAACAAAAAAATTTCACAAGTTTTAGATTTGTCTCACCTGTTGTGCTTCAAAGTGCTGAGCAGCCACTGTGTTCACATCCTGGTCACACAAAGTCTTCCCAAGCTCCTGCATGACTTTATCCATCTCTACTCCCTGCCTGTAAAGTATATAATAAATAATAATTGTACAATTCATACCAGTGTTTGAAATAGATTATCCCCAAAAACAAGTTCTTAAAGAAAAACACAATGGGAAACCTTACATAAAAAAATCACACACACCTCTCTTGAAGTTTCTTGAGTTCCATGTCTCTCTCACTGATGAGCTCAGAAACACTGACAAAGTAACTGTGTTCCAGATTGAGAAGGGTTTCTGATGCCGGAGAATGGATCAGCTCGTGATACACACTGGCAAAATCCTCATCCCAGCTGCCTTCCTCAGGACGGGCATGTTGCAACGTAGTCTACACGAAGAAAAGGATAATACAGAACAAGTGTTGTGGTTCTGTTTATGCAACCAAAATTAATATAGTTATAGGGTTTAAATGGTAGTGTTCTTACCTCGGAATAGGCCTTGGCCCACACATTTGTAAGTTTGTTGATGTCGAGCTCTCCTGTGGTGAGCTTCTGCAGGGCTGCTTCTGCATCTCGGTCATAATCCTTCAATGTTTCCATTTCGATGAAACTGACCAGACTTGATTTTAATTCTAAAATCAAGGCAAAATAGAAGAGAATGAAGAGTGATTCACATGTTTGTGTTAATTACATGGTAGTTTATAGCGAATGTTAATAAAAATCATTACCATCTTCAACAAAACAGGGGATATTATGGAGCAGCACTATCCGTCCATGAAGATCATTCACATTTTCTTTAAGCGGGAACAGAAGAGGAACTTTGAGGACACAGTGATGTTTTCCGGCTTTGAACTCAAACACAAACTCCTTTTCAATAGTGTTGCTTTTCCTTTTATTTTTCCTCATCTTCACTTGATATCCGCAAACAGGGTTTAGTGAACTCTACCTGCCAAAATAATAAAAATGTCATATATTACAAACAAGAATGATGTGTCATGATGATTCTACATAGTTAAAATATATTAAACATTGGCAAAACATTGTTTCACATTGTGCATTGATGCCAGCTGGTAATATATAAGTAATTTAATACAGTAAGCCTTGTTTTAAACATAAATAAACCTATAGATAAATATGAAAAGATGTAAACATTATTAAAACGATGTAAACAACACGTGCAAACATTACATTTTCAGAGCTTTGGATATATTGCAGAACACATAACAAATAAATAATAAATATATTAAATAAAGTGCATAAGTGCTTTAATAACAGTTTATTTTTTACTGAATTTAGCTTTTTTATTTGCCATCTACTTCCGACTTACCACCACTGGTTCACTCAGTCAGCTGACCGGCTAGTGTACGATTGCAAACAGCAGTTTCCACATAAAATGTGTAAAATGACATTAAATCAATATGATTAAGACAACCCGGAAATTTTTATAATATTTACATTACATTATTTTATGATGTTTCAAACAGTTTGGATGTAAGAAAGTTGAATTTATGTTATGTGTTGAATGTGCTTTGTTCAAAACGTGGGTATCATTTTATCCTCTGCTATTCTGTAGTATAACAAGTAGTTTTGTATTTGGTGTCATACTATACAATCTAGGACATAAACAATAATAACGTTAAAAAAAATTTAAACTAAAAAAGTTAAGAAAATGTGATATTTATAGAATTCTCAAAATTAGTGAACAATAAATAAAAGCATTCAATTATTTATCTAAGCCTAGTCAAGCATTCTTTTTACTTTACAGTACATTACATTTATAATTTATTTCTTGTTTTGAATGTACTTTGTGTTGCTATGTTAAACTAAAACTTAATAGTTAAATGTTTCAGAGATGTCAAGGTTAATTCTACCCAGTAGGAGTCAGTAACAGCACACATGATTGCACTCAGCTGGATTTACATTCAGTCTATATTGTTTTTAAAATATAATATCATTTAAATGTAGTATTTTTGGTATGATTATGTGATTATAGACTCTATAGTAACATAATCATACCAAAAATACTACATTTAAATTATATTATATTTTAATAACAGTTAATATTATTAAATTTTTTTGAAATATATTGTAATATAACTTTTTTTTCTAAAATTGTTAATGCGTTAGGAGACATGAATTATTGGCTTTTATTCATATTAGTTGATGTCTGCATTAATATGCTAAAAAAATAGTTATTTCATGTTAATTAATGCATTTGATAATTTTATCAACCTCTTTTTGTAAAGTGCTCCCCGACAAAGAACAGAAAAATTACATCCCATCACACTTAACTTATTCTCTTTAATGTCATTTTTTTCTGAGGAAAACCCTGCAAGCTATAGAAAGCTGAAAGGAGCAAGAATGTGGTGCTTCCTTTGATTTAAAGAAATTCCCCCAAAAGAAAAATCAAATCCATGATACACCGTGACCATTATGTGCCTATGGATTACCCTCTTTTTTTCTTTCACACTTCAAGTTATTTTTACCCTGCGTGGGTTGAGGAAGAAATACATTATGTCTCTAGGCTTTTGTGTTAAATGCATGCAATTCCCGTGTTCTGAACATTTCTATTTCTCTACGGCCTAAGCCAAGCGGCTAATGACACAGTCCAAACAAGTATCACAGTGATGCCACTGTATTACAAACCTATAAAGTGGTTACAATGTTCCATAAGTCTATTTCTGCTAAAGGAATATAAACCCCTGTACATCTATTTAAAAAAAGATACAGTCATAAATTTTGGGTCTGTCCTGGGA
The DNA here is from genome assembly GCA_033220385.1 of Triplophysa yarkandensis. Lineage (NCBI taxonomy): Eukaryota > Metazoa > Chordata > Actinopteri > Cypriniformes > Nemacheilidae > Triplophysa > Triplophysa yarkandensis. The sequence goes on along the minus strand of CM065677.1, from coordinate 8,957,886 downwards.
CGGATATACACGGTGTACCTTTGAATGGGAGCACTGGTGCCGTTTTGTTTTTGGACTGACCTGTTCCCCTGCAGAAAGAATAATCCACATTACTCTGCCTGTTCTGTCCTTATTAAAAAGTGGGAGTTCACACAAAAAATGATTTATTCACCCATTTGTTATTTCATTCCAATTCATTTACAGTAGAACACAAAAGAAGACATTTTGAAGAATGTTGCTGACCGTCACCCATTTACTTGCATTGCTTTTGGGTCCATACAACACAAGTGGGTGCTGCATCCTGTTCGGTTACCAACTTTCTCTAAAATATATTTTGTGATCTTTCACAGCACGTCACTTAGCTAGCAGACGGTTTGGAACATTTGTTTTTTAAGAAGCTCACTTCCATCAGAATGAGAGGCAGGAGAGACCTTGAGGCACTCAAGTCATCAAGCGCCCACTCTTGCTCAGTCCTGCTGCCATGGAAACAGTTGGCCCTTTGGAATGGGGACTGGTCCATCACTTTGTTCTTATAGTAGAAGTGTTTTGTTCTCACCATTATTTTGACCGTGAGACATTGACTGCATGTGCCACATCTGAATATGGCGCTGTGCTATCATTGGCTCTGGTTTGTGCAAGGAACATACCGTCCATCTGCACTTACGGCTACATGTTTTCTATATTAAGCAGGGCAAGATTTATGTCTAGCTATGAATAAAAGAATGTTTGAGATGGGATTACGAACTGGCACGTCATATGTGTATATTGTTAGAATAGATTTTGTAAATAGGCCTTTTTTGTATGTGATTGTATTGGGATATTATGGAGTAGTTTGATGATTGTATGAAAGCAAACTGCCGTGAAAGCCCACTCAAAATTCACTGCCATGTAACCTCATGTCCACAACATTTATATGACTAGTTTTCTGTCTATAACAGAAGATGTTTTGCATATTGTCTCAGTGGTTTTGTGTTCATATGGTGGATATCATTGGTTTATTATTTAAAATTAGAGATATCTTTTTTATCATGAATTAGTTTTGACAAACCCGTGGCATTTCTGTGTACTGTTGAACACAAAGGAAGGTATTTAGGAGAATTTTAAGAACTGAGATTTCTGGGCAACATTGACTATTAGAAAAAAGTCATTGGTAGTTTTTCTGATTTCTCTAAAACTTATTTTGTCTTCAGCTGAACAATAAATACATGAATTATTTCTACTGTGATGATAAATGGCTAACATTCTTCAAAAACTTTTCATCCGAACAAAGAAATGTATACAGGTTTTTAACACATTAGTCAAAGGCTATCATTCTTCCAAAAATCTTCAGCTGAAAAAAGAAATTTATATAGGTTTTTACATGGTAGTGCATGGCTAACATCCTTTAAATATATTCAGCCTAACAAGGAAATATATAGTATAATAATAATAATAATTATTACTACTATTACTACTATTAGTATTATTATTATTATTATCATCATAAAGTAATAATAATTACTAACAGAATTTAATTTTTTGGTTGTTTTATTCCTTTTAGTTGGCAAGTAAAAGAAAAAAGTTTTTGCTTTTTTATTTGTGTAATATAAGAATTCTTTATATATTAAGGTGCTTGAAGGGTAGGATTTGATGACCTGACTCTAAAACCTTGAGTACATCTTCCGATTAGATTCCAAAAACATTTTTATTAGTTTGCAACACGGACAGATCAATATCCCTCATAACAAGACCCATGTGTTCTAAGCATATAAACAGTTTCCACCGACACGTACCCGGTTGTCCATATTTTTGATTATGCAATGCTCATAACCAGAGTTTAATAGAAGCAAGGCCTAAAGATGTCCATCTCACGAGGAATATGTTGACCATTTTGGCATCGCTGTCCGACAAACTGTGTTGGCAGGTCCCAGTCAGACTGCAAAGACCTCCTGTGGCGTTTAATGATACAGTCATTATCGAGATGAACTCCTCACCCGATAATGTTTCTTATGGGAACATGCCCCACACCCGATTGATATCAGATGCCCTCAACTAAACCCGACAATTTAGCCATGCCTCAGCTGCCAGAGAGCAGCAGGTTTCACCGTGCACACCTGATGTACATAAGGTCAGTGTTGCACGTACACATCAACAAGCTACGCATGAATAAAGTCCCCCAGGAATAAATGAACTTCATTCATTCAAAATTACTCCAAGAACAGTTACATAAGCCACTATTTCCCATTCAATTTGACAGCATCCCTATCCAATAGAGTCACCATCATGACTGTCCTCTGAATTATTGACCATCCGTTTACGATTGACCGTGTTCCCTGGCATTCAGCCTTGGAACCTCTCTAACCATGTGGCATGCCAACTCACTGTCTGACTGAACCAACTTCCCCTTTGTTAATCCATCCACAGAGATGTTTTAGTGACCAAATGACTGTTACTGTATCCGTTTTATTGTTTATGTTGACTCCTCCCCCTTCTGAAGAACTCAAATCTGTGGACAGCTGGGATGCCTCCCAAATCCGAACAAGGCCTAATGGGATTTGGAATGGGTTTCCTTCTTTTAATGAGGCTGTTTGATTATCGGAGTGAACTTCATTACTCGTGAAAAGCACAAAAACTACAAAACAGTATGTAAAAATAAAGTATGCATGGAACATAATTACAAAGGAGTGTAAGACTGCATTTTCTGATCTAATTCATTCACCGAATGTTGTTGGAGTTGTTGGTTTACAAATGGATACAGAATGCTGGGTCAAATCATGGTATGATGATGATTTTGATGTAGACAGGTTTCTACAGAGATGTGTGTTGCCATGTGTGCAGTATTACAGACTGGATGATAATAATGAGTGTTTAAGAAGCTCTTGCTTGGTTTCATAACATACATTGGAGAAATAGTGAAAGTTTTGCTGTGGGACACAAAACAAGATATTTCGAGAAATGTCTGATTTTGTGTTCATATAATAGGAGTCAATGGACACCGGTGTTGTTCGGTTACCACGTCCTTTAAAATATTTTATTTGGGGTTTTGCAGTGGAAAGTAATTTAGGCTAGAAACAAAGGTAAATAAATGATGCGGTTATTTTTTGAACAACACATTATCTGATGTTTTGCCGAAGTGGTTCTGCCCATCTAAATGAGTTCCCCATATAATAAAAATTCTCTTATCATTTACTCAAACTTTTGTCATCCGAATCTCTGTGACTTATTCCTTTACACAAAACACAAAAGAAGATATTTTGATGAAAGATGATTGAGACATGTTTCTTTCTTCCACAGAAGATTTAAGAATATATTAAAACTACAGAATCTTTAATGGTGGCACGGGTCAGCCCAGGTTGTTTCAGTAGATTAGTGTTGTGTCTGTTTCAAAGGGAGATCACCTTCCCTTGTGATTGATTTTGACACCTCTCTGTGTCTATGCTTGTGTTGAGACTGCACAGACAGTGACATAACAATTCTCAGCTTACGTGTGTGTCGAAAACAACAACATCTAGTGAAGTATTTCGAAAATGTATTCTGATTTTTGGTGTTAAGTTATTATTATTAATTATAATTTATCTAAATAATTAAGAAGCAATCTTCAAAATTTAGATAACGTGTATTTAGTTAAAGTTAACATAACCAGTAGACTATTGGATCATCATTATCACTTTGAATAATCTATGTTGATGAAGTTTAGTTTTACAAATTTAGTATCATAGTTTGAGTATCACAGACTGAACGAGAACGAGTGTTTGACTGGAGCTCCAGCTTAGTTTCATGACATACAGCGCAGTAAAAGTGAAAGTTTGCTGCTGAACTCAAAAGAATATATTTTGAGAAATGTGGTTTTGTGTTCATATAATAGAAGTCAATAGGGAACGATGTTGTTTGGTTACCAATAATCTTTGGAATATCTTCTTTTGTGATCTGCATACAAAAGAAAGTCATGAAATTTTGACATAAAGGTAAATAAATGATTAAAGAATTTGTCTAATTTGGAAACTCCTTCGATAAAACATTACACCGAAATGTAACAATAAAGAGATTTGCATAATGTGTTTATAATGGATAATAAAATGCAAGTGCAACTATCAGGAGATAAAACCAATTCTGTCATCTGGCAGATGATGAGCGTTGGGTGGCCTGACTGCACCTGCTTCCGTCACTCATTGCTCTTTCGTCAGGTTCCTTCCCTGCCCGGGTCAAACATGTCAACAGCGTCCACCAAGCGCACAAGCAGAAGATCCGCAGCACCCAAACCACATCATTGCAGCCAACTCTCCATCTGCCGTACATATACTGGATTTTAATTTGAATACTTTGGATTCATCCGAGTTGCCAGAGGCGGAAATGGGCCCTCGGGCAGAATCCGAGAGAAGAGAGGGAGAAAACAGCAAAGATAAGGTAAGATATTAAAAGACTCAAAAATGTGGGATGGTGTAAGGGTGTATTTTTTCTTGTGCATGTCTAACTTGTGATATAATTACATCAAAAGCGTGCAAAAGTTATATTTGTAATGAGTGAACTTGTCTATGAGGTTATAAACTTTATTGGTTTAACTTGCAAAACAAAGCAATCGTCTGCATGCTGGCTCCAAAAATATTGGAACACTCAAGACAGGTTAAAGTGCTGCACACAATGTATTTTAAAATAGTCTGTATAAAATGTCCCGACAAGAGACCGAGACATCTCACTGAAATAGGTTTCCTGAGTTGACAGCACAGTGCAAACAGCAGAAAAGAGTCAGCAGAAAACAAGCCAAACAGAAACGGTATCTGTCTGTCAGTCACATTTTGGGCATTCGGGTTTGATCACATACTTTGTTAAAACCTTTGGAAGGTGTGTGGTTAATGTTTTGATAAATATCAGATTAAACTTGATATTTGTATGGAAAAATAAAAAATTTGAATGTTAAGAGACTTTTCACAAAACTGTTGATTTGCAGGTAGGTTTCTAACACAGGTGTTTTGGATTTAATCTCTTGAAGTTTTATCTCTTTTTTATCATGTAAGAAAAGATGAAATAGATGATTTACACAAGATCTATATGAGGAGAACCACACGTCTTGTTCCTTCAAAAATCCCACTGGATTGAAGTTTAATGTCACTACAATACATTAATATCCTTAAGACTGTTTTTCTTATTGACAATATTTTAAATCCATAGAATATATGCACATAGAAACCCATAAAAACCATCACAGAAGTCCCCATTAAAATGCTACTATATATACTACATTTATATACTATATCTAGGCATTATACAAAGTTTCTTTGTTAGGTTGAACACAAGAATTTGATAAAGTGGGGCACCTTTGACTACTAAAGTTAAAAAAAATGTATCACAAAAATGTATGGTCAGTAGCTTCCCAAATCTTATCTAAAAGCCTGTGGTTACTGTGGCACAATCTTTGGCCCAGACAGTCTATATGGCATCTGTACTCAAAGACTCAAAGTCCAGGGCAAAGCCGAAAGGAAATCCAAAGTAAAGCTTTTCAAATTAATTAGGCATTGGCTGTGCTTGCCATCCAAACATGAATAGATGTTGAATGTTTTCATTGTCATCCTATCCCATCCCCTGCATGTGTGTGTATGGCTGTGTGAATGCATCCAAGTGTGTTTGATAAGGATTAGCCCATGTGATGTCTGCCCCAGACAGCTGACCTTGATATATAATGTTTCTCATGTTTCCCTGTTGGTGTGAATGAGAGGGCATTGTTTCGATGCCCATTGAGTGAACCACTAACACGAAGCCCTGGTCATGTTTTTTTTTAAATAAAGTACTACATGGCAGCAAACTATTATTTGTCTAATTATTTTTATTAATGGGCTTAATAGTTTCAGAGTCCCACCACTTTTGTTTTTTTGCAAAAAGCAGTTATTCACACAATTTATTTATTGTTCATCTGTTCATGTCATAAACAAAAATGTTTCCAAAACTATAAATGCAGTTTTACTTGGACATTTTCAGCTTTTGGCTTGAACCATGTTTTAATCCATACAGTCTTTGCGACTGCTCATGGATGACCAGATTCTCACCTGAGTGATTTAAATCCACTTCTTTAACTAGACATATGCTGAATTTGCTAACCTGCCAACTAGACCATGTTCCTTCATCCACTTCGTATGTTAACATATTATAATACGTTTTAGTTATTGTAAATGGATGGAAAATTCAAGTGTTATGCATGTGACACTGTCAGTCAAAACTTTGAACATTATATGTATTCAAATTTATTAAACAACTCCCAGAAAATATAATTGAAGAGAGTTATGGATGTAACAAGTGGTTTAAAAAGAGAACATTTTAAATCAAGGAATTTAAATCAAATGTTCTTTTTAAATATTATACACATGTAATTAAAAAAATAAGTAAATCTGATTAATTCAAATATTTCTATTACAATTCACCCAAATATTGGATGTATACTATAAGTATATTTTGTTAAATAAATATTTTCTTTATTACAAAAACATTAAGAAAATTTGATTTTTAAAGAACTAACTGTTGAATTTTTAATCAATTCTTTTAATATTTTACATTGAAAAAATCTATTTAATGTTTAAAATTTAAGATTTTAAGTATAACTATTTATTGTTGTGATATTTAATAAGCCATATTTCTTTTAACTGAATATGGACATCTGACCATACAAAACAGTAAAGATCTTATTACAACTAACAATGCTGAGTTAAATAAGCATACTATTTACTATGTTTATGTTTGCTGTTTCCAAGAAATTATTTTTGGAGCTGTAATCCTTTGTTTTTGTTCCCTTGAATATGAGTGTGGATTGCTTGAAGCCAAGTGATAGTTCATCCCAGCAAATTGACTTCACATTGAATCCCCCAATGGTCATGTGTTTATGTCAACATCTATTACATAACCCTATGGTTGCTTTTGTAAAGCGACACATCTTCGAATGTCAGTTACAATCCAAACACATAAAGTCGGTAAACATGTGTTAACCGATGGCAGATGCACTGATCCAACATGTCCTCTCACTATCGGCGCTGAGAGATTTGGGTACACAAATTAGACCCCAAGGCCTCTGAGGATGTGATGGTTGGATATATTATCCGCCATAAAAGTAAATGTCTGAGATGTCATTATGAAGGAAGAGGCTTGTTTTCCAGCTCCCCATAGCTGTTTAAGTGTACGCATGCCGGGGATGAGATTTCTCCTCTGCGCTGCACTGTCGTTTGTCAGCGTCCTGGGGGAACATGAGCGACGGAGAGGCAATATCTCCAGCTCTGTCTCCAGGAGACTGCTCTGGGAGGGAGGAGTAACCATAAGCACTGACAGAAACAGGTTTGGCTGTCTCCGGTGTCAGGGATCACTCCGATCTCCCATGATGCTTCCCAGGGAGGAAGAGGAAGGTGATGCTGAGAGCCCCTGCAGCTAAGTCTCCGGCTTAGGATGGCTCCCTTGTGGAGACTTCACCGCACGTCACCCCACGTGTGTATATTTCCACCCCATTTGTGAGAGACTGCAACGCAGTCCTGAAGCATAAGTGTGCAGATGGCACATGAGAGGGTTTCTTAGATCCATGTTTTTTATTTGCACACCTCAACGTGAGATGTTTGGAGAAGTTCCATCAAGTGGTTCACTTCGCATGCTGGAGCTGTAGATCTCATGATGTTGTGGATAAGGGGTTTGCAGTTATTGAAGTATGGGGAGAAATGAACATGGGTGGGGAAGGGACCGCACCATCCTGCTGTGGCTTTGGGATCCTCCAGAACTGCTGGGGCACCAGACAGAATCCGAGAAACAGAAGGGTTCAACCTGAGGTAAAAACTCATGGGCCGCTCTAATATACATTTGTTTTGCTAAATAATGATGAATACATGTATTTTAAATGTAAATGTCTGTATTTTTTATTTGCATTAGTATGAACAACAATACAGATTGCAAAGTATTTTTTAATTATACAAAAAATATGATTGTTTTTCATAATGAATTGCCAACAATAAATTTGGATGTATTGTTATATAGTTATATGATCCTTTTATTGGATAGTTTTTGCACTTTTATTTTTTCTATTTTGACCCTTCACAGCTCCAGTCATCATCCATTTTAACTGAACTGAAAAATCTGAGCATTTTTGTTTCGTAGCTACCTTTATGTTACATGAACAAAGTACAGTGACCAGGTTTCACAGATTAGACTTGGCTTAAGCCAGAACTAGGATATATAAGTTCATTTTATAAAAATGCCTGGAAAAAACATTACTGGAGAATATCATGAAGTACAACAATGGCACTTCAATATATATGAAGATGTTTGAGGGCTATTAAGAATTACATGACCTGTATAACCTGTATACATTTATTTGTTCAGCTAAACACAAAGATATCTAGAAAGAATGTTATCAACTAAGATTTCTGGGGCTTCATTGACAACCAAAGTAAAAACAATGGTTGTCAAAGTTTCCTCTAGAACTATTTGCTTTCCCAAATTATTCAAACTTTCATATTTTGGGTTCCATTAAACAAATATGTTTACAATATATTTTTCTACTATGGAAGTCAATATTGCCCCAGATACCTTTAGAATTTTTACATATTTTTCTTTGTGTCAAAGACATTTGTGCAGGTTTGGAATGACTTATTCCAAAGAGAAATGTCTCTATAAGGCATACATTTTAAATCAGTGTTAAAAGCAAGAGTCCATTCAATTTTTTTTCAAATGCACTGGAGGCTCATTAAAAACAAAAATAACCACATGTGAATCATTACCCCCGCTGAATGGTGTGATGTAAATGGTGCTTACCTCACACGTTTCCATGACCGCTTTCATTCAAGCTGTTGTTTTTCATTTTTGAATGGGATGGATGTGAGAAGCTGGACTGGTCAGGCAAAGAGAGGCATCGCCCGTGTGCCCTCTCTTGTGCTAAAGGAGCACTCCATCAGGAACACTTCATCCTCTTCGCTCATGATTGTTATGCAACAAAAACACTTATAATAATCCTTTAAATATTCATGGATATGACGTACAGTACTGCAACATTAGTCTGCGAAACTTCTTGGAAAAAATGAGCATGGTAAAGCTTGAAACAATGTTCTTGAGTTCATCATTTACATTGGTTCCAATTATGTGGTTTTAAGTTATCTTGAAATTTGAAGAAAAACGACTTGTTTTAATCCTGTGAAACCGATGTGCATGATAAAAATAATTTTTTTTTTTACTCATATCACTCAAACACATTCACCGATACGTGCAGTTTGTTTTGAGAAATCACTGTATACTAGTAATCATAAGACAGTCTTACAACTTGGCAACCCTATGTGTTCTCCCTTTGTTGTGCATGCATGTATTTTTTTCCGGCTTACTGAGCACGCCCTCATCACATATTTTCTAAACTACGATCACTATTTCTCCTAAGCTTAAATTAGTATAAACACAGGCAGTCTGTGAGAAGGGTGTCTGACATTTGAGAAAGGTGGTTGGATAATAGGCCTACATGGCGAGTCACGTTGCATCACATACAGTGTACAGCTTCTCCCCCAGGTCTATGGGGAATAGATGTCAAACAACTTGATAAGTTATATTCTCCAATTAGTGGCAGCATACTTAATCATTTTGTTTAATTGTTATATAATGTTTCTCATCCAGAAATGGAAAAGATAATTCTACAGAAGTCGTTTATACAAAATTTAAATCATTTAATTGTTACCAACATTCATCAAAATATATTCTTTTTTGTTCTGCATTAAAGGAAATCCTTAATCCTATAAATAATTTTATGTTTGCATCACTTTATGCAGTCTTGAAAGAGAGGATGTGCAGGAATAGTGATCATTTAGATCAGGGGTAAAAACGAATGATGACTATAATTTGTGACGTGTGTATCTTGTCATCTGCCAGACATTTGCTCATATGGGCAATACCCGAGCTATGGACATGATATTTTGTGTTATGGACGTGACATAAAACACTTATTATTGAATTGTTACCAGTGAACTGAACTAACTTTTTATATTACACCAAACTCTTGTTGATAGTGTTTAAACATCAACAAAATATCAGTCTATAGCTTTTCTATTTTACAAAAGATAAATAAACCTGCGTTATGGTCGTGACAAAAAAGGACACCCTTTTTGCAAGAAAACAAACTTCTTAAGATCTAAGTGATTTACAACCATTTCCGACAATTGGACAGCTCTTTATAATTACTATATTTACATTTTCATGTATTGGTTTGTAAGCAAAATGTAGCATTATGGATGTGAAAATCCTGACCAAACTTATCTCTAAAACAAAAAATGAAACCAATGCTCTTAAACTTAAAGAGAGACGGTATCTGAACCAAGACATGTTGACATATGTGTTATACTAAAAACCTTTGCTAAAATGTTCAAGTTAAAGTGGACATCTTCACTACAAGGTGTCATATAGACCTCTAGAAGATGTCTGTAAGAAGGTCTAGAATGGATGTTCACCAGCTGTTTCTAAGATGTTCAGATGTTATATAGACCTCTAGAAGATGTCTGTAAGAAGGTCTAGAATGGATGTTCACCAGCTGTTTCTAAGATGTTCAGCCGATGAATTTACACAGATGTCATGTAAACCTCTGGAATATGTCTGTTTCTAAGATGTTCAGCAGATGAATTTACATAGATGTCATGTAGACCTCTGGAATATGTATGTTTCTAAGATGTTCAGCAGATGGATTTACATAGATGTCATGTAGACCTCTGGAAGATGTATGTTATTAAGATGTTCAGCAGATGGATTTACATAGATGTCATGTAGACCTCTGGAAGATGTCTGTAAGAAGGTCTAGAATGGATGTTCACCAGCTGTTTCTAAGATGTTCAGCCGATGAATTTACACAGATGTCATATAGACCTCTGGAAGATGTCTATAAAAAGGTATTCAGCAGATGAATCTACACAGCAGATGTTCTCCAGTGCCATCTCTTGTCCAGGTTATAAGCTCATGTCTTCTGTATTGCCATCAATGTCTCCCACAAATCAAAGTATAGTTGGTAAGAGTAAGTTTGAAGCACACAGATTGATGTAGTGATGGGTGTTATGTAAGAGAGTCCCATCACTGACAGATGGAAACCTAAAGGGTGCACAGTAAACAGATCTTGTGGAAGGCGGTCCATCCTCAAAGCCTGTGAAGAGCTCACTATGAAACACTCATGCATGAGAGTCGCTTGTGTTTTATAGTCTGAGCATTGTGTCATTACTCTTTAGACTTTAAACTTCGCAAATGCAGGGTTTAGTAGATGAATAATTCTATAAGAGTGTGTTGGAAAAGCTGAACAGGTGGTGTCGAGCAGACGGACAGCTTTCTTTAATCTCCTGCTGACGAAAGCTCTTCATCATCATCTCCTCCTGAAGTTCAGCTCTCATTTCCAGCGCTGGCTTTGAGGATCCTGTTGGGTTTCCCAGTGGATTTATTGGACAACACGTGGGGTTTTTCCTATGCATTATAACTGGGATGTGTTGAATATCGGCGATGTTTCCTGAGATTAATAACAAGGTATGTTTGAAGAACAAGGGTTTCTTTTATTGTGTACATGTACAACACATTTTACACTTTATTATTCATTTATTATTAATCTTTCTGTTTAGTCGTATGATTATGACGTGCTAACGTTTATTTAACGTGTCTAAATTCTGTCTAATCTAAACTGTCCCCTCGAATATAAAGACTCGAATTTAGTGTTTGATTTATTACAACTTGGAGATTACATTTGCAGTGCATTTTATTATTTAAAATTATAAAAAATTATTATTTAACATTATTTGTATTTTGTTTTATTTTATCTATGTGTTATTTCTATTATTATGCATGATCTTAGTCACTGTTTTATGTTTATGACTTTTTTGAGATTTGTTTTATTATAACCTTGTTTATTTAACGTTATTCTAACCACTGTAATCTAATCTGTCCCCCTCAAATATTATTTAATTAAATTCGTATTTGCAATGTGATTTATCACAACTTGGATAATATTTTTGCAGTGCAGTTTAATTATATGTATATATGTATTATATACTTATGGACTATTTTATATTTGACACTTTTGAGATTTATTATTATTATTTTTACTATTATTATTATTTTTATTAGTAGTAATATACAATGGTTACCTCTATTAACGTAATTCTTTTCCCTGTGTAAACAAATTTAAAACCTCTATTAAATAAGGTAACCTTATCTAACAATATTATTCATATAAACTTGTTTAATTTATTAAAACTATGAAATTGCATTTGCAGTGCATTTCAGGTTACTTGACAAAGCATACAAATTGTGGGGCGAATAAAATTTCCTTTTTTAGAACTGCAATTGTTTACAGTATTCTAACTATTATCTTACAATACAATAGTCTATAATATATTCTATTTAATATATTCTTTACTACACCACACCTGTGATTCCATTTGCTGTTATTAAATCATAAAAAATTATGTTCTTCTAACAATGTACGACAATTTTTAAGAATATTATTTAGTTATTTATTCCTATCACATTTGTCCAGTTTAAAAGCTCATTTAATGCCATCACGTATTACAGAGGTTATCTCAATGTGTTCCCATCTATGGTTTCTTGATAATAATGGTGATGATGACACGTACAGTCAGTCCTTACATTAACCTGATACATCAATACGTTTTATCCCATTGCTCTGTATGAAATGACATTTGAATTTTGATATCAGTTAATACTAAATAGACCTGTTGAACTTTGTAACTGGCATGGGTATATTTGGTCTGAACATGTGGTGGTAAGGCTGCTTTAAACACCTTTAGCCTGTGTCTAAGTAGAACCCCATGTTGTGTATGTCAGCAACTACTATTAAGGCACTCAGGGTTAAAAAAGCATACAACTTATTTATGTTCTTATCAGGTTCTTCTAATGTCATTTTTAACTGAATTGAAAAATACTTTGATTTACTGTTTGCATGTGCAAACATAGTCAAAAAGCCATTGTAATGGGATAAAAGAATAGGTTATACATTGATACAGAATTTTTCTGATATGTTAATAGTATTAACTCACAATATTTAATAAAGAATTAATAAATATATAAAAGTACATAAAGAATAAATAAAAAACAATAATTTTGCTCAATATTAAATTTTTCAATATATAAGAAGTTGCATCTGTTTTGGTAAAAATGACATGCAAGGCATCTAACATGCTCAAGAAGCTGTAGGTTGGTTAGCTAAAAAACAAGTCTACGTACATTCTGGCATTGCACGCTGACCCACATTGTAACACAAAACCTTGGTTGTGCACATAGAAACTCAAAGGTGTTAATATTTGAATGAGTCTTTTAAATCCCATGGCTCATATTGCACGGCGCCGCCAACAACCTAAGTGCAACAAGTTTTTACTGCTTGTTTTCTAAATGCATCCATTTGTTGCTGCCACATTTGTGTCTGTGACATCCCATGTGAGGCCGTTCATAAGCCGCCCAGCATGCAAATGAATGCAGCTAAGACCCAACACATCTGCCCAGATAAACCCACCGATGTGACGAAATGCTGCTCGGCCCATAATATGTTTTGCATTTGAAATAATCCCTCTGGAGATGATGGTTATGAGATTTGCGCAAATCCCCAAGGTGCAAACTGCTTGAGTGATACAATCAATTGTCTCTATGTTCCAATACCTTGGTCACTCTTCTCGACTTGGCACTGTTGGTACCCGTGCCCCCACCAAGGTGACTCACTTGAGTGGGTGATCGCCTATATTTCGGATGGTGCTTGTCACCAATGTTGCGCCACCTTACACTGACTTAGATCGATGTGGTACCTAATTCCAAATGTGCCAGGTCATTGATCACAGCATCAAGAGGAGCATTAGTCAGGAGATGATTACCATGATGTATGGTGTACTGGTGCATCAAGCAGGCCTGCCCTTAGTATGAAGTCAAGCTACATGATAAAGACGCCTCCATTTTCTCAACATGCTTTATGAAACCAATCTATAGAAAAACAAATGAAGGTTCATAAAAGTATCCATATTTAGTCATCGGATGTGTTGAATAACACAAAGCTTGTTTCTAAGGAGATGATTCCCAGAGTTACACACAGTACAGTAGACTTCATCCCACTCATGGAGTTGCCTTCAGAAGATGACTAAAGGTGTGGGTTGTGTGAGTGTTGCCCACACGCCACGCTCATGACGTCTTTCCTCCCCTTTCTTTAGCAGTCAGCCAGGCCCGAGGCTTTTCCTCACCCTCACAGGTCTCAAGCAGAGATTGCAAAAAAAGCCCTCAACTGTTCCTCACAGGTCAGCTCTTGTTCAGAGAGTCTGCAATTCAGGACTTTATATTTTCAATCTGACTTGTAAAGCGTTTTGAGTTGATATGGTTTATAGGAGAGGTTTGTTTGCAAGTAAAACTTTGCTTTGGGCGATGTTGGAAATACCACAATGTTTGGCATATTTATTTTATGGAAATTATGTTAATGTCCAAATCGTGATATGTATAAAGGAAATGAAATTGCTTTTGGAATAAGAAAATATGTAGAAAATATGTATTGTCATTTAGAAATTATCAAAATCCTTGGAAATCGGAAGCCTGGTCATTGGAAATGCAATATTAAGTCCCAACCCCAGAGTAACACACATCATGAACTTATTATCACCATCCTTCAGAAAACTTGTAAATCTAAATATGCTGTTTTTCAAACAAAGCTTCTATAACATTAAAATTGGGTTGATCAGCACTTTCTGGGAAATTAATTGACACACAGAAAGGAAGACAATAAATAATATAAAAGGCTTTAAAAGAGATACAAGTTCATGTTTTTGAAAAAATATTATGAGGTTGCATGAATATAAAAATTCATAATAAACAACACAATAATCTTGAAAATAAAAAAAATTGGAATGCTATGTTTGCTTTGCCAACTTAAAATGGCACTTAAATAATGCATTATCATCTTGGTATTAAAGAAGATATAAAAAATATATGCCTGTGATCAACCAGACTTGCGTTCAACAACATCTGGACATCCTTTCTTACAGTTGTTTCCTCAGATGCTGCCTCAAAACCCAAACCTCATTGTGCAAGATGTTGAAAATATGCAACACCCCAACACATATATGGACATATGGCTATCATGGAAGGATATATTTAAAGATGTTTAGGTTCTCAGAAAGCATAAAGCACTGCTTGATACTTAAAGAACCATTACTAAAACTAAACCAGTCAACGTCACCATCCAACTAGTTGACTTGTCTTATGACCAAAGATCCCTAATCCCTTGTAGTTCATTCCTAAATAGTTTTGAATGAGTTAATTGAACAATTGTTTTAGTAAAATTAAACCAAGTGCACAAATGGATACTCTTCCCAACATTGTTGTCTGAATGTACTGTATTGTTTTATACCATCGTTACCTAAAACCAGTTCTGGACAGTTTTATTCTGCCCATAATTCTCAAAGACGTCTTCACACCGCTTCCTCCTTGACCTGGTTTCAACACACCTTAAGCATTTAAGGTGCGCCTTGTTTACAAGGAGCTTACTGTATTCTTGTATGTCTCTGCAGGTGCCGTCCTCTATATTTAGCTTCTGTTTCTATGCGTCATGATGGTGTTGGCAGATCCTGCAGTATATGAGATTGAATATCGCGCCTATCTATAGACCCACTTGCTCTTTATATTCATACCAGAAGATTGTCAAGTAATGGCTTTGAACCGAAAGATGGGGGAAACCAGCGAGCTACAAATTAGCACCCTTGTGCAGTGCCCTATATTTGTTTCAGTCTTTTTTTAATCAGCTGAAAAATGGTTCATTTGTGTGTGGAAAAACTGCATAAATAAAATGGATCTTAATGCAATGATCCATCCCACATCATGATGATTGATGACATTTTGTATGCTTTACCTTTAAATAATATAGATTTTTTATAATATACTTATTCAGAACATGATGATAACATGAGGTTGAAAAATTATTTATATAGACTTGTAGCTTCTAAATCTGAGATTAAGACACATGTCCATTCCTCTGATGAAGGTGGATCGTGTAAGACTACCAGATCTACGCTTTTGTCCCACGTCGGCGTTGAAATTCCATCCTCCTTCCAGGGGGTCCAGTTCACCGGGTACATTGGCCACTCAGCCGGTGTGCTCACGTATCTTCCTGTTCCCCGTCAGCCCTTGTTACTGATTTGTAGAGTTTTCTCATGTTGAACAGTACCAACTGCATTGTATCTTTTGTTTTGTAGAAGTGCGGGACGGGGGTTGGCATGTTGCCCCAGCTGGAGGCTCCGGTCAAGCAAGTTTTGGTGACCAATGGAAAGCTTCTGCATTCAAATGGAACCTTACCAAGTATTGTCAAACAGCTGGTGCAAAGCACCCAAGGAAATCAGGTGGGTTAACATTTGACAGATCACCGGATGACTGAATATTTATGGGTTTATTATAGCCTGCATACAGTAAAAATGCAAATTCAGTATTTTCAATACCATACAGGTTGAAACAATGAGTTGTGTTCAGTGGGCAAATTAAAGGGAAATGTGATTATCATTTACTCGTCCTTTTTTCACAGCGTTACTTACTTTTCTCTGCAAATCACAAAAAATAAATTTTGAAGAATGTTGGGAGCTCTCACCCATCACTTGCACTGTTTTTTGTGCATTCATTAGAAGTGAATGGGTGCCAATGCTGTTTGGTCCTCAACTTTCTTCAAAATATCTTCTTTTAGGTAAAAATAAAATGTAAGCTCAATTCACATATACTTCCATGTCGTGCCATAGGAGGAAAGACCAAGGCAGTTTCCCAATCGATATGGTTCATCTGTGGAAAACCTCTCTGAATCTTTAACCAGAAGCATCATCAATAAGTTTGAGAAGATCAGGACATATGAGGGACAACGGCTGCCTATGTCTCCAACAAGTATGGAATGCTCAGGCATTGGAATTATTCTTATTAATATATTAATTTAAAAATGAACAAATTAATTAGCTTAGTTTTAATTAATACAATTTACGATTACCATCGTTGTAATATAAGGCCTCGTTTTCTTCAAAACAGCTGCGCTGAAGCACTTCCAGAACCAGCTGACAGAATATGAGAGGGAGGAGATCATGGACTACTCTGAGATCTGGTATCTGGGCTTGGACACAAAGAAGATCGAAGGCTCGCAGGGATCCCAACAGAATTCAGGCTATGATGACGAGCATGGCAGCTACATGAAGGTTTGATCCATTATGTCATCTCATATATCATGCAGGGGTTATATTGATGTCACATGGTTATGTTATGGGGTTTTCCAGACTGGAAGAACAAATTGAACAAATATGTTTTTGTAACATATTTCTAAAATATGAATATTATCATAAAATATGAATAAAAAATAAAAGACCATTCCATATTTTCAAATAAATACCCTCAGGAATGATATAAAGTCATCCAGCAGCAATATGAAAGACTGACAGCAGGACAAGATATGTACAAATATAACTGTTGTATTTCGTAAAAATAAATATAAATTTTATATGCAATATTTAAGGTCTTAAAAAAATACACAACATATTTTGTTGTTTTTCACCTGTTTTCACAGTTTGCAAATAAATGCACATAGAAACAATATTTAAGTTTGGAATTTAAAACAACGTTAGTAGTCCACAGAATGAAGCATAAATCAAACCTTTTGTAAGTATTATCGTGCATTATTTTACATATTGTTCAAATATTGCATGTTCTATTCTGTTCTATTGGTTTTATATATGTCCACTACTTTCATTTTCATATGTAAGTTCTGCTACACTCTGTTCTGCTATACACTGAGTGTATATAGTTTCACAAATGCAGAATGATAAATTGCAATCTAAGTGACATACTGACCTCATCTTCATCTCTTAAATGATAAAATTTCATTATAACACAAGATTCCCCATGTCTGGTGACAGACACTCATGTGCTTCTTCATGAATGTCCCGTTTCAGAATAACATTCCTTATGTTTGCTGGCCATTTTTTACATATCCAAGCCAACAAACACGTTCACAAAACTGGCCACAAACGCATAAGATATCTTGTGTTTGTCAAGAATTAAGATAAGCAATCGATTCAAAAGTATTTGTCAAGAAATAAATCTGAACTGTTATTATCTAAATATGTTCCTGCATCACGGTTACTGTTGCGATGTTTCACTAAGTAACAGGAAGTCTGCCACTAGAAAGGTGACGGAAATAATTATGCTGACCTGTTTGTCAGATGACTCTCTTGAAATACCCTTTGCAGGTCCTGCATGACCATATAGGCTACCGTTATGAAGTCCTGGAGGTGATTGGTAAAGGATCTTTTGGCCAGGTTTTGAAATGTTTGGATCACAAGACGAGCGAGATGGTAGCCATCAAAATCATTCGAAATAAGAAGAGGTAAGTGGAAACAATAATGTATGTCATCATCCTTTATAACTAAGAGATAAATCAATGTTATGTTTAAGTGTCAGAAGGTCATCAAAAGGTCTGTGATCCGTACTTAACTGGGTCATTCATAACACAAGATTTGATACACTAGAGGGTGTTAAAAAGCATCTGGTGTTACATGTCTGATCTCATTCCCTGTTATAAATACATTATTTTGCTTTTGTCTTTCAGGTTCCACCATCAGGCCCTGGTCGAGTTGAAGATCCTGGATGCAGTGCGGAGAAGAGACAGAGATAGCTGCCACAACGTCATTCACATGAAGGAGTACTTTTACTTCAGAAACCACCTGTGCATCTCCTTCGAGCTGCTTGGGTGGGTGGAAAATACATTATCTGAAATCATTAACTGAGGTTAATTTTGGCCTTTGTAACCTTTCCAGTAACCAATGTTTAATACGGGACTCCCTAGAAGTACTTAAATAGAATATCTTGCTTTAACTACTGTTTTTTATAGGCACCTATTTAAAGACGACTCTCCAGTCAGTTGCTTGTGAAACATTAAATGCAATAAGAATATTGAGCTGGAGAGTCAATTTAAAATTGACAACTCTCGTTTTATAAAAAACCTCTTCTTCAAAATGGACGTTTCTTTACTTTCTTCAAAATATATGTCAGGAGTAATGAACATGTTTAAGTTTAATATGCACATTTGCAACTTAAAATGTGAGTGTGGCATTTGTAGTTGGAGGGGTATGGTTAAAAACAAGATAGCTATATTGTTTTAGAGGTAGAGTAAGTCTTTACATTTTTACATTATTTTGCATTAAAGGGATTGTTTACCCCAAAATAAAAGTTCGGTCATCATTTACTTCTAATTGAGTTGTTTGAAATCTTTAATAAATCTCTGTTCAGATGAACAATGAAAAATATATTTGGAAGAATGCTTATAACCAAATAGTCTTCGAATCTTTTGACTCAAATTCTTTACATATTTATTTTGTTCTGGTAAACAGTAAATAAGATATTTTGAAGAATGTGGGGTAGCCAAAAGTTTGAGGGCACCTTTGACTTCAATTGTAATTATTCCCCCTATGGTGGTCAATGGGGTTTAAGAACTGTTTGGTTTCAATTCTTCCAAATGCATTTCTTTGTGTTCAATCGACCAATAATGAGAGTCAATAAATCATGACACAATTTTCATTTTTGAATGAGCTGAATTAGCCGAATGGTTTCACAAGCAGAATGGATTGAAGTGAAGTGAGAGTTACTCACTGTAAACCTTTAAGACTTTGTAAAGTGATCAATTAAGTCACTTTGCAGGAAAAGCAGCTTCATCTCAAGCGGCCTGACCTTTATAAGGCATCAGATGTGTCCTTCAAGTCTACTGTTACTGTCACACAATCCTTTACTTAATACCTTGATTAGGCCCCTATCTTTTTCCCTACTCGCACATGGTGTGAAATCTCCGATTACGTGAAGCTGTTCGCAGCTGCTGTTTTAGTCCTTCTTGCCACTGAAGATCATCACGAGTTCCATCACAAAGAGCTCTTTATCATACTGCATAGTGCTTAACACTAACAGTCACATTTTATTCTTATTGACATCCTCAAAGACAGCACTTAGGAAAAAGCTTGATGGGATTGATGATATTTACAGTTCTGCTGCACTCTAGGGGCAGCTAGCGGAAATCTGATTGTGTTTTAATAAAGGTAATGTTTACCTAAAATAAATATTGTATGTAATGTATTAATTTTAAATTAGTTTAATTTAGGGTAGTTTAGCAATTTTTTAAAATTTATTTGATAAAACAAAATTGCTATCAAAAGAAGCATATTTTTGTTAATATGGTGACCGTCATTCATTAAGAAAAGTATTTCTTCAGTCTCTCTTTACTAGTTGTTGTCAGTAGGACAAATAGATCTTCAGAGTAAACTATTGCTTCAAGTTGGGTATTTGATGTGATTTTTTTAAATTCCAGCTTTCGCTTTGGTTTATAAGCTGCCTTACATTGTTAATTTAAATCAAACAGGCATGTGGCTTACATTACATTTACATTTACATTTTGTCATTTAGCAGACGCTTTTATCCAAAGCGACGTACAATAGTCGAGGAGACAATGAAGCAGTAAATAGCCGATACAACAATAGGTGAACAAGTGCTACAACAATGCTACCGAGTTACACAGAGAGCGAAGTTGCAAAATAAATTTTTTTTTTTTTTTGATAGAGTGAGTAGTTAGAAAAGAAGTGAGTTAGTGAGTTAGGTGTAGCCGGAAAAGATGAGTTTTTAGGTGTTTTTTAAAGATAGAGACCGAGTCTGACAAGCGTGAAGCCAGAGGCAGATCGTTCCACCATCGAGGAACTGAAGCAGAGAACGTTCGAAAGAGAGATTTCTTACCCTTTTGAGCTGGTACCACAAGTCTCAGCTCATTTGCGGAGCGCAGAGATTTTGAGGGTCTATACCTTTGCATTAGTGAGTTAAGGTAAGTGGGCGCTGAACCGGTGGTGGTCTTGTAGGCAATGAGAAGACATTTAAATTCAATGCGGGCTGCTACAGGAAGCCAATGCAGTTTTATGAAGAGAGGTGTTACATGGGTCCTTTTTGGTTCCTTGAACACCACTCTTGCCGCTGCATTTTGAATCATCTGCAGAGGTTTAGTTGTGCACATCGGGAGTCCAGCAAGCAGCGCATTGCAGTAGTCTAGCCTGGACAGGACCAAAGCTTGAACCAGGATTTGTGTGGAGTGTTCTGTGAGAAACTGTCTGATCTTCCTGATGTTGTAAAGCATGAATCTGCAGGATCTGACAGTCGCGGCAACATGATCTGTGAAGTTGAGCTGATCATCGATGATTACTCCCAAGTTTCTCGCAGACCTGGAGGGCACAATGGTTGATGCTCCTAGTTGGATCGCGAGGTCGTGACGAGTCTTCGAGTCGGCAGGGATGACAAGAAGTTCCGGGATGAAACGCAAGGTGGAGTTGCGTGTCATCCGCATAACAGTGGTAGGAGAAGCCATGCTTACGAATGACTGATCCCAGTGATGTCATGTAGATCGAGAAGAGCAACGGTCCAAGAACTGAGCCCTGAGGTACACCGGTGTCAAGATGTTGCGGTTCTGAGACTTATGGGAGAGAATATGGTCCAGCGGTGGTGGAGCGGAGAACTGATTGCTGATAGCGGTGGTCTTCTTCACAAAGAAGGATGCAAAGTCATCAGCTGTTAGGTCCAACGAGGGAGGAGGGGTGGGAGGACAGAGTAGAGCAGAGAAGGTCTTAAAGAGAGCGCGAGAGTCAGTTGAGCTGTTTATTTTCGCCTGGTAGAACTGAGTCTTAGCGACCGAGACATCCTCAGAGAAAGAAGAAAGAAGAGTTTGATAGAGAGAGAGATCTGCAGGGTCATTAGATTTGCGCCGTTTTCTCTCAGCTGCCCTGAGAGAAAACATTATATTAAACGATTTTAAAAATCTAATTGCATTTTACATTACATAAAATCTTATTTTATATTTATAATATTGATATTATTTGTATGTTTTATATTTTAAAGACAAGTCTATTGTCTATTTGTAATAATTATTTTAATGATATATTCTTTCAGACACAGACTATTACACTTGAAGACAGAATCTTTTATAAGCAGCTAAACTTTGGATTCTCATTTTGTGTCCATACACAGAGCGAACCTTTATGAGCTTATAAAAAAGAACAACTATCAGGGCTTCAGTCTGGGGTTGATTCGCCGTTTTGCCCACTCACTTCTCAAGTGCCTGCAGATGCTTCAAAAAGAGAAGATCATCCACTGTGACCTTAAACCGGTAAAAATCATCACTTGTGACTAAAATTGAAACCCATAAATAGAATATTCAACCAATCCCAAGAGAAAAGTTTATTGTTAAATGTATTTCTTTCTTGTGTGTCCATACATTAAAAGAATGGAGCTATAAAAATGAATGTAGATTATCTAGTAGCAAATTAATTGATATGTGAAAGATATCTCGTATAAAATCACCAACATGTAAGCTTTTTTAAAAATTCTTTTTAGATTTTGTTCTAGATTCACTGAATTTTAGGAATTTCTATTTGTGCTGTAAAACAAAAAAAAGTTAATATCAATATGAAAACAGATTTGATCTCTCTAACAGGAGAACATACTCCTGGCCCAGAGGGGACAAGGAAACATCAAAGTGGTTGACTTTGGATCAAGCTGTTATGAGCATCAGAGAGGTAAGAATCACAGAGTCATTTTAATTTCTACACTCTGTAGTTCAACTCTAAAAACTATATCCACAAGGGATAGGTCACCAAAAGAGGAAAATTCTGTCATAATTTACATTTAAACACCTATGACTTACTTTTTTTCTGCAAAACACAAAAGAAGATATTTTTCATAATGTTGACAACTAAAATGCATTGGTTCTAAATCACTTTTATTGTGTAAACACATAAATGTTTTCCCAAATATTTTCTAGTTTATATCTTTATAATGTTTTTTTTCTTTCTATCCATCATCAGTGTACACCTACATTCAGAGTCGCTTCTATCGGTCACCAGAGGTGATTCTGGGTCACCCGTATGGTATGGCAATAGACATGTGGAGTCTGGGCTGTATTCTGGCTGAGCTTTACACCGGTTATCCTCTTTTCCCGGGAGAGAGTGAGGTGGAACAGATCGCCTGTATCATGGAGGTGAGGAGCTTTTACCGCCTACAACTTCCTCAATGCTGTAAGTGTTTGAGAATTAGCTGAAAATGGTATATCTGACTTTGTAGATTATGGGACTGCCTCCGAATGACTTTGTTCAAACAGCATCAAGAAGAAGGTTATTTTTTGGTAAGATGTCCCACTGCATGAGTTTTGAAATATCCCTTTATGGTATATTTGAAATACTTGATTTTCTCACTGTGACGTTTTTCTTTGAACCAGATTCCAAAGGAAACCCAAGGAACATCACAAACAGTAAAGGGAAAAAACGTAGACCAAACTCAAAAGATCTCGCCAGCGTTTTGAAGACCAACGACCCTCTTTTTCTGGACTTCATACGACGTTGTCTTGTGTGCGTATTATCCAAAAATTTAAATACATAATGGGATAGTTTTGAATAGATAGTTCACCCGAAAATAAACAGTCAGTCATTCTGTACAGCTGTATTTTTTTTTATTTTTAAATGAAGACATTTTGAGAAATATCAGTGTTGTTTGGTAACCAACATTCTTCAAAATATCTTATTTTGGGTTCTGCAGAAGAAAGAAAGTCAAATAGATTTGGGATGACGTGATGCATATTCTCAACCAGATTTTTCGTGTTTTGTAGTTGGGATCCCACCAAACGTATGACTCCAGATGAAGCCATGCAGCACGAGTGGATACACGAGGGCCGTCTCAACAGACTTCATCCCAGACCACGACCCCTCCGGAAAGACATTGACAATAATTACGAGTTAACCTACCGCAAAGCATCTATAAACAGGACCAGCAAGGGTCAGAGTGAGTTTTAGGATTTTTATATCTTAATGTTACCATTATTTATCATCTTATTATTTATTAAACAATGTGCTTATGAAGAGAGTTAATGTTCTTTTTATTGAATTTATTTTTGTTTTGTATTTGAAATTTTTACATGACATTAAATTACTATACATTATTTAATCAACATTATTAAACCGTTTGTTTCACATCATTGTCTTCTACAGCTGACAAATCTGTATCTGAGGAAAAGATGGTCAGCGAAAATTCAAGCAAGGGAGGCAAAACGGAATCAGAAGAACGCCTGCGTCCAATAGGAGCATCGGCCGAGGAAGATAACAGCGACGACATCAGCAAAAGTGAGAGCCAGGAGAGCAAAGAGAGCAAGACGGATTCCAGTGGAGAACGATCCGTTCAGATCATCATCAAACCTCAGACGTCAGGGTCGAGCACTGATTCTGAAGGACAGGAACCTCAGTTTTTACCTCCTATCGTATAAAACTCCAAAGTAAAACAAGTGATGTTTTCTGATTTGGATTTCTAGTGCAGACGTTTGGTCTGGACCTACCTGTTGTGCAGCGACTCTGAATTGTTGTATTACATAAAGAGAAAAAAAGTGAAAAAATATTTTTATTAGATGTTTGTTACTTGCAGGGATTCTGTATCTCTCTCACTAATCATTTTGTGGGTTTGCTATTGCTTAAAATGAATGTAAAATGAAATCTAAGTGAAGTGAACAATTTGACAGATTGTGCTATATTTTGAAAAGATTGACTGAGTTTTTTTTTTACTTTCCCAGCTTTTAGCAATGTTTTATTGGAGGTCAGGCAAACCCTGAGCACAGAAGCTGCTGTATTGTGCAATATTTCTGCATGGATTATAGTGTTTGAATGTTTCGTTGTCAATTGCCAGATTTGTTTTCTACTACATAGTACATAGTTCCTGTCAGTGCAATAATGACTTAGCCAAAGAGATTTAGAATTTTTCTTTTTCTTTCAATTCTAATCACACTTCTAGAGGTAAAAACAATTGCATAAAAATGGAATTGAAAGCAAAGTAGATCATCAGAACGTATTGGTTATAATAAGAATGAATTGTATAGACAGTATGTTTGTTCAGTATAGATGGGAGGAATATTGCTACTAAAAATTCAAATTGATATTCAGTTTTGTATACTAGTGCTTAACTATGTGTTATATATGCTAAATTTTCTTGTATATAGTATTAATAAAGTTAACACCATACATCCTGTGTGGATGCCACCAGCTATGTAACATTAGACAAGGTTTTACTTGTTCTTCTATTGTTGATCAGTTGTTATTGCAAAAGAGATTTTTATTACCATTTGCTGTCTTTGTCCACTGAGTGTTTCTTAATCATTTTGTTTATGGAAAATACAAGTACATCTTTAGAGTCTTAGGTAGTGCCTTTCAGTATTATAGTAGATGAATCTTAACTGACTCGTGAACAAAAATTTGTGATATAATGTCATACATAATGTGACAATAAAGATGAATGTGAACTTTATAAAAGTTAATATCATTGTATGTGTTTGTTTAATTTATGAATACAAATGAAAAGGTTCAAATTGACCTTTCAGCTACACGAGTTTTACAAAAATGTATCAGTTAAATACATAATTTCCTAAAGATTTTGACACACTTTATCCTCTTTTTTTTCAAAAGGGGGTTCAGTGATTTTCCATTTACTTTTATCTGAAGTTGTCAAAGCAATTGTACACCCAAAATTTTAATTTCAAACCTGCAAGACTTTCTTAACACATAACACAATAAGTTTTTGATTTTTTTAAACATGTAAATAATTTTTTAACTTAATTAAACTTTGTGTCCATCTAAAAGTGTATGGATGCCAGCTTTAGCAGCTAAACTATAACATTTCATTTATTCACCTAAATTTCATTCATGCGTGCAACAACAAAGAAGATATTTTGAAAAATGTATGAGAATGTGTCGGTTCCATGCATTGGAAATTAATGGTTTGGTTACCAACATCTTCAAAATATCTACATTTTATCATCAATGGTTGGATATTTAAAGCTTGATTTTTTTGATAGCTTGCCATTAGAAAAATACAATCAGCTTGATGTAAGTTAAGCTATAAATAAGTCCTTTTTGTATTTTGTGGGTTAGTTTATTATATTAAGAAAAAAAATGAAAAAAAATTATATTTATATTTATATCTATATTTAATTACTAAACAGACATATTTATTTATATTTTCATATCCCCCAACCATGTCTAAAATATTCTCACACACAACCTTTCAAAAGCAGCACAAGACGAATTACGCGTTTGCGTTTTGAGCCGGCGTTTGACCATCCAAGCTTTCCGTAGTCGCTGCTGACGGCAAGGAACATGGCGGCTGTCACTGTGTTTTGCCGTCCTGCGGGTGTCCTTCCCAAACTTACAAGTGAGTTCACGTTTAAAATCCTTTATTCCTCACACAATGCGACTGTAATCAGATGTTATGTCTAAGCTTGTTATATGGAAGAATATCACACAAATACACGACGTTTAAAGGGAACCGTGTTTAAAATGACCCCTGCTAATAAGATCAGGCCTCATCTGTGCACCAGTGTCATCAAACACGTCATGTAAAGTCATAAACATACACATCAGTGTACTTTAATACAATAAATCTCTTTAAAATATCGAAAACAGTGTTATACTGTGGCTATATCTTCAAACATAGTGTGCTCCCTAGGTAGACAACAGTTTAGACACCACACTTCTGAATGTCATGTTTGGGCATATGTTTGAATTATATGTTTAAAGTATAATTATGAGATATGATGAATGATTATTACATGTGAAATAAATCCATATCATCTTCATGTGACCCTGCCATACTCAAAACCCAGCTAAAGACATTTTTTGTGATTTACTTTTTTGTACAGAAAATAGTTTAAGACAATGTAAAGATCATTTTGTGAGAATATGATATTGATATCTTTAATACAAAATGAGTAAGACCAGATCAAAGATTGATATCACAGTGAAACTAATGGGTCAAATCAAACTTTAATGCTCCTTTTCTCATGATTAGAGTTTACAACTTAAGCCTGGTTAGCAAAGTTTTGACTCATACCCGACCATTTGCGTATTTAAAATATACCTACGCTGATATTTAAACATCACAAAGGTAAGTTAATGACATGATTTTACTTTAGTGAGAATTAGCACTTTACAACTTTTGCTACATTAATATTAACATCATCGATATTTGCATTCATACTTAAATACAGTACATGCAGATTTATGCCAACTGTTCATGCTTTAAGATTTAAGTCTGTTTTAGGTCTGTAAGGTATGTAAATAATGTGAAATATAAAATGTTGTTTCTTCTATTGTTCTATAGGCACCTGTTCTCCAATCGGGCTTGCGGCGGGACCTGTGGCAATTCAGCACAGGAGGATTCATCATGCCCTTTTGCCCCGAGGAAAAGGAGGTCGTTCCTCCTCTAGTGGAGTAGCAGCAACAGTGTTCGGAGCCACTGGCTTCCTTGGCAGATATGTTGTGAACCGTCTTGGTAAGTCTAGATGTTTTTGTAGACACTTGAATACACTGGCAGTCTGACTACTATTTTGGTTGATAATCTTGTTTTGGTCTTTTTTTTAGGGCGTATAGGCTCTCAGGTTGTCATCCCCCACCGATGTGATCAGTATGATCTCATGTACCTTAGACCTATGGGAGATCTCGGCCAGATCCTCTTTATGGTGAATATACAGTAGGAGAATATATAGAAATGTTGCTTTTGTTTGGACTTTGTTGATATAGTGTATTTTTACAGGAATGGGATGCAAGAGATAAGGAATCGATCAAAAGAGCAATATCTCACTCCAATGTGGTGATCAACCTTGTGGGAAGAGAATGGGAAACCAAGTATTTGACCTTTAACGAAATTATACATCAAATGGATAATTTTTAATCATGTTTTGATACTTTTAAATTCACAAAGAGATTTTTAACCCATATAATCCTTTTATATTGACTTTTTCTGTCAAATGCAATACAAATACCAATGACACTGTTTTTATTTCTCTTTTTTAAGGAACTACAAGTTCGAAGATGTCTTTGTCTCCATCCCCCAGCAGATTGCGAGGGCAGCCCGTGAAGCCGGAATTCAAAAGTTTATTCATGTGTCCCACCTCAACGCAGATATCCGCAGCACCTCCAAATATCTGAGGAATAAGGTAATTATCAAAAAGACCTATTTTTTAACATCATATGAAAAAATAATGAAATGATCACATTTAGGCTGTAGGTGAAGCAGCAGTGAGGGAAGAGTTTCCTGATGCCATCATTATGAAACCTTCTGAGTGTTTTGGAAGAGAGGACAGATTCTTCAACCATTTTGCTAGTGGGTATCTGACTGCAGTTATTTATGTGTTGCTTGTAAGTTGTACATTACTGCACAATTATTATGTGGTCTACATTAAAGAGATAGTTCACCCAAAATGATGTTAATATCATTATTGATTCACCCTCTTGTTCTTTCACGTCTGTATATGTAGAACACAGAAAATATATATTTTGAAGAATGTTGGTAACAACAGCATCTGTTGTATGGACACAAACCAATGGAAGACCCATTGTTGTTTATCAACTTTCACATTAAGGCATTTAGCAGATGCCTTCCATTCTTCAAAATAAACTCTTTTGTGTTTTGCAAAAGAATGAATACCATACAGAAGTACATAATGACATATTTATGTGATCTTTTAAGTCATGCATATAACTATAGGGGGCGTCAAGAGCACACTTAACCCAGGGTGGTGCATGCCTGATGGTGTTTTGTTGTATTTAAATTTGTATGATTGTCTTTAGATATGCGTTGGTTTGGTAAAGCTGTTCCTTTGATTGCAATGGGCAAGAAGACAGTCAAACAGCCTGTGCATGTGAGTACATTTTATTTTACTTTTTAAATCAAATATTATACTAACTACAAGTGGCCATGGACTTGATAATGCAGCTGTTTCCTTTCAATCCTTAAAGGTGGTGGATGTTGCCAAAGCCATTGTCAATGTCATCAAAGACCCTGATGCAAATGGAAAAACATATGCATTAGTTGGGTAAGAATGGTCTCAAATACTCCTATGTTGTTCAGTTTCTACATCCTTTCTCCTTCTAAAGAGAATTGCACTGATAGCTGTTTTGCCCAACAGGCCTAACCGATACCTGCTTCATGACCTGGTGGAGTATGTGTATGCAGTAGCTCACAGGCCATTTGTTGCCTACCCAATTCCCCGTCCTCTCTATCAGTAAGCCAACATGTGATCTCATAAATTTAATTTATCAATCTCTCTTATCTTAGCCAAACAATATACACAAGGTTAGTTTGGGCTTGGCAGCCTAATACATTCACATTTTGCTGGTTTTAGATTGATCGCAAGCTTTTTTGAGATGAACCCTTTCGAACCCTGGACGACCCGTGACAAAGTCGATCGGGTATGTATTATCTCTGCCTACAATGTACATATCTGTAAAAGTTTTAAGACAGTTACTCACTTATGCATTTATATTAGTAATAAACTCATCAGATGATAAAATAAAGCAAAGGGATCAATGAGAATCTTGTTTTAAATAAAGAATGACACAAAAATATTAGATTTTTTGTTTAATAAAATATTTGAAAATATTTGATCATCATAAGTCTGGTACCCTTTTGACTAGGATTTGCTGAAATGTTTTCTTGTCATTTTATCAAGCAGCTTTTTAAGATTTCACCCTTAGATTTAAATAATTGTTTAAAAAGTCTATATAGTGTCATATTTAAAGTTAAATAAGTGAAATGTAAAGTTTTATGTTTTGCTCTATTAACCTAGCAATTTCAGTAATATAGACATACACTTTCAGATCAAATGTTTTTTAGAATAATGAGAAACATTTAATTCAAGTTTCCCAAAAAGTTTGATCAGCAGTGTATAATAAGAATATATGAAAAAATCTAAATCTTCTTACCACTTCATTTCTAGTTCCACACAACAGACATGAAGTACCCCGACCTTCCTGGTCTGGAAGATTTGGGCATCACACCGAGCTCTGTCGAGCAGAAAGCAATTGAAACATTACGTCGTCATCGCCGTTACCGTTACCTGGAAGCTGAGCTTGGAGAAACAAAGCCTGCAAAAACAGTGGGCTATTAAACCGATGTTCGGTCCTGTTTCTGGTCAGCTCTCTGCTGGTCCTCCTCACGTGTCTAATTTGACTTTTTTCTGTATATAAATAAAGATATTAAACCCATAGCGTTGGTTTGTGTTGTGTATGATGAGTGTGGTATGCTTTAAAAAAATCTTAACAAATATTATGATCCAAGGTTTAGATGCCTTAAATATTGTGTTTGCACCAAAGGATTTATGCATAAGGATGTATGCGAAAACCGTCCAAAACCACACTTTGCAAGGGTTGTTTCCAAACTTGGAAATGTAAACATACATATAAGTATATATATAGTATATACAGTTTCAGTCAGGCTGGTCACATTATCCACAAGTACTACCCCTTTTAAGTTGAATTTTGAGTATGCAGAATTACTACTTAAACATTTTAATTTGGTGATTCAAAGACAAAAAACTTGGTGCCTTTATAATTTGGCGCCAAATATCACTGAGGAAAATTCATGTGCAGCTCTTATTGTTGAGCCCTGAGCATGGCGGGCACCTCAAAAATATCATGCGGGCTACCAGGTGCCTGCGGGCACCACGTTGGAGACCCCTGCTTTAAAGCATCTCCATGTTGGATTTCATTAAATGAATTCTGATTGGTCAAGAGGACCTATCGCAATTAGGTTAAAGACTGTTTTGTATATATATTATTTGTATAAGTATTATATATTTTACTGTCCAATTTTATATTTTCTACATTAACATAGTCATATGTTCTCATATCAGAGAACTTTGACATTGTACTACATAGTATCAATAATTATTTTAACCACTCCCATATCTGCTATCAGATATTTCTTAAAGCATATCAAAGACAACACCTTTTTTTTGACAGGCTTCTTTATGAACCATCATTCTTACATTTAAAATAAACCATAAGCATTAGACCAGTCTCAGAATGAAGATTGTTGCAAGAGTCGGAGTTTTAGTTGTTTGTGTCATAGTCTACACTTTTGTATATATGACATTCATCAGACATCAGTCTAAAGACAAGGAACAAAGTGCAGAAAATCAGGAAGTTCTTAGAAGACTGGAGAGAATAGAAGATCAAGTTCAGAGAATAGGTAAGTTAGTAAGATTTTGCTGTTTCCTTTTGTGCTTTTATTAGTTCATTTCAACAAACTGTTTGTGAACTCGACTTAAAATGCATTCAAATTATTATACCTTTTAATATTGTGTTCTGGATATGAAGGTGTTTTGTAAATACAAATCTTTTTTCCTATCAGCTAAATCTATAGAGGTTAAAAATGACAAAGCGAAAAAATCTGACATGGGGGAGAAAATTGTCAAGAAAGTTGAAGTTAAGAAGTTGTATCCAGACTCATATCTCTTCAGAGTTTGGGGAGATGGACTTTCAGAAAAAGAACAGAGAGAAGCAGAAAAACTGTTTAAAGACTACGGATATAATGTGTTCCTGAGTAACAGACTACCTATCAACAGATCTATCCCTGATACACGGGACCAAAGGTGACTAATTTTATGAAGAAGAGATTGTGTATAACATTTTTGGCTCTGACAGCACCCTATTTACTCTAAATGCCTCGGTAAAATGTGCAACATTTTGATGTAAATTAACATTTACTCATTTGGCAGACGCTTTTATCCAAATTGACTTACAGTATTATGCAGGAGACAATTATTACTGCAGAGCAGATGGGATAAGGTGTGCTCAAGGACACTTCAATCATTGTCTGCTGACACTTGGATTTGTGTTCGCAACCTTCTGCTTACAAGTCCAACTCTCTCACCACCAGACCACAACTGATATATGTCTCGTATTGTACATTGGGATAATATGTATATAACTATAACTCATTTTATCTCAAACTCATTTAAACTGTACAAAAAATGCAGGTGTGCCCAGAAGATCTACCCTAGGGACCTACCGACCATTAGTGTGGTTCTGATCTATTTAAATGAGGCTCTGTCAATCATACAGAGAGCTATTCGCAGCATCATCGACAGAACGCCATCTCATCTGCTAAAAGACATCATCTTGGTTGATGACTACAGCACTAATGGTATGTCACCCTTACAATACTCTTCATTTTATCTTTTCATCTCAAACCTGCATGGCTTTTTTCTCCTGAAGAAGATATTTTGAATAATGTCATCACTCTTGCTTCCATTGGATGGACACAACATTCGTTAGTACCGTCTTTGTCCGGTTGCCAACGTTTTCATATTATCTTTGTTTGTGCGAAAACGAGTATATATTGAGACGATTGTATTTTTTGGGTGAACTTTTACTGTACTTTCAGCTGTAAGAAATCATTATGATATTTCTTCTGACAGTGGATCTTCAGTCAGCTTTAGATAAATATATTGACCTTATCAATAAAGAGAAGCCAGGCTTGCTCAAAAAGGTGAGACATAGTAGGCACATGGGTCTTGCGAGGGCGAGAATCTCAGGATGGGAGTCGGCCATGGGCCAAGTAGTCGCCATTCTGGATGCTCACATTGAGGTTCATGAGCTATGGTAAAAAACATGCCACACTCAATTAATTTCTTGAACTAACACTGAAAATATTTAGGACGATTTGTTATTTTAGGGCAGAGCCGCTCCTTTCTAGAATCAAAGCTGATAGAACTGTAGTGTTATCCCCGGTGTTTGACAAAGTGCTTTTTGACACCCTGGAGGTTGTTAACTATCGGCCGGCTGCTCATGCATTCGACTGGGCGCTTTGGTGCATGTATGAGTCCTTCCGGCCGGAATGGTACAAACTCAATGACCCTTCAGAACCTGGAAAGTATGTGAATATAAATGCTTATCAAATATATGCAGGAAAAAATACAAACCCTTTTAAGACTGCAGTGTTTTTTCTTAACGTTAGGAGTCCCTCTGTGATGGGTATCCTTGTCGCCGATCGACAGTTCTTGGGAGAAATTGGTGTTTTGGATGAGGGGATGACCATCTATGGGGGTGAGAATGTTGAACTGGGATTACGTGTAAGTCCCACCACATGATATGACTTCACACATAATGTTTTATAAAGGGTTAACTTAACATTTCTGACAATATTTGTTTTCTTAATTAATATCAGGTCTGGCTTTGCGGTGGTAGTATTGAAGTGGTGCCATGTTCCAAGATCGCCCACCTAGAGAGAGCACACAAGCCCTACTCACCAGATCTCAGCAAGCCTATGATACGAAATGCCCTGAGGGTGGCTGAAATATGGATGGATGAATATAAATCGAATGTAAATATCGCCTGGAATCTCCCTCTTAAGGTTGGTATTTAAGCCGATAATGAAATTGTTGTTATCATTTACCCACACCTGCATAACCTTCTTTCATCTGCAGAACACAAAAGAAGATAATCTGAAGAATGTTGGGTACCCATTGCACTGGTTTTGTGTTTGCTGTTGTTTGGTGACCAACATTCTTTGAAGTATCTTCTTGCGAAAGCCATATAGGAATTTTTGGGCTAAACTATCCCTTTATGAACCTTCTTTCCAACCGCCAGGATCATGGGATTGATATAGGAGATGTGTCAGAGAGAAAAAAGTTACGAGAGAAACTTCAATGTAAACCTTTTAAATGGTACTTGGAAAATGTCTATCCACTGCTTGACACATGGGAAGACATCATGGGTTATGGTGTGGTAAGCTTTGGATTGCTAATATTTGCCTTAAATGTTTACATTAATCACAACATATTTTCTTTTAAAGTTTACTTCATCATTATAAAAGTACGTCAAATACGGAGTATCAGTTTAATTTCCAGATGGAAACTCTAAAAGATTATTATTTCCCACAACAGTTAAAGAATGAACTTAAGCAAGATCTATGCATTGATCAAGGACCCGTTCCTGGAAGTGTACCAATTCTGTATGGATGTCATACTTATAGTCCTCAGGTACTGTATGTGAGCTTAAAGAAATGGTTTACCAAAAAAAACCTTTTTATTATTTACATCATTGTGTCATTTATACCCTTGGCTTTTTTATCTTTAGGTTTGACGCATATTTTTTTTTTTTACTGATCTGTATTTTCATTTAAAGGGATGGTGAATGGATATTTCTATTCATGGCCATAGTCAAGTAAAAACAAGACTTCTCAGAAGTTTGTTTCCATCTTTTAAATCCATAAAGGGTTTGAATGACATAAGGATGCAGAAAAAAATCCAAAAATGTTATGTAAAGTCATTTTCTATGATGAGCACTCAACTCAATTCATTTCAAATACAGCGTTGTTACTACAACCGTAATGGAGAAATCTATATTGGAGGTATCAAATCTCATAAATACAATTCTAACCGTTGTCTAATGGATTCTGGTTCTGGAAACACTCCCACATTACTTGGGTGTAAAACTGAATTAAATAAGTATTGGGACTTCAGCCAGGTACAGTCATGCTTTGTATTTAATTTATTTTCAGTCATAGTTATTCCTCATTGATTACATCAGGGCTGATTAATTCTCGGTTTCTGTTTTGTGTTTAGGGTCAAGCAATAAAAAACAAAGATACAAACCGATGTCTTGAGATTGCACAAGGGCAGGATTCATACTATTATCTTGTTTTGCAAAAATGCACAGGTCAGAAATGGACCATCCAACACGTTGTCAAGAAATTTTGAAGGGAGATTTCTTACATTTTGTTTTATAAACTTTACTTTTACAAACTGTGGTTTGTTAAACCATACCCAGTCTGGCTGCAAGAAGAATGAAAAACTCATAACACTGTATATACTCTTTCAACCCTCCGAGTTCAACAAACATTGTCAGTCTCTTGTTCAACTTAAAAATAATTTAGCGTGTATAAATGGGAAAATGTAATTTTAGTTTGCTTTATTTTTCTTACCACCTACCATAAACTCTTACAAGTAACTACATCAAAGACCAAGTGTGATCAATACATATGTCACAAAAGAGATTATTTTACAACTGTTTATCAAACAGCATATTTGTGATGAATGATACTCTTTACTGCCTTTCTTCAAAAAGGTTACTTTCTTCTTTAGGTTACTGACTTTCAAAATACCTTTTTTAAGGTTTGTGCACTCGCTTGAAAATTAAAATCTGATTTTTTATTGCTACCCTGAAAAAAGAGACTTTGGTTCCAAATTATTAAACTAAGTTGATTTAAAAAAATGCGTGTTTGACATTGCAGGAGAAATGATTTTCAAACAACTTAACTTATTCATGTGGAACCGATGTACATGAAAGAATGTATCAGTTTTAACAACACAATTTTTCAGTCTATAACATATGCACAAACAAATGTGTTCAGGTTTTAAATGCCTCAGGCATCTTCCCATCTTTAGTGTCATTTGAATTCAGTAAATAATATTGTCTATCATTGCCAACCATGAAATTCTAGACAAACTTTTTCCAAGAAACAGGAACGCCTGCAGGATGTCTGGTTTCTGAATTTCATGACAAATCCTTTTTGCCTGACAGCACACACATGCAACAGGTGCACACATACGCTGTGTACACAACAGTACACTTAACACATTTACCTTAATAAGAAATAACACTGATAGTCTGATATTCTTTGCAGACATTTTTAAAGTGTTCTTAAAAGTTTTTTGACAAAGTACATGAAAAGTCACCTTAGAGCATCAACAAACTACCTCAACATTCAACTCTTATCAGAAAGCAATGTGCACAGTCATAAAACATTTTAACCCATTTCTCTCTACTTTACAGCAAAATTATGTAAAGCATGAATACACATTCATTTAAAACAGTTGCAAAACAATGAATTGAACTGCACATCCCTTACTCAAATATGTATTGTAATTTAGTAAATATTATTCTAAACTACACCATCACAGTCACAGAAAACTAAACATATTATATTTCTCTATCCGGGTAACTCGACACAATCCAAAATATCATTGTGTCATGGTGTTCATTTTTCTCTAGTTTCAACAAGTCTTGCTTCACTTTGTAGACAGAGCTTATTGTAATCTTATTGGCAACATGGTAGGTATTCTTAGTTCTTAAGTCGCTTAAATATAAATAAATGAATTAATATAAACCTGTGGTCACCAACCTTTATAAGACCATGATCCCCAACCTCTACCTTGATCTCCCAAAGATCAAAGAATCAAACAATTGAAAATGAAAACGGATTGAATATTTGAGATCTTTTATTTATCATATAGTTTTAAATGACAAGAAATGCTTTGGTTGACTCCTTAGGTGTAACTAAACAAACTATGTATGATTTGAAGTTTTACATTTAGTGTGCGAAAATAAGAGAAAAACACAAATGAGCAAGTTAATAGATCTTTGTTCAAACATAACAATTTAATGGGAATTAGTTTAACAAGACCATAATAATCGTGATATTTCATATAAAAGAGAATGTTATTTATTTTCCTATTATTTGTTGTTATTTCTTAAAGTAAATGTATTAATGAAAAATTTTAAATAATAACAACAACAACAATCATTCAGTAAATCATCCATCTATTTTTATTACACACACTGCATAAAATACATTTCTTACTAAGCATTTTTGTCTTGTTTTTAGTACAAATATCTAAAACTTTTTAAGACACGTTTACTTGGTAAAAAAGGTAGCCTACAAGATAGAAATAGATATAAAATATAGTAATCAAATAAACATATATTTTTAACAAACTAAATAATCTCCCAATGGGATGAGAAAAATAAACTCAAATTAGGAACTATTAAATTTTATATCTACAATCAATTTTATTTTTCTCACTCTATGGGCAGATTGTTTTGCTTGGTATAACTAAAAAATGACTTGATTTTAACACTTTAACACAACATCAAGACAAAATATCCATAGTCACTTTTCTTATCAAGGAACTGTGTATTGATTTGAGAAGTTTAAGAAGCCTTAAAATGTCTTGGAAATTATGATTACTTTTACCAACGAGCCAAAGGTCGGTGAACCTATAGAATACCAGATTGATCGATAACGGGGACATGGAATACAGATGGAATAGGCCAAAGGGAAAAATGGGTTTAGATGCGAAATGTGAATAGCCTCCCATAGGGTGATGTGTAAATAACAACAATTATTACCCAAAAATGAAGAAAGAAAAAGAAGATGTCTGTACTTTAGACTGTACTTAACAACAGCTTTCTGACATGTTTAGCAGATGATAAAACACACCAGGGTTTACTCCAGATCTCCAGCAGGCATCTTACAGACACACGTGTGCTGGTCTTCAAGTGACCCATAGAGGCCGACATTTTCAAACGCAAATCTTTGGTATCTTAGCAACGGGTTTGTTAGCGGTTTTCACCCATCCAGCAAAAGCTATAAACACATCTTACAAATCGCGACGATGATGAACCACGTTGAACATCTTTCTGATCGTATCGAGACTTTACAACTCGATAACAGAAAAAACAGAGAACATAAACGCCAAGTGAGGATATTCAACGACAAAGTCCGCACAAGTGGAGTACGTTTATTTTTGTATTGATTTGTATACTGATATTTAACTTATACGCTAACATTTATTTGTGTGTTGGTTAGGTTGATAGGGACGCTCTGGACCATCAAGTTAAAGAAAGAAAAGAGAAAGAAGAACGAGAAGCGCTTGAACGTAAAGCCTACGGTAAGATGTGTTTTTAAAGAAAGTTTGCCCATCTTCAAGACATCTTTCCGACATTTAACAACAGAGATGTCTTGAAGATGTCTGTACGATTTACAACGAATGTACAACGCCTGTCTCTAAGATGTTTAGCTGATGATATCACTCGGTGGATCTCCAGATCTTCAGTTGATATCTCGAAGACATACCTGTTCAATTCTCTCATTATTCTTTGTGATTGAAGCAACTGACCTCATCTTGGATGATCGTTCCGCTTGCGTCCTGGACCAGCGTCAGAAGAAAGACGAGCGCCTCCTGAATGAAGCCATTGTCCAGTTCAGACATCAGTTCCAGCAGGCCAGCAGCAGACGTGAGTTTGACCTGAACGACCCAGAACTGCTGAAGAAGCAGGAAGGGGTGAAGATACTACCGGGACTGACCGGAGAAGATTTATCCAGGAAAGAGAGAGAGAGAAGACAACAGGAGCAACTCAGGAGTTGGTGCATACAACAACAGCAAGAACGAGAACAAACTAAAAGACGATTGAAAGATGAACGTAAGTTTGAGCATGGGAATCGAAGGGCACCATTGACACAAATTTTTATGTTGTCTCACTAGCTTCTGTTTCTGTTTCTGTGTACTGTATAGTGAATCAGTATGATCAAAGCAGAATTTCTGTGGACCAGCAAGCTCTTGAATTGCAGAAGATGGAAGAGCAATCCAGAAGAGCCACAACCGCCGCCAACAGAGATTATAACTTGTCCCTGGTGAGTATTAAAAAGAGGATTCCGATTTAGGATTCATGAACATCTATCATTCCTGCCCCGATGGTACACATTCATCTGGAAGACATCTGCAAGACCTTGTTGCTTATCTGAAATACGTCTCTGAGGTGTCTGCTGTCAGATAATATATAGACCTCTAGAAGATGTCTGTAAGACGTTTATGATTTAGTATGGATGTAGAAAAGCTCTTTCTAAGATGTTTAGCAGATGTTTACACAACAGATTTTATACGATTCTCCTACCTTTGCTATCTGGCTGCATGTAATATATTGAAGGTCAGTGTTCTTCAGCAAGATTAAAAACTTTTTCTTTGCTCTCTCACCAAAGGCTGCTGAAATTGCACAGAGACGTCTGCAAGAGTGTAGAGAGGAAGAAGAAAATAACCAGATGGACATCATGAATCAGGTAAACGGAGACCTGCTGACTGAAAACCCTGCGCAAAGGGCGAGCGTGCTGGGTCCGTCTCGCCTCCGCAGGGACTGTTACAAGGGCATGTCCCCAAATGAGCTCCAACAATATACCATAGGCCAGCTGCAGCAAGCAGAAGACAAGAGGGTAAGCTCAGAATTTCTTTTTGAGTTACTAGCATGTACAGATTTTTTTAAAGCTTATAAAAAATGATAAAGTAACTGTTTTAGATTTTCTTTGATGTTGTAAAATCTGTATAAATATCTGTCTGCAGCTTGCTTGCATAAAACAAAAGGAGAAGGAGATACAAGAGTATAACTTGCAAATGGCTACGGCCCGTACTGCATTGCTGCTTGAAAGACAGCAGGGTCGGGCCAATAAGGAGCTGCGCAGGGCCTTGGACAATACCAACGCACAGCTGGCTCATGCACACAATGCTCAGTAAGTTGTTGGGTATAGCTTAAACATATAGATTGCCTCCTAAATAGTGTACTCAAATTTTCTTCTTTACATCTTTGAGTTGTTCCATATTTGCCAACATTTCTTTGTTCTGATCAACACAAAGATATTTGGAAGAATAGTTCTTGGATTCCATTGATTACCATAATAGGACATTTAGTTTATTTTTTATTCGGATTATATTAACGTTTTCTTGCTCAAGGACGCATCAGTCATTGACTGCTGGCACTGGGATTTCGAACCCACAACCTTCTGCATACAAGTCCAACTCTCTAACCACCAGGCCACAACTGACTGTTTATCTCCAAAGAGATATTTTGAAGAATAGAGGACACCATAAGTTATTACCGTTAAAATACTTCAATTGTGACTACCACTGTTAAATGCCCTACTATGGTAGTCAATGGGTCCAAGAACTGTTTGGTTATAATTCTAATTCTATTTTCGTTCTCAGTGTTGAACCGAACAAAGAAATTCATACAGGTTTGAAAAATGAGTAAGAGTAATTCATTTTCATTTTAAGCATCTTTTTAATCTCTAAAATTAAATTTAAATACTAAAATTAAACCAAACTATTTCCATTTACAGGCAGGAACATCTTCAGAAGATCAATACCAACATTGCTGATGAGCGCTTTTTTTCTCAGTTTAATAGCAGCAATAGATAAATCTAGTGATGAAACTTTCGCAATCACTATACTAGTAATAGAACACAACAAACAAGATTTGCCTTGAAAAGAGGTTTGAATTTGTTACTGGTATAGAGTGATGTCATAGTTGTTTTGATAGTTTTATTGAACACACATTTATGCTGCAACACATTAACCTTATTCAACGAGTCAAAATGTGTATCAGTTTATCTTATCTACTTTCAAAGAACAATTAAACAAACTGATATCCCAACTCTTGAGAAAAAACAAGATGTGGTTGAACCCCTGCTGTGAGGGAAATTGTCTTTAATAAAAACTGATGGCACAATCAATATTATGGTTTAAGTATCATAGTCCTTCATTTTGTAATTAACAGCCTTTGCATTGATATCGAAATGTTGTGCACCAGATGGCAGTACAAGTCTTTTCAAGACATTCCATTCGATTCCTCACATAAAAAAACAATAAGAGTATAAAACAGATTCACACGATTGTTCGTTCACATAAAAACATCCAGTAGTTCAATGTTAAATTCAATTGTCGTTTAAAAACGATTGGACATGTCTCATAATAAACTTTCCTGCACAAACTTATCCCATTTTACCAGTAAAGCTGCAATAGCCTTTTCCTTTGTTTGACGAGGCAGTGAGCTGTACCTGGAGACAAAGAATAAGACAAAGTGAAAGTTTTTTTTTTTATCAGAGTAATACAGAAGTTATTAAACTTTATTGCTGTGCCACCCTTTGAACTTTCAAAAGAGTCTTCTGCCACCCAAACCCGTTACTCACCTCAGACTGCTATTTCACTACACATAATGAAAAAATGTATGATATTTAATCATAATTCTTCATTTTGTGTGTGTGTGTGTGTGTGTGTGTGTGTGTGTGTGTGTGTGTGTGTGTGTGTGTGTGTGTGTGTGTGTGTGTGTGTGTGTGTGTGTGTGTGTGTGTGTGTGTGTGTGTTTCTTTTGTTTCAAAATGTAGTTAAAAATCTATTACCTGACAGAGTTTATCATCAGCTGTTTTAATGTGCCCAAATTAAAACTCATCCCTCCAAAGCCCACAAAAGCTTCATAGAAATCATGAGAAAGACCACTAGCACCGAACAGAGCCGGATCATCGGAGCTGATCACCAGAGGATGACCCTCAGCCATCAGCACGGCCGCTGGGTGATCCCGCAGGTCTGAGACCAGTTTCAACACCTGTAATTGAAACAAATGAGCACTGTTACCAAATCTGTTTGTTTTACATAACTACCTATTT
The DNA here is from genome assembly GCA_033220385.1 of Triplophysa yarkandensis. Lineage (NCBI taxonomy): Eukaryota > Metazoa > Chordata > Actinopteri > Cypriniformes > Nemacheilidae > Triplophysa > Triplophysa yarkandensis. Next base: position 8,916,849 of record CM065677.1, on the reverse strand, counting down.
TCATGTTTTATTAAAATAAAGAACTAAATTCAACAATAATGGGTGATGGTATACCTGGTTTGAGATGGGACAAACTTCTATTGGCACATCCATCTTTCTAGACATCTCTTTAATAACGGGATGACGTGCCAAGGCAAAGCCGTGACCTATTCGTGTGGTGTTCAACAAAATGGCATCCATGAGGTTCTGATCCACCTCTGTTCCTTGTGAATCTATGGTGGATAAAAAGTTACCACGGCAACCGTGAAAAAAAACATGCATTCAAAAACAAACACATGGGGTGACTTTTGTGAGCTAACCGACTATATACCAGTTGAAAGAGGAAAGATGTCAAAAGAAACCTGTCTCTCCTGCATGAAAAAAGTAAGCCAGGTCAACGCCCCTTCTTTCAGGTAAACTCAAAGCATCCTTGAAGTACCACAAAGGTCTGCCGAGATCTTCTTGTCCAACCTGGAGTTATAGAAGTACTTGTGTTATACAATTTCTTTAAAGTTGAAAGTGCTCAAAACAAAACCATCATATACCCACAAAGTCAAAGCCTGCCATGATGTCTGGAAAGTTCCTCTTTAAGGTCAGGGCCTCATCTACTGCCTTTATAGCTTCAGTAGCATTCACTCCCCTATGTCACAGATGAGAAGCAAGATATCACACATGTTGATTCAATACTTCTCTAATTCACATCTCAAAACAAATCCAATGTGTATCTGACCTGTGGACAGTGAAGATTACCCGAGCTCCTAAGAAGTCTGGGTAACGTTCTGTAAATTTTCTCACCACGTCTTGGAAGGCTTGCATACTCCAGTCCTTATCATTGAGTCTGCCATCGAGTTCATATGTCTTAAAATGATCAAAAGAACATTAATTACATACTTTTAGATTTGTATAGTAGCTAGTATGCTTAACGTATCCTTACCGATGGTAGCAAAGCCCTGATTTCCACATACATTATGTTGTCCTCATAAAACTCTCTGAGACCTTCATAGAGGTAGTCTTTAAATACAGGTGCATGGGTGACTAGTCCATACGCTACCAAAAATGCCTTTTCAAATCTCTTCCACACGTCATCTTGGCTGGGATAGGTTCTGTCTGGGTCCTCGGTGAAAAGTGTAAGATTACGAATGAAACTGTGGGAGCAAATGAAAGAAAGTTAGAAAAACACAGAGAAACATCACAACAGTTATTAGGATCACCGCACGACCTGTGGTCCAAGTCAGTGATGTTTTTCGTCTTCTCTCTGAGAGATCTCAGCAGGATCCACGGGGAGCAATGTGGACGAGGTGCAGGCGGCCCGGCAGAGAATATGAACTGCACAAACTGCTCAGTTGTGAAGCATACGTAGCAGTTTTCCCTGTAGGTAACGTTCTTAACAAGCCATTCCACGCCAACCATGGCAAAGTCATGAACATGTAGAGCCGCGCCTAGAAAAGAATATATGAAATACAAATTATCAAAAGGCATCATGGGTAAACCAATAATTTGGTTGAACTGAATGCTGTTTATTTAGAAATGTTGCACCTTTAGGCATCTTGCGAAGAAAACTAAAGATGGGGCTTTTCTCAATGAGTGGCTTCGCCTTGAAGAAATGCATGGCTGGAGGAAACGGTCCTACTTCCATCTCATGCTGTTTAAATTTCTGAAGCTTCGCGTCGAGGAGTTTTTCTCGCTCGTTGAGCTCTACGCCTCCTCCCATACGCCTCGACTCCTCCGCCTTTATCAGTTTCTCCCGTGTTCTAGGATCTGGTCCACAGATACATAAGGCACACCATAGGAACAGCATCCATATCTGCAGCAGGCCCCGAAGAGTGAGCGTGCACATTTCTCAACCACGATTCTCTATGCTGATGGCATAAAAAATGTTCAAGTGAATACCCTGAAAGCCCACACATATCTGGATTTTCATATGCAAGACATCTGGAATACGTCTCTGAGACGTCCGCTGTCAGATGTCATTTAGACATCGAAATGTCTGAACGAATTTAAGGATTAACAATGGATAGCAGATTTTTCTAAGATGTTGCAGTTGATTATACAGCAGATTATCCAGATCTCAAGACAACTTACAACCTCACTATCTGGGTTGGCACTTGTATAAAGATGCATTAACTTGCATTAAAAAAAATTGAATGCATTATAAAAAGTTTTTGTAACCAACATCATTTAAGCTATTAAAAGTGTGACACTTGTGTGAAGAAAGCTTGGAGCAGCATCAAGTCATGGGTCAGTTGTGGTCTGGTGGTTAGTGAGTTGAACTTGTAAGCAGAAGGTTGTGGGTTTGAATCCCAGTGTCAGCAGACAATGACTGAAGCGTCCTTGAGCAAGACATCTTACAGTAATGATTGACAGGTGCATAATACTGTAAGTCGCTTTGGATAAAAGCGTCTGCCAAATGAATAAATGTAAATGTAAGCTGCCAGATTGTCCTTTCACCAGTTTAGGCTTAGTTCTGCAAAGCTGATATATGAAAGAGGAAGCAAACATATACTTGTTTATCTACCACAACACTGAACAATAAAAGCATTTGCTACAGAGTCAATTTCAGGAAAACAAAGCACGTGACCCGCATCAGACTATCAATTATCATAATGTTTCAAACGTGACGGGTGTTAAAACATACGTAACATGCATGACGTAACGTATAGCAAGTTTACATCTTACCTGAAGTAGAACCTTTAGAACAATATCCGTAAAACTGTTTCTTTTTTGTTTAAACAGAGCTTCTTCCGAAATGTCCGCTTTCACCCTACAGCCAGCGCTTTCCAAAACAGTGTGACGTCACAGCCGTCCTCGATCCTCATTGGCTGTGGCGTGTGTCAGTGCACGTGAACGAAAGCCCGCAGATCAGCGTTGTAAGCATCTTTAATGTTGAGTACATTTATCTATCCACAGGGATTATATGAAGTATATTTAATAAAATTCGTTTGTTTTTAACATTAACTTATCCCATGGACAGGTTTTTTAAAAGTTAACGTGATACATTTTTACTTTTGTCTACTTAGGTGAAGTTTCTAGTTCTGACTGAAACTCTTGAGACCTTGTGAGTAAATTTACCACAAACACAACAACAAATCTGCTTATATATATTTAAACACAAGAGAATAAATAATGAATGTAAGCAACAAAACTTTCATTGTAATGGTGGATGTACAAAAGATTACAATCTTACCATTCATGTAAAAAACCAAACAAGCAAACTTAAAATCTAAAGAACCATTTTATTCTTAGAAATGCACAGTAGGAAAATACTTCAACCCATTTCCATTATAATTTGAGGCAGATAAGAACATGTAAATTTCACAAAAACCAAAAGTTACAGGTGTCTTTTTGCTACTGAGGGAAAGTAAAAAAAGGGGAGGGGAGGGAAACATTTATATTAAAAACACAATTTACAAAACATATCAACAAATAAATAGGGTTCACATTTATCCAACTAGCAATTGAACTAGCGCTGAAAGAATAAATGACAGAAATGTTGATGGCAGATTGCAGGAGATACAGATCTGTTGTTATCCATCGATACATTAAAGAAAATAAGAATTGAAAAAGTAAAACAGGACATATCTGTACACAGCAGAACCTTAACCTACTGCACAAAAACAATTCATTTACATATGAACAGGTGAATACGAAAGAACTTTCTTCTGTTTCCTAATATACTGGTGAGCTAAGACAGGTTTACAAAAAACTGGTGATCAGCATCCAATTCATTAGCTGTATTTTCATATTTCACTTTATAAAATACATGTTACACTTAACAGGGATACAGTGGAACAGGTTTATGAGACAATATATATTTGGGGTGTTGTAAACATTGTCAAACCCTTTTTTACTACTGTCTTTACATTGTGGATTTTTACCAAACTCCAAAATGAGAAAAAAGTCACATTTAAATATAGTTGTTGCCTTCAAAGCTTTCAATATTGTAGTTAAAGATAGAAACATATTGAAGTAAAATGGCACTGACAATTAAAAATGATCATTGCAGGTTTCTTACGTTTTAAGGCTTACAGTGTTGATTTAGGAACGAATCAGGTATATAAATATATGAAACAACAGATGGCATATTTTTGAGGACAAATATATAAACAAGTGATATCTTTGTGTTTATGCCTAGAGAGGGAATGGATATTGTGCCATTATGAGGTAGATTCCTTCTGTTATATTCCCAGTTCTATTTGAATGCTTCAAAATAAGCAGAATATAAAGTTAATTGATGAGAGATCAAATGGAATTAAAGAAGTAGATATTTAAAATAATTAATTTAGTGCAGGAATAACAATAGTACAAACCAGGAAAACAAACTTAGCCCATGAATTCTGCATTAGAAATATGATATCAAACAGCAGTGTGACATGTCAACAACTGGCAACTTTCTTGCTCTTTACTCAAAATCACAAAAGCGTGAAATTAAGATGATTAACAATGTTCAAATGAATCAAATTTACTTATCACAGTTTCAGAAACATTTCATTGTCGTTTTATCACTGAATATTCATTTGACAATACCCGTATTAAAACCACCACACCCTGAGAACATATTCAGTACATTGAATTAAACGAGGAAGCATTCATGAAAAATATGAGCACATCAACACATTCGTCTAAGTGAGCTACAGTGGTACTTTTAACAGGCAGATTTCTACATGTTGGTTTTAAGGCCGATTCATGCTCTTATCCAATGAATTGTTAGTATTGCATCTCTAAATAACCAGTAAAATTATAGTAAATACTAAATTATATCAGATGAATACCTGATTTCTTTTATTCTGTGCATACATTTACTAGCAGGATATATCAATAAGGGACAGTGAGAAATCTCAAGAGATAAACACAAGCAAAGTTGTAGTTATGTAGTCCCATCCATAGAAGCAAACGTCTAATATTAGTTCAAGGCCACTAATTCCAGTATTAAAGACTATTCCTAGTGCATAACAAAACAGAGCAGCTGAGTTTTTTGCCAGTCTATTAAAATCAAAGACAATCTTTAAGTTGAAGTGGCATTAAAAGGATGCATAACTCCAGAACTAAAGTGGATGCTGTTTTAGTTGAGGTGAACATCACCTCTTTAAAACACTCCAAGTGTGCTGTTTCCAGTGAAGCAGAAGATCCATCTTTTATTCCTTGTGTTGAAGCATTACTATATCTAAAATCATTCACATACAATCAAATAAGTACATGAAATGAGAACATTCAATAAGTACATAAAAGGCAACCTAGTCTCATTTGTCCAAAGGCTTGAAAACAATTCAAGTAGTCTCAGTACCTTTTTACTACACCTGAGTTTAAAATTGAAAATGAACACCAAATGATACGTTGGTATTTACTCATTACCAATATGCAGTTTCGTTACTCCTTTTGTAACTTTCCCCACAAGAGATTGATCACAGATGTACATTCTGCAGGATATGAGGCCCAAGAAGAGTTTAAACCATTTCAGAGTACTAAATAGACCTGAACCATTCACAGCTCCTCCATTTTCAGTGATCCTTGGTCAACTCATTGGCATTGAGAGACATTACTTACCCCTTTGGTATGGGGGGCTTTTTTTTTTTTTTTGTTTTTTTTTTTTTTGTTTTAACCATTACAGGAGTATGTCTTAGAAGCAGAACTCTATTGGGTTGTCATTTTTATCAGTAGATCAATTCACTGATTTTCTGTTCTGTTTTCCTTTTCCATGCATATTTCAGGAAATTATTTATTATCATAGAAGAGATTTAAGGATTTCTTGAGAGTTGGCTGTGAAATCTTAACGTTCACACTCCTTGTTTATTGCCTGGGCCATTGGGAGATGCTGTTCGAAACATCTGCTGCCTATAAGACAAGATCAGAAGTTACTACAAGAAATAATACTGTTTTAAAGCATTGGATTAGATTAATGTATATGTGGGTCACGTAAATATAATTGGTTACTTTATATTGATGTCAAACAGATAAAACCAGTATGATGGATAGATGAAATATTATCTATGAGGGATATCTTACCCAGTGCGAAGTAAGTGATCTGCAACCACTGTCCTTTGTGGAACCACCATTCCCTGGAAGTGCCCAGCAACATTTGGATGCCTGTACATAACCATCCGATTTTGACCTGGGGAGAAAGGCAGGTGCTGGGGCCTCTGTAAGGCTTCCATTAAATGTGGAAGTGGATGCTGTGGGGCAAAGTGTCCCCTGGAAAACTGGTGGTTAGAATATGGCCTGCCTGCCATCATATGGGGTGAAGAAGCACTACCCTGCATGCTGGAATGCATGGCACGAGGACCATATGAAAAGTTGGGGTTTGGCAGAGCGGAAGTATGTCGAGATGCAGCATTGTGGCTGTCCAGGTCCAAGAGCTCCTTAGGGCTGTCAGAACGTTCCGAAGGTTCTTCAGTTCTCGCCTGCTTGGCAGGGCTGCCATTCCCTCTGCTTTCCAATATACTGCTTTGCGACCCATCAGGTAAAGGACTCGGTGACATTAAACTCCTACATGATCCATCAGATCCCTGAGGAGACATGCTGTTGTCTTTATGACGCCCATTAACTGATGGTGACGGGTAAGAATAAGGCATCATTGGGTGTTGAGGGTGATATGGAGGTCTAGCCCACTCCTCAGGTGAAAATCTAGGTCTGTTATGTCTGGGGTGCTGATAAAACTGCTGATGCTGGATTTGAGTATACATGTTAGGATGTTCCTGAGGATGTTGCATGGCCATGCGATACTGGTATGGAACACCTTGCTGATGGTAAGCAGCATACGGTGGAATCTGTGATGGAGATCCTTGGTTTGGGTAAGGCTGTTGATTTGAGGGGTGTAGTTGTCTACCCATATGTGGGCCAAGGTGTGGATGTGTAGGTTCATTTGCACTATACTGGGCCATAGTATTTGTCTCTGGACCCTGAGAGTGTATAGGAGGGGCCTGATTGTTAAGTGACACTGGTCCCTGCCTTCCCAGTTGAGTTTGCGACGCTGGACCTAAGTGCGGATGTTTATACAGGTTTGTAGAATCCGTTCTCATGTTAGCGTTGGTGCCATCTTGGGAAGCTGTGCTCCCACCTGATAGTCTCCTAGTTGGCTCACAAGGTCTTTGGTCCCCTTGATCAGCAGGGGATGGCAGAGCAAGTGGATAGGATACAGGGTGGCTGGGAGGTAGAGAACTGATAGTTGCAGGCTGATGAACACCAGGTTGGCCACCCTGAGAGGGTATCTGTGGCATTCCATGGAGAGTTCCTGGTTGAGGGCCTCTCACAGATCCACTGTTGAGAGCTTGGTGTGACCCATTTGGATGGTATTGCTGAGACAAATTTTGAGAAGGAAGACTCTGCAGCATATGGTGAGACATATGCCGTTGAGAGCTATTTGGAGTAAACTGTGGTCGAACATTTTGATTTATTTGTTGAGAAGGATGCTGGGGACGTTCGACTGAGGTTTTCTGGGGAGGACCAATAGGAGAATCCTCCATAGACTTTTGTTGTTCCAGTTGATTTGCATTCTGGGGTATTTCTGAATTTGGCTGTCCATCTTTGTCTTCATTATGATCAGAACATTCATTGCTTGAAGTAGGCACTGTTGCTGAAGCTGTAATCGGTGAAGTCTGGTTCTGTGGTGATCGTAGTGTCAACATCTCTCCAATTGACAGTTTATCATTAGACTTTGGACTTTGGAAACCTGTCATAATACAAAACATGGTTCTGTTATAGTATATTGGCATAAATCATAAATACAATAATTGTAAAAATTTTACAAATATGCCCACATCTACCTTTCGATGATGTTAGCATGTGCTGGTTATCTGATACCCCATCTCTAGGTCTGTTTAGCTTGTTTTCAGGAGGAGACAGCACAACTGAAGTATTACCACCACTTTGTGGGGTAGGGTGGAAGTTGGCAACATGGGAAGATGAGGCAGAGAGCTGTTGAAGGGCAATCATCTCTGGACTATCAAGCATAGATGCTAAATTTGGTCTTGTATCTTGAGGAGCCCCGGGTGGTGTTTGGTCAATTGGACCTTGAGAATTCACAGGGGGCATTCTGTATTGATTGTTAGCAATTGCATAACCAGAACTGTGTGGATGACGGACCATGCCCTGATTATATGGATGCTGGTTGGTCATGCCCTGTTCTTGCATCATTGTGCCACCAGATACCTGATGTCCTTGGTGGTTAACAGGTGGCCACATCCTCTGCATGCTCATGCCATGAGTGCCATAAGGAGGGTAGGAACCATGCATTGGGACACCAGGCATAGGGTACCGGTTCCCAGCAGGCTGCATGTGTTGCCCATCTGATTGTTGGCGTAAAGGGTACATGTTTCCCTCAGATGTAGGGGCACAAAGGCCTCCAGGCTGTAGGGTCAGTGGCCTAGGACCAAGGGAAGGGCCATGAGTCGGTCCAGAATAGGAATGCTGCTGATGTGGAGGTTGAAGAGGTCGGCCTTCAGGTCCTACTGGGTATCTGGGCCCAATATGTGGACCATTTATATGGGAATTCTAAAAAAAAAAATTATATAATGATACAATTTTGCATAACTGTGTGTGAATGAAAAAAGTATTATTTATAAATGAAAAGAAAAACTAAAAGAAAACTTACCTGCATGTTGAAGTGAGGTATATGCGAATTTCCATTATCCCCTGACGGTCTGGGCATGAGATGTCTTTGGCCAGGGTATGGGTACTGTGGGTCTATCATCATATGTTGCGGATACATACTGGTTCCTGGGGGACCTGCAGGCCGCTGAAAGAACAGCATTGGCACAGAAAGAAAACAATAAAAAACAATATCTGTCAACAATAAGTAATTTATAAAACGCAGACTGTGGTCTAACCTGCTGAGCTTGATACAGTATTCCTGCTTGTTGCTGTCCAAGGTGAATGTTATGAGGATATGGTGAGCCCTTGCTGTAGTGTAAAGGAGGGGGTTTTAAAGCAGAATATGATTGGTATTGATGCTGATTGTTTCCATTGCCATCGTTGGTAGCTTTTCGTTTTTGAACCTGCTCTGTGGCTCTGATTAAGCTCACAGGCCCAGACTGTCTGTGACTTTTGCCCTTTTTCTTCTCCTTGCGGTCACGGTCCTCACTGCCAACGTGAAACTCCTCATCTGTATCTCCATCCTCGGAGGGAAAATGCTTAAGTAAGGCTCGGCTAAAGCAGCGTTCCAAGGACTCAGCCATTATTGTGTATTCTGAGATGATACAGACAGGCAAGTTAGAGACACAAACACAGACACACGATCTCATCTGCCCATGCTACAAACACACAGTTCAGGTCACAGGACCACAGTTGACCTCTGACCCTGCCACCCCCAGGGGAGGGCATTCTGATGGATGGATGACTCCAGAGAGGGGTCTGGAATGTCTCTGTGATACTGGAAGACCTGGCTCACTGGAGTATAGCTCAATCATTCTCTATTAATCAATGTCAAAGCTTCCCCACATACTTGCACTACTAATGTGTATTGCTTTCCTCATCTACACAGTGCCATACAACACTAAATGCTTAAAATTAACTTCTGCTTACACAATTTTATTGCACAATTTTAGGTAACAAGACAGAATAGCATCGTACTTACCACTCTCTTCTCCATTGTATTCCAGACAGTTCTCAAACATGAGCTTTACATCAGCCACAAACTCATCCTTTGCCATGTAATCCCCATCATTAAGCTTCCTCTCAATAGTGGACAGGTCCATCGGAGTCTGAAAAAACATTTGATGCATTATGAAATTGTTTAGATTATTGTAACTCTACAATTATCATTATAATTCTAACATTAATAAGTAACAACCTGTATGATTTCATTGTAGTTGGGGGCATAAGATTCATCGACAGGCTCCAAGAAGGGCCAGGCATCTTTGTGAGCTTTAAGGGCTTCTAACACTGAAAAAAATAATTTTACGTTCAGTAAAACTACTGCACCTGTTGAATGAGGAAGTACTAAAGATTGACCACAACACATGCAACAAAACCATACCTTTGTAGAGAGCGGTGTAATCATCATCAATGTCGTAACTACAGTAGGGAAACGAGAAAGTCAGAACCAGGCAAACAACTATTGCATTCAGCTTAAGCAAAAAAAAACATCCTTTATTTGGGCTTAAAGCTATTAAAAAGATAATAATAAATAGATTGAAACAGAGTGCTTACAACTGTTTGGTGCGACATGATCTGCGAACAGGGGAGTGGGTTTCAAGGTTAAGCAACTCAGGGGGAAGATCTTTCCCTTGGGAGAGCAACCAGGCCTTCTCCTCTCGCTGCTTTCTTCTACGTGCACGCTCTGTCCAACATAAAAATAATGAATGACAGAATAAAAAAGCCGGGCTCACATTACACATCTTATCATTAACAGGGCACGGTTAAAGAAAAGTTACCAAAGTAAAAAAAGCAATACAAGCAATTCATCAGGCAGCTTAAGGCGGCACATTTGATCAAAGGGCACCAGCAAGATAAAGGGGAGAAGTGCTTTATGTGCTGCTTTGACTGGCACACCCTGCTGAGGAGGATTAAAGGGGTTGGAGGAGAAAACCACTGGAGAGAACCGCAGGCCTGATCTTCATCCATATTACATTAAATCAGCATCGGCACAATCAAGAGTTAATTAACCCTTTGACAGAGCATATCAGAGCTGGATGATTCTCATGAGTAGTGAGGTTCATCATTTCCACTAGCTCAGCTCTTTGTATGATTAAAGCAGCTTTAGGTTAAAAGCTTCCTGACTTCCAAATCGCCATGTTGAGACAAGACTACAGAACGTGAAAGAGTGTCAGTGTGTGTTTGATCACCTTTCCGAGGAAACTTTGAGAGAGTATAAAAATAGATGGTGACTTGATAAAGTAGATCATGACTCACCCTCCACTGCTTTAACTTTCTCCTGTTCCTCTCTTTCCCTTTCTTCCTTAAGCAGTCTCTCTTCTTCACGCCGTTGCTCAGCGAGAAGTGCTTGCCTTTGCAGGTCTTCTTCTTTCTGCTTTTGGTCCACTTCAATTGGACCATTGTTCTATAAACACATCCGTATTAAAATATGGCTTATAATACTTTTGCAGAATTAAAGTAAAATACTATGTTAGATTATTAAGCCTACCCCAATTTCTATGCTGTCGTGTAGCACATCGTGGTGGCCATTATGTTCTTTGGGTGGATTCAGAAGCTTCTGCTTCAATTCTTTCTCCTGGGGAAAAAAGTAAAACCTTGGCATTTGAAGATGCACATATGGTCACTTGTGGGTTTACTTGCCCCTTTTTCATGACCTTTGTATACTGATTGGAGCCCATCACTAAAGGCCAGTAAAATCAGGCCATCGGAATGAACATCAGCCTTGTTCCTTTCCAAATCTCAGTAGAACCTAACTCTTAAAATACTTTATCCCGTGGTGAATACGCTGCCTTAGTATAACCACTTAAGAGGTCAAAAACCTGCAGCATTGCAAGCCGTCAATCACCTGGCTCCAGCACACCCTCAAGGTGAGACACTGCTACACGTCGACGGCTTGATGGATTGGCTCTGACAGCGCTGTGCGAGCATGCACGCGTGAATAAGTGTGTGTATGTCCAGGGGCTTACTTGAAGAAGCAGCTCTCTGTATTAATTCCTGCAGCTTCAAGGTTGTGAAATTAATTTTTTTTATTGTGAAGTGAATCACCATACAACGGAGGGAAATATGTGAAGATGCACAATGTTTGTAGCAGGTTTTATGTAAGATTTATAAAGTGATGGTATGTAATGGAGATTCCTGAGAGCAGGGTAGCTATGGCAACCAGACACTCTAATAGGTCTTGATTAGCCACGGAAATGACACGTCAACACTGCAGAGAACTGTACATATCAACTAGACAACAGGATTTTCACTGTTTAAATGAGACAAAGATGAGATGCAATGAAAACATCAGCTAATACAGACTACTATTTGTTAGTCTGACAAAGGAAATAATCAGTTAATCAAAACAATAACTCCTTACATCACAAAATCTTGCAGTTTATTGCAATCTGTGCTGACAATATAATTGACAGATCTGGTCTGACGTGTAACATGAGTACATCATATTCTGTTCAATAAAACTCACCTTGTGTTCGATCATTTTACTGATCTCAGGCAAGAAGTTCTGAGTGATGATACGGTGCAGGTGGCGGTCCTGAGGAGAGGTTTTGTCTTTAATACTCTCAGCCAGACTAGTCCATTGCTCCTCTGAGTCACACACCAGAGACCAGGCTCCACGGTTAGGCTCTGATAACATATTACAGACAGTTTATAAACAGCTTGATTCCACATTATTAACGGATTCAGAAATCTTGTAAAAATTTGTTCTAGCCCATTACATATCAAACTAGCAAAATCCTTCATGTTTTACCAACCTTTTTTAGTTTTGACCTGCTCAAAGCATTCCTCATCTGCCTTCACAGACTCCTCAGTTTCCCCTTCTTCTTCCTCGTCCTCATCCTCATCATTATTATTATCATAATCATCGCCCCTAAAACAAACAAGATCAGTTAAGCAAACCAAACCAACCCTTGCTTTTCTTAAGAGTGACAGATCTGGGAGAAGTTATTTTAACATTGTATATTGGATAAAGACAATAGATATTTAATGATTGCATTTACAATGCCTGTTCATCCTCAAGCCTCTTCTTTGGTGGCCTCCCTCTTCTCTTTTTCTCAGGCACTTTGTCATAATTCTCACTGTAAAAAAGGTACATACCATTGAGTACAAATCTTTATTGTAAGTTTTCCACTTTTATTTTTTTTCTTATATTGTTAACGTTCCTGTACCTGTATTGAAAAGACACTCTTTTGGTCAGCTCCTCTTTGTACAGCCGCGTACCATAAAAGTACCAGTAGAGGGCCCCCGTCCCATCTTGGCCAAAAGGCTCTACGCGTAAACTGTCTGCATCCAGGCCCTTTAAAACCAGGATTACTTTTACACCCAACTATTTCCCATCAGTTCCATTATGGTGTCCACAACACATAGCTTAAAACTACTTATTCTATAGTCAATTTTAAGTCAGCAACATTTGTAAGGATATTGATAATCAACGAAGATACCTTGAGACGATCAAAGACATCAGCAGCATCAAGACGATAATCACAAAGTCTGTGCAGGAGCTCCACCTGTGTGCGAATTGATAGCTCCCCAAATGGGTGATCTTTAAGTGGGTTTGGTTTGCCTTCTTCAAGTTCCCATCGGTAACTGACAATATCTTCAAGGTAACTTCTAAAAGACTGAATCCTAAAATGTTTTAAACAGTTAGATCCAGAATAGATAGGCCAACAAAATTATTGTGTTATACTTATTAAGAGCAAACTGTGGAGTCATTAATACATTTGCTTTTCTTTGACAACCTGATTTTCATATTCAATTCATGCTAGCAAGCACTGTGTCTTTTTGTAATGAAGCTGGTTAAACAAATATTATTTGATCAACCTGAAAACAAAGTTCCTGCAACAAAACCCAGAAACCAAAGTACAGGGCAAGGGTGAGCCTTGGGACAACAAGGGAGAAGATAGAGAGTAAAAAGAAGAGAAACAAAAGGCTTATCTTGAGAAGCAGAATGATCTCTCTCACAGCTGCAGGCCCCCTGCCCCTCTCTCCCTCTCTCTCTCCCTCTCTCTCCCTCTCTCTCTCCTCCCCCATTCTTCTTGGGTGTTAAGCACACGTAGAATGAAAAGGGCACTTCTGTGATAGGCCAGTGCCCTGTAGGCCTCCCCCTGGATGCCATTTGCTGTCGAATTTAATAAAACCCAGCGTACTCCAACGGTTCGCCTGAGTATGCGAATGGGATCACTCCTGCCTGCCCAATCATCGACCCAACTCCTTGCTGTTGATGAGGCACCGCTTTGGAAGGGAGCTCCCTTTAGGGGCCAGTCATTCATCACAGGACTGACTCACATAATAACTCATACCCTTTACTGGAAAGAGGCCCATGGCCCCTTGACCTACTACTGCTGCTGCAGGTAGCCAGGCTATACAGCAAGTGGTCATATACAGTTGAATAGTTGAAAAACACTGAATAAAGGCTACTTACGTAATGTCTCTGCGCTGATAACATCCTTGGAGCAGGGAGCAGAGGAGGTCTGAGAGAAAGGATTGGTCTTGATTCAGTAGTGCTTGCTCGAGTTCCTAACCAAAAGTGAATAGCGAATAGGAATGTTAGCATTATCACAGTGTTGAATTTGGTCGCTGATTCTTTTAGAAACTTCAGAAAAACTTTAATACCTTTATTTGACTAAATGTCTAACTACAACCACATAACAACATCATATTGCATTTTATGGGAGATAGATATCCTCATGTCATTCAAAACATGTTAGACTATCTCTTACCAACACAAGATGGGTGCCAGTGTTGCTTTGTTAACAACATATTTCAATATCTAATTTGTGTTCTTCAGAAAAAAAGAGATGTACGTTTAGAAAGAAGAAGACTTTGCTAAATCACAGGGTGATCAAATTCTTATTGACCTCACTGTAGATGCTTCACATGTAACAACCTGAGCAATTTGACATATTGTTGCAGTATTGTGAATGTAGATTCACTCCATCTTCAGGTTATCTGTAAATCTTTTATTTACAAGATGGAATTGAGGTACAAGTTTAACCTTCATCCCCTTCTAGCTCCATTGTACAGACGCTATTGAGAGTTTATGAAGCGGCATTAAGACAGACTGCAAACTGCAGCATACTGAAAGGATGCCTCCTTCCTTCAATGACTAGAACAACCTGACCCAGCATGCACTGGGTCCTCATTATGGCCAATGTCACCTAAAGAGGGAGTAAAGAGCAGTGGAGCAGATATGTAAATACACAACGCTTTATCGCTGGTCCATCTTTCCTGACAGCCTATTAGGAGGAGCTTAGCTATTTGATGCTCCTGTTACTTTCATCTGCAAGGTCTCATCTAGATGCTTAACCCCCCAGGCAACAGTGAACACTTTTCAACTACGGAATAAAACACCGCCCCCTCCATAACAGAGTGACACTACTAAATTAACTCAAGGGCGAGTGCAGTAGCCCATCCATTCATTGTGATATTCACTTAAGCCGCAGATTGCCACTTCTCTCTAGAGGAATGGCGGCGAGAACAAGGTCACAAAGGGTCAACTCACACACCTCCTGGCTTTGGAGAGGCACGGAAACCCAGAGCCAGTGTCAGCTGGAGTAAAAACAGAGAGAAATGTTGCATAACAGGATGAGACACATTTGTGCTTAAGGTAGGGGAAAAGAATGCCTTCCTTGTTAAATAGAGACAGTGGGTAAAGCTTAACTTGCTGAATCCAATTGCTAATCTTGCTGAATGCTTTTTTGGGTTGCTTGTAATTAGCAATTTAGAATTATGGATTGTCACTTTCAGGCACTCAATGAAGTCTAAAGATTGACTAAACCTTCTTGAAGGACACATTTAATAAGGGCAGAACAGCTAGAATTCAGGACTGATCCAAGTTGCGAAATGGATCAACCATAAAAGGGTTAGGTTGTGGAAAGATATGGTTGCATTTACTCTCATATACATTTGCCAGTTTGTGGGCCAGAGAGGGCTCGTCTATCAGGACTTTGATCACACTTCAAACCTGAGGCCGACTGTGGGGGATTAAAACAAACCCCACTTTGCTTTTGAAGTGCCATTCAGTGAAACACATGGCAAAAAGGGGGAGTTAATGTTTTGTATGTCCTTTACTGCACACAGTTAGTTTTTCTTAGATATGCATTCCCTAGGCGACTCAACTTTGTTGCAGTGCACTTAATACAAGCTAACAAGTCTTTAGGTCTTGGATACCAAATCAGACTAGTTGGGAATTACCTTTTCCTTAATCAAGCATTCATTTTTTAAAGTTTGATACTTTTGCATTTCTCTTTAGCTCATTGATGCTGCGTTTCTGTAGTAAACAATATGCACACACCGGACAACAAAACACCTAGCTATTAAAAAGAAGTATCTGCACAGTCTCCAAAGCAGACACAACATCACTTCTTCCAACTTAAAAAAAAAATAAGGAAAATGTAGTTGGGCTTAGTTTAAAGAAGCAACCTTTCTTAACCAGCTAGTAAAACAGATATTGCAATTGCACAGTAGTGTAAAAAATATCTAATTTAGTGGAGTATAATTTAGTAGAAGTATTAGAGTTGGTGTAACGTTTTGCCCTATTTTTGTCATATTATTAAAATACCAATATTTATACTTACAAAGACCTCTGTATGATTTAAATCCAATGTTGCCTTATTGTTTCAGAGAATATCACAGTGTTCTTTGCAGGTCTACCATATCAGGCCAGTAAATTGATCCTGAGGTCAAGCACCAGAAAGTCATTTAATCAGGTAAGCCAACAACCCTTATTGAAAGTTTAGAAAGAAGACCTGCTAGTAAGAGTTATCTTACAATTAATCAGTCGTTTTTGTTAGTAACTGACCAAGCGCTGTATCTTTTACTAAATAATTTCTCTATCTACCATGACAAAGCTTTGACAACACAGAGCCGCCCTAATATCAGTCCCTGATGCACAGCATTATCTCTCCACAGATGGCAGAGGAGCAATTAACAGCTCTGGTTGGTTGAGGAAGCAACAGGAAAACAAAGGGTGAGTGAGGATATCTTGGCAATGAATGTTGAATCCATCTTTCTTCAAAAGCACTTTGATATGTATATCTTGATGCAACACTCTCCAACTACATATCCGAATATCAAATCTGAAGATAAACTCTTTTACAGCCACTCTGGGTCAGTTAGCATTTGCACCACCACTCGTCTCACAGTTACTAGCCAAAGGTATTTTTGCTCACAGCAATACATGGAATAAGACTACCCATATAACAACACAAGTGAGAAATTCTCAGACCCAAGAACCAATACTATGGCTGCAAAACTAATTAAAAAAAACTTATCAGGGATTATAAATGAAGTTGAAAAATTACATAATCGACAAAAGCCTCAATTACAGCTGTTCGTGCAAATTTTTGTGAGTTTTGGCAGAATATATATGATTTAGACACGGATTACAGTGGTGAATTAGATTTTCATCTTGGTTACGGGTAATTTTTTAAGAGAGAGTCAAGAGCAGGGAATAGTTTTAGTGCACAGAGCAAGGCCACCCATCTCAATGTCAGGGACAGGTGCAACAGGTGGTCATGAATGATGGTTAAACACATCCTGGGTTTGGAACAGGCTTTTCAGTGGGGAGCATTAACTCAAGGAAACCGGGTCTCTTTAACATGGCCTCCATAAAAGCTTCTGCTAACCAAATGTCTTGCATGGCCTTCACCTAGTAGCCTTTTTGCAATATCACCGGATGTAGCAAAATGCACTTATATGGCCCATTAACACATAAATTGGCTAATGATTCAATGTTGCATTAAGTAAAAGTGTCAAATGCTTTTATATTTAATATAGCGTCATTGACTGACAGCAGTTTTGGCTTGCTAAATCTATGCACCTGGAAAGTCCAAAAAGTATCAAATATCTTCCCTGTTAAGGGGATAACCAATTCAAAACACACGCCTGTGATGTAAACCCATGAAAGTGAACCAGGAAACATCATAAGCGTAACAGACAAGACAACCACAGATTATTTCCAAACAACAGTTCTCAAGAGCAGATGAGTGGGTTTGGCTGGGCCCATTGTTACAAACTGCTCGACTAGCCTGTGAAAGCACATCAACACCCCTCCCCTCCAAAACACACACGCTCTAACATGTATGCACTCTCTAGTTGCCATCTCTGCTTCAGGCTGACGCTCTCTCACGTCTTTAGCGCAGACTGCAGGCAGCAACCCCCACCTCATACATCCAACTCCTCTGTGAGGCAGTGGGGTGACATTCCCACTAGTGACTAGCCACCCCCGCCTACAAGGCTGTCTGTGGGGAGAATGTCCGATCCCTGATGACACCCAAAACAGCAGATTCCCATCATGCTCTTACGAGCTCCTAACATGTTCTTGCATCATGCAGTTAAAAACACCAACCTGACAGTCACTGCCTAAAAGGGTTAACAGTTTACCAAGGATCGAAATTAAGGTCTGTCATCCAGCTTCAGTTTCAACCCACACATGAGCTACTCCCTTCACAGCACCATGTGTGGTGAAGCAGCCCCAAAGTGGAGACAGCAGTTGGGAATCATGGGGTGCTGCAACAATGGAGCCGGCTGAAACAAACACCACAGAGTACAAGCCCCACAAACATCCCCCTCCCCGTGTTGAACCATCTGATACATTTACTTCTGCCCTCACCTGTCAATCAGACTTGGGGGAAGGGAGTTAGTTATCACAATGTTGTGGTGGTGTGGCAAGACTAGGGAAGTATTAAAGAATAAAGTGTGTTTGTGGAAGTTCCTTGTGTTTGCGGTGGACAAAGACACAGAAAATAAATCCTTGATGGCTGATGGAGTGCTTATACTGGGGTGTTAGTCAGGGGTCACAATTGTTGCCCAATTGTCAACATCACGCATTTTCTCAGTAAAATTTAAACAATAAAATATTGATGTTTGTATCACAAACATGGTGAGACAACCAATGTGCCTAAGTTTAATGCCCAGTATAGAGCAACACGTTCCCCTTCTAGTACAGCTGCTAATGGCAAAATATATTTTCTTAAAGATGCAGGTGGGTGAGAGTGATACTTTTCATGGCACAGCATCTGGGTGCGAAACAAGGTCTTGGTATCCTTAATTTTTTGATGGTGCAAATCTCACAACCAAAAGCTTACTTTCCCGCCCTCAAAACTGCCGGAGCTCTACCAAGGGTTAGCTCCTCTCACATCAAACCCTCTAATTCAACATAGACAACATGGACACGCACATGAATGCGCACACACATTCTCGCCTATCCTTTACAATCAACACCAGGCGTCTGAGCTAAACGAGAAAGCGCTACAGATCCGTCGACACAAATCCGTTTTCCTCATCTTAATCCATCTGCTGTTCAAAACAAGAGCCTGTCCTCAGCTCTTGCTCCACCAGGCCCCATTGAGATTAAATCTCCATTTACAATCATAGAGCGTAAGGCCCAAAAGAAAAGGAGCCCCAGACAAACTGAAGCACCCTGATACAACCATCTCCCCTCTCTGGGGGAGACGCGATAAAAGACCCACCATCTGTGATTTAGTCATGCTTATGCCAGGGCCAATGATGGAAAACACGCATGTTCTTTTCAATACTGGCAAAACACACAACCCCAGGACAGTTCGAGGATAGAAAAAAGAGGGGCAGTTGTACACAGATGCAAGGTGAGATGAGCAGATAGAAGGAATTGATAAAATGGTATTAGGTTGTTAGAAAAAGAAAAACATCTGTCAGGGAACATGTGGACATATTATTTAGAACATCAATGCCTGACAGATTAATGAGGCTTTTGAAAATGGGCCCTGCGATGTCGGGTAGCGATAGGTGTTAATTAGGGGTGCATAAGAAGTGCAAATCATAAACTTTTTAAGGCACAAACAAAAGAAGAAATGGCAGGCAACATGTGACAGGCGTTCGGTGGCAGAAGTGAAATACAAGGATAAATGCAGAGTTCGCAGAATTTAGAGTCTTAATCACTAATAGAAAAACCATTGTAATCTAATATATATATTATTACCTGAACATACAGAACAACACAATTACTTGTCAAATGTACAAGATGGGATAAAACCAAAAATGTCGAAAGATCTCTTATCACTCATAGAATTAGCCATGGTAAGCTTATATTGATTTATAAGTTGTGATTACAAAGGACGCATTGTTGAGTATGTCAAGTAACCCGCAATTTATGTCTCAAACTGAGATCACGATATAGTGACAAAAGTTACAGAGTGACACTTTAAAACTGAAAAACCCAACAAGGGTCAATTAAAAAGTGCTTGTGCTGGTCAGTCATATAAAAAATGGATGAACTCAAGATTAATCAGTAATGAGTGTATGATCAGTAATGACTTTTTCCATCTACCTTCATTGCTGACTTTGCCCACTTACAGTTATCGGTTCAGAAAAGAATTTAACTCCTACTCTCATCTTCTGCTGACTGAAGGCTTGTACCCAATGCCGACAGATTGTTCTCCATCCACTTTTTCATACAAAATAATGAATAATTCACAAAACAAATAATGAAGACGTTTGCAAACTGACAAGCAACAAAACACCAAAGCTCGTCTTCTGTGTGCAGCCGGCAGGTCTAGCCCTCTAGCTGTGTGCACATATGAAGGGCGGAGGGACTCTGCTCCTAAAAGACTCGGGATCCCTCTGTTCCTGAGGGCGGTGGGATTTCAGGGCTCGTTTCACAGCCACACTGATAGGAAATCAAGCATGCTTCACACAGACAAAGAGCAGGGAGAGAGCTCAGGCGAGTGTGGCCTCTTCCTGTAGTGCACTTCTCTCATCTAGGCCAAGGATACTGAGTGTGACTGTGAAGTGTAACCAATGAACAATGTGCCAGAAGCCATTTTGTCAGCTTGCCAAGATGAATCTCTATTGTCAACCCCCGAAACGGATTCTCAGAAAAGAAAGAAGCTGACCAACACCTTGCTTCATAGAGTATCGCTGCTTTTGTAATATCCACGGTGTTGCTCAAAGCTTGCGCAAAGATAAGCTTTCGTTGACTTTGACATACATAAGTTTTATACATTTGGGGGTATATCAGAGTTTATCATTTACTCAGAACTACCAAACGGTGTTCGCAACAGGTGAAATAGATGACAAAGATGACCATGTAAAGGCCCCAAAACTACAAAAGAAGCATCAGAGATAAACATAAGGCCACCTTGAGAATAGGCTTTCTTGGGGGGAAAGACACTGTATCCTCTTATCAGCGGATTTGGGATCTCTTTAGAGATCTTTTTTGGGAACAGCCCTGGACGCGTGCCACGTAGGAGCTAAGAACAAACAACTGAATTATTAGAATTTTGAGAAGAAGCTTGTCAACCTGCTTGGATAACCTTCCATCAGTCTGTTGTGCTAGAGAGACAGTTTACGGAAAACGTAATCAAGAATATGACCTACCTTCTCTATCAAAAAAAATAAAAAATAAAAACTTTTGTAACTTCTCTCTCTGTGTAACTTTGTAACATTGTTGTAGCACTTGTTCACCTATTGTTGTATCGGCTATTTACCGCTTCATTGTCTCCTCGATTATTGTAAGTCGCTTTGGATAAAAGCGTCTGCTAAATGCCTAAATGTTAATGTAAATATGAGACTACGTTTATACGTCCACGTCAAAAGGAGCCGAAATCCTCAAAATATGCAGCGTTTTCCCAAAAAAACTTTATTTGACCTTACAACAATGTTAAGAGCTCACACACCACATGTCAATGTTTTGACAATGAACATGGCCTCAAGCAAACTGACCATGACAGCTAAATTTAGAGTCCTTCCATCAATTAAGCATTTTAATCTGAACATCCAACTAAACTGTCCCACGGTTTCCTCAAGTTTTTGTCTAAACCGAACAGAAGAGATTGCATGTCTAACAAGCTCTTCAAACAGCCAACCATAGTAGGATTATAACACAAGCCTAGAGTAATGACTTGAAAAAACGTCTCAATCCCAAGATTAAGGCGACCGATTGGATTATTCACAGTGCTGGTTTACATCCCATTCATGCGTGGCTGTGAAGTTACCAGGGTAGTAAAGTGGGAATGAGAGCTTTTGTGTGGAATGACCTTGGACGCCTTCACTGAATGCAATCAGGATGAATGTGGAAACGACTTCAGCGTGTGAATGCAAATCCCTTAACACTGGACTGACACACGCTCTCCGTAATCTGCGACTGCGCATAAAACGAGATTACGACACACGGGGAAGAGTGCTCGGCTCGTTTTGAAACAATGGCGCAAACTATTATGTCATGGCTAGTGCGGGGGTACTTTTTTTTGGACAAATCAGCATTTCGGACCAGGTGGGATTTAACTTAATCCGAGATGCTCGAACCCTTCCTGCAATAACAAAGCGACAAGCAGCGCACGTTTCACACGTATGGGGGTCGAGATGCAACAATGTGGCATTGCCAATCTCAACAATTATCCTTAGATTTAAAATAAAGAACACGTGTTAGGGGTTCCTATTACGTACAAGTACGTGAATAAAAGTAACACACATTTTAAAGTGTTTATTGTATACATAAACAAATGTGGATTTAGGCAAGGATTGGGATTATTCCTGACTTTTCAGCACCATTTAAAGATAACAAACAAACAAACAAACAAGGAACTCGAATCCAAGAATAAACTCGTAAATCTAGAATCGTGTTCAGAACAATGGGGAAGAAACAGCCAGCCCATCAAGTTTATCAAGTCAAGAGCAAATCTAGTTCCAGCACGACAACATGACGTGTAAGAATGAATACGAGCGACTTTAAACTAATAAAAACAAACATACGAACCACTTTTTTAATTACACTTACAGAACCGTGAACTCAAAGCCAGAAGTCGCATGTGACAATCGTGCGTGATGACGTAACACTCGACTGGCTGGGCTGCTTTTGTAAACAAATCAAACGTAAACAACGCCAACTGCCAAATTAAAGTCTACACAAAACACGATTTTAGGTATAAAATTAAACACAATTTTAATAGAATTTTGATCATGCGTGCATAATGGCACACAATTTGGTTTTAATTCTTACTTTTTACAAAAATTAAAATCAATTGAACATTTTTAAGTCAAGTTTAATGTTTAAATGATTAGTTTGGCGAACACACACTCAGATGCCAACTCGAGTTGACGGTTCAACGGCACGCGCGCGTGCAACGTAAACAAACCGGGCGGAAATGAAATCGAGCCGATGGTTTACACCGGAAGCACCGATTACCTCGATCTCGAAATCTGGTAAATTAAACGCCGTCCTGAAGAGCGAACAGAAGTGCGCGATGGCGGGGACTTCCCACCAAGATTGGATCTCCTCCACAGTAGTTGTACATCCCAGTGACATGTTTAAAGTCTTCCAGATAGTTTCCCGACACCAAAAAACACGAATTCCGATGAAAATGTGGTTTAACCGAACACCAAAACTTGTTGTCCGGTGGCCATCGCGACCCGTTGAGTCTCGCAGTCTGTTCCAATCCGCATTTCACAGGAGGGGAACAGATGGGCTGGACCGTACCAACTGTAACCAACGGGGGGGAACCAAGTTACTCAAGTTCGAATCAATCAACAGTGACCTCAATAAATCGACCTGATTATTGTGATAACTTTTTAAACTTTGTAATAACTTTTCCCACTTTGGGATGTCAAGAGAGGGGCTTATCCCAATTGTTACAATGTCCTTGTTGTCACGTGCCCCCCCCTACACAGGAAGTGGTATCTTCATTTAAAGGGATTGCACGCACATTTGAATTTCGTTGAAAGGGAAGTTGTGTTATTACAATACAGAAGAATGAAAGGACGTGTGCATGACACATGGGATACCATTGAGGCTTAGACGTTGCGTTGGTATTGTTGCATAACATCACTACACATTTGGAAGTTTTGGGGTGTATGCAAACACAGCAGTGCCTTCGACCTTTGCTTACCCACAGTCTACATTAGATAGGTGTCAGGGTTTGTAGTCACTCGGTTGAAAGGGTTTCACTGGTTTGGTGCTACATTGTTGTTGTTTTGAGTCAAGTTGGTTGTTGTTTACAAAAGTAGCAGCACAAAGAAGTAAACACAAGAGTGAAGTCGGATATGTTGTGTTGAGACAATATAAAGGCAACAAAAATGTGTTTGGGTTTCAATGTAAGGATCTAGCGACCCCTGTTGACAGCTAAGGGGACAGTTCAAGTTATGTCTATCATTCTTTTTAGATAGATGGATAGATGGATGGATGGATAGAGAGATGGATGGATGGATGGATAGTTAGAGAGATGGATGGATGGATGGATGGATAGAGAGATGGATGGAGAGACGGATGGATGGATGGATGGATAGAGAGAGAGAGAGAGAGAGAGAGAGATAGAGATGGATGGATGGATGGATGGATGGAGAGACGTACGGATGGATGGATGGATGGATGGATAGAGAGAGAGAGAGAGAGAGAGAGATAGAGATGGATGGATGGATGGATGGAGAGACGTACGGATGGATGGATGGATGGATAGAGAGATGGATGGATAGAAGAGAGATGGATGGATGGATACAGAGATAGATGGATGGATGGATGGATGGATGGATGGATACAGAGATGGATGGATGGATGGATGGATAGAGAGAGAGATGGATGGATGGATGGATGGATGGATAGTTAGAGAGATGGATGGATGGATGGATGGATGGATAGAGAGATGGATGGAGAGACGGATGGATGGATGGATAGAGAGAGAGAGAGAGAGAGAGAGAGAGAGATAGAGATGGATGGATGGATGGATGGAGAGACGTACGGATGGATGGATGGATGGATAGAGAGATGGATGGATGGATGGATACAGAGATGGATGGATGGATGGATGGATGGATGGAGAGACGGATGGATGGATGGATGGATAGAGAGATGGATGGATAGAAGAGAGATGGATGGATGGATACAGAGATGGATGGATGGATACAGAGATGGATGGATGGATGGATGGATAGATAGAGAGATGGATGGATAGAGAGATGGATGGATGGATAGAGAGATGGATAGAGAGAAGAGGGATGGATAGAGAGATGGATAGAGAGATGGATGGATAGAGAGATGGATGGATAGAGAGATGGATGGATAGAGGGATGGATAGATAGAGAGATGGATTGATGGATGGATAGAGAGATGGATGGATGGATAGAGAGATGTATGAATGGATGGATGGATAGAGAGATGGATGGATGGATGGATGGATAGATGGATGATGGATGGATGGACAGACGGATGGATGGATGGATGGATGGATGGACGGACGGACGGACAGATTGATACTCTTTCTTTAAAAAATACTTAGTACGTATGTTGTGTTTTTTCTTACAAAGACTGGCATTATTTCACTTACAATTGCTTCATTCCCTTCTTTTGT
Source organism: Triplophysa yarkandensis (assembly GCA_033220385.1). NCBI lineage: Eukaryota > Metazoa > Chordata > Actinopteri > Cypriniformes > Nemacheilidae > Triplophysa > Triplophysa yarkandensis. Next base: position 8,891,965 of record CM065677.1, on the reverse strand, counting down.
AAACCGTAGTTGTAAGTGGCTTTGGATAAAAGCAACAGCTAAAGGACTAAATGTATGTAGATAGTTAGAGGAGCTTTATCCGTCCCAACACCGTTACATGCTGTGAAATTGAACCCCCCTGACCATGAACACATATCACATTCAGAGGAAGACAGTTCAGAAAGGTAGCAAAATAAAAAAGGGAACTATTTGACACACAAGGAAAAGTATAGGCTCAAAAAGAACCTCTCTCTGACTGTCCATCAAATAGGAAAGTGTGAGATCAGTGGAGACAAAAAAGCCCCAGCAACATGCAGATAAACTTCACATAAAATTGTAATGTATTTGTCTGTCATCTTATTTATCTGTCTGTCTGTCTCTATCTGTCTGTCCATCCGTCTATCTGTTTACCTATGTATTTATCAACCTGTTTATTTCCTATTCATCAACCTATTTATCTCTTTATCTAGATTTATCTTTCTATCATCCATCCATCCACCCATCCATCCAAGAATGTGAAGGTGCGTGAACAATCAAATATAACTTGTTGCTTTTTTAATTAATTTTATTTCTTATGTTATCATTTAACATGTTAGGCAACATGTAAAATTTTATGTTCTTTTTTAAAGAATTAAAATAATTAAAGTCTATAGTTCATTGTGGATTGCGTGTGTGTATATGTGTAAATGTGTGTCAAGTATCATTAGTAAAAAGTTGTGCAACCCCTATCTATGTCACTGAGAGTCGCCACAAAGGGGAGGGACTTATTCACTGAAGGACAATGCATGTGTTTGTGCAACGGCCCCTGAGTGGCGGCTGGCTCTGTTGGATCTCTTCTGTGCTTGACTACAGCTTTTGCACACATTGTCAGTGTGCAGAGGGGGAAGAGGGAGGCTCGGTCGAACCCGTCAATGTACTAACTGAGGTAAGAACATTATTTACTCAAACAAAGTTGTAACTTTTGTGATATGCAGGGTTGAGAGAGGATCTATCTGGGGTTGTGGAAAGTGCTAGTGAGGGAAGCTTTAGGATGGAGGGGAAATCTCGCTTGTCTGAGTTTTTGGCAGTGGAGGGGTATGAAAAGACAAGGATTGAAAGAAAGCAGTGCTGAAGGGAAAGGCATGCTCAGAATGCCACTTGGCTTTAATTGAGACTGGCAGCAAAGGGTGGAGAAGAGAGAAATGTGAGGTTGTGATAAAAGGAAAGGACGGCCAAAGACTGAATGGTACCCAAATGATGTGAGTAAACAGATATTTAAATGGAAGAGACGAGGTTTGAAGTTGTAAGAAAGTAAGGGGGAGTAAAATGCAGATACATGAAACAGTACAAAAAAATGACAGTAGAGTTACTAAAGTCTACAGTTTCTGCCACGTTTTCTCACCGTGTGACACGGTTGGTTTATTCTACTGAACTTAACTAAAAACAAAGCACTGATATATGTATAGAAGTCTTTGGCTGTCTGACAAGTTAACGTTTTCATAGTTCTATAAAATCTCTTTATTGGTGATGCTGTTGATACCATGTTAGCTTTAAAATCCAGGCTGCTAAGCCCCTCACCTGTTCGCTCTCTCTCTAGGTTTATTTATAAGGTCACAATCTAATTCTCTGTAAGATTAGAGAGACTTTACAATGAGGATATGTGCCGCTGTGTACTGTCGTCTAATGTTAATAAAAGAGTTTTTGTGAAATGACCAACATAACATTGTGTTTGCTGCTGAATTCAACTTTGCTGAATTTAACTTTTCTCATTTGTTTTGATTTCTTAGAGAGGGGGTATTCTAACAGAAAGAAAGGGTGTGAAGGTTGGTGCACCGTGCCAGCTGGCTGGCTGGGTGAATTCTGGACGTCTGTACTGAAACCTTTGCTGCAGAGAGGAGAGTTGGAGAAAGTATTTCAAGTATGGCCAAGATGGCCGAGCAGAAAGTTTGGTAAATGTTAACTAATTTAGTAGATACATATCAAGTCCAATAGACGTTTAACATCCTTTTTGTGTGTTTATGTTTTGTGTGGATGGATGGATTTGCTTGTGCTTGTTTCTCTGTGTTCACAGCCTTCCTGCTAAGCTGATAAACGGGGGTGTGGCTGGACTTGTGGGCGTGACCTGTGTGTTTCCCATTGATCTCGCTAAGACCCGCCTTCAGAATCAGCAGGGTGCTCGTATCTATAGCGGAATGTGAGTGTAACGTCTTTATGAGGGCCTATAATACAATGCGGTGACACGCTTAATAGCTTTGGCATTGTTTTGAGATGTTAGGTATCAGAGAGGGTCTCACACTTTATTACAAAATTGTATAATATGCATAGGAAGCAATAAATAAGAAATAAAAGCATTTAATTGTTTCCCTGAATGACTAAGATGCAAAACAACGAAAGTCACATGTTTACCCTAAGGGTTTTGTTTAAATCCTTTTAATCAGTTTGCTTAGAAGAATCTGCACGAAACAAGTAAGATAAGGAATTCACTTTGATGGTGCTGTGAGAAACGCACAATTTTCTACTTTTATAGAACCGGCACATCAAATACCCAATGGATTGTGGGCTCTTTAAGAGACCAGCTGTTGTGTTTGAAGCTCTTTTTTCCTACTTCCAGGAATTCTTTGTGTAAGTCGGCTTAATGGTTTGGGACACACAGTTGTTGGAAAACAAAAAGCCAATAAAACAAGATGTATTTTCTACTGTTTAAGAGATTTTCCACTGTTTGTCCTGTTAGGCTTATTCTAGCTACCAAACATGAACAAAAGACTTTCAAATTTGTTAAGTAGATGGCAACATAAAACTTAGAATAACAGATTTGACAGTTACACTTTATTATGTGATTTATAATTTTTATGAAGGCTGGATTGTTTGACGAAGACCATCAAAATGGAGGGCTACTTTGGCATGTACAGGGGTAATATGTTTTTTTTATTCAGTGCTACATTGTTCAACAAATTAGAAAAATGCTTTTTTATTGGATTATATCATACTATGTTTAATATAGGAGCTTAGTTTATATATAATACACTTGTTGGTATTCTCAGAATTTCATTGATCTCCATGTTCCTCTCAGGTGCAGCCGTAAATCTTACTCTGGTCACTCCAGAGAAAGCCATCAAACTGGCTGCCAATGACGTCTTCAGGCAAAAGCTCTCCAAAGATGGGTAACAACCTGCCTTAACTTAACTGTTATACCTGCTACTCAAACAGTCCCACAAAAGGCTACTTACTAGAAATCTTTTCAAAATCTCATCGACCCCATCCATCTCTGTTACCCCTAGAAAATTACCTCTGTGGGGAGAAGTTCTTGCTGGCTGTGGGGCAGGAACCTGTCAGGTGGTAATCACCACCCCCATGGAAATGCTTAAAATACAACTTCAGGATGCTGGAAGGTTGGGTAAGTGTTTGCTTTTCTCTCTAGAGTGTCATCCCGGATGTGTAAGTCCCTTAATTGACTTGGTACAAAAGGTTAGCCAAAAATAACCAAATATATGTTGGTGTAAAGAACAAACCATGTGTCTCTAAAACAATACTGCCATGCAAACTTTGCCACAACTTACTGCTTTTGTGGGGCAGAATACATTACAGAACACTGTATTTTTTTTATTTATGCTTTAAGAAGATAACCAAACAATTAGATTAAAATGTGATCACCGGATTACCTAGTTCACCTTTGAGCTAATAATCAGTTGACATTTTCTTTGTTTGTATCTACAAGCTGCTCAGCGGACTGTCGCTGCTTCTGCCTCTGCTTCTGATCCAACCCCCTCACTGGTCGCCTCTCAGGCGGCCCAGTCAAGTGCCAGTGCTCCCCCTCGGAGCTCAGCGACGCGTATCACCCTGGAACTTCTTAAAACCAAAGGCCTGAGAGGTCTTTATAAAGGTGCAGGAGCCACGCTGATGAGGTAAATTTTTATTCACAGAGCATTTCTTTAAATTAGCTTCCCATGGGAAAGTATGGATTAGTAAAAGAGCTATACAAATACAACAAAACAAAAAACAGGTTTTGAAATCTACAATCAGCCAAGTGACTTGCAATGCATCCAAGCTATACGTTTGATTTGTTTGCATGTTTCCTTGGAATTGAGTCAATGTCCTTCATGTAGCTAACAAAGCATTACCAGCTGAACTACAGGAACACAACTGAGCTAGAACTGATAAATTGCATAAATAAATAACCACAAACTTAAAATCATACATTCTGTCCTCACAGATTTTTATGAATTACTTTTTTTTTAATATATGTCTCTTTATGACCATGTCCAGGATGTAACATGCACCAAAAGGCACATTTGGTATATCCATTATCCTATCCAAGGATATTACTATCCAACTATAAAGATGTTAAAGGGATAGTTCATTTTAAATAAAAATTATGTCATCGTTTACTCATCTTTTTAGTTTTCATTTTGTGTACTATTAAATCAAACAAAGGAATATATACAAGTTTGGATCAACTAGAGAGTAATTCATGACGGAATTTTCTTTTAGGTGAACTATCCCTTAATAAAAGCAGAACCATAGTCCTGTGAAAGAAAACAGGCATCATGTATGCTTGTTTGCAAAATTTCAATGGAAACAATCATATGCTAGCACTAAATTGAAAAAATAGTGACATTGATAATTGTTTTTTTTTATATCTCATGTCATGCTAGATATGTGAAAAATAAAGAAATTAGCATCTATGTATAAGGGGGGAAGCAAACAATCCCTTTAAGTCATTGCTATTCCTTCAAACCCACACACTTGTTTGCGTATAAAAGGATGATTATACGTCACAATGACCTTTGACCCTTTACTGTGAACAACACCCACGCAAATAAACCCACTCACCTTTCCTTACACCCCCTTCATTGTAGACTGCCAACGGTGTGTGATGTAATCCCAGCTGAACTGATGTAACCTACACAGCTGTCAGTTCCGATCTGTTGTTCATAGCTTGTAATTAACTGTAGGCGGCATTCTCTGCTTAATGGAATTCTAATGAGAGCAGTGACAGCTTAATCTCAATCTGTTGTCTCTTATCAATGGCTCGCCACATCCTTCAAACGCTTGCATCATATTTCTACATTCCCATTTGGAATACGTTCCTCATTTGTCGTCATTTAGTGACCGAATCTACTAAGACAAATCGATCAACTCTAAACCATCAATAATGTCCTGGGGTTATGTCCACATTTGTGATTGAGGTCCTATATCTATTATTCTTCAGGGATGTTCCCTTCTCGATGATCTACTTCCCGCTGTTCGCTAACCTCAACACAGTGGGCCGGAGAGATCACCATAGCAACCCCCAGGAGCGGGCCCCCTTCATGCAGTCCTTCATGGCTGGATGTGGTGCCGGGTCCGTGGCTGCAGTAGCTGTCACTCCTCTGGACGGTAAGATGCAGTTGCTTATAAATGTCAGTTTCATTTAGGAACAAAAGCATGCGATATTCAATTTGTTTAAAAATAATCTTTTCCTGCAGAACACAAAATAAGATATTTAGAAGAATGTTGGGAACTGGCACCCATTCACTTGTATTAGTTTTGTGTCCATACAATGCAAGCTAAAGTGAACGGGTGCCAGTGCTACTGTCGTTTACCAACATTCTTCCAAATATTGTTTTTTTGTTCTCTGCGGTAGAGGCAGTCATACAAGTTTCCAAATGACTAGAGGGTGATACTTATGATTCGCAGTATCAAAGTTTATGAATTATCGGTACATGGCAGCTGTTCCCCAGTCACTCTCCACATTTCATGGGCTCAACATAACTCTTTTGTTGGGTGATTACTTGACCCCATGTGTTGTGGGACAATCCTGCAGAGATCGGTAGACTAAAGTATTTTATTTGTTTAAAAGAAAGTGCTTAATATGCATCATTTGCTTTCAGAAACATGTTGTGTTTGACTTGTTTCCAAGTCTGTAGTTCCTTTGGTGAGACCTTTGTTGCCTAAAACAACTGTTAAGGAGACAGCATGATTGGAAACCGGAAAAGTTGGCATGGCTTGTAATGGCCCCTATTTCAAGATTTGGCAGTGGTGTTTGCAACATCACATTGTTTAGCTCAAAATAGACTGAAATACATATCACCTAGTTCCATTTCACTTTGCCTGTATTAGGTGACAGTTCACCAAAAAATGAAAATTGTTTTATAATTTATTACCCTCTTGTCATTTTAAGTGCGTATGACTTTCTTCCCTCTGCAGAACACAAAATATATTCTGAAGAATGTTGCTAACTGGCACCTATTCACTTGCATTGTTTCTGTGTCGACACAATAGAAGGGAATAAGTATCGCTGTTGTTTGGTTACAAACATCCTTTAAAATATCTTCTTGACAAGAGGGTGAGGAAATGATTACAGAATTTTTTATTTTTAGATGAGACCATCACTTTAAATGTGAGAGTGGACAAAAGCAGTTCAGATTATATCAACAACAATTGCTACTTAGTTTCTAGTGATGAATATGTATTTTCATTATATTTTCAGTTATAAAGACGCGTCTCCAGACCTTACAGAAGGGAGAGGGGGAGGACTCATACAGAGGCATCATTGACTGCACACAGTAAGAGTTTTTATGCAATGTTTGGCATTTGAACCATTATTTGATGTAACAATAATATTTCAGATATGTCACAAACTATGGTATTTATATTGTATTTCAAAACATAGACGCATTTTAAAACGAGAGGGACCAGCCGCATTTCTCAAGGGAGCAACGTGTCGAGCACTGGTCATTGCGCCACTCTTTGGCATCGCCCAGGGCGTTTACTTCCTGGGCGTTGGTGAGCATGTGCTGGGGCTGCTGGGATAGCTGCAGGTGATGTCACCTCAATCATCAAACAGTACTGTTACGACACATGACATGGCATAAAGCGAAGAGATGAGTGATGAGTGAAGACTTGGAAAGGAGATTTTGATGAGTGAAAAGAAGGTAATAATGGAATTTAATTCACATACCCGACCAAAGGAGGTTCAGATACTTCAGAGAAGGAAGAAAGAAAGATATGTAATGCTAACATGAGAGCCACTATTGCACACTTATCATGTTAAAGTACATGAAAGCTGTAAACAGGGTTCTTAAGGCAAGGCAGGATCCTGTTTTAAAAGCCCCTATTTACCCAAATGTTTTAATCTACATAATTAAAGATAAACATGATTAATGGTTAGTGAATGAGTTTGATATATATAGATCAAGTGTAATCTGGTTGCGACTTTAATCTTTTGGTAAGTCTGGGCTTCTGAGTCGAGGCCTTCCTGTGCACACGTTCCTTTGTGGGATGAGACGTCATGTCTTGTAGGCAATATAATGATCATTGTGGGCTTAATTTTTTAATGCTTTTATAAATTATCTTGTTCATTTCACAATAAATGTAATGCAACAAAACCTTATTCTTGCTACTTTAAAAAGGCAAAATGAAACAAATTAGAGAAAAGGACCAGTGGCTTGAAGTTGTGAAAACATTTACCATATACAAAAGTATAATATATTATTCATTTATATTATATTATATGTTTTGTTTAAATATAAATAGTGGCCAAGGCTTTTATTCAGAAATATTATTTACTGTAGTGTCTAAACTTTACACAGAAATGCTGATTACTTGAAAACTAAGTCCAAGATTAATTGTCTATCCCTGCAAAAATAAATAAAATAAAAAAAGATCAGACTCATTGTGCAATTTATACAACTTTTTTTTCAAAATAAAAGATCCTCAATGCATTAATAGCTTTCTTTTATACACCATGTTCTTTGTAGGGTTAAAAATATAACATTTCAAAGTATGATTCTATAAACAGTCATATTAAATGGGGGCAAAGGAAAAATTGACTTCATAAAAAAAAATCTCTGCTTTATTTTTCAGAATGCTTTTGTATCTTAAAAGGTGCATAAACACATGTTAATAGTAATTTAATTATGCAAAACATGTGTTTGTGTACCAGAATGGATGCTGTACAAAACAAACAGCAACATCTATTGTAATTTGCTACACAAAGTGTTGTTGTCGAATTTTGTGGATGTGTTTGTTTTACCATTACAGAAATGCATCAAAATATAAACTGTTTTATTTTTTTTAATATAATGCAACACAAAGTATTCCAAACAAATAAGGCCTTTAAAATGCGTATATAGATAAAACAAATACAAATGCATATATTTGACCTAAACAGAATGAGGTTTTTTACTGGAAACAAGCTAGGCTTCTAGCTTAGTTCACAACATTTATAAGGCACTTTAAGACAATGTAAATTCCTATGTGCTTTTAAGTGTTTGTACAGACAGGTTAAGATCAAACGTCAGAATTAGGATTCCAAGTAAATATCCATGTTGAAAGATAAATCAGCCAAAGGGGTTTTCCTGGTCATAGTTTTCACAACCCCATGAAGTTTTTATTTTGGTCTATCAGACCAGCAAAAGGTACTACAAAGCAAGTGGTGGGCCTACAGAACCAGATATCAACCTTTGACTGGATCAAGAGATTTTCATTAGGTGACATGAGCTGCAGCACACGAAAGTGATTTGGCAAAGACCTTAAAAAAACAAGACGAAACTTGACCAACACATTTTTCAGAACTACAAAATAACAGTTTACAGCCGTTCTCCCAACTTTGTGATTTAGAAAGGGATTTAGGGACAAATACAACTTTGTATTATTATTGATTAATCCATAAACTTGCGATTTGGGTTCACGCCAAACAGATTCACTCTGATTTCAGGCATCATCTGTGAATGGTAAAAAAACAGTCATAAATACAATAAAATTCATAACAATGTACTTCAGGAAGTGGTTCGAAATCCTACTGTTCTCTTTAAGCTTTGTTGTATAGTTTTACAAACTGACAGGTTTCGAGTTACTGAGCGTTTTCTTTTTCCCCACCTGTTGAGCTATGAGATCTAGTCTACTCTCCAGTGTGTTAGACACTTTGATCTTGCCGTCAGCGTTGTAGACCTCAACACCTCCAGAACTGAGGATACAAAGCATATACAAAGGCATGATACTTATTATATAGACTTAAGAATTAAAGGGACAGTTTATCCCCCCCAAAATGGATCATCAATAACTCACTCACAGAAAGAAATATCTCAACAAAAACTTGACCCCAATGACCACCCGAGTAGAATTACCCCAGAACATTTTGTTGTCCTTCATTCTTCAAAATGTATAATTTTGTGTTCATCAGAAAAAAAGATAAACTGCTTTGTAGTAAGGTAGTCAATGGGTCCAAGAACTTTCGTTATAAGAATTCTTGAGGAAATCTTTCAATATTTATCAGAACAAAGAAATGTGTGCAGCTTTCAAACAAGTCAAAGATGAGTAAATGATGATATTTTTGGTTAAACTATAACATTAAAAGGTGTGTCTTACATATTGGGTGATAGAAAGTTGTTTTCATCTATGCGCACTTCAATGTTACTCTTGACTGCCCCTTTGTAGATAGGAATGTTCTTCTTAACAGCAGCCTGGAATAAACATGCAATTCTGGTAATAAACTGGTATAATAATATATAATAATTTTATTTGAATGTAGAAAGATCTTACTTGCACCAGCGCTACATCTTCCTTTCTGCATCGGATTGTAACTTTGGGCTCCAGCAACTGATAAAATCCCTGTTGAAATCATACTGGTTTAAATTACTTTTGAGATTTGAAATAAAGTCAATTATACCATGAAAATTTTGAAATTTACCGCTTTAAGATGACAGTTATTCTGTTTCAATGCTAACAATACAATGTAAGAAAAACATAAATGAACAATTACAATTCATAAACTTGGTTGAATACCAACCTGTAACACTAGCCCCTCCAGCAGTGTTGGATACTGGTTTTGATCTTTGGCAATAGTGGCCAGCCGTTGTTGTGCTTCATTTAGGAGATCCTCCAAACAATCAAAGTCATATTTTTAAGTTTCAATGCTTAGTGATTGTATCAGAGACTTTAAAATCACATAATAATACCTTGATCATGTCATCACGGGCTTTTAGCACCTTCAGTCTGGCCTGATTCAATAAATTTGACATCTGTCTAAAGATCAAAATAAATACATTAAATCTTCAAACAGATGACTCAATTAAAAAAACAAAAAAGTACTTTCAAACTTACATTTTCTTCTGTTGTTCGATCTGTTTCTCTTTCTTCTCATAATACTCCATTATTTTCACCCTTTGAGTCTGTACCAGTCGTCCCTTCTCGATATTAAACTCTTCCTCTGCCTGAAAGCCACAACACGGGTAAAGTTAAAGCAGAAAAGTAACTGATTCCATCTCCATATGCTTTTACTTAGCTTATTACCACTTTATAATACACTACCTTGGCCTCAATTTCCTCTGCCTTCTCATTGGCTTCCTGCTCAATAAAGGCCATCATGTGTTTGATCTGGAAGAGATCGGTTTGAGTGACATTAAAAAAAACGAAACCGTGTAAGACAATTGTGTTTTTTGGTGATTACAATTTGATCCCAAAGTGATCCCAAACCAGCTAAGCCAATATTGTAGCTGAGACAATGTTGTGCAAAATTACAATACAAAAAAATAGATCAACCTCATAAGTAAAGGCATCGTTTACCCACAAATTTTAATGATGTGATGAATTACTTAGCACTAGTTCTTGGACCCCAGTGCCTACTATAGTACGTGTCAAGAGAACACCCCAACTTTTTATGCTTTTACGCTACATTCTTCAAAATATCGATAAAACAAAAAATATAAGGTATTTTTCCTACTATGGTGGTCCATGGTGTCAAAGAACTGTTCTGTGAGCATTCTTCCAAATATCTTTATCCGTGTTAATGAAACATTCCCAGATTTAGAGCAGCTCAGAGGGAGTTGTATTTTTATTTTACTTTTATTTTGAAAGCCTTCATTAATCATGTGTTATTTCTAAAATAAAATAAAGATAATATTGACCATTTGGTTAGATGATGTAATAAAAATAAGTGATTAGGAAATTCCATGATGTTGTGATTTCCTCTTTTGACATTTCTACTCACGTGATTGGTAGAATTAAACGCTTTATTTCTAATGTTAAATGCATAATACAGTGATGACATAAAAACATGTTTTAACCAATGCAGTGTTATTCTATTATGACTGAACAAACAATCAAAATAATGCTAATAACTTCTGTATATTACCTGTCTCTGAACGTCTGCGTCACTGAGCGCCATTGTTGATTATTTTAATTAACAGGCTTTGATTTAAAGATGTATTTAATATAAATGTATATATACAACAATAGATTGTACTCCAATTACACTAAAATTAACTTCACAGGGACTTGTTGAACATCTAGTTCCGTCTATCCGAGTCAGCTGACGTAGACGCCACAATCACGTGTTATACATCACTTCCGGTTTAAACTCCGCCCATGTTTTCCTCACGTGCACACACTTTATACTCTTGAAAGTGTTTATTTATATATTTTTATATTTTTTTATATTTTGTTTTTAATAGCCTATGTTACATGTGTGTACATTACAAGGGCAGATAAGCATGATCTGCAAAAAAAAAAAATACAAATATTAAAACAAAAATAATTTGGGAAAACTGGGAAAGCACTCTTATGGGAATAGTCCCATGAGTTATAATCTTCCAGGTGCATTACTTTTGAGTCAATGTGAAACATGCTGAAATGTACACCTGGAAGCAAATAAAATGTATTCAAGGATTAGTTCATGTGAACTTGTGTTCCTGAGAGCTTGTGTGTATAAAAGCAGCCCATAAATGCAGAAGAATGACATTTCCTGCACATGACAACATGAAGCTCTTTCTAGCTGCCTTTACACTTTTGCTTGCAGTTCACTGCAAAGGGTGAGTTACATACATTAACATAAGAGATGAGTTGACACACTTCAGATTCAACCTCATTGTACACTCGGAAAAGTTTTGATGTCAAACTTTTTACACTAAATTCATTTGTACATTTAATTGATTTAAAGTTAAGCAAACATATTGTTTAAATTTGTGAATATGGAAGGAAAACATTAAGTTAAAAAATGATCTGATTAACTCTAATTTCTAATAGAATTTACTAGAAATAGTGGTCCGGATTACTAGTATATTTTTGTTTAAATTAACTTTATATTACATACACCTTCAAAAGTATTTATACATTTGAGAGGATTTAACTGTTGGATTTTACTCAATTGTTTTAATATTTTCCATTTTAAAAGTGAATGTTTTTACTTTTAAATTTAAACTCGATTTTATCAAGTAAATAAAAGTGTTTGTTGTTTGGTTATTAAAAAAATGACACGGTATGTCATATATTAAACATACACTGAGTAATGACATGAAACAATTTACACAAAAATTTTTTAAATTTAAAAGCTTTGAAATTAATTAAGTATACTGTTTAAATGATTTTAAATGTTAGTAAAATATTAAGTTCATCTCATTAATTCAGATATATCTCTATTAGAAATCACCAGAAATGTTGGTTTACATTACAAAAGTAAATCTATGTTAATTAAATACCTTCATTACATGAACTTTAAAAATGTATTTGTAAATTTTATTCAACTGAAAAAATTCTATTTAATCTTTTTAAAAGGTTTCTTTTTAAGTTTATTTTTGTGGTGTTTGCTAGGCCACATGAAAAAAAGTTTACAGTGTATTTTTTGTTTATTATGTTATATTCTTAAAGACTTTGGATTTCTTGACAGAGACCAAGTCCTCAGAATTTATGCAGGAACTGAAGACCAACTTGAGGTTGTAAAAGGGTTGAAACAGGATCGGACTGTATGTAAATTTTAACTCTACCTGTCATCCTGTTCATTTAAATAACATTGATGTTAATTGTGAATACAAATGTATTATTTAATCTTATAGTTGGATTTTTGGACTGATGGCATTTCTACCAATCTGCCTGTTGATATTCGTGTGCCTCATGACAGTCTGTTAGCTGTCAAAAACGTTCTCACCCAAAACAACATCCCTTTCACAATCATGATCAACAATGTGCAGGTTAGAGATTCAGAAGCAACTATACAACAAAATTGGAAAATACACAATGAAGCTTTACAACCTGACCACATCACATTTACATCAAAACCTAAAATGTTATGTGTAATTCATTTTGTTTGTACATTTTTTAACTGTGTCTTAGGAACTTCTGGATAAGGAGAGGGCAGAGATGGTGAGTAGCGCAGTGATGAATCGCAACACCAAGAACTTCAACTTTGCTGCTTATCACACCCTGGACGAAGTGAGTTTACTTGTGAGAACTTTTTAAAAGACACATAAAAACTAATGCAAAATAACAAACTTTGTGAATCTTTTCATGTACAGATTTACAGTTGGATGGATACTCTTGTTGCCAGTCATTCTAAAGTCGTTTCTAAAGTGCACATAGGTGACTCTTATGAGAAGCGTCCCATGTATGCCCTTAAGGTGAGGTCATCAGAACAGATTATGTAGACATTTTGAAAGATTAGAAAACACTTATTTTGTCTGGTTTTACAATATATTCCCAACTGTATCCAGTTCAGCACAGGTGGAGAGAAGAAACCGGCAATCTGGATTGATGCTGGAGTGCACTCCAGGGAGTGGATCTCCCATGCCACCGCTGTGTGGATTGCCAACCAGGTCTGTTGATTATTTCTTTAGTACTTAGTAAAGCTTGTTGGTCACAAAACCAAAAATATTTTTTAATAGGTTATGAACTACTAACATATTAATGTGTTATTTAAATGTACTCGTCATGTTTGCAAAAAGCACTAAATCTATGTGTGCATTATGCACATTTCTCGAAAGTTTACTAAATAATAAATGACCTTTGTATAAATTGACAACTATTTTATGTTAAATTTGATGTTGGTAAACTAATACCTTAAAAAATTAATTGATTGTTTCCCACCAATAGCTTGTTTATCCCCAAAAACTTTTTCTGATGAATTAGAAATAACAAGGAACTAAAAAGTAACCACAAAGTGACTGTTTGGTGTTTGTGCAACATTTGGTAATGTGCTGACAAAGATAAACATGTGATTACCTTAAAGGATCACACCTAATCTGATATTTTTCTAGATTGCAACAGACTTTGCCGATAATCGTGCCCCTGTGCCCAAAATCCTCAGTTCAATGGATATCTACATGTTGATCGTGGCAAATCCTGATGGATATTTCTTCACCCACAAATCCACATCTGTAAGCAATCACAAACATCCAGTAATGTTTTGACTAACATATAATGACTTTGCTTTTTTCTATCTTTAATAAGTCATTTTACCGGTTGTGGCGTAAAAACCGTTCTTTGACCTCTGACCCCAAATGCTTTGGAGTTGACCTCAATCGTAACTGGGATGCAGAATTTGGTGGTATTTTAATGTTATGTTGCATTCCATCTTCTTGAAACCGAAAACAACACATTAAAGAAACCTTTTCAACACATGTCTGTTCGTATCTCCTCTCAGGTCCTGGAGCCAGTAAAAACCCCTGTGATGAAGACTACCATGGTCCTTCGGCTAATTCAGAGATTGAAGTGAAAAATATGGCAAACTTGATTTCGAGTCATGGCAACTTTAAATCTTTCATTTCCCTTCACTCATACAAACAGCTCCTGATGTATCCCTACAGTTACACAGGAGCAAAGGCTTCTGACCAAAGTGAACTTGTAAGTCAATCTGCCTCTGTAACCCTTATTGTTGCTGGCTTTTATGTACAGTAATTATTTGCTTTAAATGATCTGTGTTCGTGAATGGTAGCAAAGTGTTGGTGAAGGTGCAAGAAAAGCCCTCAGTTCCTGGCATGGCACCGTTTACAAAGTTGGCAGTATTTATAGCACAATTGGTAAGTGAATAACTTTCCTCATTTTGTATGAACATTCTGTTCTTTAAACTTGATATTCATGTCCATGAGTCAAAAGCAATGGCTTCATTTATTTTGTCGTATCATAAGTATACCATAATTTAATGTTAGCTACTGCATAAGCGGAAACATTTCAATATGCATGAAGCCTTTAGTAAAAACAAATGCTTGCGTGTTTTATTACAGAACAAGCTAGTGGTGCAAGTGTTGACTGGGCTTACAATCACGGCATCAAATATTCCTTTGCCTTTGAGTTGCGTGACACCGGCAAATACGGATTCCTCCTGCCTGCAGATCAGATTGTTTCGACATCAAAGGAGACCTGGCTTGCTATCAAATATATAATGGAATATGTTTGTGATAAACTTTAAGATCATTTTTACAATGTCTTGAAGCTAATAAAGCTACCAGGGATGCGTAAATGATTTGGAGACCTTTGCTTAATTACAAGATAAGCAGATAAAACTTAAGAGTTAAGTGTTAATTTGTAATTTGCTTACATTGTTATACCAAATCTGTCAAGAATAAATTCATGCATGTAAACGGCTTTGGGTCAACTAAGTTATTTTCTTCATAATTGTTTTTATCTTTGAACTTCAAGGTGGTGGTATGTTTGAGAATAGCTAATAGTTTTCCTTTACTTATATCACTTTCCTAAAGTAAAGGTTTCTTTTGGTTTAATTAATTCTAAAATAAATGTAGGTGGTTTAATGCCATAGTTCCACCAAAAACGAGAGTCTCATTTACTGAATCTCATATAACATGTTCTCATTTACTGATCCTTTTGTCATTTTAAACTAGAAGGACATCTGTTAAAACACAAATAGAAGACCGTTTGTAGAGTGTTGGTGACCAAAAAACATTGGTCCTTATCCTCCTATGGGCAGAAACCCATGTCAATGGGGACCAACAATGTTCCTTTTCAAACATTCTTCCAAATATCTTCTTAAGTGCTTTGCAGAAGAGAAAAATTTTCAAATTCCAAAATATGTGAGTAAATAATGACATTTCATTTTTCAGGTCAACTAACCCTTTAATATATAGGGGATACGTGAAGTGTGCATGCCTTAAAAGAATAGTGACCCAAAAACAAAATATTTCATCATTTTTTTACTTTTAATCGTAAACCTCTTTAATACATTGTCTTCTGGGAACACAAAAGAAAGTTTTTTGAGAAACGTTGGTTACCAAAAACATGATTACATTGGTTGGACACAAAATCCATTTCTCAAAGCACCTTTTTTATTTTCCACTAAAAAATGCATAGCATATCTGTTGCTGACATTTAACACAAGATGCAATCTTTGTATATCTTGAAACAGACTCTCGTGTGAATGTCACACTTGCTTTGACCTCATTTTAAAATCCCTGAGAAACATTACAGCTGGGACAGATACACATTCAAAGATCATCTGTTTTATCAAAGTCAAAGTCAGTTATTACCTTGCATCAAGACTGATTTTGTGATAGAACTGAGAACTCAACATGTGGCACTGACTGTATAAGAGTGGCACAGCTATGAAAAAAGATTCAAAGATCATTTCCAGAGCAGAGAACCATGAGGATCATTCTAGCTCTTTTTTCTCTTTTGGTCGCAGTTTACTGTGAGGAACTCTTTAATGGGTATGTTCAAATAAACAGATTAATATTTGTGCAAACACAGTATTCTTAATGTCATGTATCTACTGTTTTAAAACAGAGACCAAGTTCTCAGAATCCATGCCGTAAATGAAGATCACCTGAAGGCTTTGAATGAGCTGGAAGAAGATGTGTATTGGGGGGTATGAAGATCTTCTACTCTTCGATCACTGTTGACAACTATCACTGCAATTCATATGCACAATATAATAGTATTTTTTAATATAGCTGGATTTCTGGACTCATGGCCACTCCACGGATCTACCTGTTGACGTCCGTGTGCCCCACACCAGTCTGTTTGCCGTTAAAGACTTCCTCACCGAAAACAACATCCCTTTCACAGTCATTATCAACAATGTACAGGTGAGAGATTGAGGAAACCAAAACACCAAAGATATCAAATGTTACACCTGTTTTTCTATAGGAAGGATTATGTATGCAATGGAATAGTGCAATGTTTTGTTCTATTAAAGGAACTTCTCAATAAGGAGAAAGCAGAGATGGTGAGTAACAAAGCCATGGAGCGCAGTACCAAGAGCTTCAACTTTGGTGCCTATCACACACTGGATGAAGTAAGTACACACACTGTATGTATATTTATAAAGTATTATGATACAGAAGATGAATAACATTTCTGAACATTTTTGATATTTTAGATCAACAATTTTATGGACAGCCTTGTTGCAAGTCACCAAAACCTGATATCCAAAGTACAGATCGGCTACTCTTATGAGAACCGCCCCATGTATGCCCTCAAGGTAAAATAAGTTAAAGAGAATATAAAAAACACACTATAAATGAAATGATAAAAAAAAACAGTTTTTGACTAGTGCAGGCCAGGTCCATTTAAAATAAATGTTTTTAGTTTACTTAATATACATGTACATATTTAAGAAAAACATAAAGTATAAAACGAAATAGATGTTTTTTAATGAGAGACACATTACACACAAACAGAGGGGTTCACATACATACGGTGGGGAGGTATAAATGTTATAAAACTAGACCGCCGGTTTTAGTTGTATCCTGCCTCTGTTCTATCTTCGTCAGAAACCTACAATACATCATTTAAGTGAGATATACATGTTTATAAACACGTGTTAATATTAGTGTTTAAAAATTAAAAATAAAAATCTGTAGAATGAGTGTGCTAACACAGACAAGGAAATATGTTCAGATGTATTTCCCATATTCAAGTTTTAAGGTGCTTAATGCAAACAGTGTAATGTGGTGGACATTTAACTGGTCATGAGGTAGAGGGCCTGAGGAATGAAACTTTTCCTATGTCTTGCTGTTTTTGTGCACAGTACTATAGCGCCGACAAGACAGTAACAGTTGAAACAGAAAGTGTTTCAACTGTTTACTCTGGATGAGTAGAGTTCTTGAAGTGTTGGAAGGGTAGTGCCAGTGATACGCTCAGCAGTCCCGACCATCTGTGTAGTTAGGAGGTCAGTTTTGGAGGCTGAGCCAAACATTTACATTTACATTTACATTTAGTCATTTAGCAGACGCTTTTATCCAAAGCAACTTACAATAGTCGAGGAGACAATGAAGCGGTAAATAGCCGATACAACAATAGGTGAACAAGTGCTACAACAATGCTACCGAGTTACACAGAGAGCGAAGTTACAAAAGAATTTTTTTTTTTTTTTTTTTTGATAGAGTGAGTAGTTAGAAAAGAAGTGAGTTAGTGAGTTAGGTGTAGCCGGAAAAAAACAGACAGTGATGGAAGTGCAGAGGATGGATTCAATGAACTTTACCAGCTGGTCTTGCAACAACAAACAAACTTTTATTTTGAATGTGATTAATCACAATTAATTGTTAAAACCAACGATTTCAGTTCAGCACGGGTGGTGTGAATCGACCAGCAATCTGGATTGATGCTGGAATCCACTCCAGAGAATGGGTCAGCGTGGCATCTGCAGTGTGGACTGCCAACAAGGTAAACAAGCTGAACAGAGCTCCTAATATTACATATTTAATGAATAAATGAAATAATATCTTATTTCTCTAGATTGCTACCGACTACAGTGTTGATGCCTCCATCAATGCTCTTCTTAGTCAAATGGATATTTACTTGATGATTGTGACCAACCCTGATGGATACGTATTTACTCATACCAGTGTAAGAGACTTGCTGTGTGATGGAGTGTTTTACAAATGAAACAGTGGTTGATTTCAATTTATCAATTTCGATTTTGCTGTTCATTTAGAACCGCATGTGGCGTAAGACTCGATCTGTGAATTCTGGCTCGTCCTGCGTTGGTGTTGACCCTAACAGGAACTGGGATGCTGGCTTTGGAGGTATTGTTTAAAATATTTTTTCAAAACTTCAAACCAAAATATTGTTTCTATTTGCATTTATTTTAGAACTCAAACAGTGAATAACAAGTTAACACTCTTATATTTACTTTTACGCATCCCACAATTATATTTTCATCACAGTTTTTGTGTGTCTTCTACTATTGTCAGTCTATCTCATTGCTTTTGAATGACTTTGTCACTCCAGGGGTTTGATTTAGTTGAAATTCCGCTGGAATGACCACAATGCAACTAGAAATGATGATTGAAAAATATATTATGTGTCTGTATAACGATCAATTTCCATAAATTCAGAAAACAATCAATGTTTCTTAGGGGTTGGTGCCAGCAGTAACCCCTGTTCTGACTCATACCACGGCCCTTATGCCAACTCTGAGATCGAAGTGAAAAACATTGTAGATCTTATCAACAACCATGGCAACTTTAAATCCTTCATCTCCATTCACGCTTACTCTCAACTCTTAATGTATCCCCACGGATACACCTGCACAAATATTCCTGATCAACCGGAGCTTGTAAGCAACTTTTCCTCTTATTGCTTCATATAATCCAGTGTGTATTGTTTAATCACTCATCTGTTTTGGGTTACTCTAGCACACTTTGGCGACCGCTGCATCCAATGCACTAACTTCTCTGTATAACACCAAATATCAAGTCGGAAGCATCTGCAAAATTATCTGTAAGTGTGGACCTGTCTGTGACATGAGATGTGCCACATATAACCTATGGTCTCTCATTCTGAATGTTGGTTTCATTGTAGACCCAGCAAGTGGTGGAAGCATCGACTGGACCTATGACATTGGCATCAAATATTCCTTTGCTTTTGAGCTGCGCGACACCGGCCTGTATGGTTTCCTCTTACCTGCCAAACAAATCATTCCCACTGCAGAGGAGACCTGGCTTGCTCTCAAATACATCATGGGATATGTTCAGGATCATCCTTATTAGTACTATGACAAACTACTGTAACTAGAAATAAAAGTATAAATGTGTAACTGTTTTATTAAATGTTTTATTTCATCATTTATTGCATATATTAAAAATTTGCATATGTTTATTTCAATTAAACATTAAAACATGTATATTATATATACTACATATTAAATTCATACATTAAAAACACAGACATTTTTGACATTTTAATAATTAATAATTTCATAAATAATTAAATTTTTTTGGTGTTTTTAGTGATAATGGCATGTAATGTCCAGCAGGGGGAAGCATGCACCCTCTCTGAAAACACAGAATAAACGCATTGAGAATAATATTTTTAATATTATTACATTTAAAATAAATATATTTATATATCCACACACATAAAATTATTCTGATATTTATTTACTTTATCAGAGATAAACATAGATTAGTTTAAAATGATAACGTACAAACTTTTTTGTAATGTGAGAAAACATTTAGCTAAAGAAATGCTTATTATATATTTTATCACTGCAAAACCATGAGTTTTTATATTAAAATAAAATGCAAAATATATATATGCAAGTAATATTTTGTAAAGTCCAAAAAATATAAAAATATATTTTTATTTCGACGTCATGAATAGTATATACACATACAAACTGTGTTTAGATAATAAAATAAGGATTTAAAAATAAACCTAAATTTATTTTATTGGTAAATCTGAGTAAAAAACGCAGATGCATCACATGACGCAGAGCTTTCCCGCCACTACGTCAAAGTCTGTCAATCACTTTCAGTCAGTTACCTGTTCCCTCCAAACTTAACCAAACATGGGTTACCTAAAACAACTAGACCTCGAAAACTTTAAATCTTGGAGAGGAAAGCAAACTATTGGCCCATTTAAGAGATTTAATTGCATAATTGGCACTAATGGATCAGGTAAGTTGATAGTGAGGCTAATATGTGTTGCTAACATTACAAACCACTTAGCTAGCAGCAAAGATGTCAAATTAATACATTAACTTTTACATTATTTGTATTTTTTGAGTGCTGAACCCATTAGAAATGCTTTTATAGGAATGTGGTGTGGTTATCATATTAATGTTTATTACCTGTGTTATAATAGTGATATGTAGGATCTTACTACACCATGTGCAAATGCTCTTGAATGGGATGTGCAATATATTCATTATTATTAAGTTTAAGAAGAGATTAAGTGGTTAAAATATCATTGTCAAATGGTTGTTATGATGCATTTGAACTGTAGATTGTTTTTGAATAATAAAGTATTGATTGTTTTCTATTTTCAAGGCAAATCTAATGTGATGGATGCTCTTGGATTTGTGATGGGAGAGAGGGCGGTTAGTCTTCGTGTGAAACACACTAGAGATCTCATCCATGGTGCCCACATTGGCAAGCCTGTGTCCACCTCTGCCAGCGTCTCCATGGTTTACTGTTGTGACAATAATGAAGAGATGATCTTCTGTAGAAGCATCTCAGGTCAGCGTCTCCTTAAGTATCCCATAAAACACATACGACATGTATTGATCAATAACATTTTTCTCTGTTATATACATGACATTCACATTAACACATTCACTGCGTTATAAGGACACTGATTTATATTTAATGGATTTCTTATATATGGGTATGGTTTACTTTTCCAGGAGAATCCTCTGAGTACCGTGTGAATGGAAAGCAGGTCCCTTTGGTCAAATACACTGGAGAGCTGGAGAAAATTGGCATTGTGGTGAAAGCGAAGAATTGCTTGGTGTACCAGGTACTTTCTTAGCGTTCTGTTGGCACTCAGTCATGAAACGATGAAGACTTGAATTTAATAATGTAGATTCACATGCGTTTCAGGGTGCCGTGGAGTCCATTGCCATGATGAATGCCAAAGAACGCACAAAGATGTTTGAACGAATTAGCAACTCCCAGGAACTGAATGAGGAGTATGAAGCCAAGCTTGCGGCCCTACAAAAGGCCAAAGAGGACACCCAGTTCCACTTTAACAAAAAGAAAGCAGCCACAGCTGAGAAGAAACAGGTCTTCAAGGATAAAACGGAGGTATGATGCAACACATGAGATATTACACAAATTATCTACACCACTGCAGTTTGAATTGCATGACCTCATGATGTCTCTCCTCAAACTTAGGCTGAAAAATATGAGGCACTGGTGGATGAAGTCAAAGAACATAAACTCCAGTTGATGCTGTTTCAGCTTTTCCACAATGATAAAAAAATTGAAGCACAGTCAGAGTCACTAAGAGATAAACACATGGCTGTTTCGGAGCAAAAGAGCAACCTGGATGCCTTTGAGCAAACGGTGAAGGCTCGTAAAAGAGATCATGGTCGCTTGACCCGAGACCTTCAGCTGCTGGAGAAGGAGATCAGGTTAATGGCAAAAACAATGACAACAATCACATATTTTATTATTTTAGGTTCATTAGCTAAATGCTGTTATTTTATAGACTTTTGCTATTATTTTATTTGATCCACACTTCTAGGGATCTTAATGTCGGTTAATTTTCCCAACCTACAACTGCAGGTCCTTACCAGAACAATAATCGTTAACAATCAGATAAGCATACTTAACACATACTTAATTCTTTTTGCACCTGCAGTGAGAAAATAGAGAACAACAAAATTATATTATTTAAACGAAAAAATAAAAAGGCCTGTCACTCATAGCAAGAACACAGTTCTATCTACCTGAATGGGGAGGTAGATATTTCCTAAATTGTTAGTAAAAGTCACAATTAAATCAGTATCTCGATTAATAATTAAACCTGACATTAACCAAAATATACAATTAATTTCCCAAGCTTAGACTACAATAGAAATCACCTTAAAATGCTTCTTCAGCTTCTACTCACGTGAAGCACAAGCCTCAACTTACAGTAGCTATGTTTCAATCCTCCAGTATTATGTGCATTTCGCAAGATACAAAAACAAAGCGCTGGACTGAAACTCCAAGATGCGCATTCATTTAAAGAATAAAAATCAGAAAATGTGTATCAGGAAGTAATGATTTTGATTCCTTCAGGTAACTGGATGGAAATTATGCTTTTTTCTCTGAAATATTTTATATTTAATTCAAGCTTTGTTTACATAGGTATAGTACACAACTTTGTATGGAAACTTCCCATTCATTTTATAGGTAGTGGTGCTTAAATATCTCTCTTTTGTCTTAAGCTACATTACTTTCAAATTAAGTATTTAAAACGCCAACAATCATAACGTTTTAAAACGATTAAAAATAAGCTCTTGTCAGAAATTGAGGGACAATGTAAAGTAGCAAGTTACTTGCCTTGCATTGAACTGACCTGATTTTCTCTCGCACGTAATGGTCCGTTTTAAATTAATTATAATAAAAAGTAGTTTTTTAGTTATTTAAGAATCATCAGGCATTTCAGTGCATTAAGTCAATAAAGAGAACATGGAAAGGTTTGCTTAGGAAGTCCGGTTCTGTATTTTTTGGTCCACAATATAAATATAGTGTCAACAAAATCATAAATTTCCTGCGTTTACCACATTGTAAATAATACATGAAATACTATTTCTTAAAGCTTATTATAAATAAATAATAATAAAAACATTTTAACCGTTTTACTGAGAGAATTAATTGGTCAAAAAGAATAACTTCGGTTAAACGGTTAATATATGCATCCCTACATGCTTCATAAAGTTTATCTGATTGTCTAATATCTAGATCCCAGGAGCAAATTCTCAGTCAGCAAAAGCCTCAATACGTAAAATCCAAAGTAAACACTTCCCATCATGAGCACAAATTGGAGGAAGCAGTCAGAGTGCTTCAGAAGAACCAGAAGCAACAGGGCAAAAAAGAGCAGGACATAAAGGAGCTAAGGACAGAGTTGGTTGAGCTGGAGAGGGCCTGGAAATCCTGTGTAAGGGAGATGGAGGAGGAGGAGGCTCAAAGAGGAGCCGGTGTGCAACTAGACAAGGCCCAGGTAAAGCAGAGCAACATTTCTTTGAAATAAAATGATTCTAAATGAAACACTCAAGAATCTTTTTACAATAAGAATTGGGGTGTTTATTATATTCATTTATAAAACTTTCATTGTAGTTGGAGCGCTATAAGAACCTTAAAGAGAAGGCCAGGAAGAATACGGCCATTTTAAATCAAAAGGCAGAAAAGCTACACTGGGAGGTGCAGGCTGACCACGAGAAGCTTCAGTTTGACCTCAGAAGGAAAAATGAGATACAGGTGGAGTGTGTCATTGATAAGAATTTGTCAAAGTGAAACGGTCAATTGTTTTAAAGAAAGAAACTTTAACTTTTAGGTATTTTTGTTTGCTTGCAGGTGAATATTAAACACTCTCAATCTCAACTTGAAGATTTAATCAGAAGAGCAGAAAAGCTGGAGGAGTATGCCAACACCTCTAAGTATGTCACTTTACCTATTAAGCAGATTTTACATGAATATTTTGCTTCAGTCATTAATTATCTCATATTGTTTGTGTGGAAATACAGTCTTGTTGAAGTTGATGATCAATAAAATCAACCACTCTTTTTAAGTTAAAGAATACTTTAATATCTTTGCCAATGTTTTGTATGCTTCAGAAAAACTCTGGAGGAGCAATGTCAGCAGGAGGAGCATTTGGCAGAGGAACTGGAGAAAGGCCGTGTGCGAATAAAGGAGGTAAATGCAGAGCTCACGCATGTGATAACAGATCTGCAGAATGCTCGCTTGGATAGCCAGGAGAACCATCGACAGCAGAAACGCAATGAAATATTGGAAAGCCTCAGGAGACTCTACCCTGATACGGTGGTACTGTAACATTATACTGTCATAAATTTAAGTTTTAGGATTTCAAAATGTGCAACATGCTGCTTTTTGACCCTTCTCAGTATGGCCGTCTGGTTGACCTGTGTCAGCCCATCCATAAGAAATACCAGCTCGCCGTCACCAAAGTGTTTGGAAAGAACATGAATGCTATCGTTGTAACATCTTCTAAAGTAGCTCATGACTGCATCAGATTACTGAAAGAGGAAAGAGCCGAACCAGAGACTTTCCTTCCTTTTGACTATATAGATGTGAGTCAAATAGCACAGGTTTTCTGGTAATAGGGGATTATTGTTTTCCTAACAACTTTAAATCATCAAATATAACGTTTTCCGTAAATGCAGGTACGCCCTCTAAATGAGCGTTTGAGGGAAGTGCGTGGAGCTAAGATGGTGGTGGATGTGGTTCAGTGCGCTCAAAATGCCCCTCAGCTTAAGCGGGTTGTGCAATTTGTATGTGGGAATACCTTGGTCTGCGAAACGCCGAAAGATGCCTGTCACATTGCTTTTAATGGCCCTGAGCGCCTTCAGGTGAGTACACTCACCCATCACATGATGCCAAGTTATTTAATTAAGTAATATATTTGCACTTACTAATGAATTTTGAATTGGTATGTAGACTGTGTCTCTTGATGGCACGTTGTTCCGCAAGTCTGGGGTGATCTCGGGAGGTGCTGTGGACCTAAGCAGCAAAGCTAGGCGCTGGGAGGTGAGAGAAATGAATCAACTGAGGGAACAAAAGGAGCAGCTGACATCTGAGCTTCGTGTATGATTTTTGTTGTTGCTTCTTTTTACGCCACATTTACATTGTTTTACTTCTTTCTTTCTATACATAGTATAAGTTTGGTATTATGTACAGGCTCTGTTGAAGCAAAAGCGTAAAGAGGCAGAGTTAAATCAGATCAGGGCTCAGTCTCAGGGAATCCTGACTCGCCTCAAATACTCCACTGCAGAACTGGACACCATACGCAAGAAGCACATCCCAGCATGCCAGGCAGCAAGTTACACACCATGAATATACTCTGTCTTTCTGTGTTACCTCTTTCAGCCATCTTTGCATGACAGCTATGAAAACTTTGGCCATAACTTTGTTTGAATGTGTCTGTGTGCGTGTGCGCGTGTGCGTGTGTGTGTGTGTGTGTGTGTGGGGGGGGGGTAATCTACAGGAAATTTCTAAACTCCGAAGTGAGCTTTCAAACCTTGAGAGTCAGGCTGAGATTCAGACGCAGGCTGTTGAACTGAAGGACAATGAGATGAAGGCCATCCGAGATCAAATTTATGAGGTCATCATATTTTAGGATTTCTACAGAAAATTTGAAAAGCAATGTAAATGAAAAACTATAATTTTCTATAGAGAAAATGAGTTACTTCTTAAATATCAAGTTTGATATCAGTAATTAAATTCACTATAAATTTAATCTTTGACCTTATTCAGCCTTATTTGGTCAATATTAAATAAATCAAGATTTTATCTCCACAGAATGTTCTTACATTATTTAGAAACATTTAATGTAGTCTGTAAATCACAGAAAAGGACTTAAGCTGGGTTTTTATAGTCAGGGACACAATTGTTAGCCTTTGTGAGTGCAGTCTATATAAATCTGATTTTTATTCTTCAATAAAAAATTACCTGGAACATTATGAGGATTAAATGGTTGAAATTGGAGCATTTTTTCTTGTACCTTTATACAACTTGGCTCTATCATTTTTACTTCTGAAGTGCATTTTACTCATCTTCTGCAGATGGAAGATGTTATATTTGCAGACTTCTGTGTGGAGATTGGTGTTTCTAATATCCGTGAGTACGAGCAGGATTATCTCAGACTGCAACAGGATCTTGAGAAAAAGCGGTAAGGCATACACAAAAACAGCCTCTTATTAGACAACACATTTAGTCAAGTGGCTAATGAAATCTCCTGCACGTCCAGCCTGCATTTTGAGTCACAGCGCACCCGTTTAAGTACCCAGCTGGACTATGAACAGGCCCAGCTGGAGAAAAACATCTCACAGATGAAGCGAATGGACGAGAACATCCACAAAGAAGTGAACATCATTAGCAATATGAAAAAGGCAAACTGATTAACCACTTTTTAGAAACTTCTTATAAATAATTTACTTCTGGGGAATTTAAGTATTGGATGAAGTGGTCTTTTGAAATAGTGCAGTCTTGGCTTCTGTATATTTTAAGCCGTGCTCTGGGTTCTCCACCTCTTTCACAGGAAGAGGACAGACTTCTGGTAGCTGTGGAGGAGACACAGTTTCATCTCCAAGAACTAAATGACCAGCTGGTGGGAAAGATGAGTTTAGTTAATGATGCAAAAGCTCAGCTTGAAAAGAGCAATAAAAGCCTCCAGGAGAAATCCAGGTGTGTGAAAAACCCTTGTCGTTTTCAATGAGATGATGCTAAAAATGATAGGTTTTTTAATGTGTTTTATTATTAATTATTTATAATTATTTATTAGGGTACTGGTGAAAGTTCAGAAGGAAGTGATCCGTGCAGAGGCTGCTCTGGAACACTTGAGACTGAGCAAACACAATTTACTTATTGCTTGCAAGATAGAGGGCTTACCTTTACAAGTACTTGCTGGATCACTAGATGACATCAGTGAAATCATGGTGAGTACAGAGTAACGCCATCCAAAAATGAAACTTTAAAGATCAATTGTATCTATACAGTTCATGGTGACCACAGGCTGTCTAACTCAAGAATCCCTTGATAACCAAAACCGTCTTAACTGCAGCTGGACTCAGAGTCTCAGAGCATCAGCACGCTGGACATTTTTGAACGTGAAGCACAGATAGAGTTTGATTATTCAGAACTGGACATGAGACTTAAGGTAGGTGTATAACATGGATTCTGTTGCACAAAAAGCCAACAAATGACAGTTGATGCATGTGCATGTTTGTGTTTAGGCACTCACTGAAGAAACTGAAGTGGAGGCTGAGTTAGAGAAACTCATAGAGGAAGTCTCTTCTCTGGAGCATATGATCATGGCATCCAGAGCTCCCAACCTGAAAGCTCTGGAGAAGATCAAAGAGGTGAAGGACAGCTTTTATGACGTCATGGACGGTACAGATGCTTCAATCAGATTTAATCTCATATTTTTACGATAGAAAACACTAAAATGAAATACTTCATTTATTTCCTCCATGTTTTTAAAATGTTTCTGTCTTTAACCCACCATGCTTAAATAACCCCTTTGTGGATCAGCGTTTAAGATCAGCACACAAAACACTAAGAAATGCAGTCAGGAGTTTGAGCAGGTCAAGGCCAAACGCTTTAATTTGTTCAGCCAGTGTTTCGAGCATGTGTCTGTTGTCATCGATCAGATCTACAAAAAACTCTGCAGGAACACCAGTGCACAGGTCAGACTTTATAACCTGTTCACTCATCTATGAATCACACATTTAAAAATGTGTTATTGTTCAGTTGATCATGAAACTTTTTTTATTGTGTGTCTGCTTGTCTTGCAGGCCATTCTTAGTGCTGAGAATCCTAATGAGCCCTACCTGAGCGGTATCAATTATAATTGTGTGGCACCTGGTAAGCGCTTTATGGCTATGGATAACCTGTCAGGAGGAGAGAAAGCCATTGCTGCTCTTGCCCTTGTCTTTGCTATTCACAGGTAAAAATGCACAAACATTTTTTAGGACTATAGAGTTGAAAATTAAAAAAAATCTGTCATCATTTACTCTTCCTCTTGTCATTTCGAACCTGTCTGACTTAATTGAACTGAACACGAAAGAAGATATTTGAAAAAAGTTACTTGCTTAATGAAGTGGTACCCTGTCACTTAACCAGCGGAATTGAATGTGTGGCAGTTACCATTGTTCCACAAAATATCTTCTTTTGTGTTCTGTGGAATAAATAAATCGTACTGGTGGAAAATGTCAATAAGGAACAATTGATAACAGAATTCTCAGATGTTATGGATGTACAGACTTGAACATTGTGTACTTTGTTTGATCGCAGCTTTCGTCCTGCACCATTCTTCGTGCTGGATGAAGTTGATGCCGCCCTGGACAACACCAACATAGGCAAGGTAAGACCAGCCATCTCACAATCCTATGAATTTGTATTTACATACTTTAACATGAGTGAGACACTGATGTACAGGTAACAGGATTTTTCCGGGAGATGTCTAAGAAGAGCTGTCAAATCATCGTCATTTCCCTAAAGGAAGAGTTTTACTCACGAGCAGACGCTCTCATTGGGGTCTATTCTATGGTACAGGCACACATTTAAAGATTATTTATTTTATGTTAAATGAGCTGTTGGCTTTTGAAAAAGAAGTAGATCATGTTTTATTTTTTATTAAAAATATAAATTTTTGATCTTTGTCTTCACAGATTGATGAATGCATGTATAGCCGTCTTCTCACCCTAGATCTCACTCCGTACCCATTAAATGATGAGTATGGCAGTCAGAGAGTATAAGTAGGAATAGGATTAGGAAGAAGAATTAAGCCGGTGTTATTTTACGAAATCAAATGTTCATTAAATAGAATAAAAGAATGTTGTTTAAAACATTGTTGAATAGAATGCAAGATGTTTAATAGGAGAAAATGTTCAGAACTGTTTCGAAACTAAATTAAATTGCTTTGAAGCTGTTAAATAAGTTCTAAAAGAAGATATGTTTTTTAAGTAAATGTTGATATAGTGTTGATATTCAATTGTTTTCAGAAGTTGTTCTATGATAAAGTTAAATGTTAAGGTGGTATTATGTGTTTTAAGTGTTACTATGTGAATTTTAATAAATTGTTGTTTGTAGTTTTGTTCCTCTTGTTTTCCTCTTTTACTGTCTAATGGTCACGGTCTTTAGGACATTATGATCTCTCATCAGGGTGGAGTTTGACAGAAAATAAGCAGCATTCTTTCTCTGTTCACCCATCTCTGCTTCTTCACCTCAGTCTTATAAGTTTCACCCCGTCCTAGAATGTAAGTTGTGTTTAGCATTTCTAATGGAGTCTTACACAGCGGTCATTGTCCCTCTCAGGAACGATCTCAACACTCTGGATGCCTTACGTTTCTTCTTCTGGGTTAGTTGAACGATCTTTCTTTCAATTGGCATGTGATTTTTGTTTGTGTACACATTGATGTGATCAGGTCTGTTTTTCCTGTCTAGACCACATTTGTTTTAAATATAGCTGAGACAACCATATATTGTGTCCCACCTCTTTGTTTTTGGTACATTTTCAGTTTCTTAAGTGCTGTTTTTATATGTGATTTTATCACTAAGACGATAGAGATATTGTAATAGTTTATTTTCAAACTCAGCAGCATCAGTAGTTCATTCACAGTTCATTACTACATTCCCACATAAGTTCACAAATACTTAACAAAGACATGGTCTATTTGTGTTTTGCTTACTCTGTCAGTGGACATACAGATATAAGGCTGTAAAAACAAGCACTTTTATGATACACCAAAACTGTATACTGGTGCATAATTTTGCAGGGCATTAAATCATATATAACATATAAAATGTTTTTTGCAGGTGAAGAAACTGAGAGACTTGGAAAGAGAGAAAGACCTTCTGCTGATGGGATTACAAGCTATAGAGCAGGTGCGATACAGATTATTTTCTCACCCTGAAGACATCATCAATACAACAGAGCAATTCCAGAATGGAGAGATAAGAAAAGCGGGTAAAACTTCACACTGTTGCTGGTGCACACCCACCGGGTAAACTGGACCTTGAGGAACCATGTTTGTGACTCCAGGAGACATAATCATTCTTTGGAATTGTATTCCAAAGTTATTTAAATGAAAGCATTAGAAAAAGCTTTACCGGTATACCTGTGAAGAAGTGTGGGTTTTTGTCTGTGTTTGTGTGCTTTTATGCTGGGTTCTCTTCCATTCTTACTGTATTGTACACTGGTTGAAAGTTTTGGCACACTTAGTTGCAATGTTTCAAAAAATCTTTTTTTGTTTGCTTAAATGTTTGAAATGTTTTAAGGAGATACAAATAGAATTTAGCAATTCAATAAAAATGTTTTTGAAATTGATGACCTACTAAATAATGAAAAATTAACAGCCAAAAGAAGCAAATAATAATTTGGTTAAAATGAATTCTTGATAAAATAAAGAAAAAAACATTTCTCCAAATTCTCCTGTCATTTTGTGACTATAGCTAGTCAAAAATATCTTCTAGAAATGTTTTAGTTAAATGTTTTGTAACCAAATAATTTCTACAGTAACCATGTTTTATTTCTTTATTTAAATATGTTTATTATTAAAAATGTGGTAAAAAACGTTTTTTTTTATTGCAGAATGCATTCATCATTCATTTTAGTAATTTATTAATTACATTTTTTGTCACAAAATCATTTATCAACCTTTGTTTGATGTCATTATTGTTATATGTTTATTATTCAAAAATGTGGAAAAAAAAGAAACACATAGATAAGTGTCTCAAAACTGTTGCAGAATTTATTCATCTTTTATTTTAGTATTTTATTAATTAAAATTTTTGTTACAAAACCATTTATCAACCTTTGTTTTATGTCATTATTGTTACAAAATCATTTCTAAAGTGACCTTTGTTTTGTGTCAATATTTCTATATTTATTATTATAAAATGGGGAAAAAAGAAACACATAGATAAGTGTCTCAAAACTGTTGCAGAATGCATTCATCTTTCATTTTAGTAATTTATTGATTAAAATTTTTGGAACAACATAATTTCTACAGTAACCATGTTTTAGTTCTTTATTTAAATATGTTTATTATAAAAAATGTGGTGAAAAACACATAAATAAGTGTCTCAAAACTATTGTAGAATGCATTCATCTTTCATTTTAGTAATTTATTAATAATTTTTTTGTTACAAAATCATTTTTAAAGTGACCTTTGTTTTGTGTCAATATTTCTATATTTATTATTATAAAATGGGGAAAAAAGAAACACATAGATAAGTGTCTCAAAACTGTTGCAGAATGCATTCATCTTTCATTTTAGTAATTTATTGATTACAATTTTTGGAACAACATAATTTCTACAGTAACCATGTTTTAGTTCTTTATTTAAATATGTTTATTATAAAAAATGTGGTGAAAAACACATAAATAAGTGTCTCAAAACTATTGTAGAATGCATTCATCTTTCATTTTAGTAATTTATTAATAATTTTTTTGTTACAAAATCATTTTTAAAGTGACCTTTGTTTTATGTCATTATTGTTATATGTTTATTATTCAAAAATGTGGAAAAAAGAAACACATGAAAAGTGCACCAAAACTGTTGCAGAATTTATTTATCTTTCATTTTAGTAATTTATTATTTACATTTTTTGGAACAACATAATTTCTACAGTAACCATGTTTTAGTTCTTTATTTAAATATGTTTATTATAAAAAATGTGGTGAAAAACACATAAATAAGTGTCTCAAAACTATTGTAGAATGCATTCATCTTTCATTTTAGTAATTTATTAATATTGTTTTTGTTACAAAATCATTTTTAAAGTGACCTTTGTTTTATGTCATTATTGTTATATGTTTATTATTCAAAAATGTGGAAAAAAGAAACACATGAAAAGTGCACCAAAACTATTGCAGAATGCAATTATCTTTCAATTTAGTAATTAAAATAACTTAATAGAGTTAACTGACACAAACTCAACACACAATATCGTGTGTTAAACCACCAATTGAAATAAATTTAAGAGATTAATTTCAAACAGACACATGGCTGGGACTTTTATTTTGAAGTGTGCTTCCGGTTCAGTATAATGTGGCGCTGAGTTCAAGCGCCGGTTGAGTGTTTGCTGTGTTTGTGTCCCCGGATGAAGGAAATGTGTTTAAATTAAAACTTTACATGATGCAGAGGAGAAGAAGCAGCTCGAGCAGTGGGAAAAGCATCAAATCCCGCAGGATCAGCAGTGTTGGCTTTGATGAGTTTGGCTTTGCTCTCAGTAAGAAAAGAGATAAAACACAGAAGCACAGATGCCATGACTACAGGTGCACGAGCTTCTTTTAATCCAGATGATCAAGTTTACGCAAATCCTAATCTCTGTTGTGTCACGTGACAGTGTGTTAAACTGTTTTTCTTCAGCTATCCTCAGGCCAATCCTGTGAAAGTGAAGGAGTTGTGTGAATTTCTCAGCTATTGGAATGGATCCAGCTTCATTTGCAGGAGTCAGGTGTGGATATATCCCTCAATTAATCAATTAACAAACAATCAATGAAGAATCTGATCAATCACATTTGAGGATTTGGAATTGTATTGATTTGAATGCAAACTACAACACTTTGAAGTGTTGGGCCAAAACAATACTCTCAGATTACTCTGTAAACATTCCTTTGTTTTTTTTAAACAAGATATTTAGAAAAATGTTGGCAACATCATAGCAAAACAAACACAGATGGTCAAGAATGCTCCTTAATTCTTCAAAATATCTACTTTGTTTGCATCGGTGTCCCATGAATCTGTTGTATTGTGATATATTTCCAAACAATATTAAACTGATGTAATTGTTTTATTTGCTTCCAATTTCAGATTGAGAGGTTTATTCGCATCGGTATTCCTCCAGCTATACGTGGACGAGTTTGGAAGTGCCTCCTAAACATCGACAGCCTCAGAGTGTCCAGCTCGTTCGATTATGAGGTACACATAAACATGACGCATGTGTTTTTGATTTGTTGGTTTTTAACATGCCCACATTGGTTACTACAGGCATGCCAGGCTGAGATTCGTAAGCCGCTGGTTGATCTCGGTGTCAGTGAGTACAGTATAATCTCTTCCATTGACTCCCTGGTGGATACGGAAAATGAAATCAGCAGCGGACAAGCTTCAGGTCTTCCCAATCCTGACCTGACGCTCTTCAAACAGGTCGCCCTCGATCTACGTGAGTTAATGTCTTGGCCGCTGAAACCCAGTTACCCCGGGTGGTTATCATTGCATTGTTCAATGGCCTCCTGGTATTTCATATCAGATATTTGCACACCGCTTTCCCAATAGTTTCATTGTGTTACACTATTCTGAACATGTCTGTAGTTTTATTACTACGGAAAACCTTGTGCAATATATCCATACGAGCACAGTTACAAGGGCCAATGTTAAAGTAGTATGAAACTGGGCAGAGTGTTAGGAGTTGTGTAATCTTTTTCTTTGAGTAAATCATGTAGCACAAACATCCCTTGAGGTTCATGACGACGTGCCAAGTTTGACATGAATTGTTTTCATTTGAACATTCATCTGATTTGTACCCGTCTTGAAAGCCACAAGGGGGTGGTGCATTATCACACTTGACCTTGTGTGTTTCAGGGTGGTTTACTTTTAACCCCCAACTTCATTAACAATTTTTATTAGGTTTTGATATATAATATTCATAATAAGAACATATAAAATTTTAATTTTAATTCATGATAATTTGAACTATTTAGTATTTTTAACTATTATTTTAACAATTTTTTAATATAGTGTGGCCTATTTATACTATTCTATACCGGTTTTGAAAATGACATAATTTGTAAGCAATACTCAAAATCTTATGTGCATAGGAAGGTCATTTCCAACCCATCGTTCTCTAATGGGAGAACGTCCTGAAGCCATTGAGGGCCAAGCCAAACTCTTCAGAGTTCTCACCGCATATGCCAGATTTAATCCCCAGATCGGATACGTCCAAGGTAATCAACTGTTATATTTTTATACGTCATCTCATTTTAAACTCTGTGTTTGTTGCATGTTAACACAATCCCATGAGTCTAGAAAAGTGCCGTCTCGTGGGTGTTGCGTGTCGAAGCCAGCACTTTTTTAGTGGCTAATAAATTTATTTCCCTTGATGTTCAGGCTTTTTCGTTTCACAACAGGATTGTGTGATGTGTTGTTTCTCTTAGGAATGTCCTACATAGCTGCTGTGCT
Source organism: Triplophysa yarkandensis (assembly GCA_033220385.1). Taxonomy (NCBI): domain Eukaryota; kingdom Metazoa; phylum Chordata; class Actinopteri; order Cypriniformes; family Nemacheilidae; genus Triplophysa; species Triplophysa yarkandensis. Next base: position 8,857,671 of record CM065677.1, on the reverse strand, counting down.
CCTGATGATCCTGTCTGAAGAAGAGGCTTTCTGGGCTATTGTAGCTCTGCTGGAGAAGCCCAAGTATCTGTCAGAGCTGTTTGATTCCTCTGTGAAAAAGTGAGACTTTCATTCAATCACCGTTTGAACTTCACACATGCACATTAAAGGATTCCTTATATGGGATATTCCTTTTATATATAGTTTTTTTTTTAGCTGTAAGGGAAATTATAAAGGTAATAATGTTAAAGGCTGTAATTACCAGTATTAAAGACATTCAAGCACAAAATGGACCTTTTATGAAGATAAACTGTGGTTTACCTAAAAATTATAATTTGGTGGATTTGGCTTTGTATGACTTTCTTTATTCTGCTGAACACAAAAGAAGACATTTGTAACAATGCGGGTACCATTTCACTTATATATTCACTTACAATACAATAAATGTGCGTCTGAAACTGAAGTTGCTCAAAATGTGTTGTCACCATTTGTATTTTGCTTCGCAAACATCTTTCGTTTTTGATTGAATAAAAATGTTCAGGTTTAAAAAATGACAACATTTTTGTGAGCTTGAAATTTTTTTACTTTTTCAGGATTCAGCATCAAGCTTTGGTTTTTCACCAACTTTTAAAGCACAGAACACCTCTGCTCTTCCAGCATTTGGTAGGTCATTCCAATCCACAGGCCGTTGCCAAGAATAAAGTGCTAGTTCACTAAAAATCCCGTCAATATTTACTCATCCATTTAATATATTTTGAACCTCTATGGCTTTCTTTTTTCTTCAGAACACAAAGATTTTAAGATGACGTTGGTAAAAGAAACATTGGTTTTGTGTCCATACCATATAAGTCAATGGGGACCAATTGTTTAGCAACATTATTCAAAATAACTTATCTGTGTTTGGCAGACAACTGATGCAAAACAGGGCCTGAGGTTTTTCATTAAAACTTGACTTTGGCTCTAGAAAACTAAACGGTTATTCAAATTATTTTAATCAATTTACATACATAATCAGTACAAATCAGTTTGAAAAATGCCCTTATTGAAGCGATGTGCATTATACAAGTCAATTTAAACCCTTGTCCTTGATGTTGCCAGTACAGTTCTGATAAGATACACGGTTCTCTCATATAAAACATAAGAAACACAGGAAAAAATGTTGTATACACCCGAAGTAGAGGTCTGAAACCGGAAAACGTTACAATCTTTCTTTCTATCTAACATCAGGAGACTCTTGGTGTGTCGTCTTTACATTTCATCATGCAGTGGTTTCTCACACTCTTCACATCTCTACCGTGCTGGGACACAGTGTTGGCTATCTGGGATCTTATCATGCTTCATGGTATTTGACTTTTTACTTCCAGGCTAACAGCTCAAGCTGCATATTTGATTGTTTTTGACTGAACGGTCTGTTGCATTTTGTCTAACGCCAAGCATTTAATCATAAATCTGAAACGTTTTTAAGATCAAAGAGACATAAATTCAGTCAGGTGTGTCGAAGTTTGACTGATATGTGAATTGAAATGTTTTTCAGGGCTGCAGGCTTTGTTTCGCACCGGTCTCACCATCATAACGCTCTTGGAGTCTCGTATCATGAACATGACAGAGGAGGCCACAGTTCTTCCTGTTCTTCTGCGAGTGCCTGTAGACATGTGAGTGTGTCAGCTTTTCTGAGAGCCAGAACCCGGTTATTTTTACTGACTATTACTTGTATGTAATTATTTATTAATTCGAAATGTTTGCAAAACTCTTACAGTACACTTTATCTTTGACTGACAGGGTGAATCGTAGCGTTTTACACATTTTCAGTAATTATTTAATATGATTTGCTGATGTTAAACATCAATGATGTTGTGCCAGTTTTTCCTTCAAAAATTTTAAATTTATTTAAATATTTTGTATTTAATTCGTATACTGTTTGTAGGTTGTCACCTTAAAAATATAACCTCTCACCCCATGTCATTTGAAACTTGAATGACTTTCTTTCGTTTGTAGAAGAGAAAAGAAGATATTTTGAAGAATGTTGGGAACAAAACAAGGCCTGTACCGGAGTCGTCCCCCTCCACGGCCATGTTTGCAATGCCTCTGGGCAATTATAAGCAAGTCCACAGTCCTGTTTACTTAAATGGTACAAGCAAATATTATAAAAAAACGATTAAAAAGCATGCTTTTCATCAATAATTAATCATGGCATGAACTGTACCATAAGTTATGTTTGTTTAGCTTATATTGTGCTTAACTTTTTCTGAAGTCGCTTCATATGCTGTGCATGCGCACAGGTTGGCAAAAGCCCAGCCCCATAATTTCATCAGTCAATATTGATTAGCTCGTTTCAATGTAAGGCGGGACTATATCCAGCGTTAAAATCCCCCGTTTTCATTGAAAAGACAATACATCTTTTGTCTCAGTACTTATATCTCTGGTTGCACCCATGACTTGGACTGATTTTGTTTCCATGCAATAGAAATGAATGGATTCTGCCATTGTTTGGTTTCCAGCATTCTTCAAAATATCATCTTTTGTGTTCTAAAGAAAACTCCTATAAGCCTTCTGCCTTTAAGCTCACTCAAAACTTCAATCAGAGATGGACAGCTTTCTTTTTGCGCTGGATATGTTTTTGTTGATCACCATGACAGTCGCCATAACTACATCCCATAAGGCGGTGACCTGAAATGCCTTCATTAGTTAGCAGATCACTCTTAGCATCCAGAACACCCGGAGACACGGATAGCTACCCGATATTGTTAATGTGTTTCTATGGCCTCCATTGCTTCAAAAGGTGTATTGTAAAGAGAGAAGCGCCATGTCCCATTTATAACTGCCATCAGGTGATCCAGACTTTACTTGCATGTGCACCAATCAAGCTCACTGTTAAAATCCTACATTAGCATCCACAACTGACATTTGTTGTAGCCCATTTAAAATCGTTCATGCCCTTGTAGAGCCCGCTGCGCTTTGTCAGGCAATTAACAGGATTATAAGAGCAAATTAAACCATTTGTTGCTTTCAAAGGGGATATTTGGCATTGACATGCAGATGGCAGTCAGCACAAAGCTCCTACACATGAGGGAACGGGTTCACATTGCTTGCCTGGCACGAGGGCCATGCCAGCAAGGTCAAGCCTAAATGCCTCTCTCTGAGTCAGAGTATCAGAGGTGTGCTCAGCAGAGAACTGAGCCGTCTGAGAACGAACTGATGCCCTTGCTTAAGAGGAAATCTTGGTCTTATCTTACCCCTTGTTCTGGGTTTATCCAACAAGCGTGTCATTGTATAAAATCCAGTTTCTAAACATTATTTCAAAAAATGGTTGTGTAAACATTAAGTCAGTTTTACCTCATATCTAGTCGATTCATGTTGACGCTGCTGTCCATCATCGTCCTTCATAGATGGGACCTTCATCTTTTTATAGTTCACGACTTTCTCACCCCACCATTCCGACTCATTGACGTGTTATGCCGTCATTTGCAGTTTTTTCCTTACAAGGCCACTTCAAGTCACCAAGGCTTATATAAGTCATTGTGACATTAAACACAAGCATGACGTTTATCTCTGATTTGTGACGTGCTAACCATTGCTTTTAAAAGCGGTTTCATGGCCACCGTTTAATCCAAAGGTTACAGCTATAATCCTGTCAGAGGTTTAGGCCCAATAGATTGTGCTATATAGATCAAATTTGTTGCCTATACGGGATTAGACAAAATGATAGAAGTCAATATAAAATTTGATCTATACAATTCCCCCTGTGTTTGAGTGTACACTGTGTCAGGAATTTAAAAATAAGCCCCGCCTTCACTCAATTGCAGTTTCAAATGCTGTTAAAATTGAAAGTAAAACCTAACCAGAAAGACAGTCACTGTTGCATTTTGAATGCTAAAAATGTGGATCCACAATGTTAGGATTACACTATGTGGTTGGTTACAGCTTTATGATTTTGTGAATTGCTGGTTTAAACCACATTTTCCATATCACAACTGTCTTTGGGAAAATACTCAACACTCTGTGTTTAAATTTGCACACAGTTGGTATTGAAAGCATTTTAAAAACACTATATTAAAATATAAACATAAAATTGATTTTCATATATATATATACACACACACACACACACACACACACACACACACACACACACACACACACACACACACACACACACACACACACACACACACACACACACACACACACGTTTAAATATGAAAATCAGGTTTGTCATATTGTACATATCAATGCAGAAATATATTCAGAGTAAGCATAACATTTGGCAAATAAATAATATGTATAATGATTTTCCAGCTCCCAGTATCGTGTCTTGATCACAGCGCTGTGGAACACCGAGGTTCAGGAATGGGAACTCAACTGCATGAATCGTCTGGTCCTGGAGGAGATGATCGAAGAACATGACACAGGTAAATCAAACCTGCACTCAAAAGTGATCATGCAGATCACATCTTCACATGAATCGTTGCCATTAAGTTATAATAAATCAAGATAAACCCGGTAAATAACCGTATTCGTCGAAACTCCTCCTTAGGTTTGTTTAATTTGGTTTTCTCTTATTTTGTCATAAATCACTTAAAATACAAGCATAGGGAGATAACTCATGAATATTTTATGACTTCATATTGAATACAATACCAATAATGGTTATTGACAAAAATTATATATTGTGGGATGTATACAGAAAAGTTTTCTGTTACAAAAATAAAAACATCCATGTCAATTTCAACAATAAAGACACTTGTTTTCCAGGCCTGTCCAAACATGTGCAGGCATTCCAGCTCCTTACATAAGACCCTCTCCTTTATTTCAGTTGTTTGTTTGGTGTACATCCGAGCCCATTTTTAGGACAATCTAATGTCCCATGCGCTTTAACAATCTGCTGTTCTGTTAGCAAGACGCTGAGCGCAGGACTAAAGGCCAAGTGTAATGGGCTCATAGAGACACCGGAGATGGTCCGACTGGTGACTTAATCTCATCGGTTATCAGCGTCTGTTAGGGGACCAATGACAGTGCTGTTATTCACTGGATGATTCTCTTAGTGCTAGCTTTATGGGAACAAAATGTCAACCGCATCTCATGTTAGACCCGGGGGGAGGATGTCATGCCCGAGTGCACAAAGCGCACTGTTAAGTGTGCTTAGGCCGGGTGCTTTCTTTGAGATCAGAAACAACAAGCTGGAGTAAACATGCTTTGTGTATGGATTGGGATTTCAGAGTTTCAGTTTAATGGAGTGTTTTTTATGACAACTAGGGTTGCTAAGTTGACCATTTTTGATTGTGGTAAGGATAAAAGATGTTAAAAGACATGATTGTGTGACTTTTGGAATTGTTCAGCTGTGTTGAAAAAGGCAGTTTGGTCATTTTTATCACAAACACAAAGATAGTTGAAGTGATGCTATAGACCATTGTGCAAGATGTAAATGTTAGTCCAGAAGTACTTTCTTTTTTCTTTTATCATTATTATTAATCTTATTGTTATTTATTCTTACATTTATTTTTGTATCTTAAGTATTCGTTTAAAACTAAAACAAGAAGTACTTCTGTACTGATTGAACCAGCGTTGTTTACATCTTCAGTGGTGCTCTATTGAAAATGCATTTATCAGATAATATAGATAATTTATCAATTACTATAAACCATATATCTAAATTATTTTGTTATTATGATTACTTTTACATTTTATTTTATCTCTTTACAATTTAAAATAAAAGTATTATACTATTTCAAGCGTTGTTGCAAATAAAAAATGTATCTCTAAGAATTTAAATGTATATTTAAAAGATTGTTGTAAATATATGCACTAATAATATACATTTCATTTCCCCCCTTATTTCTTGAATATCTTATAGCCTTTTATCTTCATATTTATGTGATCTTTATAAATTGTATCTTTATTTATACTATAATACATCAATATAGCTATATTTGCCCATATCAATCACTTTATTGATTGATAAGTGTTTATTGGAGTGCTTTTAGTTTTGGCCTGTTACCTGTCAGCCGATCACTGCATTTACCTTATCGGTCCTCCCTTGAGATGCCTCCAACTAACATCACAACACTTGTTCTGTTACCTCAGCCTAAAGCCTGCACTCTCCGAATACCCTTTGGAAATCCCATATACTCTTCATGTCCATCCACACTGGGATCATCAAGTTTCTATTTGTCTTTTCTTAACTGGCATTGTAACCATTTGTTAATGCTCGGCAGGTCGTAACGTCCCCGTTCACAGCATGCTTTATTACAGCGACCACCGTTGTTGTGATTTACTGTAGTGCTACCACAGGTTACCATTGGATGACCACTTATATGCCATGACTCATTTGTCTTTACCGCTGAAGAAATTCCCCGAGGGTGTGTGTGCGAGCCGGAGCTGTTTTTTGGGGGGGCTCTGTTGTAGGGTTAATTGAAAGGCTCGGCGATGAGTTTTGCTGTGTGAATCCTTCACCCAAATATCTGTGAGTCATCGTGAGTCACTGTTTTACCTTTTCACATTTTAATGGTAACTGACTCATAGAGTCTTCTGTGACTGCACCTGAGCTTCTACTACTGGTTAAGTCTTTTTTATGTGTCTCTGAAACACCTGGATGTCAGGAAACCACAGAAAGACCACAGCTGACATAGTGCTGACAGAAGAGTTTTTAGTGGTTTTGTGTTGTTTCCTTAAATGGGCTTTGTTGTCAAGTTTGGGGTTGTGGTTTTATCGCACGTGTCTGTGACTTCATACCTGCCTCTAGGTTTTTTACTTGGATTCAAGTAATGAAGAGCATGACTTTATTAGACAGCTTTGGTGTTGAACTGCTTAATTTGGTTAAGCCTTCTTGGTTTCTGGTTGGTTGTTTGCTTTTGTGTGTCTGGGACAATTTCAGTTACATCATTGTTACAATTAATTTAAGGCACAGTTCATTGAAGAACTTATAACTTTCTACTGCTGCACACAAAAGAAGATATTTTGAATAATGTTTGACCTCCACTGGACACAACTACTCAGGCATTTCTTAAAATATCTTTTGTTTCATAGAACAAAGAGTTATTAACAGGTAGAGAATCTTATAAGGGTGAATAAATGTAATTTTAAACCTGTATGACTTTCAACTACTAAACACAAAGAAGATATTTTGAATAATGTTTGAACTCCACTCGACACAACTTCTATGGCCAGAAGGAACATTAAAGGTGTGTTGATTTGAAGGGTGAATAAATGTCATTTCAAATCTGTGTGAATTTCTTCTGTTGAACACAAAAGATATCGAAAAGAATGTACTGAGTCAACTGTATTGATTTTGTGTCTACTTTATTTAATGTGCCACTGCTTTTCGGTTCTTCACAAAACCTTCTTCAATGTTCTCTAACTGAAAGAAAGCTACACAGGTTTGAAATGCCAAGAGGGTGAGTAAATGATGACACAATTTTAGTTTTTTGGTTATTAACTGTTCATGGCTGTAAAGATCTCTAAGATCACATTTGAAACTCACGCTCACTGGCTTACAAGAACAGCCCAGTTTAATGCCGATATACATCGCAGTCTGGAAACCACTGATGATTGCTTTATAGGCTCACTAGGGGACATAAGCTAGGGAAAACCTCTGTGTTTGTTGCATAGAGAGCAGCATTGTTTTTTGCTTGGGAGTGTGTTGGCAGAATCATGAGGTCTGCAGTATCTCACTGATACAGAGTCACTGAGATGGTGCATCTGTGATCCTCTGCTTTACTGCAGTGACTCAGCTGCATTTTGCATCTTAAAGGAACAGTTCACTCAAAAATGACAATTCATCATTTACTTACCCTCTTGTCATTTCAAACGTTTATGACTTTGAGCACAAAAAAAAATGCTTTGAAAATGTTGGAAACTGAACGGCAGTGACCTGCATTAACATTCAGTATTATATGGATACAAAACCAATGTAGGTGAATAGGTGGTGCCATTCTTTAAAATATCTTTTTATTTGCTCGGCAGAAGAAAACGAGATGACCAGAGTGTGAGTAAATAATGACGGAGTATTAATTTTTGGGTGAACCATATCTCTCTTAACCTTCAGAAACGTTGTTGTTGCTCAACTTGTTGTTCCAATCTCAAACTCAAATGCAAACTTATTTTGTATAAAACATAGGTACACTTTTGAGTCTTTGCGACACTGGGGGACTGGCCCCCAAAGTTTCAAAATGACTTCACTATTTAAGTATATTTCTACCTGAATAACAAACCTAAAAAGTCATCAAATGCCATTTATGTTGTAATTCAGCCCTGAATCTATTTCTGATCACCTTCAGTAAAACCTCGTGCCTGGACAAACACAAAAGTCAGCCATTTTACATCTAATCCTGTAAAACGAGCTGATCACGACTGTTCTGTCCCTGAGATCCGCCTGCTGAAGGCTAATATTTTCTGTAACCTGAGTGTTCCCGCTGGACTGGCTTAATCAAATAACTGCCCAGCGCTCGTTCAGAAGCGGAACGGACAATGACGAATCAAGCTTTCTATTCACAGTAAATGACTGCAAAAAGATGTTTTTATTGCAGTTGAGGTGGAACATTGTAGTTTAGACCAAACCAGAAAGGCCCATGAGAACCTTATTGGTTTAAAAATCTTTGTAAATGTAAAAAGGCCTTAATGGATCTCTTCTATCCAGCCAATGCTTATGGAACCGATTGACATTCATTGTTGCTGAGTTTGCATTGTTTTGTACTAAATAGTTTTCTTCAGCTACACTACAAAACATACTGCGATATTAAGTGCAAGAATTTAAACACAAAGTCAATTTTAAAGGTTTGAAATTTATTAAAAATACTATTTAAATTATGATTATATGTAAATAAAATTCTGATTAACTGAGATATTTCTATAAGCATCCACCAAAAATATGGGTATATATTACAGATATTTATTTGTTAAATTAAAATGTGAAATAAATAAATGTACTTATTTTTTCACTTTCATAAATTTAAATAAAATTGGACTTTGGAATTTTATAAATTCTTTTAAAATGTCCCACTGAAAAAATAAACTATTTTATAAACTTAGTATAACTCTATTTTTTGTGATATTTATTTAGCAACATTAATTATTTTTAGGATAAAGAGCAGAGGTTATCCCAGGGTCAACTGCTTACGATGAAATGCTTTTATGTCATAGACCACTTTTGAATAGCTTTAGCAAATTATCGACCCCCAGTCCCCATATACTTTTATAATAAAGGATCTAAACTTCATTGTATAAATGCTCGAAAGTCAAGTGGGTTTGGAATGACATAAGTATGCGATGACACAATGTCCCTTTTTAACGGACCTATCCCTAACTAAGAACTAAGCCTTTCTTGAATGTAAAAGCTAAATCCCATCTTTAGTGATTTCCTTGCGGATTTGCTGTGTTTAAATACTCTTGGGCAATTTTATTTGAGAAAGGATTTGAGGTAATCCAGGATGAAACTTACAAGAGTCAAAATATGAGACGAAAGAAAACAAACAACCGAGGACTGAATGGACATGCTACTCCGGACTCCTCTGGTCATGCTGTAATGACTCATACATTGGGATTATTTATACCCCTCATTAAAACCAACAAGGGCTTTTTCAAGATGATGTCTAACAATGTTCAATATACCCAAACAGTGACCATGTGCCCAAAGATCACATCCTGATGTTTTACCTGTCATAAATGTAAAGTCATTTGTTTATTTGTAGTTACACCTATAAAGTATCTGTGCTCCACGCACACACAAAGAAGCCTAAAAGGGTTAAAATAAAAAAAAAAGATTCCCTTCTTACCCTTAGATGAAGTGCCGCCCACAAAATTCACAGTAAGACCAAAATGAAAGACTACCACAAAGTGGTTGTTCTTTGACCCGCCTTTGCAATTTGACCTTGCAGTGATTGATCTTCAAGATTTCTTTAAAGATGATGATGGTCTGATTAATGGCTGGGAATTACAATGATGTATACCTCTCAAATTAAATCTCCTTTTGTTACCCCTGTAACCTTCACACCTGCTCTTGAAAAAAAGAAAAATCTTCATAAAGTTTAAAGCAAACAGCACACTTGAAAAACCTTTTTACAGTCATTAGTTGCTCAAGACAGAAACAAAACTACAAAACATTTTAGAATATAGATTAAAAATAATAAATATTATTAAACATTTTGTTGGTAAAAGGAGACAAGCTCCTTTGATGACTCTATTGGCAAAAAACCTCAAATTCTCTTTATATTTACTCAACCTCTTTCTTATACAGAACACAAAAGAAGATATTGTGAAGTAGGGCTGTTATTATAAATTACTGGATTAATCGATTGCAGATTTAGGTTTGTGTCCATAAAATATTTCTCTTGTACTGTGCATAATAGTTTTGCATACTAACCACATACACAAACACATAAATGACATGAACATTTTTGAAAGCATTTATTTAGATTTACTTATATTTAAAAAAAATGAATGAAATATATATTTCACATTGACATCTTTTCTTAAATAATTGATGTTATTATAAAACACGTTTTTTGTGCGTTTTTTGCACAGTACAGACTTATGTTATGTAAACACAAACTTTTATTCTGCAACCGATTAAGTAATCGATTTCAACAGCCCTATTTTGAAGAATGTTGGTAATTGGTGTCCATTCACACTGCTGTTCATTCTTCAAAATATCTTCTTTTGGTTTCTGCAGAAGATAGAAAGTCAATCTGGTGTTTAAAGACAAGAGGTGAGTAAACCCCACAATTTCATTTTTGTGTGAACTATACCTGTAATAGATTTCTTTGGCTTTTTTTCACTCGTGACATGTAATCTTATAACCACAGCTGTGCTCATAAATCTTATCAAAGCCATTACAATAGCTTTAACATTAGCATGTTAACCTCACTTTGAAGAGAGACAGGTCTTTTCATGTTCGAAGTACCGTAGGTGAGAGTTTTGAGTATTGTGTTGGTACGCTAGAGGATTTGGCAACAGGTTCAGGTCAATGTGGAACAGGCGACACACTTCCTTTGTATTTGTGTGTCTAAGCTATTGTTCCTTGGCTTCATCTCAGGGTTTTTGCCAATGTCATTGTTGAGCTACATTTTATCTGTTTTCCTGCGTAGAAATATTTGGCTCAAAAAATGCAAATTACCCCAAATAACCATTGTGTTGCAAATTTGCACAGCTCTGATTCTAAAGCAATTTGTTGATCTAGTTGTATGTTTGTGCATTGATTTGGTTCAGGATATCTGGGAAACCGGTCCAACATAAGCTTTGATCCAGTGTGCAAAAGTGAAAGAGTTAGATGTGTAATTAAATTCTCTTGACAGCATATCCCTCTAGGCTGCATTAATAATGATTTATAAGTTGATGACAATTTATGGGAACAGGAAGGTTTGAAGTTTGCTCTTGGACACTGATAACATATCTGGCATGTTCACACTGATTACGTCAGCGGGTGATTTAAGATAAGAATCCATTAAAAATACAATACTTTATCAGAGGAATTTAGAAGACAAATACACAAATATAATTTCAATTGATGAACTCCTGGAATGCTGTATATGTATATATGTATATGTCAATATATTTCTATAACTTACCTATTTAATATATGTTGATTATTGAAAGTATTTTCCTAAAAGATTTAAGTTATAGTTGATGCAAAAAGAAAAATGGACTTACCCTCTTGTCATTGCAAATCTGTATCTTTCTTCTGCTGGATACAAAAGAAGCTATTTTGAAGATTGCATTGGTTTTGTGTCCATACAATAGAAGTGAATAGGCGGCACTGCCTTCAACTTTCTTAAAAATATATTCTTTTGAAGTCATACAGGTTTGAAATGTCAAGTGGGTGAGAAAATGATGACAGAATTTTTATTACGGGATGAACTATCACTTTGTCTGATAAAATAATGTATGGCTTTTAAAAACACGTAGAGGGCTTGGTGCCGGTTTAGGTTTCACTGTTTTGTTTAGACATAGGGGCAAATGTTATAAGTGAAATATGATAGGATTTAACGCTACACTTGTATGAATGGCTCTTGACAGTAGGTTGAGATGATGTTGGTAACCTTCAGCTCTTGAAATGGTGGTGCTGTTTTTCGGTGCATTGAGGGTTTACAGTATATAGAGATGCTTAAGGAAAAATAACTTTTGCCTACTATTTGTTTGTTCTTCATTGATAATGAATAACATTTGTGAATATTAGCTGCCAAGACAAATGATACCACCACTTTTTGTCTTGCAATTGACTTTCATTAGGGGGATTTAAAGTAATAGTTTACCCCAAAAAATAAAATTGCGTCAAATGTTACTCACATTTTTTCATTTGAAACCTGTATGACTTTCTTCCAAATTACACGAAAGAATATATTTCAAAGAATTTTGTTAAAACAGTTAATTCTTCTTAACCTGCATTGGTTTTGTGTCCAGACGATGCTTGTCAACGGGGCAAATGTTTTTTTTCCTACCAACATTCTTCAAAATATCTTATTTTTGTTTTGCAGAAGAAAAAACTATTTAAAATATCAAAAGAATTAATACATGTCAACAGCATTTGTTCCCTTATGTCATGCAATACCATAGAAACTCGTTTGTCTTTTTCTACCAGGATGTTGTAAGCAACACTAGCAAAGCCCTAACAACCACCAAGAAACCCTAGCAACTGCACAGCAATGTCCTGGCACCATGTCTGAAAGTTTTTAATCTATAGTATGGTTGACTTGTCTTGCACTATACTGTGAATGTTATATATTTCACACATCCTCCATGGAAATAGCCGCCTTTCGGAACATAAAGGAGGTCAAGTCTTTGTGACAGTGCACATGGCTTGTGTCCAGAAGGAAACTTCAGGTTTAATCTTGGTCTTGCAGAGTTCCTGTGCACAGAAGCCATGGTTACCGGTTGCCAGGCCAACATTGTTGTTCTTGTGCGTCAGAGGAAGTGCCAGCAATCGGTTTCAGAGGAGAAATATGTTTTTATGGCTGATCCATGTTGATCCAGGGCACCAAGTATTTCTTTAAATTATTCGTCTAATATTTAGAATGGTATTATGGTCTGTCCTATATCTCATTCCCTCAACATGTATCATTAATGGCTTCTGCATTATTTGATCAAATTATGTAAAAGCTTTCTTAATCTAATCCATGTTACACTTGTACAGTGCTTTTAACATATCCACTTACAACAGAACATGTTTCACTTTAACAATAGTTGACTGTGTTAAATATACTTACCAGCACACTCGTAGGCGCTAATGTGATGGCTATCATGTTAACAGCCTTTAAATCACGGCCAGGCTTTTCTTCTCCATCTGATTTAGTGTGGTATGGCCTTTTTGTTATCAGCTTAGTCGTACGAGTTTCTACTGTTTCTTTTAGAATTCACCAAATATATATATATTAAATATATTTTATTATGTTTGTATACTTTTGAGAAATGAACTGTCAGGTTTTTAATCAATTATTTTAATGTCACACTGAAAAAATCAGTCATGTTTTTAAAATATTTAATTAATTAAACATAACTGTTGATTTTTGTGATATTGTTGAAGCCACATAATATATTTTTTTAGAGTGCAGAGAGATTGTGGGAAAGGAAGCCCGTAGCTACCGCTTTCACTAAATGAATATCAAAGCCAAGAATTCTTGAAATGTCCAGTTTTTAGTGAAATGTTTTTGGGCAAATGACTTACTACGAATATGACATAAATATAGAAAATGCATGTTTAAAATAAAAAAAAACTGTTTTGAATATATCTATATTAAAATGTCTTGACTTTAATAATGAAAATAAAAATAAAATTAAAAATGAAATTAATATTAATGGTTTATACCACAATTTAATTACTATATTATATATTTCGTACTAACACCATATCAGAATTCAGACAAGTAACTTAAATAGTTTTTTCCTATTTGTAAATCTGAACCTTTGACATGATTTGATTAGTTGTATGTTCTTGTTCTTAAATTCACATAAATGACTAAATGCATCACTTCTTTCATGTCATAAGTCCAGCCGTCTATTTATTCATATCTTCCATCACAAAATGACCCATCACACCCAAACCAAATGATGAAAAACTCCTGTCTTACATTTTTCTGTCTTGTTTAGGCTCTATGTCATGAGTGAAAACCACTGGAAAAGAATATGAATAACAGGATATTTCGTGTCCCTTTTGTAGGTTTGAGATATGATACCCTTCAGCATTTTTCACTGTATGCTCCAAAGCACGCTTGAACATGTTTTTCTACATCTACTGTGAACTAAAGCTTTTAACACTGATTGAGACTGATTGTCAAATAACGTTTTTCATCTAAGCCCCTAAATAATTACGTTGATGCTTTCTTAAACTTGAACCTTTAGACCCAAAAAATATGTAAACAGTTTACATACTATATGAATAGACTTTTTTTTTTAAATGGGTCTTACATTTTTAAGTATAATCGCAAGTGGATTATGAGGTGTTTTCTTTTTTCAGAGAAACTTGAAAAAGACAAGGTTGGGAAAAATGGGGAAAGATATGAAAGTCCTCAAGACCTCAAGATCACACACAAGACCTCCAAGAAAGGTGAGACTTGTGTTTCTTTTGCACATATCTTGCCCTACTAAAAAGTTTCGAGGCCACATCACCTTTAGTATTTCCATTCTATGGTACGGCACCCTGCTGTGTCATCTAGAAGATTATAACATCAGGAAAGCACAAGTTGATACTGGCAGATCGCCCAGAAAAAGAAATCAAGACAATAGTCTGAAACCCTTGACATGCTGTATTGGAGGTCACAGATTTACACATTCACTGTCAAGTGAACTACATAGAGGACGGCCCAAAAAACGCTCTCCAAACTGTCACATGTCTGATTCAAAACACATTGCATCTGCACAACACGAGCTTTGAAATACAATACAGCCCACATTACCTTGTGCTGTTGATGAGATTACAGGGGACAAGCAGGGCTCTATTGAAATCCCTAGTGGCATATGTGAGCAGCATGGATATCTGTTGTCCAGCACACAGCTTACATCATTGAGAGCAGGCCGGCACCACCTGTGTAAATGTGATAGAGTCCGATAACATTCAGTCATTCGATGTGGGCCTGGCTGTGGTGCTGTGTTTGTTTTGTTGTACCTGGAAATGTGATTTTTATTATAATTCACTGTTGAAAAAGGATTCTTTGAAAGTTGGAGGTTAAATTTTCGTGTTGCTTTTTATCAAAGTTGAAAGTTTGTCACACCACTTATTTAAACTGCATGACTTTCTATTTTAAGGATAAAGAGCAGAGGTATTCCATAACACTACGTATTCTTCATAATTGACACATTAAAATAAAAAAGTTACTATTTTATCTTTTCTATAAAGAGCTATCCCTTATCCATTTGTTGGGTATAATTTCTTTTGGATTGTTAATTTTTAATTCACAGAAATTCAAAATTCAGCTCCAAAAATTAAATTTTTTTTTGTCATGCCCACAAGATAAATAAAAATTTTAGCATTTTCTGTTTAGAATAATAAATGTAAAGAGATAGTTTGGTGTATTTTAAAAAGACACTTATTTTGAGCGGTCACATCTATAACGCAAAATATTTAATCCAAAATGCTGGAATTGTTCAAAACACAAAAGAAGATATTTTGTAAAATGTTGGTAACCAAAAGTTGTTGGTCCCTAGGACATCTATTGTATGGATACAAAACCAATGCAAATAAATTTGGGCAAACAGTTTTCTTTTCATTTGGAATATATCTGTTGTGTTTTTATTTACATTCTGAAAAAAAAGCTTCATTTGCTGTTTTCTTTCACAATTGATTTACACTTTCCTGTCCCAGGATCTAAAATCTCTAAAAATGTGACGCAAATCCACATATCACATTTCCTGCTATCTGTGTTTTGCAGAGGTGCCAGGTACAAAAAATGTTTTTGCACGACTTTTGAAGGTGGCTAAGCACTTTTTGGAAACTGGCAAGAACAGTGCCACTGCCAAATCTTCTCCTGCCAAGAAGAGCTCGGCCCTCTCCCGCCTCCCCAAAACCAGAACATCCACCTCCTTTACTCACATACAGGTGTAGCATTAGTTAATGACCACCTTTATATGTATTTATATATTAATACCTATTAATTATTTTTAAATAACGTTAAGGTTATTAATAATGTTTTCGTTATAACATTTAAAACTTAATTACTATGTTTATTTTGTGTCATGTTTTTATTTCAAATGTTTGTGCGTTTCGTAGGCTCGTGCCAGGAGAAGCAGCAGTAGGCGTTCCCAGAATTCCACTGTGGGCGGAGTCAGAAAGGAGCGACACCCTTCTCAAGATTCAGATAGATGTGCTATGGAAGGAAGGTGTGTGTGTGTGTGAGATAAAACAAAATAGAGATCTGCAAGGAGACTTTACAACAACTAGAAATATGTCAGATGTGTCCCTAAATTGATGTTTTTTTTTAAAGGGAAAGTATTTGAATCATTTTTAGTTCCTACTTTTGATATCCGAGTCTCTAACAGCTAGTTGATGTACATCAAAACATGTTTTAAGGTTAAAAAATATGTTTTATAATCGAATTGGTTTAATATCCCCTTCCTGCTTCACTAATTCTTAAATGATTTGTTTGATGATCATCCCTCCTCTTCTGTGTTCGGATTGGTCATGTAGCTCAGTCATCTGTTAAATATCTGTCATCATGAACTCAACTTTGAGGTGTTTCATATCTGAAACATTTCTTTGTCCTTTTAAACACAGAGAAAGGTATTTGGGAGAACGGTTACCAAACTTGGACCCCATTGACTGTAATAGCAGGAAAAAATCATTTGAACACAACAATGATATTTAGAAGAATGTAGGACAACAAAAAGTTTTTATTTTTCCTACTATGGTAGTCATTAAGTGTTACACAAGCAATTGGTTACAAGCATTCTTTCAAATATCATAATTTTATTGGATATCGCAATGTCCTCTTTTTAAAATCTATGTTTCATCCTAAACACAAGTGCTGTTCTCTTAAGTACAATTTAAAGAAAAATATGATCTGAGATTATTCAGAAATTATATAACAGAACATCTTTTACGGACATTCATACAGGTGTTTTCGTAGATATAATACCTGTCACATCAGGTCTTTGCAGATTTTCACAGTAAAGTGACAAAATTTATGGCTTTGTACTTTTATCAGTGTGAGAATGAAATTTGTTTCAGTTCTTTAGATGTCTGGGAAAATGCTTCTAGCTAGTTAAGATACTTTGCGTGTTTAGTGTTTATGTCTGTGTGTATGATTATCATCATGCAGGAAATTCAAGTTTATGTGCCTGCCGTCAGATTTCAGTTTGGGAGGTTACCTTCATACAAACTTTGTTGAAATGCCTTATAATAGAGTAACCTGAGACATACAGGTTGAACTTACATGTTCTTAAGAACAAGTATATTGTAAAGGAGGGGTATAACGCTTTGTTATGCACGTACTTTAGACAGTTAACCATGTTGAGTTGTCATATTAAGCATGGTCCATTTTTTTAAAACCTTTTTAGATGCATGACCTAGTATTATTGGGCTCGATACACTACCCCCCACCACCCCTCCCCCCAACAGCCAAAGGACTCTGAAAGGTTCTTTCAAATATTCAACCTATCTCCTTCATTAGATCACAAGTTATTTCCGGGCTGTTTACCGTAAAATTCTGCTCAGTCACCAATCAGAGAGCGCAGAAGAGCATGAGCATCAGCATGTACGTTCCAGGAGAATCCTGCGTGAAGAGATTGGTCACAAGCGTTGCTCACTGCCCGTCCGCGAGAGCTGGGTTTTATCTGGAAACAGTCGTTAAGCTCTATCTATCTTCTGTAAACTTGAGTAAACCAAAGACTTTACGGATATATGAACAATGCGGCCCTACATTACAGATACACAAGATTAACATAAGATTAACAGAAACTGTGTGTGATACTTCTCTTAAGTATATTTAAAGTCTCTAAACGGTCAAAGGTGTTTGAAATGAAGTGTTTCTCTCGAGGAAGACCTGTTGCATTCAAGCGCCTGCATACCTTTCATTCTTCCCTACATCCGTATTAGTGTCAGGACAATGAAATTACTAGGAGCTGAAGGGGTCGCCAAGGGTCAGTGTGTGGATTATTCTAATTTGACATAATGAGAAAATAACAGGACTGTGTCTCTGTGTGTGTCCAAACCTCCAGCTCAAGTTGTCAGCACGTCTGAACCCTGAAAACTAGATGTGACTGCAGTATTGGCTCTGTGTGTTATGATTAAAATATCATGAGAGATCAGGGAATTATAATCATAGATACAGATGATGTCATGACAATAGTCTTGTTCAATAGTTTTAGTGACTCCATATGAACATCTTGAATGTAGTGTTTCGTGCATTACACAACAATGATTATCATATTGGTTCAGGTGTATGAACCAATGTGTGTGTGTGTGTGTGTGTGTGTGTGTGTGTGTGTGCGTGCGTGCGTACGTATGTGGTACACAGGGTGTGTAAGTACTGCAGGTGCTTCCTCTGATAACCTGATAACCAGCCCACACAGTCATGTTTGTGTGTTATTATAAGTTTATATATAGTGTCATTTTGCTTCCTTAATCAGAAAGGTAAAAGGAAGTGGATATTTATTTTAAACTGCATCCACACTTTAAAGATTGTGGATTAAAACAAGTATTGGGATGTTAAAAAAATCTTAAAACCCAATTAAAAAGTCCAAACTGTCTATTTGTATACACATGAAAAAAAGGGATATAAGTTTGTTTAAACACATAATATTAAAACAGAACTCTGTT
This sequence comes from Triplophysa yarkandensis, assembly GCA_033220385.1. NCBI lineage: Eukaryota > Metazoa > Chordata > Actinopteri > Cypriniformes > Nemacheilidae > Triplophysa > Triplophysa yarkandensis. Next base: position 8,838,956 of record CM065677.1, on the reverse strand, counting down.
CATCCCCAGCCCCAACTCTTCCATAATGCACCTGAGGTCAAGGCCTGTGGGAAAAGTAGCTCGCCGAAGGAGTCAAGGTCAGTCGGGACGAGGAAGCTCCCTCCGTTTCAAGAACAACAGCAGCAGATCTCAAAAACCACCAGCTGAAACATGTGTGCCACCAGAAAACATCTGGACGAGCGGAGAGTGTCAAGAGACTCAAAACAGGTACTGGCTTTTATTACTTTTAAGCCTATGAGAATGATGGAAATAGGGCACGACTGAAATAATTCAACTTGAGCTAGAAGTTTATGCGATTAGCTTGTTGACACCCACTGTTGAAAGGCTATAGATGCTTGAAGGCACTACCTATTGCTTCAGATCTATCCACCTTACTCACATGAAAATAATGAAGTGTCTGTGCGAGTGATGAAGAACGTTAAACATGATTGTTTTCTTCTGATGCTTTCTTGCGAGCAACATACATCTGTTTAGGTTGAGAGTTAAGTACTGACATATGCGTTTTCAAAAACCAGATGCATTCATACTTAATGTTTTGACGAATGCGTCCCACACCCCCAATATTTCCTTTGCTGCGTAATATTCACCTTTGGTTGGTTAATGCTGGAAAACCCCACTCCAACTGTTTTATTTACTGTCTGATAATCTGTATACACAGTATCCCTCAATAATAATGTACAGTCAAGCAGTCATTATCACAAAATATTGCCTTTCAGGTTGACACAATGACCGCTATACATTTCCCCCCGCTCATATCTTTGCTCTGCAAGTACAGACCTTTAATCTGATCAAAAGTAATTCCATAAACATTTGTCTCAGCGCCAGTCCCAGTGATAATTCATGTTTTCTTAACATTGTCTCTGTTTGGGGATCAGATTAAACTGACAGGTACTCACATCAGTTTGGTTTGGCAGGGTTAGCTATAATGATGTTATAATCTGAAGCATATCCTTCGAAAGAGTGACTGATGTGTCCGTCTGGCATATATATAGCTGAGAAGGATTTGAATGTAAGCACAAAAGCCTGTGATAAATGAGACTTTAATAAGATAAATATGAGCTTTTTAAAGTTGCAATCTTGTGAATTAGTTTTGATCTGTTCATGCTTGCATATATTTTTTTATTAATGTAATATAGTGTATGTGTAAACAACCCTTATTTTTTCCAGCGTTCATAGAATAGCTGTGAATCTTTAATGCAGATGAAGCAGTTGATGCTATTGGGTCCAAAAGTTATAAATACATTTTTTATACACCTGTACACCAACAAAAAAAGAGGAAAGCTAGAAGATTGTTTTACTATTTATTGGTATGTGTTTAGGAACTTTATTTTTATTTAATTTTTTTGGTCCAGCAAACTTCTTCGAACTTAATATTTTGCGAATTACAAAATAATCCTTTTTGTATTTATTTGAAGAAACAGAAAATTGCTGAAACGGCAATAGAGAAAATATGGTGTATGTTTTTTAGACCTCAAATACTGCAAAGAAAACAAGTTTATATTTACAATAGTTCAAAATACAATATGAATATTTTTACGCCTTTTTTGGAAAGTTAACAGATTACATTTTATATAATATTTGATCCGTTTCCATGTGTCTGTGTCCCTCCTGATGTTTGATTTTGTTGAAATTTAACCGACACTGGACTAAAATTTCCATGATATATCTAGAAATGCTGAGTAACTGAAAATTTTGTCGCTTATGTTTTCTCCGTATATAGTCAACATATGAGTGCAAGAAATACACACTACACCTGCTTCCTTCATTGTGCACTCAGTTTTACAATTTGACGTTCAGCATCTTGTATCCTCTGGGATCAGGCGGAAGAGTTGTAGGTGTGGTGGAAAGATGAGAAAAGCGTTGATCTCCGGTCAGTTATGTCAGCAGTCTGTATTTAAGCCCAGGACATCTACCCTCAGGCCCCCAGAGATCCGCTTCCACCTGCCCTTATGGAAGAGCTTGACACGGGAGCAAATGAGTCACAACAGCTATGAAAACAAGCATCTGCCCTTTTAGCTTTTATCATCCACCTTTCCAATGCCTTTGAACTATCTTTGTGGAACTTTGCAGTGATGTCAGATCGTGAAACTTTTCCTTTAGTGGTTTTGTTCCTTTTGTTTTGCTGGTGTGTGATCTTATAAGGTTGGTGTTATTTATAAAGTATTATACATCATGTATAAATTCAAATCTAATAATATCAGGATTATTAGGATTGTAAATTTTTGGATGGGATTAGGAGATGAGTTGAAAAGTTGAAGGAACAATGGAGGTCTGTGAGACGTCCACATTATTATTGGAACAAACCTGTTTTTAGTTTTCACTATCGGCCTTTGGGAATTTTAATCCCCGTCAACCAATAATGCAGCAGATTATTGTGTTCCTAATCTGAATCCTTGCCAAGAACGTTTTAATAGCTACTCGGATCTACTAAAAGTGGTTTAACTACATTTTTTTTGGATTCAGATTCCTGAATAATCATGTGAGGAGAAATACAGGTAGTCTTTCAGTTATAAAGGCTTTTATTTGTGAACAAAAACAAAAATACCAATCGTGTTTCCTCGAATGTTTGCTTTGTGTTCATGGCTCTCAAATAACAGAACAGAAGTGGTCACGGATTCTATCATGGAAGTTTAATTAATGCAACAAACATCGAATTTTCAAACAAAAATATAGTTATTGTTCACCCATAAATTTGAATTATGTCATCATTAACTCTCCCCCCCCCCTTGTCCTTGTAAACCTGTATTACAGTCTTTCTACTGCAGAACTTAAAAGAAGATATTTTGAAAAATGCTTTAGAAAAGTGATGTCATCCATTGCATTTTTCTTGTGTCCAGACAAAAGAAATTATCGGATGACAGTTGTCTTATAAATATCTACTGCGGAAGAAAGAAAGTTATATAAGTTTGAAATGACAAAAGAGTGAGTAAATGTGACCCTACCTGGGAAAATTCCTCTGAACGTACCCCATTGTTGCTCCTCAAGTCACATGACTTTTGGAAATTTGCATAATTTGAAGGGTTCACTCTTGTATCAGCTTTTTATTTAACACCTTAGAACAGTAAAGTGACATCTGAAAGTATAACATGTCCCCTCTGTTATGCTTGCTTACACAGGATGCCGATATTTTGTAATTTTGTAATTAACATTTATAATTTTATAAATATTAACAAACACGTTAAAAGTCTTCTCTTTGTGGTCAATATATGTAAGCCTGTTGTTCACCACATGAGCAGTAATGGCTGAGTGTAGCATGAAATGTCACTTCTGTTACCGTCCACCCTGTTAATGTTTTGCATAGCAATAAATACATCATATATCCTGAGCTGGAACGGCATATTGTTCTTATAGTTTATATCCTTCTTTAGCTAAAATAAAACAATTCTTAAAATGTAAACTTTTTCTTGGAAAGTTCCTAGCCTGAAATGGCACCAAATAGTAGGAATGACCCAGCTGTATATTTTGACAGCACCTATTACATTCATGTAGGTTATTTCTAAACTAAGGACTATCCTACTTCTTATAGAAGTAGCTTATCAGAGCACAGAAGAACAACTTTGATCTTTTGTCCCACTTTGAAGTTTTTCGAGTGCTTCACCCACCACCCCTAGATATCTTGAACCTGTAGTCTGTATCAGTGTTGTGGTTTTGTCCTAATCGAATGATTGCCAGACATCCCACAGCTGACAGCCCAGATCCCAGAGGAAGGAAGAGTTATGGGAAAAACCTCTGTCCCTGTGTGCCATGTGTGCGTCATGCTCCGCACGGCTCAGGAGAGACATGTGATCCTGTGCCCGCGTTTGATCTTCCTCTCTGTATCTGGTGTCCATGGCTCCCAGAGGAAAAGATTGCAACATATCTGGCAACCCGTAGAATGCAGTGATATGCTTGAGTAAAAATACAAAAGTAAATTACTTTTTCAGTTTATGTTATGAAAAAGTATTTACTTAACAGATATATATTTGTAATATACAAAAATGTTTTGAGTGAATTCGAATAGAAATATTTGAGTGATGAGATTTACTTTTTTCACTTGCATATACAAAATTTAAACTGTATACTTACCTAATTACAAAGCTTTGAATTTACTCATATTCTTTTTACCTAAAAACAGTCAATTTTTTTGAGGGTAAATATTCTAAGTCTTATAGAATTAAATAGACTAAATGAAGGCCAGGACAAGAACGGTGAAAGTGGAAAGGTTGATCCGGGATATTTTATTCTTATCCGTTTCCTGGCAGTTTAAGTTTTTTTTCCTGAGGTGGACTAAGCCTAATGTTGTATAAACAATGCTGAGGAAAGACGCCAGACTTTGCTTGCAGAGAAGCAATAGGATCAAATCCAAGGGAATGATGTGTAGTACGAGCTCCCAGTATAAGCGACGCGGACCTCGAGTGGCTTTTACTTATTTATGGATAAGCTCCTGATTTCCCACCATCACCCTGCTGTTTAGAAGCCAGCGGCTGACCAGAGTGCATCCAGTTATTAGAGAGACTCTTTCACCTTGTCAGAAACCTGATTCCGTGCGAAGAATTAACAACGCGCGCTCACTCGACAGTAGTAAATAGATATTAGGGAGAGGAGATTAATACGTAACTCTCTTCTAGTCTTAAAGAGTTGCCTTGCTGTCTACTTCCTACAAAGACAGCGGCATTAAGTCAACATGGAATGAAAATTGACACCTTTTTTTTGTCTGGCGAAATGTTAAGGTTGTTGGTTTTAACCAAACAACAGGTAACAACTTCACATAACTGGCACCTTAAATGGTAGATAGAAAATAGCTTACACATATTTTTCTTTTTGTATGCTTTGATACAGTTTACAATATCTTAGAATTGTTTCTTTATAATATAAGCTTTACAAATATATTTTTGTGGTAATTTTCTTTATTTGTACAGCTTACAACATATCGGAGTTATTTTTATCCGTATAATTTTTATAATTTTTTTATATTGTAAGCTGTATACATATTTTTTTATACTTTTATGTTCAATCCTGCAATTTACACAGTGTATAACATTTGTAAAATTAAATCTTAATATATATTTGTTTATAATACATATTTGCGCATCTAACAATATTTTTTATATTTCTATCTTAATTTCTTATACATATATTTGTGTTTATATGATAAATTGTAAAATTTCAAATAATGTTTTCCAAGGTCTTTAATAGTAAAAGTCTGTGGACTTTAGCCATTCATTTCTATTCTTGAGCTCTGCACATGAGAAAAACAAATATTTCACAACCAGGGAAACGATTTCCCTCTCCCATGTACATATACACAACTGTTTGTCCTGCACACATTCAATGTTGTGACAATTAAGCGTTTGTACAATTCCACCCCAGATAGGAGACTTTTTTTCTCCTTTCGCCGCTGCGAGGATCTGTAGTTATAGTAAAAACAAACTTGCTTTCACCCGAGTGCCTTCACAGGTCTTTTCCTTTCTTTGAAATAAGTTCTAGTAAGTGTCTGTGTTAACATAAGCATCTCTATTGGTCTTTCAAAACTGTATTTTGTTCATAGCTTTCTTACAACTAACCACTTTCCCTCAAATTCCTTTATTGTTAAATGTGCTTCATTCACGAAAAACCAAACAATTCTTATATTTGCAAGATTTATGAATGAACAGTTTCTTTGTGTAATTACACATTATGAATAATGCACATCATAACCTGATCCTAGGTGCATCAGTTACTGGCTGTGTCTTAAGCTCATAATGTCTTCTCATGTGTACGTGGTCCATCAAAGTCAAATTCACAACTGTCACAGTTAGTTACAAACACTTTTGTTTAGAAGAATTTCTCAAACTCCAACATTTCTGTTGGCTTTCACTCTTCTTTACTTGCTCTGCTTAAAGTTTTTTCCGACCGTTCACATGGGAGTCACACTCAGGCAGTGTTGCGGTGTCTGGGGTCAAAGGTCACCAGTGCACTTTTGTTAATGAACAAAGGAATTGGATTTGTTCGGTAACACCATCTTCTGCCTAAGTGCTTAAATTGCCTTTCTGCTAATGTGACTGGCCTGTAAAGCCCTCCCACATCCTTTTAAAAAGCAGATGTCTAGTATATTAAAGACAGTTTGTGTGTGTTACAGACTTCTGACAGATGGTTGAATAAAAAGTAACCATCATTTTCTGCGATGCGACTGATGTCCATCATACATGTAAAAAGATATGTATCTATTAAACCCAAAGATAATTTTATTAAACCAATTTTCTATAAGATCAATCTGGCAACCCAACCGGCCCATACTTACTTTCTTTTCTTTGGCATCATAATCTCACCATTCCTTTGTCTACCCAATAGCACTCGTGGGGTCTCCCAACAAACGGTTAAATCAGCATGGCTAAAGTCTTCAGGATAATCTCAATCTCAGAGAAGCGCGGTGGGTGTGCTGGAAGCAGCTGTGTTGCAGCTTTGGACTGCACAAATCAAGCTGGCGAGCTTGGAGAGACATATTGTGATAAAAGCAATTCAATGTGATATTAGCCACCAGTGGGTTTGTGTTGTCTGGACACAGTGAAGTGGAAGCAGAGAGATCCTATTCATAGCACAGGCTTATGGATTTGTGACGCTCTAGGGAAAGAAAATTTGTTTTAGACTTCGTTGTGCAGAATGTTTCTGAGCGGAAAACGTGAAAATAGTTCGATAGCATCAAATTGTGTGAATAGAGGACCAATAGGTCAATTTTAGTTTCAATATTGTGAAAAGGTTTCCCCTGACGGATTGTTAACTGAATATTTTTTATAGTGAGTTGAAGTACAAGTTGATGTTCTGCAGAATCTTGTGAAATCCACAGCAGGGCAGGGTGATATTTTCAGCGCTCCTGAGAGACGAGAGGGAGAAAATGCAGCACCAAAGTGCTCTTGTTGCCCGAGGTGACTCAAGCCAGGAACACGTTATGCTTTTAGGGCAGTTTTGTAAATGTTGTTAGGTCTGTAAGAACAGTTAATGTTCTTGTTGTGCATTCATTTTTAATTTAGGAGTTCAAATAAGGTTGTAAAGAAAATGTGAATTGTTGATTTGTGTTAGGTTGGAATTTCTTATTAAATAAAACAGTGATTCAACGTTTTAGTTGTTTGATTTTCTTGTCACCAGTATTATCCACCGATTAGATTTAAAAAGCTAATTTTACAGTATCGGCTATCGGCCAATAGTTTAAATATAGATGACAATCAGGGCTGATAAATCCTCTTAACTATTATATTCATTTGTAACATTCAGAAAGTTTATAAAAATGTATTTAATCTTCAGAATTTAGTTAATGCAATAATATAACCCCAGAACTATCGGTATCGGTGGTTAGATTTTCTATCTCTGCTTGTGTCATTGCTGATTTTTTTTTACATTTGTATTTGAACTTTCCGTGTCTTTGTTAATTAAAAAATATGACATAAATGGATTTCGTCTGAATTGCGGTGTGTACAGAGCAACTGCTCCTTTTTTCATAAGAAAATGTATTCAGTTCATATGCAGGTTGGTATGTTTTGAAACTGGTATGATAAAAATCTTAGTTTGTACCTGTATATCACTTTTGCCATTCTATTGTAGAATGTGCCCTAAACACGTTTTTTATAGTAGCCTTTGGCAAGCTCCTTGCATTCTATACATATTTTGTGACTTAGTTGTCGCATATATTTTTTTTCAGTGATTAATAATTAACCTAGTGAAGCAAAAACATGATCGAAAAGTTTGCAAACACCTTTTTTCCAAATCTAAAGTGTTGTCTTTTTCAAATGCACCCCAACGAAATGACGCAAATGTATCGTGGTTCATAGCTTAAACATAGAAGTTTATTCAAACTCGGATTTGGATTGACCAACCACATCACAGAAAAACATCCCACAACTAAAAGGAGTTTCGAAAGCATACTGGATTAGTTATTGACAAGGTAACGTTGTTGCTAGGGTTTAAATCCAGAAGTGAACCATGGCCTGGGAAGGTCTAGGTACTGTCTCTTGAATTAAGGAACCACCCTGTCTAATTTTTTCTCTTTGTTTGTAAATGAAGGTACGCGTCTGCACTGAGTCCACCTCAGACTGAGGAAAGCCACATCACATGTCCCACGACAGCAAATCAAGTGCGTGAATCACAGCTAATTTGACACCTTATGACTCGTCAGAGAACAACATTTGTGTTTCTCATTCATCAAAACTCACTCATGCTCATTCATCTAAACATAGTTGTCTTGGACTATTAAGACAAGCCCTTTCCAGATCTATTATATGTAATGTATTGTTTACATCACTGATATAAAGTTCACGTAACATATGCACTACAAACAACAGCACTGAATGTTGATCATGTTTTTTATAGCTCTTGTGAGAATTTTAATGTAGCCTTTAATTGTATTTAATAAAAAAATTAACAAGACATATTTGGGTCTCTTGACTTTACTTCATTGACTTTGATCTATAACTCATTGTAAATTAATAATTTAAAATGTTTTCTAATACCTCCATAAGAAAATTCTATTTTTTTAATAGAATTGTTGTTATTGTTGTACATGAACGTCTGAAAAGTTTAGGTTAGTAATGAATTGTTCATGTTTGATGTAAACTTGGCTTTCAATCTATTAGACAACACCACATTCACATAAAACTAGATGTTTAATATTATTAGAAGACTATTGATTCCATTCTATTAATGTTTTGAAAGTTTCATTTCAGTGCACCTAAAGCCACAGGTTTAACCAGTGCTTCTGCAGAACTTCTCGAGTAGGATGTTGCTTTTGTAGTAGGAATACAGTCACAACACACACATTACACACAAAAACATTCTGTGTTTACCTCTTGTGTGGGTGTGTTGTAAAATTTGTGAGCGTCAGTCTGTTATTATCAGAGGTGTAGGTTTCAGCACCACACGCAAGCGAGTCTGACACTGATGTCACAGTGGTAGAGCCGGTTTCTGTCTTTCCCTGAATTGTTTTTTTCTTCATACCCCTCTAAGGGCTTTTTCTGTTTGAATTAAGCGTATTGATACAATACTTCAGACCGTTTTGCATTCACGCAGTCTTGTTTGCTTTTATTTTTAATGATAGAATAGTACTTTACACTGGGAGTGGGTCACAGAGAAATTAGTTTTACATTTTTTGCTTCATTTTCATGTCGCTTATACTCTTATAAAAAATAAGTTTTACTTCCGAGTTAAATTTTAGCATCACATAGAGTAATGTCATACCTCTTCCCTTATCATCAAATTATTTATATCAGATTAAAGGATGTATGTATCTCTTATGGTTCAAGGTTGATAACTCTGATGCTTGTCTTAACTAACAGGTAGTTGTAGTCCATTGAATTGTCCCAATATAGGACACCACACCTTTTAAGAAGAAAATTAATCGGAAACAAAATTTTAAAGCATGCACCAAGTATGGGGAACTCTGTCCTTTATGTGTTGCAACACTTTTGATATACGGCATACCTTTGTGAAATCCTCCCATCCATCTCCACATAATCTATTAGTGTAGTGACCTATTAAGTCGAGGAATGCTTTGAGTGAACCTCTGTGACCTTGTAATGGCTCAAAGCCAGAAGATATGGTCCTTCGATCCATGCGCACAGAGGTCAGCATTGTCTGTATTTGAAAAACATCTAGTGCGTTTGATCTCATGTCTAATTCCTGTGTTATTGCGGCGTATTTTCATCAAGACTCATGACTTTAGTAGTGCTTGTTCACATTTTGTTTAAAGTAAAACATTTACGTTGAAAAAGGTTTTCCAGCAGTGCCTTGGGTGACTTGACAGGAAGACCAGAAGTGAAACGTGTAAGAGCCCTTTAGGCAATCGGATGTGTTTTTAGGGACTTTTACAACAGGCCTGAAGTCTGTTTATGGATCTCATGAAGCTGTTGAGGTCATGAGTTGGTCCTGGGGTTATTTTGCACTCTACATTAAGGATGTAATTTGATTATTTTTTGCTCACTCATCTGATATCAAACTTTGCCATCTGCCTGGGCTGTGTTTAAAGACCGTTGGGGTTTAATAATTTACCGCTTTCTTTTTCACAAGCTTCTGTCCTCTCTGGAAGATTATCAGCTATGCAGCGAGCAAGTGTTAATGTATTCATTTTTATTGATCGTAATCATTCGTGCAGATAGCATTTTTTTTATACCAAAAACCACAAGCAGGTTCTTTGGAAGTCGACCAGGTTTAGTAAGTCACATATTACTGCAAAATACATTTTTGTAATTTCCTCTGTAAGAACCTGGCCACAAATAATTATAGTTTTGTCATAGTTTTGATTTTAGTTATATTTGTTTTATTTATAATTTAATTAGCTTTTATTTTTAGAAATATTTATAGTTTTATTTTATATTAAGTTTTATATTCATTGTAGTATTTCAGTTTAGTTTTTATAAATATATATATATATATATATATATATATATATATATATATATATAAGGAAACAGATGGCTTTTCAACGTTTCCTGCACGGAAAAAGGGAATGTGCAGTTATTTTAAGGAACTAAAATCAAAACTTTGAAAATGTTTCTTGTGTGTAGATAGATAGATAGATAGATAGATAGATAGATAGATAGATAGATAGATAGATAGATAGATAGATAGATAGATAGATAGATAGATAGATAGATAGATAGATAGATAATTTATTTTAATCTAGATTAAAATGGCTAATTTGAATTCTGTCGAAGGCATTCAGAATATGTGTGCTACACAAATAATGAGCAAAAGTAACCAACCTACAAACAACCTTATGCCGCATTCACACCACATGCGTGTAGTTTGAACTTGAACATTTAAGTTAATTTACGTCCAACACGTCATTCGCACAGGGGGGAGGGGCTTCTTTCAGGTAAACTCATCAACTTATCAGAGGAAAAGTCCTTTTATAGTAAAATAAAGCGATTAAACTTAATGTGACGGCTTTATTTATAGTCTCAATATGTGTATAGAGCTCAACTTGAGTACAGAGAATTATTTTTCTTCACTAAATTTCTTCCAGTAAATATCACTTTTATTCCTGTCCTGTTATAATATAAGTATAATAAAAGTATAATGTGAATCAATAAAGCTCTATTTTTCCACATAAAGCCCTGATGACTTTCTCATCCATGTTTGTTTTAGATAAAGCTCCTGATTGGTTAGCCGGGCGCGAAATTTCATCAAAGTTCATTTTTTTAACTCGCGTGATTCGCACTGCGCAGTCTATTCACGTCTCTGCATTGACTTAACATGTAAATCACTTGCGTCTGACGCTCAATTCACGTCTGGTGTGAACGCAGCATTAGTCTTTTCGAGGTTTCCATTAGGAAGTTTTTTTTTAAATAAACCCGGCGGCTTCACAAGTGCATCCATGTTTTCACGTCACGTGTGATGACGTCATTTCACAATAGGCATACACACAGGTTAGAAGACTCGCTCTCCTCTGTAATTCGGCTACGTATGCATCCGTGCTAAAAGATAAAAGGTGAAAGATCATCATAGCTTGTGTAATATATATGCAGCTTCCAACATTTTTATCCCCCGATAAGAGTCTCACGTTAACGCCGATAACGGCCCGCCACTAATATATATACTTTAAACTTTTTTTGTTATTTGCAAAACAATCTCGGTTTTGTTTTTCCAATAAGTGTTAATTATTCCCCTAAGGCCTTTATTTCCAAGATTTCAACGAAAAGAAACATTTTCAAAGTTTTAGTTCCTTAAAATAACTGCACATTCCCTTTTTCAGTGTGCAGGAAACGTTGAAAAGCCATCTGTTTCCTTTGCTTCATATGGGATGTGAGCATCCGGCACATAAAAACATGTGAAATAGAAAGACGTCCTTGGACACGCTTTCACTCTCAAATGATAGGGTTTGGTTTCTCCTGAAAGATTTCATCGCTGGCATTATGAGGTCACCAGAAAGGATTAAGTGTGCTAATCTGTTTTTTTTGTTCTTCAATAGTTGTTTGTAACCTAATTCTGTGTGCATGTGATGGACACAATGCAGGTGATTACAGGAGCACAATAAACACACACTGCAGCTACACATTCTGCCATGAGTGCTTGACAGCTCCAATGAAGATAAAATTGAAATGTTGTTAATGTGTGTTCTTGGATATTAGTGTAATTGCTGTGAGATATGTTCAAGTGGAAACGCCTGCGAGTGTCTTGCTTTCAGCTCTGTTTTTTTAATGCACTTATATCATACATGCCATTAGGTTGCAAGAAAAGAAAGATTAGCAGCTTTGGTGTAAGATTAAGGGTATTGATAAATGGAAGCAAATTGTTGGATTTTAGTTAGTGTGCCGTGACTTGTTTTACCTTACAGATTTTTTGTTGCGTAGTTAGTTTACCTCCTCCTTTTTTTTCCTAAGTCAAACTGTTAGAATAGTGCAGATTGAGCTCTGTGGCAGTCACATGTGTATTGGAACATGCAGAGGAAGTGGGACAGGCTCTGGCTCCTGTTGTAATATCTCTATCAATACTTTTTGCAAATGAATGCAAATTTACTTTTCTTTAGCTTTTTTTCCTACAATAAGCTTTAGCTAAAATGTGAAAGTGATTGTTAAATAGTGATAATCATTTACTCACATTCTTGTCAATATAAACCAGACCTTTTTCCGCAGAACACAAAAGAAGATATTTTGAAGAAGTTTATAAAAGAACAGCAATGGCACACATTTCACGGCTGCTGTATAAACATAAAACTAATGCAAGTTATTTGGTGCCAGTTGACATTCTTCAAAATATTATCTTTCATGTTCTGTGGAAGACAGTCAAGTTTGAAATGTATTTTCTAGATGAACTATTACTTGAAGACACTTGTGTTAAATGACAAAATAAAACATTTTATTGATTGTATTATATTCTTTTTTTATAATAATATATCATTTTTATCTTGATATTTAAATCTTTTATATCATAGCTGACAAGATGATGTGCCATAAAAGTCTTATTAACATTTTACAATGTTATTTGTAAATCTTTTATTCTAATAATGTAAAAATGTTGTTTTATTAACAATGTTTAGCAACACAATGTTTCTAAAATGCACTTTTAATGTATATTTAATGTTATTGCTAGAACATTCTTCGTACGTTTCAGAGAACATAATCCTATGTCCCTTGTTGGCTAGACTACAATAAAAGCAAAAACTTGTGTATCATATAATTATCATTAATACATTTGAACATTGACTGACAGGTCTGGTTGGTCACACTGTGCTGCATAGCATGGTAAATGAATCATAAACGTAATAAACACTTCTGAATTTTTAAAGCAGGTTATGAAACAACTTCTATTTAATCTCATTCTTTGTTAACTGTACTATCGGTTTGTCATGTTTGGGCTGTAAACACGGAACATTTTGTCTCAACCAGCAGAACATGTTTGCTCATATTCGCAGGGAGCCATGATAGGTCAAGGCAGCCAGCCAGATGTGTTTACCTTTTGTAAATGAGTAATCTCCATCCAAACACATGCATTCCTTTACTGTAAATCACAAGGAAATCACATGTTGTTTTACCCACCAATAAAACATGCATGCACCTGATATGTACAATGACAGGGTAGACATGTGCAAGTGAATCATAGCCATGAATAACATATTTGAAGCTATCTCAAATATTTTACTCATCTTTTATTCATCGGAGAGCATTTAACCGAACTTCACCAGCTGATTGTAATCTTCACTTGAGGCATTGCTGGAGAAAACTATTATTTATAATCTTCTCATGAGTCACGTGAGGGCAGTACGCCTCGGAGAGATTTCACTGCTTAATCTTTCCAAAGAGGGCGTATTTGTGCATTTGTATGCATTTAATATTTATACTGGTATACGTCACATGCATCAATTCTCTTTGATTCGCTTTACCTCCCTGCTTTGTTGCATTGCATTTACTGCATCATCTTTACAAACAAGTTTGTTCCTGGGATGTGCATAAATGTGTTTGCATGTGCATTATACGTCACGGAGCTGAAACAGAACATGCTTTTGTTTTAACAGGTCATTCCACTTGATCAGTAGGCGGTCATGAAAAACATTACATAAGCAGAGGACTACCAACATGCCTGAACTCTGACGATGGCAACAGTGATAGAATGTGCTTGACATTCTTATTGGCATATAATGGAAGGCTTAACTTTTAAAAATGAATTTGTGATATCAACAGAGCTCTTGGGTTAATGAGAGGTGTGCTGGGACCGTCTCGGGCAGGTGCATGCGTGCGTGAGTCTGCAGTACCTGTGCACCTGGGTACTGTAATGTTCAGTGGCCTGGCACTAATGTAAAGCGGCAGACTGATGTCAGAGCTTAATTCCCATTGGTGGTGATATAACACGCTCGTCGTCATTTGTACTGAATGTGCTGATAATAGTTTTACTATTGTTTGCTGTGTATTCATGAATTTCCACAGAATACTAACAAATTTGTGGACAAACATTCTGCTAAATATCTGATTCGTGTTCTGTCATTTTTAAGGAAACTATTCCTTTAAGATAAAGATGTTTTGGGGTCAAATAAAAGCATGGACCCAGGAAGAGAGTATTTTTTGTTACTACTTTATAAGCGAATAGCAGTGAAAACCTGGCAAACTGATTGTAGTCTAATTAGCATATTCAGACTAATGTCAGACCTTAATACCTATTCGTGGTGCTGTTTTATTTCATTTAAGCAGCTGCAAAAAGATAATTCTTTCATTTACACAGCCTTTTGTCTTGCGTACCTTTCTGGCTGTGATTCTTTTAAAGAACACAAAAGAAGATATTTTTAAAAATGTTAATATTCGAACCACACCAGTACCTAATCACTTATTATAAATAGACAATACCAATGCAAGTGAACAAAGTCATTCAACAGCAAGATGAAAGACTAAGAGAATGCCAATAAGAAATTGAAGTCGAACTATTTTTTTACTTCCTAAAATGTAAAACATTAGGATTAGTAACATGAAATATAATCATGTGTTCATTTCATTATTCAAGATTCTGCAAACATTGTATGTTTTTGTCCTGTTTGTATTTTCTGCCATTAAAATCAAAACATTTTCATTGACCTTAATTGAACATCTCGCCCGAATTGCAAAGTCCAAATATTCTTAATGTGCTGTAAAAAATAATTTTTGCCTTCAGGGAATGTAACTTCACTGACTTGTCACGCATCATTTCCTGTTAAGAATAGCAGTGTGTAATTGAACATGACCCTCTATAACAAACTTAAAAGTCTTGCTATGATGACATTAATTTAAAGTACTTGAAGACGTCTCAAATGTCTTTTGATCTTTCCAAAACTGTACTAATAATCTTAATTATACCAGTGTAATGATCTAATGTCTATAATGGTAGTACGCTCATCATCTCCCTTCATGAGCACCAACTTCAATGTACAATATACTTTGGGGTTCTTTATAAACCCATGGAAATGCTGATGTTTACATCCCTAATTTTGCTTTAGACATGAAAAGACAAACATCACAATATTATAGTTCTACTTTAATAGTTCTGCGTTATGTCTGATTCAACATGGCCAGTGTTTGTCCCACATTACGCACCCTAGATTTCTGCTTGTCCAGCTGTTCCTGAATCTTTTCCAAAACCATCAGCAGCTTGTGTTAGGAGCTGTAAGCACACATCTATTTCCGCTGTTGTTTATTTGAAATGGTTCAATCCGATCCAGATTATTGGCGCTTTAACATATCCAACCATCCCCCTCCTGCTTTAATCACAGAAGCACAATTTTCCTTTTAAATCGACAGGACATGTCTTCTATGATGTGTACTGTAGATTTACTGCTAGTCTTTGCATTCTTTTAGGTATAGACAAAACCAATGCAAGTGCAGCTGCTGTTTGTTTGATAATGAACATTTTTCAAAATATCTGTTTTCATTTGTTGGCAAACTATCCCTTTAAAACGATTCAATTTTAGTAGAATTACAACTCTCATGTTGATTATATTTCAGAGCAATGTACATTTCAAAACATAAACATGCATATTTCTTGAAAGTTTTATTTTGCTGCTTCGCCTCATTTGCATATTCATACAATAGACAGGAAAATGTTTAACATTCAGAATATGATTTTGATTCTCATTGCATTAGATTTGCCTAACCCCTTTAGGCAAAATGTATTACGTAGAAGCTTTTAGCAAATCATTCTAACTATTCATCTGGTGAAGGTGGTTTCATGACATTGAAGTGACGTCCGCTTTTCCATATTCCAAATGCCTTTCCATTTCTACAATAAATAATTCTTTAACATTAGGGTTACATGCAAGAGAACAGTCGACGTTCATATAAACATTGGTCTGCACACAGTGGACATCTCAGTCTATACATTGGTTATTTAGTTACTACTTGGTAAATAAGCACCTTACAAGCTACTGTACATGTGTTCACGTGAGGAAGTGAAAAAGTGACAAACAGCCAAGTATGGTGACCCATACTCAGAATTCATGCTCTGCTTTTAACCCATCCAGAGTGCACACACACACACACACACACCCCAACCGTGAACACACATCCAGAGCAGTGGCCAGCCATTTATGCTGCGGTGCCCCGGGGGCAGGTGGTGTTTCGGTGCCATGCCAAGGGCACCTAAGTCATGGTATCACCAGCCTGTGACTTGAATCCACAACCCTAGGGTTAGGAGCCCAACTCTCTAACCACATGGACTTGACTTCCCCATGTCCCAACACGGAGGTCATAACACTACTCTGGTATATCCTGCATGCGTTCCTCTCTTATAAAGAGATGATAATGAAATTAACAGAAGCCCTTCGTTCAGCATCATCATCTCACACAAGCGACTCGCAAACAGCTGCGTTATCCGAGTCTTGGCTGTGCATTGAACTCAGTCCCGTGTCCGAGTCGTCATCATTGGCCCCGCAGTGCTTGGAGAGTCCCCTGGCCTGCTCCACCCAAATATCCTCACCCTCGTCCGGCACCTGTGCGCTTTCAGCCCCGGTCGACCCATCCTTCCCGTCCTTCACCTCCAGCTCGTCTAATCTGTGGACCCTTCCCAGCAGTTCCCTAAGCTCCCGTTCCTTGGCCTCCAGAAGCTCCTGACTGAACTCGAGGTCGTTCTTCAGGGCCTCCAAATCCGTGCTCAAGCGCAACCCGATGTACAGACTCGTATCCAGCTGCGTTTTGATTCTCTCCTCGTCCAACCCGGGTTCTCCAGACAGGGGTTCCGAGGTCGGCTCTCCGGAGCCGGGAGTCCCACCGAGGGCCACCTCTTGAACCTCTTTGATAGAGAGCTCATCTCGTCGCCTTCTCATCCACCTGTGGTTGAGTTCCTCCTGTATCTCATCCGACAGTATATCCATCAGAGCCTCCTGCTCGGTGAGTTCCTCCTGGACTTTGAGAACTTCGTCGCACCGGGACGCGTACTCCTCAAACTGAGCAACGGTGCGCGTAAAGGCGCACGGCGGGCTTCCGAGGGCTTCGGGTTCCCCTTCTTGCAAATAAGTGTCCTGGACGTAATTCACCCCGTGTCGTTTCATCCTATCCAGGTGAAGGCTTGATTCGTGCTTCTCGATCTCCAGATCCAGCTCCTTCAAGCGCTGGATCTGCTGTCGGATGGTGTGGTCCTGCGAAATGAGAAGATGAACCAGCGTCTCCATCTTCTCCGATGGACCATCTCGCATCAGGACCTCTTTCCTTTTATTCATCCGGTCCAGCTTTCGGAAAGCCTTGCGCACCATCTTGCGCTGCCTCTCCTGGGGAACCGCCGCCGCCACCGGGGTGTCCTTTTGGGCACATGGGTTCCCCTTGCTGAGCACGACCCGCGCCTCGGCGCTCCGAGGTCCGCTGTTGGGCAGGGACGCTTCGTTCTTCACCAGGACGAACCTCACGTTCTCCTGCTCGTCACCCCAGGCACCCCAAAGGCGGAGGAGTTTCGTTTTATTGGGAAGGGTCCTCTCGTACCCCCTCCACTTCTCCACGATGCAGTAGGACTGCGGAGCGCCGGCGAGCATCGCTGCGTTTGCGCTCTTTTGGAAGTTCTGCTCCTCGAGGAGCACCCTCACCACCTCCGCGCAGGTGGTTCTCCTCGACAGCCCGGACACCAGCTTCTCCTCCCGGCACACCCACACCGAGATCTTGCCCTCCTCCGGTTCCATGGCTCACATGCGGATCACAAACAGCTTTAAAAGCCCAATTATGGGAAGGGAGTTCGTTTTGAAGGCTTGCGGTCCATGGGTGAGTGTTCTTGGATCAGCTGGATGCGTTCCCTGCGTCCCAAACGTTGAGTTGTGTTCCTCTCCAAACTACACAAACGTGTATGTGCGCACTCACGCACCGCCCACACTCCATCATCACATGATCTCCAACACATGGAACCCACAACCTTTGGGTTTGGGATACAATGTATCAATGTCATGTTTGAAATGTGCCACAGCACACTTTTCAAGGCTTTCATTAACAATCACCAAATTCAGTCTGATCACATTTACATTTACATTTATTCATTTGGCAGACGCTTTTATCCAATCACATGTGTAGGATGTCCTGCTCATGAACACTTCAGTTTTGTCTGCTGACACTGGGATTCAAACCCACGACCTTCTGCTTACAAGTCCAACTTGTATAAGATCATAACCGACCCACATAAACTTGTATTAGAAGAGTTTGGTATTTTATTTAGGTTACAGTAAGATTTGTTGGTGTTCAATGTGCCGTTCTCCGGATCACATCCCACCTATAGAAGCCAGGACATTATGAGATCTTCATAGTTTCTATATACACCAATTATTCCCATTGTTAGCAAGAGACTCATTAGTGTGTCTGTGATGTTTTTAAGGAAGATATTGATTTAAATCAGAAAAGCACTTATATAGCTCACGTCACATTCCCTGTTTCTGGAATTTAACTGAAATGTCACTTTAAGTGTTTAGTGTTTTATATATATATATATATATATATATAATGTATATAATGTATGTGTGGAAATTAGGTTTAAAATATATACATTCTGTGACATAGTTAGATGTAGACAAGATATAGTTAGATTTCGTCTTGCTGTGAAAGGGATCATTTTAATAATAGTTAATACTACTACTACTTATAATAATAAATGTAATAGTAATAGTAATAATAGTAATAAAAGTAATAGTAATAATATAGATAGTAATAATTATAATAATAATAGAAATAATGGTAATAATAGTAATAGTAATAATAATAATAATAATAATAATAATAAAAAGTTATAAT
The DNA here is from genome assembly GCA_033220385.1 of Triplophysa yarkandensis. Classification (NCBI taxonomy): domain Eukaryota; kingdom Metazoa; phylum Chordata; class Actinopteri; order Cypriniformes; family Nemacheilidae; genus Triplophysa; species Triplophysa yarkandensis. Next base: position 8,819,796 of record CM065677.1, on the reverse strand, counting down.
AATAATAATAAAGTTAGGGTATAACAATGTCTTATATTCAGTTATGCATTCAACTTAATTTTCTATCCCTTATTTAATAGTGTAGTGTTGATCCATACATCTGAAGAAATAATTTTATGATAAGATTAATCTATCTCTTTTATTTATTTGACCTTTAGTGTGTGTCAAAGAATTTGTTCAACAGAAAATACACAACTTTAAATCATTTTCGAAGTTGTACTGCCATCCAGTGGTCTGACTAAACATTAGATATATTTCATGAGAAAGGGCCTGATCAAATTGTTCTGTGATGGGTAGGAAAAATATAGTTTTTAAAACAATACGAAATAAATACATTAAATAATTGGAAAAACAATTTAATATTTAAAAAATAATTTAATATCCTTAAGATTGAAAACATCATTTAAACAGAACTGTTTGTGGTACAAACACTAAGTTTATTTTCTTTTTGTGTCATTTTGTCAATGAAACCAAAAAACATACACAATTGAAAACAATTATTTGACAAAAGGGTCCATCTACTAAAAAGCCTTTCAGTGCTCTTACTGGAAAAAAATCTCAAGAAACCAGAAAATACATTAGTGTTCTGTTTTAATACTCATTTGACTAACATACACTTTCCAAAACATAGAACATGGTTGACCAAGAAAAGAAATCTTGCTGAACAGTCTTGTTTATTAGATTTGAAATTTAACAACTTTTGAGCCTTCAGTCGTTCTCTAGGATTCTGTGGTCAATGGCTTTTCTGTAAAGGGTGAAGGATTTCCTGACTTTTAATGTCTTTTCTTTTTACAATGTGCATTTTTTTGCATTGTTGGCCAATGCAAACACTATACAAATCGCACTTTTCTTTCAGCCATAAAATACATATCCACAAGAATTCAAACGTCAAAGGCATTATGGTGATAAAATCCAATATGATTTGCTTTTTGGTGTCAACTTTATCAATCTTTTCTGAGCTGAAAGCAACATACAAGGCACTTTCAACACCTGTAGCATTAATATGGTACGGACAGAAGTGATAGTGGCATATTTATTTGGTGTACGACAGAGAAAACATGACCTACTTTGCATTGACCGACTCGACTAGAAAACATACTTTTGTGGGACAAAATACAAACGTCAAGTCTGTGATGATAAACACTAAGGCACAATATACTTCAATGCTTTGGTGATTTTGCTATGTAAATTTCCTTCTGAAGCTTTTTTTAACAAAAAGATGGTGAATATCTGAAAACACTAACGTGATGATTTTTATAAACGCAAACACTTAAAATTCACGAATACAAGTCTGCAATAGTTGACGTTACAAAAAGCGTTTTACCGTTGTCTTCGAAATTTCCAGTGCCCTGATTTTATATACATCAATTCTTTATGTATTTGTATTAACAAAACTTTATTTGTTACCAAGAATAGTGTTTTAGTGTTTTAATCGCAGGTCACACTGAAAGAGCTCATGTGCAGTGTAAGGCAGACGGTTCCTCATAAATAATACAGTACATTTTCAATTCGCTTTCATAAAATTCACTAAGGGTGAAAAAACCCTGGGGTGTAGAAGTCTTTATAATGTACTGTTCAGTGTGAGAATAACACAACAGGAAAGCACAAAGCTTTATATACTTCCAAAACAATGTCGGTTAAAAACATCAACCAGGTTAATAACATAAACATCCAAAGAACGTAACAAAACCGTACCGCCGATTTTAACACAACTGATTAAAAAAAACAAAACAAACAAACACCGAACCACAAATGACACAATGATAATAATAGTTATTTCAGACCAAGCCCAAAACTTAGTCCTGGGTGGGACTGATCCACGCACAGACGCTTAAAATGTAAGTCATTCAAAGGCTTGTCTTAGTCCATCAGCTCTTTAGTCGTCTTGTCTAAAAGCTCATTGGATATAAAATCTCCACTGTTCTCTTTTCTCTCTGTGGTCAGCGGTGAGATAGGATGTCTTGTGTGATACGTGGAGCTTCAGTCTTTGACCAGTCGGTAGATGTGATGCTGTGCGCCATGCTCGCTGTTGGAGACCTCGAATACGCAGGCCATGCACAGCAGGGTTTCTTGCGTTTCTCTGTTCGTCACCACCTGTGACAGACAGAGAAGTGCTGTTGTCAGTAATTCAAGAGACCAAACCATAATTTGTCATTCAGAGTTGATAAACCCTTGTCAAGGCAACCTGTGATAACCTGTGTTAGTAGATTCACTGTTTGAACCAACACATCTACACTATCGGTCTAAAGTTTGTACACTTTTTGTTTTTTACTTTTGAGCAGAAGGTGTACGCCTAAATGTCTGAAATCAGTTCAATAGACAAAATTAAAATTTAGCAAACATACATATTTATATGAAGAAACTAACATTTAATTGAGTAAATATAATATTGAAATGGAAGACTGGCTGAATATTGAAGAGAGAACAGTCAATATTGATGAGTTTATTAATTGAAAAAATGAATGCATAAGGTAATTACTGTCCCAAACATTTGACCGGTACATCAAGTTGTTTTACAAGCATAGTTATAATATGACACTGTGGAGATAATGTCCACAAGAGAATGAAAACGTAATTGTGATGTTTATTTATATTTAGAAATCTGATATATTTGTACACAATAGAATTAGCAAAAAAAGTACTTACCAATAGGATGGTGAAGTTCTCTAGTACACTGTTCATCATGTATTTCTCTGGTAGGTGTTTCAGTTTATGGATGAAGTTGATCATGTATTCACACATGGGGGACCGGTTGATTTTATACACGAAACGGCCGTTCTCAAACCGAGCGTATTCCGTCTACAAGAGTAAAAGAGAATGTTTAACCTTTCATATTCACAGCTAAGAACTACAATAAAAACTAATCAAAATAAAAACTTTTTGGGTAAATAAATTCTTCAAGTATTAAGGAAAAACAGACGAGCGTTAATGTATTAGGAATACCAAGTACTTCAACTTAATTTCCTTTTCTGTGAAATTAAAGCTAAGAAAGTTCTCACCTCCACTTTTTCAACCACTTGTTTCCCAAAGGAGCAAACTTTGGTCGAGCAGGTGATGGTCATATTCTCTGAGCTTTCATACTGACTGGTCACACCATAAAACCCTCCAGAATCCTCCTGGATGTTACAGTTCAGGTCAGCCTACAGAAACGGATTTAAAAAAGACAAATGGTGAGAAAAATATGTGCGATTCTACCCCCAGTATTTCTGACTACTGTGCACAATATAAGAAACAAATGTTAAATGATCGAACATGGTTTCATTTTTCACAGGAGGATGCAAACAGTGAACGTATTCTTTAACCACTTTAACACAGACGCTTTTGAAAGGTAAACAAAAACATATCTTGAGCAATTCGTAAGAGTAAAGGCCATAAAACAAGAATTATTACAAGTGTGTATGCTGTTACAGAGCACAAATGGTCTATTCTTTGTCCATTTCAACATCCATTTATAATAACAAGTAAGCTAAACGTATATTTGCTTTTATAGAACGCAAACAAACATTTGTATAGAGCATCCCAGTTCACATTCTAATAAGAGTTATAACCTCTAGAGAATAATGCAAGTATCTGAATGAACGGAGAGAGAGAATACATTTACATTAGTCTGTACAGGATGTAGACAGTCGGTTCGCTCATGTGTTTGCACCTGCCGTTCACAGCGGCAGGTGTTCAAATAAAGCGTCTCTATCTAAGGCGGCATCAGCGGTATTGAAGGACAGCACTAGTTCCCCATTCAGACTGGGATTAAATACAACACTTTAATCAAATGTGATGCTTTCAACTGCACAAATTTAAACTGATGCTGGTGACTCATGGCTGACCTGTTTAAAATTATATGAATGTTTATTCACTGTCTAGAAGGATAGGAAATTTATCATTTATATTTAGGACACTTTATAAAACTGGTTTATAGTGTCATGTATTTTTAAAGACCCAATGTTGTTTATATGTTCTTGAGGTGTTTTTATATATGACACTGCCTTAGAAAAACTAGACGGAAAAATCTAATTTAGAGCAGACAAGCATTAGTATGATTTTGCTTATTCATTTTGCAATGATTTCAATCTTTGACCTTGTCTTTCTCAGTCTATAATAAATATATCATCGTTGTATTCCGATTAAATGTTTTTTTCATTTTGTGGAATGATTTTCTGCATTAAAAAGCTAGTCACAAGAAAATTACTTTGGCTGGGTTTTTAAAGCAAACCATGTGCAACTGTATCATGCCAAGCAACTGATGAGTATATTTCTTAATAAAACCGAAGACAGTTTAAACTATGTGATAAATGACATCATAAACCTGTAACCAATCACATCAACTCATTGGATCAGTCGATCAAGCCATACAGTGGCACATAGATTTGGGCTCTCAGTTCCACTTACAGTTTTATCAGTGTCTGGATCTGCAGAGTATGATTGAGTGGAGGTGGGGCTTATTTGCATATTCATCTTACTGCGTATGCATAATTAGGCTAAAGTATACAATTCAACCCTCATGTTCATGTAGGATTTTTTTTACAGGAAAAACATTTAAATATCTCATTGTGATGGGAAAAAAATCTACTTTAGTTGCCTTAAAATAAACAAATATCAGTAATTGTATAGTAAATGTCATATGCAAATGGACTCACCCAGAACTTCACAAGGAAGAAGGCGCTTTGAGGCCCTTTTCCGAACAGCTCCTTCAGCCCCCCTTTCTTTTCTGGGAACTTATCGTAGATTTGACGTATGTCCACCGTCTCCAGGAGCGGGTCACTGTATGTAAGATTCGTTTGACCGATGTGCACAAACAGATGCTTGTTGTACTGCGGAGACAAGCCATTAAAATGAATTAAACTCTTTCATTTAAAAATGAAAGTAAAACTTCATAAGGTGGCTGTGAGAACCAGCTTTGTTATAGTTTTATTGATTTGAATGCTTTTCCCAAATGTTGAGTAATGAAGCATTTAAAAACACATCTCGGGACGCTGGGCAGCTCCTCGCGTAAACTAAAGGTTTGTGTAACGGGACGCGTGTATTGTGAAGGCAACTCATTCTAGGTATTGTTGCATACAGAAGATTAATAGCTGCTGTCATGCCAGACCAGAAGAGCAACCATTTTATAGAGATGCTGCCAACATGATAGATTACACGGGTCTGTTTTGAGATGGGCATGAGACGTTTTGGTAACCTGTAGATCAGGGCAAGGTCTCACTTTGAATCTTAAATACAGCCAGAGCGTTGGGAATCAAATCAAATCTACAATTATTTTGTTTTCCAGTATAAATAAAATGTTTGGGATATAAATAAAGTCTGTATAAAAAGGACTGTATTATACAGAATATAAAGCTGTTTAATTTTACAGACAGTAGTCGTGAGATGGTCTCTTGTACAACAGGTTTGATGGATCTCACAGGTGTGTGGACTCACCGACTCTGGGTCCCTCTGGTTCTCCAGGTAAGATGAAAACTCTACCAGACGAAGTTTGGATGTGCCGATAGACCGTCCGTGCCAAGCCGGCAATGCAGTTGAAGGGGGCGTCTGCGGCTCATAAGCTACATTCACACAGAAACACATTTAAGTCACAACAGCCTACCAAAAATGTTGAAAGTGCATACAAACACACATTCAAAGAAGTATAAATACATATAATAAATGTAAGTGTGAATACACACCTGAAATTGCTGTGGCTGTCTGGACAGGATAATTTTGTGTGAATGGCTTAACACTATAAACAGGAGAGAATTACGATCAGGTATTGAATGAAATCGGGAGGTTCCTAATCTGTGTATAAATTCAGACTAGGTCTAGATCTAAATGTAACTTCAGCTGTATATACTTACTCTTGTGAGGATCCCGGTTGTCCTGTTGACACCTGCCAAAACTAGAAAACAACAAAGACAATTCAACTCAAAGTATATATAAATTAACCCATTGCATTAAAGTGAATGATACAAATTCTGTTATTTACCCACTCTTTTGTCATTTTAAACCTGTATGACTATCTTTCTTCCACAGAATGCAAAAGAAGATATTTGGAAGAATATTGGTAACTGGCATTCATTCACTTGCATTGGTTTTCTGTCCCCAGTGTAAGGTGCCTCTGTGGTTCTGTTGCAACAATCTTTAAATATCTTCTTTTTTTTGTTTGTAAGCAGAAAGAAAGTCAAACAGGTTTGAAATGACACCAGGGTGAGTAAACGACTGGATTTAAGGTGATATATTAAGTTTCTTACCCCTGCTGCTCCAGGGAGACCAGCTCTTGGGATCCCCGCCAGTCCCAGTCTGTTGTGGATGGCCGTGGCCGAGACGATCTGTGCTGAAGACATGGCTGCCATCCTGTTGATCGCATCGTTCTTCACGGTCTGGTCCTTCAACAAAATGCAGGAATTTAGTCAAAATGTTTAACCATTACAGAGACCTCTTCTTTTGTTATTCTATATTTACATTTTTACATATTAATTTGGCAGACGCTTTTATCCAAAGTGATTTACAGGATTATGCAGTGGCCAAGTATTAATGCAGAGCAAATAAGGATAAGGTGTCTTACTCAAGGACACTTCTGTCTGCTGGAACTGGGATTTGAAACTGTTCTGCTTACAAGTCAAACTCTCTAACCGCCAGACCACAAGGAAGAATAATTGTAAACCCAAACTGATCTGGGTCAACATTGACTTTCACAATATAGAAAAAACTGTATAGTTTTCCTTATTGCTTAAAATATTTTGTGTGTAACAGAATAAAGAAATGTATACAGAAACGGATTGATTTAGGGTGAGAATATGATGGCACAATTTTCATTTTGGGGTTTCAATGTAATTTAGTATTTATAAAACAGTCTTATTTTCCATTCCCAGGGTTTAGTTAATTTTGAAACTGAACAAATAATCACAATTTAAACTGAATACATTATATAAGCAGACAGAAAGCTTTATGTTTGACCTTTTGTTTCAAAACACTTTTAGCCCAATGAAATGAAATACTTTAAGATTTCCACATACATCAAATGATGTTCATGTTCATTAAATGAATAACTTTGATTTGTTCCCAAATAACTTTGTTAGGAGAAAACATGGAGTCAATGCATTGTCATTCAGTGTTTAACCACCAGATGCCACACATGAACCCATATCAATGCTTAAACATCATTCATGATGTTATTAAATGTAATGTTAAGTTTTTCCACTTCCATTAGAATTTTGTTTCTTAATAATAGAATAGAATTAATAAGGGAATATATTCGAATACACACTGTCACAGACCTGTGTGTATTAAAATGACAAACTTGTAAGTAGAAAGTATGTCCATACATTATCATACGGCCAAATGATCAGTTGCCTTTCCTCTGCAGGTCTGAATTTGACCTTGAAACTGCTTTTTTAATGCGAAAGTTCACCCTGAACTTCCTCGCTCACATCAGACTGTAAAGGATACGTCCACTATTTTCCCGCGCATTTACCCTCTTTTTGAAACAAACACTCTTTTGTGTCAAACAGGAAGGAAACACATAGCATACAGAAGAAAAGAGTTAACCAGTCAACTGCATACTAAGAAGGCCAGCAGGAAATCTAGGTTACCGACCGCCGAACACCAGGGCACTCGTCCACACACCCGTATGTTCACTACGGATACGGCCTAAGAGAGCACACACACATACACACTAAAACAAACACACCGTGTCCAACACCAGATTGGCATGTACCTTTAGCTTGGAGTGAAATTCTCTGGATTTCCGCCGGGCAAGGACCTGGATGTGACTGGAGACCTGGTCACACACACACACACACACACACACACACACACACACACACAAACAAACAAACACAAAGGAACATTTTGTAACCATGGAGATGAAAGGCCTCCTGCCATTAAGCACAAAAACATGTCCTTTAATTACAAACTGAACATCTAATGCAACCTTTAACATCATTTGTTCACCAATGAGGGAAAAAGGTAATTCAAGGAAAAATGTTATTTACTTTATCTAAAAATGTTAAAGATTTGCAGTGATTTTAGAGTACAAAGCAACAGGTGTCTAATGTTGTGAAGTATGTTTTAGTAACTAAGGACGGCAGAAAGTCAGCAAGAACACCTTTGGATGAAGATACAAAGAACCTCTAATAATTTGTATTTACTGGAAATGAATGGACATGTAACCCAGCTCCTGTATTAGTTTATTTAAAAAATAATAATTGTAAAACACAAAACCAAATCTGAAAAAAATATAATCCCATTTTAAACATTTTTATCCATGTATTTTTTTTTATGCATATTGCTCTGTATTTTTAATAACAACAAACATAATTTTGCAATGTAATTAAAATTGTATTATTAGAACAAATTGACATTATTTAGAATTTTTATTCTATAATACAATAAATTATACATAATTTATTATTTATATAATTTATTTATTTTTATATAACTATCTGATTTATTCATTTTTTACATATTTTTATTTTCTTTTAAATCAAGCCTCTATAATTGTTATTTTAAATATAAATATGTACAACATTTAAACATGTATATAGTATAACGACATTTCCATAAAAAAATTAATTTTAATAGTTTCAACGAAAAAAAAAAAAATTGTACCTAGACCCATACAATTTTGTTAATATTCAAATGATCCTGTTAAAATGGCCTGTTGGCTCAGTCTGAACTCATTTATCAATGACTGTTAAGTGAAACAACAATATTGTTGTTCATAAGTTCAACGTTTATTTTATTTTTATATAAAATAGTAAGAATCCATCTAAAAAAACACAACATTTATGTTCATGTTTTAAAAGAAAGAGAAAACAGGAGAACATATGACATCAGGAAAAAATCTGATAAATACAAATATCTAGTTGGCATTTCCACACCCAGGTGTAGTTCTCACTGGCTCATCCAGGCCATCAAAAGTAATACAAGAGCATTTATTTGGAAGAATGAGCACAAACAAATGCTTTAAAGCATCAATATGTTTGATTGCAATAAAGGTTTATTATTGATGAATTATGATTGGTCAACATACAAATAAATATTAACGGTACAATAATTATTATTTAAGACCTTTGAATTTGATACAGAAATCATTTATATGAAACACGTATAAAAATGTATAACAGGTTTGTTCCATGAACTAACCTGCTTTCTCGTTCTTGTCTTTCCTGTTCTGAGTTTGATATATCTGGCGATTAATTCATTGCGACCTGTAAGAAAACACAAAGAAATGCTTGCCAATGGACAACAAAACTGTGCTATTGACTATTTAAATGAATGTGTTAATATTTCATTAAAAAACTTTATCCTTGTGTAAAAAAACATATTAAAAGGATTAAAATATTTTTAGAATTTTAAACAGAAAAGTGGCACTACAAGAAGTACGTGAAGATAGTTACACTTTCAGAAAGTCATACATACAACAAAGTGAGGGTGAATCACTGTGACACCATTTTCTTCTTTTGGGTGTCTGTCCCTTTAAGGACGACATCTGAATCATAACCAATAAACAGCTTCAGGGTATTTTCTACAGTCAGCCTGTACCCAACGTGCCTGCGGTGTAATCTCTTCTAACCCAGACCCGGGCCTCCCTATTCTTCCAAACACAAACACGCGTCCACACACTCGCTCACAAGCTCGGCACACACACAATGCAGGCATTCATGCACACCCTCCTCTCAGATCAAAGCCTCTCTGAACAGCCAGCTGTGAGCATGCTTACTAGTGCATAATTCTGTCTTTTCACTCACTTGAAAACATGCTCAGCTGGACTTGGCAGAGCTGCAAAACAACCTCTAGAGAGAAAAGCGACTCGGAGAGAGAGCCTGTTGAAAAGTGTTGGGTCTTGAGAGTCCCCTCCCATGGAGCGTGATAGACAAACCAAAGCACAAAGTGATCACTGATTCAGTCTCAATGCAACATAAGAACAACACGTTCATTACAGAATAACTGTAAACTACTGAACGACACAACCATCACAGATGTTGTCAGATGTTGTGTTTTTTTTAATAGTATGGCACTGCCATGTTACCATCTTACTCAGCTGTCACTAAATGATAGAAAGGCTGTCATACATTTCTAAAAATAAACATGGGAAATAACAATCATTATTATGTCAAAAATTCATATTTTTTAAGATTTATTAATTATTTTAATTATATAACTACACTATATAACACAAATCTATATTACCTTGAATTCTTTGAAATTAGAGTCATTCTGAATTTTGTAATATTAAATTCATTTCACAGCTCAACTGTTTTACAGTGAAAATTCTTTTACCAAAAGTTAGAGTTCAAACAGTTCAAATTTTAAGAGTGTATATATCGACATATATGAAGATAAATATTCCACCAATAATTGGAAACATCCGCCTCTTCTGATGACTAAGCAATGTCAGGCAATGTTAAGCTCTGAGACACAGATCTCTTTGAAATCCATCTTAGTTTGGAGATGACTCAGCACTTGGCCATTAAAAGCGCAGTCCAGAAACACAAGAAGCTGAAAGATTCTAAAAAAAAGCCAGATCTTTTTCTGAAAATTGGCCCCACATGTGGTTAAATGAATGATCTGACATTGGCCGCATCAGGAGACGGACACAATTCCTTAATAGTGCAAATAAAGTGTTGATGCTGGTGGAACTCATGGCACTTAAGCTAAAGAGGATGTAGCAGATGTTATCAAATTATAAGATGAGCAACAGTTCTGAGATCAGGTGCTTATTAAAAGAGCCAGGGTAAATGGACCTCACATTGATTCGTGGATGACCAGCCATGACCTCAGTGTATAGTCAACATAGCAAAAGGAAAGAATAATGCAGAGTCAATTGTTCTGAATTTAATTATAAACTGTCAATCTCATTAACAATTTAAATCTTAAACTGATTTGCCCTCTAATTCAAGATAACACAAACTCAAATCTCGCAACATGATGCTTCTTTCTCTGACACACGTGCACACACACGCACAAATAATTTGCAATATTTTAAACTCACCTTTCATAGTAAATTAAGATGTTTATAAAAAAAGAAAATATATGTATGCATGTATATATAATTATATATAAACATTTGAGATTAAGCTCATTCATTCTCTGTCTCCCAAAAAGTATCAGGGTGTTGCCTTTAGGGTGTAACCCCAAATTTTCAGGACAATGGCTGTGATGCAAGACCTGATGGATGACTTTAAGGTCTCGGGTGGTATTAAAATCACAATGGCCTAATCGAACAATGCAACCAATATTTTTTCTCCACACATGGGGAATGAAGTATCACGTCCAAACCGAGGCTACATACCTCATCATTTGTTTTATTGACTTTAATAGATATACAAAGCAAACTCAACAACTTGTAGACGGTGCTTACAATGTCAAGATCATGGGTTCAAATATTGAATAATCTGTATATCTTAAAGTCAATTGCTTTGAAAGAAAAACATGTGTTGGATGCACTTCACCTGTTGCGTGTTTGGCTTCAAAAGCAAGAAATGTTAAGTAAGGGATATCTTATTACCCGTACCCCCCCCCCAACTTTACTCCACCCTTCAGAACCATTTAATTTCAGGTGTCGACTCTCAATACCCTTACAGCCACAAGCTCTCATCTCAAATGCACCATGTTTTTTTTTATTTTGGTCTTCTAGATCACAAATCGTACCATTCTTAAAAACATATTCTTCTGGTCATGTCGACTCATACATCCGGAGTAATAATCCTGATTTACCATACAACCACGAACAACAAAATGCCATATGGTTATAAGTAAAGGTCAGCCTCCGATAGCAGATGGTGATCTGAACAATCCCCTCTCTAGGATTGAGGCAGCTTAGACCGATATGATCAATGCAGGTGTTTCCCTGAGAGCGGGTTCGAGGGGTGCGGCCAGTTTTTTCTCCAGCCAGATAAAGCCATTCACACACACACACATGCTTATATGCACACACATGCCTGCTAGCATCTGATTAGAGTCAGCCAGCTGTCCGCTGTGACGGGTAGGGCCCGTAACTCGATGACACCCCTCCATCCGCAACCCATTTTCAGAGGGAGGGTCTGAGAGAAAATTCAAGGCCAGATGGCAAGAGACCGTGACGGAGACTCTTTTCTTTTCCAGTGGACACCCCACAAACACCCCCTCCCTTAAAGCCGGTCCCGCCAAAACTGCCACGATTATTTAGTGAAACCAAATCTGAAAGGAAAGTCAGGGATACGGCCAACCCGAAAAAGTGCTCGGACACTTGAGCCCCACTCAAAATAAGATTTTGCGTGGTATTTGAGCAGTTATTGATGAATTGTAACTTTGTGAAGCACCATGGATCATATAAATGCTTACATGATTGATTTATTGTTTTTTACATTTTTAAAAGTAATCTTTGATTCGTATATTTTTAGGTCACTTTGAGTAAGTGTCTGCTATAAGTCTGAGTCAATGGGAATGAGTTTTGTTACTTGAAGAAAACATACTCTTTATTATTAAATACATTTTATTTGTAATAATAAACAGCTAAACTTTTGACGTTTTGCTGTTTAGAAACCCTGAGGAACTGATTTTAGATAAAAATAGCTTTGGCCTGGTTGGTTACTATTTGTTTTGCTTAGAAAAGTGAACACAAATGTAAGAAAAACAAAAATTAATGGTTTCAAAAGTTTGTATTATTTTTATTTTGTGTTTATTTTTAATGTATAAAAACAATTAGTTTTTTTATTGTTTATTTATAAATACAATTAATTTATGTTATTTTATTCACATAAACCCAATATAATGGAAGTGTCCAAAAGATTCACGTTAAAGCTTTCCATTTACTGAATTCTTATTATTTTTTGTGCACAATTTACTACTGCAATAAAAAGTTTGTAAACTTCTCTAAATCATATTTCTTTATTAAAAATATTTCTTTTTGTATTTTATGATTAGGGTGCTTGATTAAATGTTACTTGTATTAATCTCTTATAACGATTGTTTGTTTATATGTAATCTCTCTTGGTATATTCTAAAGACCCTGAATAAAAAAGTTCCTCCTCTACAACAGCATTTCCGGTCAGCTGATGTCACAGAGGCCGCTGATGCTTCAACCAATGAGAGCTGCGATGTTTCACTGTCATTTAGGTCTGACTCCTATCTGCTATTAAACACCCGCGTTTCACAATCCAATAAATTCTGACTGCAAATCCCACCCTACATGTGATCCGGTTAAATATCATAATGACACATCATTGTGGTTGCAAACACGGTTTAACAATTCAGGACATTCTATAAAAGTCTCAACTATAGGAAACTGTTTCTACAGTCTATAATCTGCATCACAATAAACTACTCGCTGCCGTATGTTTTACGTTAAAAGCCCTTAAAGCGTGTACAACAGTCTGCTACTCAAAAGCAGACAGAAAGCTGAAAGCTTTGCTTCTCTTCTTCTGACAAAGTAGCCAAACTGGAAACACAGCATGGAAGGAATTGGTTTGGAGTTTTTTCTATGTAACAGGGGCAATTAAGCATGCTTCCTGTGTGTGTGCGAGAGAGAAAGTGTGTGAGCGTAAATGCACGCGAGTACAAGCGTGCTTGTCTGACTGTGTCCTAACATGGTGCGCTGGCTGGAAACATCACACCAGTCTTCTGAAAATCACACGTGGAAAACCAAACAGCCCCAAATGACCTCTCTCTCTCTCTTTTACAGACATGCTTTCTCCCTCATTAAGTTTGGCTTGATTAAGTTTCCTTACATATTATATACTTTATGATATCAGGACTTAAGATGACCAGTCAGCTTTAATCTAAAGTCTGGTAGTTTTAATATTAATACTTCTCTTGTAAAACGAAATCTAGTAAAGTCTTTTCCTTGTATTCAATTCCACTAAAGGAAATAAAGTAGAAATCACTGCCGATGTGGATGTTGTGAGATGTTGCCAAGGAGCTGGCATACGGTTGCTAAGGTGGTCGGAACAGTTGTTAGTGTATTGCTATTGTTTTGGGTGGTTACTAGGATGTTTTTGTTGTTGTATCGTGTAACTTTCGGTCCCAAAAAAAATCACATCCACAAGTTTATGTTTGTGTTAAGTCAGGTACTTACAATTGGACATTTTTTTGCTCACACCTGATATTGATCTGGGACTGTTGCACATGTGTATAGAAAAATCTGCACAAGGTCTGTTTTTTATCTGATGTTGAAGATTTCCAAATGTGGATTTAAATAGACGCATTTCCGATTTGTGGATATCTGACCCATGTGCAAACCAGCACGTCCGATCCCCCTTGGCAATCGTTTTAGTACAAACAAGGAGCTTAACCAAAGTGTAAGTAAGGTAACTGAAAATATAATTAAATATTAAATAAACTCTAAAAAAAATATTCATGAAAACATTGAGATGTTAGTACATTGTGTTAATAAAGTTATTTATTGCATTAATTTTTTTAACATTCTTTTACCTGTATTTGACACTTTTTACTGCATTAAATTACTTTTAAGCATAACAAGATTTATTTATTTATTATTATTATTTGTAGATTTATTTAAAATAAACAGAAAATGTGCTGGATCTATATTATTTTATACAGTGTACACATAGTCCACTCACAGAGCCAATGCAAAAAAAGCGAGAAAAATTTGTCAGACATACAAGTTAACTTTGTTTATTATAATAAATGCCTAAGAAATGTCTTAAGCAAAAATTAAGATGTGGGACCAAAAAATATAGAATAATCGAATAGTAAAAAGCAACATTAAGACTTAAAAAGACTGAAAAATGCAAATCTCTATAATCTTTCTCGTGAAATAATATACACTTAAAAAGTAAATATTGAAGGTGTGAAATTAATTAAAGATGCTGTTTAAAAATTATTAAATCTTACATACTCAAATAGTTCTATTCAATTTTTGATTCTTCCTAAAGCACAACTATTATTTTTTACAGTGTATATAAAATAATAATAAATATAAAAACAAGAAATAAGTTTTAAAAAATTACTAATTGCATAATTATAAAATTAATGAATAATAACACAACTTGTATATTTAAAAATCTTTTCCAATATATTTTTTCTTAAAACATAATACAAATTATTCTTGCTAAAACAAAACAAAAATAAAAAGTTTATTTAAAAGCACAAATAAATTAAATTTATAAAGAACAAAAACACTTTAAAAGCTGCTTGTGTAACATAGATTTAAGACTTTTTATAACATGATTTTAGTGTCCGTTCTGATCACTCATCCGTATCAAACACTTAAAAGGGTGTGAGAACGGTGCATGCTGTGACCTGTCTCCTAACTGGCTCTCGGTGAGGTAACATGCATGTCCCTCGCACCTATCAGAGCCAAATGAGAACATTAATGCACCTCAGACAGCACTCATTTCTCAGATCTGTCCGGTGCATCCCTAGCCGCACAGAACCCCTTCTTCAAATTCACACGCCATCTCTTGAGAGACGTGATTAAACTCTGTACCCCCGGGAAGAAAGTGAACAAAAAATTACAGCGGCCCCATTTCACGCGACACAAAAGAGGCAAAATGCAGGCTTTAAAATGGGAATATACATAGCAGATTCGGCCAACCTTGAAAGTAAAGAGTTTTTAAAGCGCCCCACATCCAGGGACCTCCTCTGGAGCAACAATACAACCCCGAACACAAAAGCAATGTCCTATGTGATTGTACAAACACTTAAAACGCCTGTCTTTCAATTACATCCCATCTTTTTATCACCAAACCACTACTCCATCCCATTCCAAAGCCACACATTTTGTCATTCTCGGTGACCCTAAAAAATCCGTTGGGTGAGGCGTATGGTTCTGTTATCCAGACTCTATATTTCAACATAAAGCACAAACTAAGTACAGAAAGCAAGTATGAGTACATATCAGATTGAATGATGAAAAAAAACATCTATTTTAGAATTACTTATAATGGCAAGAATATGATGCAATCACGAATGTGCATACCATTTGCTAGCCGAATTTATCAGTGGCCACAACCCCAAAGTCACAAAACTAGTTGAACGACGCTCAAACCAACAGAGCAATGTTTTGATACAACTACAGAGCCCAAGTGTTTGGTTCAATTTTAAATTATGACCGGACAAAGCCTTTAAGCATCCAAAAATGACACCCTTCACCTTAAACAAACATTGGCGCACTGGCAGAGATTTAAGAGCGTACTAGGAGGGTGAGCATGAAACAACTAAAACGTCCATATCGTCTCGTTTCTTCTGCAGAATGTTGTATGAGCAGAACTGGCACAACACACTCGGGTTTGTTATTCTATTGTGAAAACCACAGCTAAAATTCACAGCGTTTCCCTTGCTTCGAGTCACACATTATGCCCATGACTCCCTGAACACAACTTGCCCCTACACAAGATATCATTCTAACATTTGCTGTTTGCTATTTCAAAGTATGTACAGACAGACAGAACAGTAAAGTGACACTTTGGAAAGTCTGCTTAATGTCAGGCTTCTGTAAGTTACAGAATCAATAAATGGTGAAAGATTAACTTGGGATGATATTAGGTGTTATATTTATTGACTTCTTGGGCCTTCATTTAGATAGGGCAGTGGAGAGCTAACTGAACCATTCTGGGACGAGATAGGGAGAAAGATCAGCAATTGATTACGTGAGACAGGAATCAAACTCAGAACATTGCAAACGTTTTATGGTGGCGCACTAACCACAAAGCTATTGGCACTGACAGAATGCATAAATATGACACAAATCCATGTCACGGTTATTTTGCCCAATTCTTTTAATATACTAACTCTATGACTTTGGAAAACAGTGTTTACACCAAAATAAAAAATAAAATCGATTAAATAAACTATAATACATTTAATACATTAAATGACAAAAATAATATAATCTAATTAAATAAAAAATAACTGACATTTATCTAATTATATGTAAGCATTTGCAATTAACATAAAATAATACATAAATATTACATATATGATTATGGATTTGTAGATCCAACATATCTGACTACACATCACAGCCTTGATGGTAGTCTGGAAAAGTCATTCACTTTATTTACATATTATGTTCACTGCTTTATCGTATTTGCGATTATATTTTTTGCATTTGGCAGATGCTTCTATCCAACATGACTTTTGATAGATTATACATTATACAAGCTACATATTTGGGACCCATGATCCTGTAAGCTTTTATTAAAATGCTTTACCAACTTAGAAGAAATTAGACATTCTTTGCATAATATTTCATGATAGCCAGATGCCATAACCCAAATTAAGAACCATTAGGATTAATTGCAAAGGCCAATGTGAAACGAGCACAGATATGCTTGGAATAACTGACCGATATTGACATTTCAAAAGGACATGTATAAGATAGATGTTGAAATAAGAAATGTTGAGAAATTTGAATTTGCCAAGACAATGTAAGGTCGAGTTTAGTATAGTATATTCCCAAAAAGTGAAACCAAACCACTGTGATTAGATCTTGCTTTCACGGCGCCCGGCAGGGAACTGTCAAATCCACTTAGGGCGTGTTTTCTGTGCCTAAATTAAGTGCTAGCAAAAGCAGAGCCGACCGGTTTTTAACATCAGTCAGAGGGTGCTGTAATTGTCTTAAAATGCACATTCTACATAGTCTAATCCACAATACATGCATTAAAGTCTAATCCACAATACATGCATTAAAGATGTGATATTATGTTCAACAGGAAAATAATTCTAAAATAAAATAAGAATAAACTCTGTCCTATTGGCTCCGCTCCAAATTTCGTGACTTCATGAAGCCGAGTTGTGACCCATCGAGTAAACATTGAGATAAGACGGGACACGACGTAAAGAAAAACTACAGATTGTTTGGAGGTGAAAGGCGGTTGCCATAGTGATAGCTGCTAATTAACCACACCGCGCTAGCAGCAGCAGGACTACAGACCTGGAACTTGACTCGTATGGGTTTGTGATGGGCTTTCTTGGAAATATTACATCTCAAGCAGTTGCTACGGACAATGAAATAACGAAGGGGACAGCGAAAAGGCCAGGCCATGGAATGTCACACGGGCATTGGTGTGGGAGGTGACAGGTTTTCTTCTGTGATCCGAGAAACCCCCCACGAACAGCAGCCAATTTATTTACAGCGAATCTGAAATGCCTTCAGGAGAACCGACTGTGACCATGGGAACAAACAGGTGTCGCTCGAAAACACCGCCGTTTTCACATTCATTTCAAGTTTACAAAAGGCTTCGGAGAAAAAAAACTATACTTGTTGTGGAAATTTAAAGCGAAATAACGTAACAGTTACGCAATTAGTTCTGCAGAACTAACTAGGCACTTTTAACTTCGATAACAAATAAACTAAATACAAATATAATACAGTTTACTGACAATGATACAAGAATGATCGCCATTCTTTATCTAAACTTCACAAAGCTGTGTAATATCCACAAGTAACCCTATCCCAACCCTCCAAATTGATACATTTCTTGATTTGTTATAGTTAAGTGGACTTCTTGATTGCATCCCATGAACAAGGTTTGGCATCCGAGTTCTTCCTGATAAAGAAAGCTGAATCTAATTCCAGGCAAAGCCAAGACCATGTTCAATATCCAAAGAGAAAGAAGAGCAGTATTCCCTCTTTCCATGACATCACCCCAGCCGGGAGTTTGAGGGGGGCGGCTGTGGGGAATTGAGGGGGAGTGGGAGCGCAGCTGGTGTCAGCCGCAAGACCATCTGCTCCTAACTAATGGTTCACGCTGACTTTACAACAGAACCCAGGACAGCCAGCTCGCTTCACAGCCTGGCCCGACGGAGTCCCGTTTTCCAGTTTCAAAGGCCCAACGGACCTCATCGTCTCGCCGGAGGAAGAAAACAACCACCAGGTTTCCTGAGAACTTTTCGATGATCATTCTACCCACCAACCTCAACAAACAACTGTCGATTAGTCGCAGTCAAAACACCTTCGTAACAGCAGTCTAAATACCACATAACAAGTCAAAACAACATGGCTGCGATGTTGAGAAAGTGGGCCTGTCTTTAAATAGTCCTAAAGTGCTTGTTGTAATTTTTTTGCCATTATAAAAGAAGCAAAAATTGATTTTCTTTAATCCAATCCACATGCTTTGAAATCTGTTTTGACATAATACTACACAATGCGTTATGCTTAGTGTAAGCAAACTGCGAGGGTGCTTATCTCTTCCAAAAGTTTTTACTCACCATACATTTTCCCCTCATCGGACAGGATGATTTTTCGCCGGCCGCAGGGTGGGTAGATAGCCAAGGCCTCCTGGAAGCTCTGCTCAATGTCAGGACTCCACACGCCTTCAGCATCGTTGTCCATTGGCTTATCAGCAGAGTCGCTCATTCTTTCGATATCCTCCCCTGCGCTCTCGCTGCCACTCCAACTGCTGGGATCCATGGCAACGGCTGGGACTTTTGAGTCCGGTCCTGGGGAACGCAAACCTGAGAAGATTAGATGAAAATAGCAAACTTTGATAGACAGTCAAACTCTGTGACAATGAACGATTCAGCGTTATGGATGTGACATTTTGTGTTATGGAAACATCTTGAAATATAATTGAAAACAGAAAACTGATCCAACGGTTAACATTATGAGTAACCCTTGTTGATAGTATTTTAACACTAGAAAAATATCACTCTACGAGCAAGATTTCTATTTTAAAAAGCTATATAAACCTGCGTTATGGATGTGACAAAAGGTCATCGTTTTTGGGCGACAACAAACTTCTTAAGATTTATGTGAATGGAAATTTACAAACAAGAAGCAATATTACCCAACAAATGGCTAAGGGTTTGGTCTTTATAGAACATAAATGGTAATTACTTAATTTTTGTTTTCATTTGACTGTTTATGAGGAAAACTTAGAATTATGGATGATTCAATTCTGATTCAAATTGTCCTAACTTGACTATAAAAAACTTATAGAAATGCTCTCAATACTTTAAGAAAGATCTCACATGGTTATTTGAACCACAAATGTCAACATATTTGCTATAAGTATGCTAAAAACCTCAATATGTTAATGGTGAGGTTAACATTCTAAGAGATTAAGAAACAAAGTATTACTATGATGCAACTAAAATTGTCATTTAAAAGTATGCATGATCAAAGTTATCATCATAGTGGTGCATAAAAGATATTTACCATGGTAAATTACTATTTGGGAAGGTAATATACTACATAAATACAATTAAAACCTTCTTTCATGCCATAATACATCGACTTGGATTCTGACTAAAAGCTAAAAGATAAAGGCTTGACTAAAAACCCATGAAGGAAAGAAGCGAACACTTAAGCAAAGCTCATTTGGAAGTGGCACTTAAACCAAAACAGCTGCTGTATTACAAGGGAACACTTACAAGCTGCCAATGATTGAATTAAACTGTGGTCGACATTTGCTGAATGACAAATTTTATTCCTGAACTTAACAGAGAGCGTTTAAGCCAAATCACATGCGACGCTCCTCCAAGTCACAGCTTTCATCGTCGATGCAGCACGACCACATCATTTCAAGTTAAAGGGAATGGCTTGCGCAAACGCTGTGAAATAACTGTGGCTAATCACAATCCCTTTATAAAAACTATACAGCTAATCAGAGAAATCTGGCAGAAAATCACCTTCATGTGCAGCCAAGTGTCTCAAATAAACAGCCAAAAGCGGTACAACATCTAACATGTGTGTATCACTTTGATATAAACCAAAGAAGCATTAAAACAATGCAAACACACTAAAAATGGACCTTGATGGGTGTTTAAAATTGTTAGTGGCAAAATCTGTGATTATAAGTCGCATCTGGCCTGGCAGTCCTGCTTGCGGGGAAATGCCCAGTGAAAACAGTGCTGCCTATTGTGGAACCACCACCATGTGTTTCCTGTCAAATTTCAGCTGGCTACACTTCACAGTTTTTGGTGATATGTCCATGTATGTAAAGAAAGGACAGAGATGATGAGCTGTGTTTCCGTATTACAATGTGTGTGATAGTATAAGCTGTACCCTATAGGGACCACACTGTCCCCAGGGGTGAGCTCAAATTGACAAAAACTCCCTTTGGGACCATTTGGAGACATCCTCAGTGGGAAATGCATGTAAAAGTAAATTAAAATGAATTCGAGTGTTATTTTATGTGTTATGGTATGTTAATAGTATGCAGAATATGAAGCTTTGAACAATAAATATTTTAAAGCTGGGGTAGGAAACGGTTGCTATTGGTAAATCCAGCATTACTCTGCTCTCCGATGTCTTCGCCTCTTCTAGAATCTTTCTAATGACCTTTGGCACTCTTTTCACCCCTTACTGCTGATTGGCAACAGGGTTGTTTTAATACTTGGCCGGATGGTTTTCAAATGCATTTTCAGGAATCGGTTTGCCCGCCTTTAAAAGACAATTACTTAAAGTTTTGTCAACGGGGTGGTACACCAAAAATTATAAACTGTCACCATTTACTCACACTCCTATCATATCAAACCTGTGTGACTTTCTTTTCTTGCAGAACACTAAAGAAGATGTTTTGAAAAATATAACCTAACAATCGTGGTTCTTGTGTCAATATAACATAATAGGTTAAGTTAACAACATTCTTCAAAACATATTTTTGTTCTGTTTGAGAAAAAAAAGAGGTCATAAATGGTGACAGAATTTTAATTTTGGATGAACTTTCACTTTAAAAAGGTTGAGACTCTCATAACTTTGCAGTTTCACAGAAGACGTCTGTTTTTATTTTTTATGCGTTTAATCTATGTGCCGAAAACACAAAAAAAGTACATTTTCACAAAATGGAACCATGTTGATGGAACCAAACCTCACAACAACATCACATTTTAAAAACAATAAAACTCTTGTGGCATGAGCTTTATTTAGAAAAGTCAATTTCGGTGTGTGTCCCAACGTGGGCGGGTCTCTCACTTACACTGCAGTGATAACTAACTGATTTTATGCACACGATGCTGACATCGCAAACATCACTGGTACTGCTGAGAAAGTGATAAAAATTCTTGCATGCTGCAAACTGCTAAATGGTTTGGCTCTTAAACATCATCTTCCTGACATAGACGTGAACTCAACTGTAATGACTTTCAGCACAGTCATATGTGTGCTTTTGGCTTCGGCCACAATTACAATGCAATCTGTAGTTTTTCCACTTAATGCCTTTCATGGAAACACTTAAGGAACATGAATGCTGTTCTTCATGCAGATTGGCTTGCGTGGAATCTCGAAACCGAACATTTGGATGTCTTGACAAATCTCTGCGTTCCGTTATGTCACATGTGACCCTCTCATAATTCCCGGCTGTGCGTCGGGCGGGCAGTCTGTCCGCTCTGGCGCTTCTGCTTTAGCAAAGTGGCCGTGAAAGCCAAGATGTTGTGACTGCTGCAATATGGCTGTGCTTGATGCTGGAGAGAGAAGTGCTTGTGCTGGGGCATCGGTGGCAGATGGAGGGCCGAGATTAGTCATGCAACAATGTACTGTGGTCACACTTACAATTCACTTCACCCTCCAGGCAGCCTCAGCCGGCCAAACAAGAGGCATGGGTGCGATTCCACACTAACTGGGAGGCACACATCCACCCTGGGCAGCTGTCTCGCTCCCTCTGGTCTACTGTTAGTGCCAACGGATGAGGGTACCTCAAAATATGTGTGTATGCTGGGTCTGTCCGTGTGCATGGGCTTGATGTAATTAAATGTAATGATATGTATATGGCAATGAAGAGTATCGGTGTTAAGTGCCATTATAACTTTGCTTTGCCACTGCTTCTGCAAGTTTACACCACAAGATGTTTAGTTTAAATGTGCCTTACTTAATGTAGAAGATGCATGATAAGTGATCTGAGACATCACTTCTAAATGAAGCTGTAATCGAACTGTAATCGCACATTTACAACCGCTTATTGATGCAGTTGGTAGCAATAATTCTGGTGCCACATTGCTGCTTTACATTAAAATGTATTAAAAAAAAGTTTTTCCGCAACTTATATTTCAACTATGCATTAGGCGTTTGTAGAACGCCCTTTAGAAAGAAAAAAACGTTTAAACCTGACTACTTAGTTTGTAAACTATGAAATACTTAAAGGGACAGTTTATAGGAAAATAAAAATACTGTCGGGAATAGTTTCAAACCAGTTTAAAATGTATTGATCAGTTGAACACAAGAGGATATATTCGAAAGAATGTTAGCAGAATACCGTAGAAGAAAAAACACTGTATAATTTTTTGTTTGGTTGAAAAGGGTAATTCTAGAAGAATGTACGCTACTGAGATTCAGGGGTACCATTGGCATCCATTGAAGGGTAAATATTTGATCCTTTTTATGACTATCATTTTTATTTTTTCTACTATTGTAGTCATTGATGCCTATAAAAGCAGCATTCTTCTAAATATCTATCTTCGTGTTCAACAGAACTGTATACAGTAAACTTGTAATGAATACAGGTTTAGAACAACTTGTGGTTGATTAATTCCTATCAGAATTCAATTTTTGGGTGGACTATCCCCTTTAACTTATAAATAATATTAAACAATATGTTTGTATTAAAGGAGATTTAAATTATATTTAATTGACCTTCTCTGATTTGAATCAAAGAATTGAATTTCTAAAAAATTAAAGAAGGTGTGACAAACATATGTATGCGTTTGCACTTTTTCAGGTACACCAAATTGTTAGAAAATTATTTACAATTTTGCCTTCTTTATTAAAAAAGCCAAATGTCTCAATATGCTCTTTAAAAAATTTATAAATTATATTACAGATATAATTGAATATAAATTCATTTGTGCATGACATAAAACATCTTTATAAACTTTTGGTTGTGCTGTATAACTGCAACTTTAAGTAGACATGTTCACCATCTTAGAACTAAGTTGTCCCAACATTGCATTAAATGTCATTTAATTAATTTCAGCAATTTGAAGAATGACAAAATGATTAAGAAAACAGACATTCAAAACAAACACAAAACATTTTAGCAGAAAGCATTATGCCAATCCTCTCTATGCTCCATTCAATAAACGAAACAAATCCCCCCCACACGGCCGCATTAACCCTCGTAAGCCATCGCCATCCTCTCATAACACGAGATACATAAGACACAATGGAGACTGCTTATTAAGTTATTAACTGAAAGCATAATGAACCAAGGGTTTTCATACATCCAGTGTGTAAGCGATCTATCTCAGAGAGCTTTTCTCCAGTGCATTTCAAGCCGT
Organism: Triplophysa yarkandensis; assembly: GCA_033220385.1. Classification (NCBI taxonomy): domain Eukaryota; kingdom Metazoa; phylum Chordata; class Actinopteri; order Cypriniformes; family Nemacheilidae; genus Triplophysa; species Triplophysa yarkandensis. The sequence continues at coordinate 8,795,667 of CM065677.1, read as the reverse complement.
GACACGATATCCACGCACAATGCTATTAGTCTCTATATTACTCTGTCATCAGGCAGGGAATTCAATTAAGGATGACCTAAAAATCCCTTCTTTCACCGTTTCACTGAGATAGGGGGCCTTGAGCATTTTAATGGCACGCGGCTTGCACATCCTGTACTCCGTTGTCTGTTCAGTATTTGCTTAGATGAAACCATGTCCTTTTATTTCTTATAAGGACCCATGCCAGATAATCCTCCCTTAAAGGAAGCCTTAGAATCTGAACGCCATTATCCGAGGAAGACGTCTTCAGGATGCAAAAACATGAAGGGTTCTTAAGATCCTTGATGCATAGAAACGTCTTTAATCGAAAAGGATTTGTTCTTTACCTTGTAACACCTCTTTTAGGCTCTTTCTCCAGCGCATACTTTAATTATATAAAAGTATAAAGTGGACTTTAATTTCTGATACACCCATTAGAGGACATTTTACAAGTTATCCGACATAACAGGAGGTGTCACAAATAAACCCACCTGAACAGTTCACAGTTGGCTGTCGGTACTTTTGTTTGCTGCCCAGATTATGACCTTTTTAATTTTGGAGGTAGCACAAACGTTCTACATATCTACAAAACTGGTCGACCAATCACACACGCAGTCACACAGAATGGAATCCTACAGGCACGAGGAATGTGCTGTAAACGCGGCTGTTATTGCTTTTCCCCAGACTACGTAATCCTACCAGCTCAGTGCCAATGACCTAAAAGTAAAGGCTGAACTTCTAAAAAGTTGTGACATAGATAGAGTGAGATTCACCTGAAATTGATTAGCCAAATTTTTTTAAGAGCTAGTGTGGTGAAAGTGAGTTTGTATCATTGTTTATTAAATTGAACTTTAAAACTGCCTCGCTTAAGGACATCATAAACTTATAACCAATCGCATCAACTCATTTGAACATGTGGACCAGCAGTTTGAACTGTGGGTATGTACAGACGACACATAGATTCGGCCTAAAAGTACGGCTGTACTTTTACATCAGCTCTCAGTTATACTTTCGTAGAATTACATTCAAGCCAATTTATTTAAATAATTTCCCCTAAAAAACTCATTACATTACTTTCTGCATTGCATTTTGACTTACAGGGGGACTTTCAGTTATGTTAGTCATTTGTTTTCAAATTGGTCATGAGTTTTGCCATATGGAAAGTCCGCTTCCTCCACATTTTAAGACCATCCGCCCGGCTTCCTTTAGATGTTGCGGCGGTCTGTTATACCTCCGCTCGCCCCATTCTTCCAAAGGAGGCAATTTTTTGCTGAGTCAGACCCCGCTATTATCCAATGTCTTCCTGGGGTGTCACTCTCCCCACGCCGTCCCACAATGCCTCCTCCAGGAAATTGAAGAGACGACGTGTTCAAATAAGTGCGAGCTCCCGAGAAGCATGACCAGTGTTTGCTCATAACCTTTCCTGACCATCCAGCAGGGCACAAATACATTTACTCCAAAGGGGGGCCGTGAACTGTAGTCGCCTACCGATTTACCGCAGATAGCTTCTGGAAGGGAACATGGACTGTTCTTATAAATGTTGAAGAAAGTCTTTTCAAAACTCACAGCACATCTGATCGAACTGTATCAAAACAAAATTGATCGTTTTTTTTTTTAAGCATCACCTGAAGTCTATCTGGGTAACACAGTGTGTTTTATAATCTATTGTCGCAACATGAAAATAAAAGTTTTGGTGATTTTTTGTTACTTGGTATATATGGAATATCATGCATGACCTAATTAAAAACGTATTTACAAAAGGTAATGAGGGTGTTACATATCTTGGGACACTAGGGTAAACTAAATAAAACACACGAGGAGTCAGTAACAGTTTTGACCTTTTCTGTACAGGAGGTGAATAATGGTGTGTTTACTGGAAATCTGAGGTTTGTGTCAGGAACTGACTCACTAACTGATTTCGCTACAACTCCCTTAGCTGTTTTTCTGGAAGCTCCACTAAGCTGAGAAAACAGAATAGAGAGCACATCAAAAGAAATAGAATTTGCCCAAAACCTTTAAAGATTAAAATGTTCCCCATACAGAGGAAACCTCAAAGTTATAATTCATCCAAAAGTTTAAACTGTGTCAACCCTTACTGTCGCTCTTGTCATTGTAAACATGTGTGCTTCTTAAAAAAAAATTCAATAATGTTGGTAACTGCCACCCAATTGCATTGCTTTAGGACACAACAATTTTTGGTTAATAACTTTTTTCAAAATATCTTGTTTTGTGTTCTGTGAAGAAAGTCATGTTACGAGGGTGAGTGAATGACCTTACCCTTACCCTAAATAAAAGGACATTTAAACCTGTTTAAACCATTTTTCAAACATGCATAATTCTATTTCTGCTACAGAACACAAAAGAAGATATTTTTTAAAAAGTTGTTATTCTGCAAGTAAATGGGTGCACTCTTTAAAATATCTGTGTTCTGTAGAAGAAATAAAGTTATACACGTTTGAAAAATGACAATAGAACGAGTTATTGATGACACAATTTTTACTTTTGGGTGAACTATTACAGTTTTATGCACCAATGCAGGCATCACAAAAAAATGCACTTTCAATTCCAACGTATATCTTTCTTTCTTTTTCAATTTACTGTATTCAATTTATTTTCTTTAAGTAAACTCAAGCACAGCTACACTGTGTCTGCCGACTGCTTACAGACTGTTGACGTCAGTGGCACACTCTCTGGCTGTCCTTGGTCTCGTGGAGTGGTGGGCTGTGCGGAGAGAGCGGCCCTTTTGTGACAACGGAGTTTACCTCAGGGCACGGCGTGGGCCTCCTGCTGCCCCAGGCCACTGAGGACACCCTATTGTTCCTGTGTTCCGCGAACAAAGCCGGCCACCAGTGCCCCGATACACACGGTCCCACTGAGCTATTGTTGAACTGACAAACTCTCAACCCAAATTTCATTACATATGAATTTTCTTTTGTCGCCACTTCGGGCTTCCCTCCCGCGTTTTGCTCCGACAAATGTCTTCGGGTTTCTTTTATACTCCCTCCCCACAACCCTTTCCAGTTATCACAGAACTTGTGACTGGGCATGCCAAAAGAAATGAGCACACTTCTCTGACAAGGGCAATGTTGTCATTTTGGTCTGTGTGGTTAAATGGAGTGCTGTAGAATATTAAAAAGCATTACAATATGCATTAAAACAATATTTTTTACATGTTAAGAATGCTTCTCTGTTTGGCGTGTAACATGTCATCACCTCTCAGTGTGAATATTATCATCACCTGTTGCTTGAATACCCGCAGTGTACATGTAATTTATAAGCATACTTTAAAAAATCTTTAAAGTGATGGGTTACCCAAAAATGAAAGTTCTTTCACTATTTATACATCCTCATGTGATTTTAAAACGGCACAAAAAAATAAATTTTGAAGAAATACGGCAAAGCAGCGGAACCCACTCACGTATATTGTATGGACACAAATGAATGCAAGCGATTGTTTGCAATAGCCCAACATTCTTCAAAATATCTTCATGTTGTAAATGTTTGAAATGACTAATTTTGTGTTAACTACCCCTATAAAAAAACTTTTGGACATTCTGACCAGATTTCTTAATCATACTAACATAAAATATGTTATAAAAATAAGCTATTTGTCTCAGTGTTGTCAGTGTTCATGCCAATATGCTTTGAGCGATAAACAATAAAACTGCAAACTAACACAAAACATGTCATTTCTTACTTAAAGTAAAAACATTCATACTTCTTCACAAAACATATCCACCTCCCACGACTCGGCTTACTCAGCAACCCCCTCTTTGCATAAAAACACAAGAGAACAGGACGAAATACAACATAATGGTGTTGATAAGCTAAATGACCAGATAACATCGGAGCACACACAAGCCATATGGTGCCTCCGTCACTATCGCCTGTTGCTGGCATAACAATAGGCCTGGCTAGACGGTGAGTGGCAGCAACAGTCAAACAAATGGTTGTTCCTCTGAATTAGCCCCGCGCCAGAATGAATACACAGTTTAGCATCTTTCAGCCTACAGGTGCGCTTAAGTGGCAAACCAGATGTCAGCATGTGAGCGGGACTGTTTGTGGAGTAATCCAGGCGCTCCGCGAGCCCCTGCTTCAATAACAGCAGGAACAATGAAAGGCCCCTTCCCCCATTTTCCCACAATTCTATGCTCCCGGAGGAAGCCCTGTCTAGTGATTTGGGTTCTTTTCTTTAACTTCATTGACAAACTTTATATTCTTGAATAAATAATATGAATAGAACGCAAAGTGTGTGTAAACTTCACATAGGTTGAATAAACTCAAAGAGTGTGACGAACACAATAATTATTATAAATAGATTTCAGAATAATTCAAAGTGACGGTTTTTTTAAGAGTCAACCTGGGGGATCTGAACACAGTGTCCATTTGTTTACATAAGTTAAACAGAAAGGCAAAGTCAAAACAACAACACAATGGTGTGGGGGGGAGCGACCTCCTCGGAGACAACAAACTACTGACAGATAATGCTGAGAGCGAGAGGAAAAAACAAACACAGGCGAAATAAAAAAGGGTTTCACACGTAATATCACCCAAGTAGTTGTATTATTGTTTGCTGGTCACATCACGGCTATTGATGCAAGTCTGTAAAAGAAGACACATGACACACAGACAGTCCCAAAGTGTTACTTTGTGTCTGTTTAAACTCATGAAAGGAAGTCAGCTTTGAGATTCAAACACAAGACTTCTTGTAGTCTGAAGGCACATCCACATTAATAATTAACAAGGGCTGGACCATGGACTTTCTCCCTAATGCTTTATTTATGTACACAAAACAAGCATTTTTGGGAATGGGTAAAGTGACATCAGAAAGGGGTCAAGCAAATAACCACAAAAAGCCACGAATGAGGACATGAAGCATAAATGTGACTTACAGATACTGGGAGACTGATGGGAACAATCCACAAGTGATGAAAATCTGCAAAATGAAAATGAAACATTTCACATAACTTTAAAAAAGTGACACTTTATTACACATTATACATGTATAATGCACGTCCGTTTGTGAAGCTCATTTAAGAAAAGTGTTGTATTGTTAAACTTTGATTAAAGCCTTTTGAACTTACCCGTTGCTATGGAACGTGTATGGATGTCGGTGTTTGTGTCCAGCTGGTCGCTGTTCCCGTCCCGCGGACCGAGCAGCGATGTGAGGTATGCGCGGAATGAGGCCAGGAATGAAATGAACGCGGACGGCTGAGTTTGCGTTGGGGGCGGGGCCTCCGTGACGTCACCGCAGAACTCCGGGGAGGTGGGAGGGGCCGCGGGCTGAGTGCGTGACGTCACCGGGGAGAAGTTGACATGTAACTTTGTGTTTATGTTCCTGCTCGTCTCTGAGACATCTGACATCCCATGAAGATGAACGCGCTCTTCCTAAGACGTTTTTCAGATTGTTTTGATTATCTGATGTGCTGATTGGTTCCCACTGGATCCACAGGTTTGGGTTAAACTGTGGTAGGATCAACCAGCATAGGAGCCATTGCCATCTTGTGGCAAGATCAGACTAAAGCTGGGTTATAAACACCACTGATTCATTTATAAGAACTTATACTTGTGTACAATGTAGTGGATTTTAAAGAGGAAAATGAGAAATACTTTGTGTATAACAGTGTTTCTGTCATCAAAGCTATTATAGAGAGAGAGAGAGAGAGAGAGAGAGAGAGAGAGAGAGAGAGAGAAATGTGTGTGTGTGTGTGTGTGTGTGTGTGTGTGTGTGTGTGTGTGTGTGTGTGTGTGTGTGTGAGAGAGAGAGAGAGAGAGAGAGAGAGAGAGAGAGAGAGAAATGTGTGTGTGTGTGTGTGTGTGTGAGAGAGAGAGAGAGAGTGAGAGAGAGAGAGAGAGAGAGAGAGAGAGAGAGAGAGAGAGAGAAATGTGTGTGTGTGTTAGAGAGAGAGAGAGAGAGAGAGAGAGAGAGAATGTGTGTGAGAGAGAGAGAAATGTGTGTGCGTGTGTGTGTGTGTGTGTGAGAGAGAGAGAGAGAGAGAGAGAGAGAGAGAGAGAGAGAGAGAGAGAGAGAGAGAGAGAGAAATGTGTGTGAGAGAGAGGAGAGAGAGAGAGAGAGAGAGAGAGAGAGAGAGAGAGAGAGAAATGTGTGTGAGAGAGAGAGACAGAGAGAGCGGAGAGAGAGAGAGAGAGAGAGAGAGAGAGAGAGAGAGAGAGAGAGAGAGAGAGAGAGAGAGAGCGGAGAGAGAGAGAGAGAGAGAGAGAGAGAGAGAGAGAGAGAGAGAGCGGAGAGAGCGGAGAGAGAGAGAGAGAGAGCGGAGAGAGCGGAGAGAGAGAGAGAGAGAGAGGGAGACGAGAGAGAGAGAGAGAGAGAGAGAGAGAGAGTAATTAAATACTGATATAATTGGATCTGGAGAACCAGCAATGAAGGGGCTTGTTAACTTGTTACTGTTACCCGTGAGAGGAAGCCGGCGTGCCTAAGCTCGCCATTAACACAATGTTGTTCTCGCATCCTATAGGGACACAATCAAATCACAGTGAAAAGGAAACTGTGATGAAGTCCTTGTGCATTTTTTCTGGGAGTGTTATTCATTAAGTAATCACTATACAGTGGAAGGGATCAAATACAGTGGAAAAACATCAGCTGTTCATAGATTTGTTGACCGGATGAACAAAGGCTGTATGAATCAGATACTCTTCTGGTGATTGGAAGTCATGCCTTCCTGTAAACGTTTTTAAATTGCGTACTTGATGTTCAAGATGAATAGTTCCCTGTTTTTGATGTTCAGTTGTCATTCGACTGGCTGTAATTCTCATAATCGAGATAGTGAGGGTGAAGGATCTTACCAGGGATGTAAGAATACTAAAGAGGATAGACTGAGTGGAAACTAAAACTCAAAGGAGAATCTGTAATTTACATCTTATAAGTTTGTCAGGTCTACACTTTTAAACAATAAGAATATATGTTTGCAAGAATAATTCTGGGCATACAGAAAACTAATAAGATGTTTCAGCGTGACACAAAAAGAAAGAAAGACAACAATGTTTTGAAAAGCAAAAAGGGACAAAATAATTGGAACCTAATTGTAGCAACGGCGTAATTCAGGACATTACATACAGGTCAGGCAATTACTTTGCTGTTTTTCTATAATTTCCCCCACCAATTACACAAATGACCTCAACATTCATGCTTTGTGATAACAGGAAGTCAGAATATATTAGTAGTTATATCCATCCATGTTTTGGCTTACAATTCTGCTTACATATATATATATATTGCATTCTACAGAACATCTACATTTACTTTAATTTAATTCAAGGTTTTTATGCTTTTGCAACATAAGAACACACAATGATGCCCATAAAGTTCTTTAAAATGAAATAGTATATTCTATATTGACTGTTTCTGTATTATACATGTGCGTGTTGTGGTTTGACAACCAAGTTTGCATCTTTTTGACTGGTTGACAATAAACAGGTTTTAAGTTCTCATTGATTTGCATTTAAGGAGGGACGCAAGCTTGAATATCAATGAGATTTAGGGTGGGCTCTTTTAAATTGGACCGCCCAACAACCCCCCCAGATACTCCTTGGAAATTCATTCAACACCCAACAAAACCACTTAAACCACTCAGAACCACCCCAGCATAAGGGTTCTCTTTTTGTAAAAAGTCCATCAGACCAACCCTCTGCCAGCTTTTGTCCTCACAAAACCTGGCTGAAGAATGTTAGACATAAACCTCTAGTTCCAGTGTAATTTTCTGAGAAATATCCTGAATCTATTCTGAATGGAAAAATGAAATGAGTTCTATCCGACTCAAGCACGCGGTCAAATCTAGGAGCATTTTCTCCTGTTTATATTACAATCTGTCCAAAACTAAAGTGACTCAGCACAGGGTTGCATATTATTAATGTCAAGGACTTTATATTATAAGTTTCTTTTGGTTATTTTTCTAGTTAGATATTATGTGACAAATGTGCAATTGCTGTAGTGTACAGAGTCTTTCACAATAATAGATCAGACCAGCTTTTTAGATTTAGACTATCGTTTTGATGTCATTTTTTGAAGAAAACTATGTTGAAATGATTTCTCAAGCACCAGATCCCCATGTGGATGATGAAGGTTTTGAAGTAAATGATTTCTAAATAACCCATTTAAATAAGGAGAAAGAGTACCCATGTCATCCATGCTGTATTTTTAAAGCCGCAAGCATTTGTTCCCTTGAGTAAAGCGAGCAGACTATCACTGACAATAAGACATAAATCATAATACAGTACTTGAGAACGCAGCCTTTGAAATGAGAGACCGAAAAAACGGAACAAGGAAAAGTAACTCAAATCACAAATGGTAGATTCAACAATGTTTAATGTAGATTTTGTAACATTTTTAGGTGCAAAAAGAGGAAAGTCAGTGTTTTATAAATGATGAAACTGCAATGGAATCTATGAAATGTCTATAAAAATGTAAAAGACGTGGGCCATATATTATTTAAAGTCATTTTGCATTACAAATACAAATATTGCCCTTATTTGATGTATGATGTAAGAAAAATAAATTATAGCTAACAAAATAAGTACCCATTGCTAAAGTCTTATGGTACATTAGATGATAAGACAGTCAATTGACAAACATATTATAAAACGTCTTTGGTGTATATCTGTGCATTTCGTTCAAAGAAAACAACACAGAGTAAAACATTTCAAAAAATCTAGAATTTTTGAACATACAGGTGACTAAAATCCACCGGAATGGTCAAGAATGAGTTTGTACTTTCTTAATGCTTACACTGTGACATATATTGAGTATTTCATAACATGTGAATAATGTGAAGTGCAAAATAGGATTTCTTATATCTTCAATACTATTTAAGGCATTGATGAGTTGAATACATTCCATCTCATAATGGCTAGTTACATTTCCCTAGGTAAGAATCTAAGAACAATCATTGAAGACTGGAATGCTGTCATTTAAAATATTCTTAGTGTTATATCTTTAGTGTTTTTACATTAACATAAGAAACTTAAGACACAAATGAAATATATATAGTGGTATTTTACGATACCATAATGAATAGAAATGTATGTCTGCGAGTTTTATATCTCAGTTTAAAAAGAGTCTCGGAGGACATGTGCTTATTCCACGTGCCTAAACCTGGTGAAAAGATTGTACAGGACTCGAAGTGTTGATTTAAGATCACAATTCACAATATCTGAAAGAGAAAAAATTAACAGTTACAGTTGTGTGTAATAACCTTTACCAGAAATATATATTTTTATCCAAACATGGAAAACAAGTCTCATCTCTAACGGTTAAAGTCTTTTATATGCGCTTCATAAGAAGAGAGCCGTTTTTCCTTAAATGCCATTAAATTAGCAACCGAAGATGATCTAAATTGATGGCCATCACATAACCAGATTTATATGTAAAGTTTTTTTCCTCTTAATAAAATAGAACGAAATGCCAAAAAATGAAAACTAGGACAAATGTAATATACCTGGTCACATAATGAAGTTTAGTCACATGATATTCGACATATATCATATAATATGAATATTAAACTATATAGATCAATAACTGATGCAAAACAACGACAAAAAATAAATAAATTCAATATCCAGCTAATAGGATTTGATGTTAACAATGCATAGTTACCCTCAGGCCTGGGTTTTGGCCTCTCCAGGCCACCGTCCTGCATCAACTCAAAGGAGAAAGATACATTATGAACCTGCAATGAAAACAAAAGAAAACACAAGTTGAGCATGTTTCAAAAACCTGATTTTTTCCAAACTAGACAGCAGATAGACCTAAAGCAGTTATCTCTTAAATCCACATGCAAGCTTGATATTAGAACTAAGCTACACATCACACCACTTATCCATTTCCTGTGCAGAGGCAGATTACAGATGCACTTCGGTGCTACGTGCCCAATTGGCACAGGGCGGGCGTGCTGGATGTGACCCAGGTGAGCAGCCTGTTCTCTGGGCACGCTGTCAACCGCCACCCCCTCTCAATGATACTCGGCACAGCACGCCAATGTTGCTTTTAACGCTGAGGATGGGAATGACAGACATAGAGCTTTACCTTTTGGTCGAAATTCTCAGGGGTCAGAAAGAAGTTGTAGAGAGGAACGAAGTATCCTTCCAGAAGTCCCATCAGAAGCACAAGATACACACCATCTGCAAACTACAAACATGTGTGAGACTAGTCATTCTTGTTCGCCAAACCATATTCAGGGTTAAAGGGAATGATATTAGTTGCACTACACTAGTTTTATTAAAAGGAATTGTTCACCCAAAAATGGTGACTCTTGACCTTAAACTTTCTACAATGGACCGTCAGTAGCAACCTTTTTTTTAACGAACTATTCCTCGAACCTTGTTTTTTAACCGATTTAACTATATACAAAAATGAAGATACCTGCGTGTCCAGCTCGGATACCTCCAGGTTTAGTTTATTAAGATGTTTGTTTACAAAGGTGATCAGAGTCTGCAGAAAATATAGGAACATGTGGTTAAGCTTCTTCACGGATGTCAATGTGGAGTCACTGATTAAATTTGATACATTTCCTCATACCTTCTTTACCACATTGAGCTTGTCCGGGGCATGGTCAAACAAGGTATCAAAGGCGTCACGCTCTATATGGGAGAGTACAGTGATTAATACAACACAACTGTAACAATAAATTAGAAAAAATTTAAATATTATTAAAATAAAACATACCATGTCGGCCAGATAAAGCCCTGCAAAGATAAAAAGCATAAAGTTAAATCAAAATTTGTGCTCTATAAAAATGTGCTGTTCTTTTGAAAGGTTGTTTTTCCATATTTTGTCCTTTTTATTTCCCACAAATTATTTTTTCCTAGTTATCCTTTATGTTTGTCGCTGGGTTTGCAAATGTATAAACCATAAAAAAAGTATTAACAAAAATTTTTATTGGATTAAATCCTTTAAAGCGCCTCTCTAATAATGGTTTTCTTTAAGCCCTCAACTTTACATAAATGCCATTAAAATGTAAAAATTATATGCATTTTTAGTTTTAATATTAACCGTGTTGCTTTCCGCTTGTAAAATTATCACATTTAGTTCCTGAATCTTTAAGCCCACCTCCCAGTGTACTCTGATTGACATTCAGTCTGATCTACTGTTATTGGTCAACTCGGCTTTTTGTTACTGCATCACCACTAGTGATGGGGCGACATCACTTGAATCCAGGTACTTCTTAAACAGGTCTCTGACGACGTGTCACAAAAGTAACTGGATGACTACAATTCAAGTAGTTATTGTGTTCCAAGCCATTTGATTTCTGTTACAAACAATTACTATTTTATGAGGAATTTGGGGGATTTGTAACTCTACAAATCGTTACAGGTACCTACACACACACAAAGGAGATGTAAAATTAGGTTTATAATACGAGATATACTTTAAATATCGAATCATTTGTTCAACAAAACAAATGAAGGGTAAAATGGTGCAAACATTTTTCTAAATACCTTTCTTGGTGTTCAAATGAAACAAGTACTCACAAAAGGCTTTGATTGAGGAAAGCAATTCATGACTGAATTTTTGATTTTTGATTTGTCTAACCCTTACCTTTAAAATAACATTGATTGCGTAAGTTACTTAAGTAATAAAAAATCAAGTAAACCCAAGTTCTTTTTTCACAATAGTCAATGGTACTTTATGATGCCTGTCAAAAGTGCACATTTTGGGGGAGTGGTTTTGTTTGTCATCTGATTTCAACAAAAAAAGACTGTAAATATGTAACATTTATATCTGCTAAAAGTGAATTGTAAACTTTATCTCAAACATGCAATAAAAGATTTTTCAACACAACTTTCTAATTCCTCTCCCATAAAACATGGTCCAAGACAAATCTTTTGTAATGTTTCGCTGCCTCAAAGCACGCCAAAACAGAGGCCAGTGATTTGGTCGGGCGGAAGGGTGATGAAATCGATCGGGCAAGTCTGGGACAGCGCTGGACCGGGTTCTCTCCCCATGAGACCCCTCCTGCCACACTCTCTAATCACTTGTGCCAGCCATCAGCCCGGGCAACAGCAGCTACTGTGTGTGTGATAACAGCCTTAGGAAGTTTTCCACCAACACACACACACATGCAAAAACACACACTTATCTCCCCAGCTGCCAGGTGCCTGCTGGACCTCTCTACAGTCAGCTGTGCACATATGTGTGTGTGTGTGTGTGTGTGTGTGTGTGTGTGTGTGTGTGTGTGTGTGTGTGTGTGTATGTGTGTGCGTGCGTGCGTGCGTGACCACACACGGGGGTGATAAACCAACATCAAGGAAAGCCAAACGGCATGATGATTGAAGCATATAAAAGGAAAAATTACAAAAGGTGTAAAGACGTTAAAACCCCTGATATTGACACGATTATTAACACATGGAGGTGAGATATGACAATGAGTGCGATTTCAGCATTGACATACTCTGTGTTGCCAGTAATTTCCTCCAGAATTTGACGAGATTGAAGAATTCCTTCTCGTTTCTAAACATGAGGGAAAAAGACAGGTTGGATATGAATACTCTCAATAAATCTCCATTAGAAATTTCAGGAAGATTTAAAAAAACTGTTGCTGTTGCAAGCCATATCATAAACATCGAGTAAATAAAAGCAAAATACAGCAAGACAATATCTGAATAAAACATCAGTTCTCAGTGAGATTTAAAAGAATGTTAGTCACAAATTTCCTAGCATGCTCCAGTAAACCGATGGCAAATACATTTTCATTAAAGATGCAAAGGGCAATTTCTACTGACAAAATGATAAAAATACAGAAATATAGAAAAAAAAACTTTGTTATTCTTTCTCATTTTGAAATTTCATGAAATTTCCATCACTGGACTATAGCTATTTATAATTCATTCAATTGTAGCTTACATTATTTAACAGAAACTGTCTTCTGTTTTTCATAAAGAGGTAAAGGATTTCTGTATTTTCTATACATATTTTGTAGGACTGTCAAAATGATTAATCATGAATTAAATCATTTATTAAATTTTGTTTCTTAATATATGTATCTATATTTATAAACACAAAATTAAAATGCTAAATCCACAGACATATATTATGAAAACACAAACTTTTATTCTGGATCTTATTAATTGTGATTAATCATAATGACAGCTTTAAATTTGGTAAAGTTCATATATGGTAATCAAAGTGACATACCTGGACCACAACCACTTGTATGGACACGTGATCAGGGAGGCGAATAGGTGCTCTAAAGTGCTGTGATAGCGCCACCAGCAGGTGAAGGATGGCTACAATGCTCTTAGCATGAACCGCTGGAAAGAAAAATAAAACAAAATGTAATAAAAAAATCAGTCATCATTTACTCCTCGTTATTTCATGTTTATTCTGTATGACTCCCTTTTTTCCAAAAAACACAAGAGCAGACATTTTTTAAGAAAGTTGGAAGCCAAACAGGAGTGCCACCCATTCACTTCTATTAGATGGACAATACTATTTAATGGCTCCCAGTTTCCAAGATTCTTCAAAAATTCTTATTTTATGTTCTTTGGAAGAAACAAAGATATTCCGGCTTGAAATGACAAGAGGGTGAGTAAATGATGATGACATTTTCAATTGAATGTGAACTATGATCTCTTCCTAACAATTCAAGTTCAGTGCTGGCATGAAGTGTCTACTACAACTAAAACATTTGTCTGTCTGTTACTCAAGCACACAGGATTAAAGCTTGCCTCTGTTTAAAACGAAAGTCAATAAAGTCAATAAATCTTTCGGCCACATAAAACGTAAAGCACAATAAACATCCAACAATCACTTTTGTGTTAATTCTGCCACAGTGGAGAGATTGAATTCTGCTAAAAGGCTGTGTTACATCACCATAAGTGTTTCCAGACTCTTTGAAGCTTAACTCATAAACCTTAAAGTCGCTTCATCACAAGTTTGTTTTCGCACCACTGAATACAAGCTCAGGAGTAAGAACAGACACATCAGGGACCTACAGTCAACATTCCATTTGATGCTCCTGGTGGAGACCTTCAGAGCATCATTGATCCTCTCCAGAACAGTCTGTAGCTTCTGTTTTTGGGCGATCTCAGACTGGGTCACCTCAGCGACATTCAGCTTCTCACCTTCTAGCTTCTCTGCGGGACCGAAACGCAAGAACAAATCAGAACTGATTAGGGGATCTTAAAACAGTAATTATAGTCTAGATAACATTCGATTGATTTAAAATGCGTTGCCAAAATTCTTTACCAAACAGTTTCTGTAGGACCTGTCCATCATAAAGATCTTCTGCCAGGTCTTTCACAATGATTCTTTCTCCAACCAGAACATCATTGATCCAGTCGATGAGCACCTTATTCACACATATTTTAATCCTGATTAACAATAGAACATAAGAATAAACTTACAATAAACAAAACATATGTTTAAGGCAAACCTTCATGAGCTCCTGCAGTTTACGGTCATTCTTTGAGTTAGGGTCCACCATGGTGCGAACCTCATTTTCCTCTGTGAGAGACAGGAGGAGATGGAGGGGATAATAGACGGAGATAAAAGGAAAAGGTTGGTAAGGGTTCCTTATTAACCTGAGAGAGCATCAATTGAATAATCAGGCGACGGGTTGAGTACCTAGCATGATGTCCTCAGGATGAAGCTCAAAAGGTGTGGGACTCAGGGGGAGATTAATAGCGTTCATCCCTTCCTCCTGCAGCTCTGACACTATAGAATAAAAGACACATTGGATGAAACATAACAATTAAATGTCCGGTAGGCCTGTATGTGCACATGTGTACAAGATTCGGATGACACCACCTTATTCTGAGCCAGAAAAAAACCCTAGACTTAAAGTAATAGTCCAACAAATATTTGAACAAATTAACCATAAAATGTTCATCCTTTGTTCACAGTCCTGTCATTTCAAACCTGTATGAATTTCTTCAACAAAATACAAAGGAAAATATTTTATAGCAAACCGAAGAACAATAACCCCCATTGAATCCCATGGTAAGGACACACATCCACATTATTTTTTTTTTGCTGTTTATTCACCCACATATTCTTTAAAATCCGTAAAACTTTCTTCAGCAGAACAGAAAAGAAGATATTTTGAACAATGTTGGTAAGCATACCAAACATAAATCCCTTTGACTTCCATTGTATGGACACACAAACACATATTACTCAAATTATCTTCTTTTATATTTCACATAAGAAAGTGTTACACATTTTATATCACTATGTGCGTTTCTAGAAAATCCAACAATCTTTCTGCTGCTTTCTCCAAGCTTAACCAATTAGGCCCCAAGAACACAACCCCATCACAGTAAGTGGAATTAAATGCTACATTTGCTCTGCAGTCACTCCACATCTAGTCTGCACTAATTGGGACTCATCCTCCTAACACAACGCGCCACACATCTAGTACCCTTTGGATCCTCTCCTCCAAGAAACCACCTGAGATGCCGGCTCCTCGCTCCTAACACATCCCAGCATGCATCTCTGTCTGCAGCGCTGATTATGGGATGCGAACATCCTGCGCTGGATTCCAGGGGCCACCCGTGGAGGACGATATCCTATTAATCAACACCCTCTAAAACTCAAGCACAGCAGATCTCCTGCTGCTTCTCACAGTCACGGGGCGGAGGTGGGGGTGGATAAAATCCAAAGGCATGACAAAGGCATCATGAACGAGCATTATGATTCACATAGGTGATTATCAAATTAATAGTCCTAGGTTTGAATACCAATTGGTCAATATGGCTTAACCGTTGTGAGAAAGCAATGGTTTTAGCTTGAAACACAAAATCAAATAAATGTCCAGTTGGCATTTTCAAACCCGTGTGTAGTTCTCACCTGCTCATCCAGACCATCAAAAGTGTTATTAGACTTTAAATGCATCGAGAGAATTTTAATTAGTCCAGAGGAAATAGAGCATTTAAGCTAAAAAATCAGATATTAAGCAGTTTTGGAAAAAAAACTGCATCTTTTATTACATTCAGTGTTATCAATATCACTATAAAAATGGCTAATACGATCTAATCTTTTAGAATATATTCTTCCTTGCTTCTTTTTATTGTATGTCTATACTATTTTACGTTATTAGGGGCAGGGTCTATGATTTTTCCAATATGCTTCCATAACAATTCCATAATAAGTCTAAAAACAATGGTGCAACCAATTGGCAGTAAGAGGCATGTGGTCTTTGAATTGGAGAGCTACATTAGCCAGGGCGAAAGACAACATATGTGAGGGGTGGAGCTATCAAAAAGGGGGAAGACCCTTGTGATGTAGGGGCGTGTTTGTTTTGGTGCTTTTCAAGGTAAACCATGACTACCAGAAACTGCAGACCCTGCCTTTAAGGCTTTTCTATATTGCATATCATGTGTGGTACCTATATTAACAATATTGAATTATCTTGAGCAATAATGTTGTGTTTTAGACATTTGAAAAGTGCAGTCACATAAGTACAGCCATAAGAAACCTTACAGGAGAAAATCCAGACCAGAATCAAACCCAGGTCCCCTGGGTTCAAAAGCTGATGAGTGCTTCACCGCAAAGCTTTATGTTACACTTAAACTAATTGCTTTGCTCCACGACATTTTCATTTATTTTGAAAAACCACACACGCACTCGTCTTGTGTGTTGTAGCTACAGTAAAGGCCTGCTCCATTTTAATTCACGTTTCCAATCAACGAAAGCAATAAAGAGAAAATGTACCGTCTCCAGAGTGCAAGACATTAAATAGTCCTCATCGAATCAAATCATACATCAGCTACTCATCCCAGTCATAGAAACACAGTCGGGACATCAGAAGGCTCAGCTGCATCCGTCCTCTTCCATGGGCCGCTGAGTGCTGATGGATGCAGAACAATCATTACAGAAGTGTACTCTGGGAACTTTGCAAACCCCGGTAGAGACACTTCAGCGTAATGGACAGCAGCGCACGACTAATTCAGTTACAGATACGAGGACAACGTGTATAGCTATGGACTGAGATGTTTCATATATTTGTGGGATATGGCTTTGGTTGGGAAAGCGAGATGAATGAAATGAGATTTGGGTCACGGTGTTATTAGTGAACATGAGGCTCATCTTGCTGTGTTCTCATTCCTGTGCAATAACCTCGTAAGCTCCGTTCAGACTCAATGCCTTACATGGTATAAACACGGCAAAGCCTGGGTGCCGCGTGAAGACGTGGCTTAAAATCACCCATAGTAACTTCATAAATCACTTTGGATAAAAGCGTCTGCTAAATGACTAAATGTAAATAAATATACACAAATCTATAGTTTTAGAGATTGTAGATTTAAGGGTTTTTATACATTAAAGGTTGTGGCGTTAATATTAAATATGTGTTGACATATTTCTATGGACAGTCCTGGTTTGTAATGTTCCTGCATACAGATGCATCTGACGTTGCAAGTCAGGGGTCGTGACGTCATCTGCACGACGTCGTCATGGAAACTTCCCCTTATTGTTTGTTTCTTTTATGTGTATAATATTAGTTTAATTTTGCATTGTGAATGCTTGGATGCATTGTTTACTGGTAAACTTTGTATTATCCATTCTTTTCACATTATATAAAAACTTTTACAAACTTTTTTACACCCTCAAACTTTGTTTGTTTTCCTATGTGCTTTCCAAATACTATAATATTATTACATCAATATTTTTAAATATTTATTTAGTTGCGAATGTGTTGACAAAGCAACAAAAACAAATAAATAAAAGTCAAGAAATAAGAATGTAAACAAACTTGACTGCAGCGCACATCCGGTTGGAGTTGGGACTTTTCCCAACTTAAGGAAAAAAGTTACTAAGAGCGGTTATTTGCTACCTTCTTTCGCCTTTTTCCTCCTGGCCAGAGTCCCACCGAGTTTCCCGAGGAACGAGTCATCTTTCTTCCTTGAAGACGGAGACTTTGGAGTGGGAGATTTGGGAGAGGACGGGGATTTCTGTGGGGACGACGCCATGGATTCCAGGTGTCTTCAAACGAGAAATGGAGGTCTGAAAGTGACAATAATGCTCGTCTGCTTCCCAAACACAGAGAGGAAACTCTCAGGAACAAGAACGGAAGTGGAATTCCAGCTATCCGCCCAACCTTCCCTGTCCTCTGATCCCACCCCTACTTCCTCTTCCCTAAGGAAGCACTTCTTCAAACTATTTCTTTATTAGGATAGGATCATTGTTTACACTTTCTGACAGTCAGAATTAATGTTATTTATAAGTTAAAATAAAGTAAACATGTTTATATTAGAAAGTCTGTAAATTGAATTAAAGGAGCTGATGGATATTTATGTTAAAGTAATAAATAGAAAAGTTTAAAAGAAGACAATGGCATTAAAATGATTTGGAAACTTTTAGTGAACATCTTCACTTGTGTTCAGCAAAAAAATAATTGTATTAAGGTTTATGACAACTTATAGGTGTGCAATTTACAACTTTTTCCATGTTGGGTTAACTATTCCTTTAACTATGTATATTTATATTAAATATGTTTTTATATTACAGTGAATATGCAAGTTCTGGAGGGGTCTAGGATTTTCTGCTTAGGTGCATTTCCATTGTGAGAGACAATGTAAAAAGAAAAACCCAGCAATCACATTGTATGATTTTTAACGATGTATTTTTAAATTGGGGTCAAATCAGTTTTTCATAACCTGAGTCTAAAAATGTAATATTTGGAAGCCTTTGTTAACAGTTACAGAGGTCAAACGGTTCCTGCAGTTCTTCACCAGGTTTGCACGCACTGCAGAAGGGATTATTGCTTACTTCTCCATACAGATCATCTCTAGATCTGTCAGGTTTCGGGGCTAAGAAACGTGAAGTTTCAGCTCCCTCCAAAGATTTTTAATTGGATTTAGGTCTGGAGACTGTCTAGACCTCCCCAGAACCTTGATATGCTTCTTATGGAGCCACTCCTTGGTTTCCTTGGCTTAGGGTCACTGGCATGTATGAAGACCCAGCCATGACCCATCTTTTATTCTTTAACTGAGGGAAGGAGGTTTTGTTCCTAATATCTCACAATACATGGCCCCGTTCATCATCTCCCTAATACAGTGCAGTCGCCCTGACCCCTGTGCAGAAAAACAACCCCAGAGCATGATGCTTCCACGCCGATGCTTCCACGCCTATGATTCACGGTAGATGTGGTATAATTGGGATGATATTCATCATTCTTACTCAAAACACGGCAAATTGAGTAAACACCAAAAAGTTCTACTATGGTCTCATCTGTCAACAGGACTTTCACCCGTGATTCCTCTTGATCATCTAAATGGTTCTGGCAAACTACAGACGGGCCTTGACATGGGCTGACTGAAGAAGGGGAACCAACCATGTGATGCATGATTTTAAACCATGACGTCTTAATGTATTACTGATAGTAGCCTTGGAAAAGTGGTCCCATCTCTCTTTACTGCATTGACCAGCTCCTTCTGTTTAGTTCTGTGCTGGTTCTTCGCCATTCTTAACATCATTGATACCCCGCGAGGAAAGATCTTCTGTTGAGCCCCAGTCCGAGGGAAAATGACAGTCGTCGGTAGCCTCTTCCCTTTTCTGACAATTGCTCCAACCATTGTTCTTTTTTCTCCAATGTGCTTGGCGAAAGCCCAATAGCCCTTTCCAGCTTTGTGAAGGTCTACAATTGCATCTCTTGTGTCTTTTGACAGCTCTTCGGTTTTGACCTTGTTGCTTCTTAGAGTTTTGACTGATTGTGGTGGGCACAGGTGACTTTATGACAGCTAATGCCCTCAAACAGGTCCTACTAATTTAGAATCATGAGCAGAGTGTAGCTGGACTATTAAAAAGCTAAATAAAAGGTCTTTGACAGTCATAAATCTGGAAGATAAGCATGTGATCATGTATTTATGACACGGAAATTTACAAATAAATTGATAAAAATCATACAAAGGGATTTCGAGATTTGCCTCTCACGGTGGAAATGGACCTACGCTAAAACATCTTAGACCCCTCCAGGATTTCCAACTAGGAGAACTTGCAAAATCACAGGGTGATCCAAAATGTGTTGACCTCAATGCAAATATTTATTCTAAAATATAGGTTACACGTCAGGCCTATAATAAGGTTCTGTTTATTACCATTATCTGACACTTGTATATTTTTTCACATTGTATATTTTTTTCATGCCAGAATAGCTAACATGCAGTTTTTATTTCTATATATTTCTAGAGGTTATAGGTCAGGAGAGTCAAAACCACACTTTCATGGTTTTAACATTTATTAAATAAATTACACTATGAACAGACAGATAAAATCAAAGATTAATTATTAATTTTCAAAAGCGCTGTTTGAAACTTGAAACCATCTTAATGTTTTATGAAAAAACTGCAGTTAAGGTCACGTAAGAAGGCCTATTCATTGCATGACTGAGAGAAATTCAACAAATATACATTACATTAATCTGCCATTAACCTTTGGCCTCTGTAAGTATATTCACCATAAAACACAACAAACATTCATTATAATTCCAATAAAACAAACACATCAAACAAGTCCAAAAAGTAAACCGTGTTAACAATATTAATGTCATTGCACCATTGTGGATAAGTTATTTATCAAACATCTGTGGCTGTGCAATTCTGTGTTTCACTAAATAAAATTTAACATTATGAACTCATTTTCACTAAACAAAGAGGCACTTAGTTTGTTTTTGGTATATTTATTTTCAAAAAGGCAGCATATATTTCCTACAGTTCTCAGAAGCTGTTCTTTGAAGACTCTCGTGTACAGTAGATCCACATCTCAAGTAAAATGCTTAATCCAGGGGAGTGTGGGGTTTCTTAGCTCCAGTGGAATTGATAACCCCTAGAGAGGATCATGCTCTCAAGGTCTCTGTCCTCAGCCTTTTCCTTTAGTCGTTGCTCCTCAAGTTGACTCACAAGTTTGTCTCTTTTCTCCACCACCTTCATGATCTCCACCAGGAGGCTCTGCTCCTCCACCAGCTCACTTGCACTCTTTTCACAGTCTTGAAATGAAACCAATACAAAAACATAAGGTGTCAGTTTTGATAATTTGCCGATATTAGATCAATTCACACTCGCTCAGATTCAACGTTTTCAAAGCGCAACAGAAACCATTTTTTAACTACAGGTGTTGTATAATTTTATTTACAAAATCTACAGTTTTTTTACTGCCACCACCACAATGCTATAGTGGTTGCCAGGGTGTTGCTATTGTGATTTGCCTTCTGACCTAGGGGAAGGATATAGCTTGGCACCCATGTTTTACTCAAATCTATTGGATGTTATTGCCATTTATTGTCAGAGAGATTTAAATTTAATGGACTTTATTATGGTCCCTCTTTTCAATGCACAAATCTTAGTTGTTGTTCATGCTATCTGAAGTAAATATTGATTTAACTCTGCATGTGTTGTCCTGTAAACAACAATGAGCCATAACTTAGAGATCAAAATTGAAATTTGTTTGCTGGAGGCTTAGGACCAACCATTGACTTGCAAATGAAGACACCATCACCTTCCTCAGCAGTTATCAATTCCTGTTCACAACAAAATGCGCCACTTTCAGTATGTTGTTATCACTACGAACCAATTATCGAATGTCATATCCGTTTTCAGATTCATCTGTGCCATGATCCCAAAAGCTGTCAAATTCAATGTGGAATATATAAGAAAAAAATGATCTCCTATGAAAAGTATAGTTCACCCATGATCATAGGATCTGAATTGATTAATAGCAATGTTTGTGTTGGTGTGTTTTTCCTAAAGATGATACAATTTTGATGTATGAATACAGACATACATAACCATTGTGTTGTATTTTATTTCTTTCTTAAATTTTGTATTTAGTGATTGATTTAGTTTTAGTTACTTGTGCAGTTATTCTGTTCTGTATTAGTTTTCTTACTGTTATTTTAACATATGTTGAATGCTGCATTTGTATTGTCTTCTCAAGTAGGTAGTGTGTTCAATGGTCTCATTCTCAAGGTTTCTAATAAGTTATAACTTCACAAGACATTGCTGTGAAGCTGTTGTTTTCCATTTTATGTCTGGGTTTATGACACTGGATGAATGTACTTTTAGGTAGACAGAGTTAGAATGAGCTTGACGAAACAAGACTGAGCTAGAAAAGGCTAGACCGAGTTCACAAAGGGAGCTCTGGATGGAGATACAATGGACTAGAATCAGCATGTCAATGCAACTGTGATTTTCTTCTTTTCTAATAAACTGCTTACTTTATTAAAACATCAGTTCATCTTCTGCCTTCTGTTCTTCCCTTTATCTCTCTGTCTACCTGATACTCAAACTTGGATCTATAAGGTCTGCAAGTAAATTCCACAGTTTAACCTATCTTGAGGATTGAAAGATAAGAAGAGAAATCTTTTCCAGATCCATCACCCAAAAGTAATTTTTCCTGCTATTGTTGTTGATGGGGTCCAATAACTGTTTTGTTACAAGCATTCTACCGAATATCTTTCTCCGTGTTCATCAGAACAAAGAAATGTAAACCGTTTTGGAACAATTTATGCTGTACTCAGATTACAGAACCATCTCTATTAGGCATGTAACTATTCATGACAAGCTCACCTTCAGTGGCCATCCGCCGCCTCAGATCTCGCTGCAACCGACTTTGAGTATCCTCCAACTCCAGTTCTTGAGCACTAGAGATAAGATGATGTATGAGAGATATTGCATAGAAATCTAATTAAAACAATAAAGTCAAATGGTCTTACAAGATCATGAGTTCCGACTCGTATCTTGCCAGTTTGTTCTTCTCTAGGACCAGTTTGAACCAGGTTTGGAGTAACACCGTCTCATTTGTGGAGTCGCCATCTGTAAAAGAGACAACAGTTTTTCTTTCCTCAGTTCAACCTTGCTCACACTCCTGAGCATAACTGCGTCTTTTGACATGGGATTTTCGATGACTACTAAAAGACTTGGCACCTTAACTGGATATAAAAGTTTTTTATAGCCATGAGATAACTATGCCCATTTCTACATCTAAGATGGTTCAAATGTCTGCCACAATCACACAACATACTGTACACACCAAACTCCTACTCTCCATCCATTTGGACGAAGTGAAATGTCACATAACAAAGAGGCCATTCAACAAAAACACACATCCCACAGCCCCTCATCTTAATACAATTATCCACACAAAGACAC
This sequence comes from Triplophysa yarkandensis, assembly GCA_033220385.1. NCBI lineage: Eukaryota > Metazoa > Chordata > Actinopteri > Cypriniformes > Nemacheilidae > Triplophysa > Triplophysa yarkandensis. The sequence continues at coordinate 8,772,552 of CM065677.1, read as the reverse complement.
GTATCCATTGTGTTATGCAACACAATGGATACCGCAGGTCAAAGTGCACCGTTACAAAAGCTACTCCCCCGACATTTATTAATAGAATTCTGTTGCATTCAACACAGACACTGTCCACTTTACAAAAGGAGGTCGCCTTCTCAGCCTGCATCCTTGTGACATTGTGGAAGACGCGCTGAAATGTTCATGAGAGAGGCACTTTGATGAAACAAGGCCAGAAACATGTCACATGACACACTTAAAGAAATTCATTTGATGTATTAGCGCTATGGGAGCCTTCAACCACAGATGCAAGGGTTTAGTCGCTGCATTACTCGGCTGTAACAGCTGGTTTTTCAATTCAAAGCAATTTCAGCTCTGGCTGTTGGAAGTTAAAACAGGATGCAAGGAAAGTGAATGTTAGAATTCAATTTACAGTCTTGATAATTACAGCTCAGAGCTTTCAAAAATATGATTATAAACTCATTATGCGGTACGTTAAAAGGGCACCACGATTTTTTTTTTTTTAGAAGGAGTTGTTGCGTTTAATAATCCCGTGGAGTACGTAGATCAACATTCACCAAAATAATGAAACATCACATTTTCAACTCATTTTGGAGGCACTTTTCCCCTTCTCTGCCTATTTACAGAAGCCATTACCTCTGCAGTCATTTCAATATAATTTTGACTCTAAATGGCCATTTAGTTCGAATGCAAATCACTATTATTTGAATCTCTAATTTTACCCCCTCGAAAAAAGTCATAAATAAAGGCACAGCCTGTTTCTTGGTCGCTTTTGTGTGCGAGCCCACAGGAGCCATACGGCAGGTTCTATAAGAAATTGTCAAGTGTATAAAAATTTAAACCTTTTAAAAACGCACCTGGAATGAATTTAAGAAAGCAAAAAAAGAAAGGTAGGAAAAAAGGAGGAATAAAGAGAAAGTAAGAAAAAACAAGGAAGACGGAATTGAGATGGAAAGGTAATTAAAGAATAAGTAGTAAAGGATTGAAGGAATGAAAGAAGGACAAAGGATGGAAGTGAAAAAATACCAAGAACTTTAAAGGACAAAGCACGGATGGATGTAGGAAAAGACATTAAATGAAAAAATGAAGCATGAAATAATGTTAAAATGAATGAATTAATGTATTACAGAACAAAGAAGAGAAAGGAAAAGTAAAAATATACATCAACCTAAATATTTAGTTTTTTTCATTATTTACTCACTCTTTTGTCAATTTTAAACCTGTATGACTTTCTTCTGCAAAAGATGATATTTTGAAGAATGTGAGGAACATAAAGTGCCACTTCTGTGTAGTTTTTCAGCTTTTTCAAAATATCTTTTTGTGTTTGGCAGAAGAAAGAGTTTTGAATAATGAGATGAGTAAAAAAATGTCCATTTGGGTGAACTATCATTTTAAAGATAAGTGAAAAAGCAAGAAATGACTGGAATGATAGCAACCTGCAACGTTACAATGAACTGTAATTCAATAAATACATTAAATAAGAAAGGTAGAAAACTATTCCTGTCTTTATAAGACAGCTGTGAGTTCAAGTGTGCACACTTGACAAGCAAACATGTGTTTTTCACATAGCTGTCAGCCACAGAAATGCAAACTGTAAGTGTCATAACACCCTTTAAAGAATCAGATAATATCACACAGTGCAGTGGGTGGAGTCAGATGACATGCAGTTAGACTGATAATGAAGTATATAAATCATATTCTGTGAGTGTGGCGTACCCGTTTCTCCTCTGAGGACCTTCTCCAGAGCTACACCTTTCTCCTCTAGAGCTCTCTGCTTCTCCTCCACTTCCTCAAGCTGTCTCTGGATCATCTGTGAAGCATTAAACCAATTTAATAATCTTCAGTTATAAAAATAAATAATGTTTGATTGATTTATTATTAAGATGTGTGACATACCTGAGCCCGGTGGAGTATTTTTAGCTGCTCCCTCTTGGTTTGTCGGACGGCAATGTTCTCCTGTTTTATCCTCTTGGTGTCAGATGTTCCTCTAGTGGTCTGTAAAGCAAAAGATTTAGTGGTGATTCAGGTTAAATTGAACACAGATAGTTTGTGGTTGGAATTGGGGTTTTTAGACAGGAAGTAAGATCGTTTACCCTCGGCATATCGGGTTCCTGATCATCTTCACTTGATGAGTTGAGTTCCTGTTGTTGATGTTGCTGGACAGAAGCTATGAACACAAACACACATTAATGAGATCATTAATAAACCTAAAAAAGCCATGGCCATGATGATTTTTGCTGTAAGACCCTCAGAAATATTTGGAAGCATCCCAAAATTAAATAAGATATTTGGAAGAATGCTGAAACGCATTTCCCCATTGTGTGTTATGTAACATTTATTTTTATTCTTTACCTTTTGTTTCCTATGTTACTTGTCAATTTACATACTGTGTACTGGAAGCTCCTGTCACCAAATCAAATTCCTTGTGCGTGTACACGTGACAATAAAACTTATTCTAATTCTGATTTTGAAACCAAATAACATTGACTTCCTTTGTATGGACACAAAACCATTGAGACAATTCACAAATCATCTCCTGTTTTCTTCAACAGAACAAAGAATAAACAATGTTAAAATAATTAATCTGGCTAAGAAAATATTTTTTCAGTGAAAAATAAAAATGCAACACACTTATTCTACAATTTTTTTAAGCTTTATGTAATGAATAAAAGGAATGTAACAAATATGTATTTGTAATACACACCATATATTTTTTGTGAATTTAATCACATTTACTTTTTTACTGTCTAATACACAAAATTTAAACAGAATTTTATATTAATTTCAAACCTTTAAAATGTGTATTTGTGTAAATTGTTTCATGAGAGCAGGTTGTGAGTGAATAAATTAAAATAGAGATCAGATCTTCTTACACTAACCTTTGTTTCTAAATCTAGATAGGATGGTCATGATGTCCTTCTGATTGTCTCCCTTGTTTTGATCCACCCCTTCACTCCTTTTAATCCGCAGGGAAGAGAAGAAGTTAAGCTTTCTGGGTGGTAGGGATGCCATATCATCTTTGGTGCCCTTGGGCATCTTCGCACTGAGAGCCACCTGTTCCATCAAGGCCGTCAGCTCGCTTCCACTTCTCGCTCTGGCTTGACTTTCTCCCTCTGACGGGATCTTAGGTTCCTTATTCTGAATGCTTTGTGTGCTGTTTTCATTCATGGAGCTGAGATGGAAAGATCCCTCGGACAAAGGCCTAGCTTTCAAAGGTCTGTTTCTCCTGATGACCACAGGGTTGTTTCCCTTGCTGGAAAAAGACTTCCGGAAACTGTTAGCCCAGTTTTGGAAGCCAAACAGCGGGGGATTGGGCTCAGGTGGGGGACGGCTGGGTCCTGGTCTTACTTCTGGTTCTGGTTGGAGCTTTTCTGGATCTTTAGATTTGCTTTCAGGCAGTTTAATTCTGCTGGTGGCTCCACTGGAAGTTGAGAACTTTCCAGGCGTGGAGAGGTCCCAGTTTAGCAGCTTCTCCTTTTCGGACAAAGAGAGCAAGAGACGTTTTTTGGGACTGTTGGAGTTCTGATCCTCTGGGTCAGCAGTTTTGTCATCAGAGATTGGCTCTGGAGGGAGGACGCTGACTGTTGGGGGCTCGGGAAGGAAGTGTGAGCGATATCTGGGAAGGTTTGGGATCTCATCATTGGAGGATGATGTTGATCTGCTGTCCTCCGTTAGGGCACACGTAGACTCTATTTGAGCTTCAGTCTTCGCTGGGGACACCTGTGAAAACAAAATTTGCAATGTTCATATCAACATTAATAAATAACTTTATATATTTATATTGCATTTGTAGGCTTAAAACGTTTAAATACACTCTGTTTAAACAAACTTTAGTTCCCTTGAATATACTATTATTATTTACTCACCCTCTTGACATCTCAAACCTGTATGACTTTCTTTTGAAAAACACAAAAGAAGATATTTTGAAGAATGTTGGTAAACTAATAATGGCGACACCCTTCAACTTGCATTTATTTTGTGTCCATAAAACAGAAGTGAATGGGTGTGTCCATTGTTTGATTACAAACATTCTTCAAAATATCTTTGTGTTTTGCAGCCAAAAGAGGTCATACGGGTTAAAAATTACAGGGCTAAGTTAATGACAAAGTTTAAATTTTGGGTGAACTATCGATTGAAGTGCAATTAAACAGATAAGTACTAGTAATGTGAAACATATTTCATACATCATTTATCTCCTCGAAGTCAGAGTCGCCGTCCTCTTCTGCAAGTCCTTTGTTTTTGTCAGATGGTTTTCCAAGATTTAACTTCCTAATCAGGACAAGGGGGAGGGCTGAGAAAGGAAATGATGTCATTAGCTATTTATTTATATAACATATTTCTTGAGATATAACGGAATGCACTTTTAAAACAGATTAAAAAAGAACAGACAATATTGAGTTATAAAACTGCATTTAGTATCAACAGCACCCTCTAGTGAAGATGATAGATAGCAGCACCATCAAAATTCAATATAAAACTACTGTGTTTTTAAACTATGAAATGGGGCTAACCTAAAAGATCTCTCAAAGCAAATAAATATACATAAACTTGAAAACATAAATCTGCCTTTGCTTTAATACATAAGAGTTCATGACAGCTAATATTAACTCATTTGGGATTAATGAATGTGTGATTTAAGATTACCACACATGCAACACTACATTTAAAGTATAAGTCTTAAACACATAACTTTGAGATTTAAAATGAAGAGAATTGACTAGTATATCAAAACATATTGGCTTCAACACTGCCATTTTTAATGTTTGTTTTTTGTCTGCGATCAAACTGATACATACTGGATCGAATTTTTCTCCTCCAGAGGTTGTTTTTGCTGGTCGTTTCTCCTTTGGCAGTCAAGCTTTTCCCTGATAAAAAAACAAAACGAGAGAAGTGTGTTAAAGTTATATTGCTCGTATGTATAACAAGAAGCTGGTTTTAATTTAACTTTTACACAGACTGTCAAAATGTGTTTATTGTTGACTTTGTAATTACGATCTGTGTTTCATTTGTTTCCTTCAATGGATCATATTGGCCAGCCACACAAGTCAAACAAAACTCCCAGCTGTTGTCTAACCAGCAGCATGTGTGACCGGACAGAACGTTCTGCTCACTTCAAAATGGGCCTATTGTGCAGGAATGATCTACATGTAATGTGAAAGTCTGGCTTGAACTGCCACTCTCAAAGACAAAGGAAACTTCTGCCAACGCTTTGTTTTCTGGCCACTGTAAAGCTCAGAATTATGAGACGGATCTTATGCAATAGTTAAATCTACAACGGTTGTTCACTGACCTTTCTGCGACGGGGAGTCTGGACATGCTGGCAGAGATTCAACATTGTCAGGCTTTTGAGATGAACCTTTGACCTCACTATTCAAAATATGCAGAAAAGATACATAAGACAATAGCTTTATGTTTCTTTTAAATGACACAGTATCACATAGTATATTGCTCACACTTTGTTGACATACAGTATGAAAAGGGCCTTGGAGGAGACAAGAAAGTATAAATTCCACGTTGTGAAGTGTTGATGTCAATAAAGTATTGTATACCAACCTAATGTTTATGATCTCTGTTGATTCTGAGAGTGCCAGGGGCTCTGGTCTTTCATCTGAAGTGCTGGGGACTGTCAAACCCCTCTGGTCATTTTTATTTCTGGACTCAGCCTCCGTTCCTGTGAGGTCCACGTACACACAACAAACTGAATATAACAAAGCAAGGATGCTCTTGTTCTTCTAGTGAAAAATATGTCTACCCACTTTAATGCTTGTCGCAAAACTTACATTTTATCATTTATCAAAAGTAGCATCTTAAAGTTATTACCTTTACAAAAAAGAAAGACCCCTCAGAACACAAAAGATGATATTCTGAAGAGATTTGGTAAACAAACAGCACTGACACTCAATCACTCCAGTTACCAACATTTTTCAAAATATCTAAAAGTTATTTTCTGCGGAGAGAAAGTTAATCATATAGTTTGATAAGTTGAGAGGGTGAGTAAGTGACAGAATAATGATTTTTTTGAGTGAACCTTAAAAGGCCCTGCTACTAATTCTAACTACTAATAAAAAAACTACTCGTAAAAGAAAATGTAAAGAAAGATTTGTGTGGTATCGGATCCAAAAATTATTCAACCTCATGTCACTCTAAACGTGTTTTAATTTTTTCTGCTAATCATTACATTTTGATGACCGTTGGTAACCAGACAACATTGGCCTGCTTTGACTTCCATTCTATAAAGACAAATTTACTGTCAATTATCTTTTGTCTTCCACAGATGAAAAACAGTCATACTGGTTTTGAACAATGAGACTTAATATATATCTTTAGAATTTAAGGACTTTTTATAGTTCGTACAATTTCCTTTTTAAACAAATATTCATAATCCAACTTCTTCACATCTTAAACCCTTTTTTCATTATGTCAGGTATCAAAAATAACCAGGGTTGTGCAGAGATAATGCCCATCAAATCAGATAAAAACCCTTGACCTCTCAGATAAAAAAACTCAAGGATTTGTTCCTAGGATTTTGTTAAGAAAGTTTAAGCAACCTCTTCGATAGAAAGCATCCATTTTACTTAGTGAAAAGTAAAATATATGGTCTGCAGAAAGTACAAGTGTATGCTATAAACTTCAGATGCATCCTCTATAAATGACTTTAAATACTGCCGCTCTGTTATTCAGCTCTCTTTTTAAAACACACAAAAGCTGTTCATGTGCTTAATATACCACATTTTGTGTGTGTGTTAAAAGACACACAAGGTTGTTAAAGAGTCCTTGGAGAACCAAGTTTTGTTATCAAGCAAATGTCCATAACTTTAACAAAATTATCCCTTTTTATGGGACAATAAGGCATTTAAAATCATTTTTGTGTCCAATGGAATGCTGTAATAAAATAAAAGGATAACCATTGTTGAATCCCAGATTTGCCATTTGTTAAATATTAATGCAGTATGTAAATGATTTGCACATATAACTATTTTTCATTACCTTAAATTCTGCAGTGTTTTTTTTGCTGTAATACTGCCTTTACATAATAGCATTCATTTATTAATTCTAAAACAAGTACAAAATATCTTAAAATGATAATCCATCCAAAAATAAAAATTCTGTCTTGAATTAAACTCAAGGTATTCAGACCTATATTCAGTTTTGATAAAGATATTTAGAAGAATGTCAGCAATTGAGATTTCTGAGGCACCACTGACATATGGTAATGGTAGAAAAATTCATAAAATTTTTTAGATGGACTATCACAGAGTATAAAAAGGACAGATGACAGAAAAGACCCAAAAGAACCAAGTTGAATGAGATTCTAGATTTTAAATCCGACGTATCTGCAAGGGGTCTAATGCATGTACCATAAAACAGTCAACATTTGTGATTCAATACTGTGGTCAGATGATCCATGGCTTTCAAAATGTGGGAACGTGAAGTTAAGAGTGAGGAAAAAGACCATAAGGACAATTGGTGGCAGGGGTAACATTTGTAAAATGTGTGTTATAAGAGGCCACACATGTTGCTTTACATTTGATAGGATTTGTTTGGCACTCAAATATTTGTTTTGACGTTTTCATCATTGCAATGATGAACACAAATACTTGGGGACAGCTGAGGTTACATCGCACAGAAGGCTTGTTAAGAATCAAAACGCAGAAACAAATTCATCAAGTTAAAAATGTATTTATTTTAACGCGTACAGGCTTTCAATATAAATAAAGACAAACAGTCTTTCATCGGGGAAATATACAGAGCCAAAATGTACAACAAAAGCTTTTCCTCAAAGGAATTGTGCAAGACTAAAGTGACAACCCAAGTTTGAGTTATATTGAACAAGAGAGAGGTCTTACATGGGATTGGGATAGTAAATCAGCCTCTGCAACATACAGGACAAACATGGAGAGAAACAAGAAGCCTGGTTACTTCATGGGACGCAGTGTACTCAACTGTGGCGCTAGCAAGAACCAAAAACAGGTGCATTCCAAAAGCATGCTGGGATTGGCAAGTGCAAATCTGTTAGTGTGTTAGTTTTGAGTACGAACGAAGTGTTTATGACTGATATAAATGGTCATACATGAGACCCATGCTGCATTCTCAATGTTGGGGTTAATGTTGTAGTTACCGGATATGCAAGTAGCCGATGCAAAGCAAATCAACCTGATCACCTGACCCATGCAGGCCAATCGTGTTCCTGCTCGGTTTGGCAAATCAGGGGTTGGAGCATTGGAAACTTGAAACGTGTTTGTAAGATGTAGGATAGGATGAAAGATTGAAATGAAGGGAAATGGAGATTTTTATTATATTATATTATTAAATGTCAATTTTCCAGAATAAACTATCATTGATGCATGTATAGTACACTGCAAAACAAAACACTGATAGTAGTGCAAGATTAACACTTATTAAAGCTATATACCCCACACAATTTGTGGAATCTTTGTAGACGATAGAATGTTTACCCTATTCACTGAAGGGAAAAACAATACAATTTAGAACATTGCGCAATTTCCCCAAAAGACTACTTGCAGGATTGCATCACAAAGAAAGAACACCAAAAGGCAATTCAGATTTTGGTTAATTTGCATAGAAGTTAAGAAATAGTTCACCCCAAAACTCTCATGCAAAAACCAACCATCAACTTTCATTCCGTGAAACAGAAACAAAAGAATCTTAATGCAGGGAAATATTTATAATAAATACAGACCAAAATAGCCCATATCACAATAAACTACTAAAACGTTGAAAAAAATAATATATTCTGCATTAATATTCATCAAAAGATATTTTTGCTTCATCAAACAAAATGTTTTGTATTTTTGGATGAACTATTGCTTAATAGTAGCCAAAAACACCTTACAGCAAAAAAAGTGTAAACATTCAAAAAAAGATAATATCTTATTAACAAAGTTGTCGTTTTCAAGAGAAAACAATACTGTTTATAAATGCAAACGTTGTTGCAGTTGCCTAACCCTTCCTCATTAAGGTGCTCTTAGTTTATCAGCTTTGGTTTCTTACATTGGTCAAACATCACAAACAAATCCAAACACTGTATATTTCTTAAACCCTGTTAGACCGTGTAGTCATATCTAAAGAAGCAAAACATTTTTGCATAATACTGCACCTTTAGTACCTCAAGACATCAAAAATTGCATAGGCAAGTAGTCTAACCCAGAGACTGAATCAGAGACTGACCAGGTCTACAAAGTTTAAGAAGTCAAGTTAGCCGAATATTATCGAGGACCCTTAAAAGGAGCCGCGATAGCTTTCGCCTGACTGTCATGCTTTATGGGGGAGAAGAGATGCCCTCGCGGCTCATCTGAACCGTGACCTCATGCAGCATGTATAAGAAAGGCACGCCCAGGCTCAGAAGCTCATAAAGGAAGGCATAGTCCTCCTGCCTCTCTCTGAAGTGCAGCCCTCCAGCCCGGACCGCCTTATACATCCAGCGGGCGAGCTGGCGGGGCATGCCGAACAGCGTGCGGCCCACGTGCAGTGGCCGGCGTAGACTTTTCCTAATAAAGGAAGTCAGGGTACCTGAGGGCTGGATGCGGTGGCCGTCTGGGGCCGAGTAGTCGGATGTGACGCTTGTGGAGGGTTTGCCAACTCCGTGCACCTGCGTAATGCAATAATGTTGTCACCACGTACACGTAATTTTTTTTTACCGTAAATGAGTACATTTTTAAGCTGTGAGATTAATCAAATATAAAGATTAAATTGTTTATATGAAACTAAAAACAATTAACAAAAAATAAATCTGATTAAATCAAATATTTATATTAGGATTCACCAAAAATATTAGGTATATATATATATTTATATATATATTTGTTAAACATATATTTGTAAATTTTAGAGAAATTAACATGTGGATTTTTAATAATTTTCATTTTAATATTTTCTACTAAAACCATTTAATGTTTCTAAAAGAAGTTCAAATTCATTTTTTTATATTACCAAAACCACTATTTACAATTTAATAATTCATCAATTTTTTTCTGTGTATAACAAATAATTTTCAGAAAATGTATCGTCACCTCTCCTCTTCTGTGTCTACTGCTGGTTATCCGCTGGGAAAAGTGCAGCTTGCAATAAAAAGAGCCTAGAAGAGAGCAATCACATGTTACACTGAACGACAAAGATGTTTTGTGTTCAACTCCATACAGTCTTAATAGCCGCTCACCTTGGTTGGAGTCAAAAGTGTGACCTCCGAGTCTCAACGTGCAGCCACAAATGTGACAACGGAAACACTCGCGGTGAAAGAAGTATCCCTCCGCACTCAGTCTCTCCATCACGTATACACGCTTCTTACAGAAGTGGCATGTGTCGCTGCCGCCCAGGCCCTGAGGGAAGTCCTTTCGTAGGCTAGGCTGAAACACAAAACAACGTCTATGACATAAAAGGAAACCGCAGCACATGAAAGGTAGTTTGTGTTAGTATCACGCTGGGATACACTAAAATGAGATCGGATATAGTCACCATGACATTGAATATAAATTAACTTATAAAAAAGGTAATTTTCTAAGTTTTTTCTTTAAGGAATAGACTCATTCCTGTTAACACAAATTAAACATTATGGTATTGTGCAATATAAGTGAACTATATAATTTCTAAAGGAAAATACTCATCCACAAAACCACGGTAGTCCTTGGTGAAGTACAAGATCAAATTAAGAAACAGTTAACCTAAAAATAAAAATAAGATCTACAGAAGAAAGGAAGTCATACATATTCCGAACACAAACCAAGATATTTGAAGAAAGTCAAAAGTCAACAGTTTCTGTTAAAAAATATTTCCAAAAATATCTTCTTTTGTGTTATGCGGACGAAAGAATATTATAAACTTTTGAAATGTCAAAAGGGAGAGCAACTGATATTTGGTGAACAATTCTACAAAATTCTATTCAAGCCACCAGGTTTCCAAAGCAGCACACTTTAATATCACAAAAGAAGCACTCTGTTCCAAATCACAAGAGCTGAACTATATTTGTATTGTTAATGCACAAGCCAAACCAAAACAGTTATGACGGTCATAAGATGCATTAAGTGTCGTTCTCGTTTAGTCAGGAGGATAAAAATATATTACCGCCCCAGATTCTGCACATCTTCTGGCATCTGTCTGCAGATAAAAACTCTTAACTACAGAGAAGTTGTGGCTGTCAGCAAAATAACATGCACAATGCTTTTACCCTTCAGACAAAGAGACTCACAAGATTAAACATATCACATTATATCAGAGCCTAGGGGAATACAAATCTCATGACACTGTTACAGTAGGTTACAGTACTTGGGCCCATTGCAGAATGGTTCTCCAAAATAAATCTCACAGGTGTACAGTGCTTACCAGAGAGACGGTGATAGGATTGTTTGGTCTATGATCGGTCTCGTATAATATGGCCAGTGTAGCTGCTTTAACCCCAATGGCAGAGGAAACTTTTCCAACTGTTCTCTGACAGTCAACAGTGAACAAATGGAAGTTTAGAAAGGAAAAGGAAACAGATTGAAGGAAGTCAGGAAAAAGATAGGAAAACATGACGATCACACATAAATAACAAACTGTGGTCATGCATGCAACTCAATACTCCATATGAACCATAAACCTGACATTGCCACACAAACTATGACATGCTTTTTTGCGCATACTATTTTCTACTTGAAGGTGTGAGTGATTGTATAGTTGTAGCACATCAATGAGATTATGACATGCAAGGTTTATTTACTTTTTGTCTTTATTTTTGTTCAGGCAGACGTGCATTCAGTCAGTCTGAATACCTGTTTGGAAGAATCAAGACACTCAACACGTCTGACGTCAGAGTGATCTGTGTGTTTATTACGGCTCGGCTGGGTTTCTGACTCACCATTGCACTACAGTCAATGGGAAAATACCTTTGTATTACAATTCTTAGGGTTTAATTGTTCAAACCATAAAAAAAAGAAGAATTTTCTAATGCTACTGAAATGTATAAGTCAAAACCTCAGACAATAATTTTTTTAACTTCTCTAAATAATTTAGAGTCCATATGTAAATGAGATGTAACTGGGGGCTAACTTTTCGGGAGATCCTTTTATAGAAAATTAGAAACTCTGTCATTGTTACTCATTTAAATTGTTCCAAATCTGTATATACATTTTCTGATAAACAGAAAAAGACATTTGGAAAAATGCTTATAATCAAGCAGTTCTTGGACCCCATTGACTACTGTAGTACGAGAAATCCTTAAGCAAAATTAGATATTTCAAACAAATGGTTCAAGTGAACTTCTGACTACCATTATTATTTGAATAAAGACTTGAATTTATGGTCAGAAGCACGGTTTTACCTCTTTGTGTGGTACTGAAGCAACAGGAGACAGAAGACAAGAAAATGTAGAGCATTCTGGGATATTGTAAGCTGAAGAAATGTTAGAAAGGGAAACGGCAGAAGAGTCGTCCCATGCCTGTTTGAGGATAGACAGAAAGATGTGCAGAGAGGAAAACATTTCAGAGCATGAAAATCTCACAATCCACAGAATATTCAGCCACTGAAAACACAGTAAATGAATAGGAAGCAGAAAAAGGGTAGTTTAACTGAAATTCACATTTATAAAGATTATAGATTATGGTTTTCTTATAGGGTCAAGCAATTAATCAGTGAATGTGTAAACAAAGACAGAGGTCATTCTCCAAAACACCACAACTGTTTTAAATGCTTTCCCAAGAGAAAGGGTAAAACCTTGTGTTAGATTCTGACTAGAGGTCAAAACATACAAACAAAGTAAAGACACTCTAAATAACACTTTTTCACATGCTTTAACGGGACTGTTTGGTGTGAGCTGACATGCAGGACTCTTGTATCAGCATTCACCTGAGATTGAGTCGGTTTGCCTGAAAACAGACAGCTTAGATTCTGAGCTCGCTCCTTGATGCTTCTCTTGTTGAACTGTTGTGCACTTTCAGTCTGTGCTTTCCTCTAAGTGTTTTTAAAATCAAACGCAAGAATGGATCAAAAGTGAGTATAAAATTTAGGCTTCATTTTGGTTTCATGCACCACATCATTCACCTGACTGACTTCCTCTTCCAGTCCGAGCACGGACTTGCTCATTTCGTCCAATGCTGTTGTGAAACCAGTGTGCGAGTGCTCTGCTTCATGTGAGGACAGCTCGGTTTGAGAAAACACTTTGAAGGGAATGTGAGAAGTCCTGGCACACATTTCTGTAAGCTGGCAACTGGAGTGAACTTCAATCTTTTCAGGAATAGACTCGATGTCTGTGTTTTCATGGATTAAACTGGCATCTACGTGGCATTCGGAACGTTGGGCACCGTTTTGCAGGGTTTTACTCCGGGTGTGAGATTCGAGCAGTCTTAGATAAGGAGATGGCTGGGTGACAATGTTTAGGACTTCAATTAGAAATTCAGGGATTGTCGGTAATGTGGATGTCTTTTATGACAGGCTAAGCATACCTGCCATTTCGGTTTGGGTGGAAGGGGTGGTGGAGTGCGAGGACTCGTAGGTTTGGCAAAGCGGGGGTTGTCGGTCATTTCAATACAAAGGCTTTCATCAATAGAGTCGTCTTCAGATTCAGACTAGTACAGAATCATCACAATAAAGGCACAATGTTTGGAAAAGATCACAGGACAGTTAGAAGACACAGGAAATGGAAGCAGAGCAAGAACAGAGAAACTGAAAAACTGCAATAATAAAATGTTCTCAGCCTATGAGTAACCTACATCCTTTAATCTAATAACTGAGCCGCTAGACAGTATAATGACCGTTGCTAATCTCAAATCCAACACAAAATACAGACGAACATCGATGACGATTGCAAAATCACAGATGTGTTGCAATATTAATAGTTTGTCCACACCAAACACTCCAGGTTCATTTTTGCAGTTAACAGACACAGAAATTACCCAACGCAACTTAAACCCTAAAAACATACTGTCAATAAATAATACAGACTAGGACAAGCCCTTACTTAAATCAAATGTAACTTTTTTATTCAGTTTATAAAGTTTGTAGTTTAGAAAGGGATTTTTTGTATCCTCCGGTCATTTATAATGTATCTTTAAACACACTATTTTACGAACAACACAGACATTTATCAACCAAGGATAGACCAGCCGGAAGAAGCTCAAAATAAACAAGATTATTTATGAAAGCAATGTAAAAGTTCTGTCAAATTAGTCTCATAAAATTCATCTTTAATGAATTTGGCCTAGTTCACCCCCTAAATGTCTTTGTTCTGATGAACACATAATATATATCTGCATAGAAGGAAAAATTATAACATATTTGTTAGGTTAAACACGAAATAAGATCTTTTAAAGAATGTAGGAGTGGACTACTGATGATTTTTGCCTAATATGGGGATCATTGAGGTCTAAGAACTGTTTTGTTTCAGACACTTGTCTCTGTGTTTAACCCAACAAAGACATTTTTACAGGTTTGTAACCTCTAAAGAGTGAGGAATTTGTGATCAAATTTTCATTTTTGGCTGTCCCTTGAACACCTGATGGCCACCAGAACAACTTAATAAAAGCACTCAAGCACCACAGAAACTCCATCTAAACTACATTGTCTGCTTTATTAAACAGTATTAACGTTCTATGTGTTGTACCTGTCTACGCAAAGCGCAGCTCGGAGCATTCTCCTCAAACCTGGCCTGCAGTTGAGTCGCCATGGATCGCACTCGGTTTTCTTTCTGTTCAGCTCTTTCGCCCACAGAGGGCGCACTCTGATTGGACATTAGCTGTGGAAAAAAGTGGAGCAATTAAGGGACGCAAACAAAAATAGAGAAAGTTTAAAGGAAGTATAGAGACAATAGTCAACACAATAGTTAACAAACCTCCAGGTGGCCAATTCCCTTCTTCCTCTTTTTGTTAAAATCATTGTCTTCCAACTTCTTGTCAACCTGAAAATAGAAAAACAATGTGTTAAAAAAATCAAGGATAGGACTAGAATACACAAGTATGGGAAATAATGGCTACCTTTGGAATTCTCTTTCTTGGCAGTGCAAAGTTTATAGAGTTGTAAACAGAATTCGCAGACTTTGATGAATAGTCTTCATTATTTGGATCTGCTTCTTTAGGTACACCTTCCAACAAAACAAAACTTACAAAACTTGTTTACGACAAACAAAGTCAAAGGTTTCTGTTCAACTTAACTTTAAAATTATATATGAACTATTCCATTTTGCATTACGTTGTCAGTGACTTTTAGGAGAATTCAAGAGGAGCTTTACCTGCGCTTGGCCGAGCAGAGTTGCCGAACATCTCGTAAAATTTGGAGAGGTAGAGAACCATGATGAGCTTGTCTGGCCCGCGCTCAGCGTCCATCTCTTTCCCTGTAGTGACGGGCTGGATGCCAAACTCGCGCTCTGCCACGTCAAACCCCAACTGGTTGTTCTTGGCGCAGTCTGCTTCATTCAGAGAGTCAAAATCACTGGAGGAAAGAGAGAAGAAAAGAAAGATAAGACTTTATCAGGCCAGAATTCCATTGCATTAGTGAGGCTGTAATCTCACTATCTGTATCCCTGGTTACCCACAATATTATTTGCTGAAACATTATCACTGGCAGAACGATACAATGAGAACAATTCCAGTTGATTTACTCACAACTTACTGAGAGTCCTTTTTTATATTAACAAAGATATGAGTCGCATCTAGGTGAGATTAGGAGTGTAAAAATGTATGGCTTCAGACACAAAGTAGGTGTGAAGTGTAGACGTGCTCCGATCTGGATTTTTTGGGCCAATGAAAGCTGTATTGGGCAATCCGATAACCTATTAAAGGGGTGGCTTTCTCAGCAGTATTATTTATTAACTATATCAAACAAAAATGAAATCTATAGATTAAGAATCTATAGATTCTCGACTATATGTGGGATTAGTAGAATTTTGTCATCAGTATATCCTGTATGACTTTTTTTTACAAAACACAAAAAAAATATTTTGGAAAATGCTGGTAACCAAAAACTTAAATACCCATTGACTGGTCTGGTTTATGTTATCTTTTACAAAATATCAGTTGTTTTATAAAGATAAATTAATGTTCAAAAGGGGGCAAGTTAATGAAAAACAGAATTTCATTTTTGGGATACCTGTAACTATTCCTTTAAACCGATACAATTACTTTCGGTGTGTTGTCTCAGTTTTTTTAGTAATTAATCCTACCTCTTTCTTTTAATTGTTTAGATTCCCTTCAACAAAGCGTTTAATTTCCAACTAAGAAGTGAACTCGGCTCACCAAAATCAAAGCTATTGTCCTTTGATACAACAAACAACTTGTTTTGATGGCCTAGGGTAAGAAGGTACAGACACGCATGAAACTTCAAAAGAGGGTTATAACATGAAAACGTTATAACTCTGAATGCGATTAATTGTGATAGTTTTAGCATGTAGTCTTTCTTACATAAGGTCAGGTTGCTGGCGGTGGATGAGAGCGCACAGAGCCAAACCGCTCCTCCAAGAGGTTGTGAGATCAGTCACATCCACCCCCCTGTAGCCCTGAGTCTGTTTCTGACACCACAACAACAGACGACCGGGACGAACCTCTGATTCTGAAAAAGAACAACACATACAAAGAATGTTCTATGACAACATACTGTATATGTCAATGATGCTTTAAATGGCATTCATCAACATTCAGATGGGAAGTCTGGAGATCAGAATTTAATAACGAAAACATATATTATATAACCAAACCACATTTAAAATGAAGCAAATTTGTGGGAACAGGTTGGAGGTACACCTTTGCCTCTATGAAAAAGGCGCACACCCATCTGAAAATGGATGCAAACCAAAATACAGTTGAGTTTTCATGAGACTGTGCAACAATGACATGACTGCAGGTTGACTTCTAAGGTCTTTCTGAAATATAGTCTGCACATGTTTTGTTGACTGTCTGAACGTTTCGTCATGTAACATGAGCTCTACGATTGAGTAGAGGGTGTGGATTAGAGATAAGTCATTGTACCCGTGAGGCCGATTCCAGGTGACACCAGCTGTAAAACAAACATGGATCGTGTGGCTATGGACTACACTTTTGCTACTGCATTATTCATACAAATGAAGAAAATCTGATTTTCTGGATAGTCAGTTTAAACCTCAAGTTTGTAGCATTTGCATGGTGTCAGCAAAACATGATTTCTTTTTTTTAATTTAATTGTAAAGTGGTTTTCTTAACAAACATCAATGACGAGGTTGTAAATATTTCACAAGGTGTTTTATATGTGAATCATCCAAAATTGTTGTTAGACGTAATATTGGGACCACACACCTAGCCCCAACTCTAAAGAGGAAATCCGTAAGCATAAAAATAATCTGCTCAATCTAAGGATTTTATTTAGATGGTATAGCAGTAAAGACAAAGTTAAAAAATAATTATATTTAAGACTACCTCGTCTGGAGAGGTTCACAGATCTGCGTGTGGGTCCGCTGCGGTCCAGAGCAATTAAGTTCTGTTCACCTTTGATGAACAGATGTCGTACCTGAGATGGGAAGTTAACACATTAAATGCATACCGATATTTCTGGTATTGATGGACCGGAGTCTCACCTGATGTGGACGCACACAGGTGGAGTTGAGGTTGGGGTAACGTGTAGATGGGTCGATGGTGTATTGCTCAAAGTTTTTGGAGATGTTTTCAGCTGTGGTCTGAGGCAACAGCCTATAGATGCTCTCCCTATACAACACAACACAAAAATACGCTGAAATGAGTCCATTACGGCAAAAACTATATATTTTATATTTTAATTAAAATAAAATATTAAGTAAAAATTAATACAGATACAAGATATTTTAACTACTAATTTTAACTTCATTATAAGAAAGCATCTCACCTCTCTGACAGAAGGTCGAGCGGTTCTTTACCCTGAGCCCAACCCTTTATCATCCACACTGTGTCAAAAGCAGCCAGAAACCCTCGAGCACATCCTGTGCCCATAGGCCAAAATGGCTAAACAAAACAGAGAAGTCAAATAAGAAAAGAGAACCCATAAGACAGAAAACACATTTTGAATATTTTGTACACGGTTTCGTGTTAATTAGTTATGTTTAAAATACTAAATTCTTCCAAAAAGTACAACTACCACTGCAAATTTTATAAGTCAACTGATGAGGAGTTATTTAAAAAAAAAAATTTACTTAAAAGGAGGTTTTTGTATATTAAAATAAATATACTATACATTTATTTACAACCGGTATTAACACTGTATTTAGTAATATTTTTTGTATAATAAATGTTTTGTTTATATGCAACAAACATATCAACTGTTGACGTACAACATTAAAACACTATTTCTGCCTACCTCTAACAGACTGTCCCCAACCAGAGCCACCAACAACTGATGGCCATTCTTTTCTCTAACAAGCGCAGCATTCTCAGAGGCATACATGCAGGTAAAGTCAAACATGGCCACATCCGGCTGACCATAGTGGTTGATGGCGTAATCCAATGAGGGCAGCTGGTAGTTTGTGCCAAAATCGGCAGCCTCACGGGCATACGAGAGCAACGCTTCTTGGTTTACGTTTTCGCTTGCCAACAGCCGTTCGGTCTCAATGTAGTCCTGGATGAGAAAAAAAAGGTACAAGTTATGATATAAAACATATGATAACCATTTTTGATTACAACTATTCTGGAAAATGTATTGAAAGTCTGTGCTCAGGACCAAGTCAAAGATTAAAAAACATTGTAAAATTTATAGGTAAGGTCAATTCTTAATGCTTGTTTTCTCAGACTTCTGAATTTTTCATGGGCAGGGTAATATATGTATATTTATAAAAATAAATGTATGTATGTATGTATGTATGTATAGATATATAGATTTTTTTCAGTTTTTATCAAACTGTAGTCCCTCCTTCCCTTTTAACATACAACATATGAGAAATGTGCTTGATATCATCTTTAAAACGAATCTTGCTTTGATATTAAATTATGTAATGCATGTACTTAAGAGCAGCTTAAGAGTCTTGCCCCCCCCAAAAAAAGAACACAAGTATTAATGATTCAAGCGGCACGTGATGTGCGTGCAGCCCGAGTTACTTACACATTCACAAACAACTCAATCAAAACATGAAAACAATAGGGTTATAATTTAATGCGATAAGTAGCTCCAGGTTAAGCGGATTATATGGTGACATCACCAGTTGTGAAGCAATGAGCCTGCTTTCATCATCAGAATTTTTTTTTGACTGTGGAGGGCGTGAGAGTATGAGACTCCAGACGGACTCCAAACACTTCAATCTTTCAACTGCTCTGCTGTAATATCCTGTGTCACACACTGTCCAACATGGATCGAGTTTCTTTTCATAACAAACATCATATGGTCTGTCATGCTCTCAAAGAACAAATAATACATCATTATAGAACTAATAGTCACTAATGTTCATGTTATTACACACAGCACTGTGGCAACATATAGTCTGGCAACTGTCTTCCAAACTCAGGCATTTTATGCTCACAATAGCCCGACACACCCAAGTCATGTGACGGTCATCAAGGTCAAATCTATATGATTTACTGCCCACCAGACACTACACTCCCCCCGGACTCACATTGATGATGACACCCTTGTCCAGCAAGCTCTGTTTCTTTGCAGTCATGACAAAGTAGTGCGTGTTGTCTCTATAATACACAATGTTTTCCAGATCGACCCCTGTATGAGAAACAAATAAGATCAGTTGGCATATCTGCGTCAATGACAAGCTGTTAAACGATGGGTGTCGGATGAAAACTTCTATTTAAAACTTTGATTACAAACACCTCTGATTTAAGGGAGGGGAATCATTACACCGATCTCAATTATGAGTCAGCGTTTGAATTATTTTTATATTACAATCATTAAGAAGCATTACATCAGGGTTGGTGCATGATTTGAATGGAGTTGCTGTGGAGAGCAGATATAGCAGGAGCTTTAGCTGACCTGTTTCCTCTCTCAGCTCCAGGAAGAACTTCTGGTTGAAGATGAAGGCTACCCCGCTGATCTCCTCCACTTTGGCCTCAGCTGTGGTGTTGCGGTTAACAAAGTTTGCAGTGATGGCTATAGCTAGTTTTCCTCTGAACTCCTTCCTCCTAAAGCCTGGAACAGAGAGTTATTCATTTGGTTTAAATGACAGAATAAGTCATTTTAAAAATGAAAATGAATGTTGTTATTATCTTGATGTAACATGCACAAGACGACTCATCATGACTGATGAAAAAATAAATAATTGTTCTTCTAAACTTTTTCTTACAAACAAATTTATCTTAAGAATCACATTAGTTACTTTAAATTTTGGTGGATACACTTTTTGGGGCTTTCAAAACTTTACCCCTACTATATGCCACCATTTAAGGAAGAGAAAAATATTATTTAATATAGTTTATTTAATATACAGTAATGGTAAAAGTATTTGATCGCCCTGTTTGTTGCCCACTGAAAATAAAATGGTCATTTTATAATTCAATGGTAGGTTTATTTTAACAGTAATAGAAAGAATGACGACAAGACAGTAAAGAAATCAAGAATTATGCATGTCGAAAGACGTATTACATTCGTTAGAATGCAAACCATTTCTTAAGTATTTGATCCCTTTAAATCAGTAGGATTTTCATACAGATAAAAATCTGTCTTTTAAAGGAAGTTCTGCTTATCACTATATGTTCCCTGTTTATAAAACAGTTAGTTCCATTCCTATATTCTGATTGGTCAGCAGCTGTGTTTTATTCATTTTATTCATATTTATTCACAATACAGTCAGGCCTCTCATACTTTTTGCTTAAATAAAAGACACATTTCAAACTCTCCACCATGGCGAGACCAAAGAGTTGTCCAAGGATGTCAGGGGCAAGATTCTAGACCTACACAAGACTGGAATGGGCTACTAGACTATCTGTAGGGTGGTGAGAACGTGACAACAGTTGGTGCAATTTTTCACAAATGGAAGAATCACAAAACAAATAATCTCCACCAGTCTGGGGTTCCATGCAATATCTGACATCATGGAGTTTTAATGATCATGGGAACAGTGAGGAATCACCCCAGAACTACAAGGGAGGATCTTGTCAATGATCTTAATGTAGCTGGGACAACGGTCAACAAGAAAACAATCAGTAACACAATAGGCCAACAATTCCCTTTGCTCAAATAAGTACATGTACAGGCCCATCTGAAGTTTGCCACTGAACATCTGAATGATTCGTGCTCTTTGGCATAAACGCAACTCGCCATGTTTGGAGGAGAAAGAACGCTGTTCATAACTTTTTTGACATACATTTTCTTACATTTTTTTTTTCTCTCAATGTTGAAATAAACCTTCCAATAGATTATAGACTGATAATTTCTATGTCAGCTTTATAAGCTGTCAAATAAACAAAATCAACAGGGCATCAAATACTTTTTTCTTCACAGTAGTTCAACAACTGGGATTGGTCCAGACAAGTACAGATATGTTGCAAATACAAAAGTGAATGGGTACCACCATTGTACATTTACCTAAATTCTTTTCTTTAGTAGAATACAAAAATATATTTTGAAGAGAGGCTTGAAATTTCAAGAGAGTGAGAAAATGACAGGATTTTCATTTTCGGGTGAACTATCACTTTAATCTTTGAATGGAAAACTTAGAAAACTACAATCAAATGGTCAATTCACATTGTCACTTTCTAATAATAATTATATTTTGTGTCATTTTGACAATTTCTTTAATTTTATATTCTTTTATTTGATACCTCGGATTGGCCCAAAGAAGTAGAGATTAGTTGCAAATACCCTATCAACCACCCTGAACACCCTAGCAACTTGCATAAGCAGCATAACAACAATCCAGAAAACCAAAACAACACCATGGCAACCAACCAGCATCATGGCAGCACATGGAAATAATCTATAATGTAACTTGGTCAGTAACTTAGTCAGCATTAATAGGGATTTTGGGTTTAAAATAAAAAATCAATAGATAACAACTGCTAATAATGCAAACTGACAAGACTTCAGGACGAATATGCAGATTATTACACCCAGGTAAAAACAAAATGATTACACAATATAGTCTTTGTACCTTTAACTGTCACAGCAGCAATATAACAGATTCCCTTCAACCACAGCCAAAAAAAAAACAATATAACTTCTCTCACTCAAACTGGCTCCCACACAAGTGTGATGCACTTTGTTTTTTTTGTGTTAATTTCTTTACATGCAAGTTTATGACCAGAGTCTAACTGTGTCAGCAGGGAGCAATGAAAAGAGTTTGCTCTGCCCCTCCTGTGCTGTGTTGACATACTTCCTGTCAAAAACAAAAGGGTGTTTTCCCTGTCCTGAATGTAGGACAAACACATTTTTAAAAGTCTTTGGAAAAAGTAAATGGGTCAATTGACCAAATGAACAAACTTCTATAAGCCAAACTAAAAAAAATTATCTTCAAACAGTAAACCTTTCAGGTACAGAAAGTTTTTAAAAAATCTTTTGAAGAATAAACAACGGGTTAAAAGTGAATGGGTCCAACCATTGTTTGTTTACCAACATTCTTCAAAATATCTTATGTGTTCCGCTAAAGAAAGAAAGTCTTGAAGTCAAGAAAGTGAGTGAATGGTCACTTCGTCTATGTCACTAGATTGCTTTATTTTCTAACAATAATTAAATTTTAGCACAGTTTTTGTAAATTTGAAATTTCTTTACATTTGTATGAATTTACAGTAAAACATTTTTATAATTCATTTTAAGATCTGTGCAACAATTTTGGATTTCATGTCATCATCTAATCATTTCTTACCCTCAAGAGTGCTTCTCCTGCCATCTGCTCCAATTATCACATCAAAATCATAATCCGAGATAGGGTGGTCGGCTGGCCGGATATCCGCCCTCCATCCAGGCCCTGGAATGCATATATTGAATTGGTCAAATTCAGAAGAGGTTCTGACAAAAATAAACAAAACTTAGGCTGGTCTTTACTTTGTTTACTACAATCAAACAATGCCAGCCCAGCCCAGTAGTAGGTCCAAAATGAATGACTACAACATGTGTAATAAGTCTTTGCACACACAGCGGAACAGCTTACAGCTTCGGAAAATTCATCCTGTTCTATTCATATGTTACACCTCTATAATTTGATGCAACGCCAATGCTTCTCTTTCAGCAAGCAATACATAGCAGAAATGGTGCTATAGACCCCGGTGACCTTTGACTATATATATAGAAAGAACTGAGGGTTTATCATTTACACAATGTGGAATGGTAAGTGTCAGTGACGTGAGGGGACAACACAAGCCTTCTCGGTTTTAAAGCATACATGCATCAAGGTTATTTAGTGAGAGGGTGTCAAAGATCAAGATCTGGTTTCAATGCACTTCTTCAACAGCATATCAATTAAGATCTTAAATGTCAAGATTGTTACAACTTCCTCCATAATGTGAGTCTATTGTGCGTTTAAGCTACTGTGCATAGAGATACTTAAAGTAGTTATTTATATCACTTATTTTTTCTGCAAAAAACAAAAGAAGCTATTTTAGAAGAATGTTGGGCACTTCACTTGCATTGTTTTTTTGTCCAGACAACCATTGCTGTTCGGTTACCAATCTCTTTTTTAATGTCCTCTGTACGAAATTCATACTGGTGAAATGACAAGAGGAAAGGTAAATAGCGGCACAATTTCCTTTTTGGGTAAACTGTTCCTTTAAGAGGAAGAATATTATGTCAACCGATTATCCTGTCTTATAAGTCAAGAGTCGCAAGTGATACGAATCACATTTTAAACAAAGTCTAATTAAATTCTGCATTCTAAAGTTGATTATGTCATTCTTAAAGCACACGGCTCCCCATCAGTTTGATTGAGAGTTTGGTGTGTAAACCCGCCAAAACATGACATAATACGAAAGGTTATGATTACAGCCTCCACAAGTACTCGTTCTGTCCACCACGTATTTTCTCTTGGACATTAGGGTGTAAAAAAGTTGTGCTAGATCCCTGTGGGATATTTAAAGCTAATTTATGGCAGCGTGGGATTATTTTATGATGGCTTGAAAAGATCTCTGCAGTTCAATGTTACACTGTAGTTGTGAACTAATGGATACCGTGGTGCCAACCAATGGAACAAGCGTACATAACTTCTGTCCTTGGCTAAAATGAGAAGCAGTTCCAACTAACCATAATATGCCACAACAAGACTTGAAACTAGGCAGTGAGTGCCAACTACATTCTGTTTGCTTCAAGGAATGACAGCGGATAGGAGTTTGGTTAATTACCGTCAGGGCTTTGTTCTTCAGGTGGCTCCAGAAGCTTAAGGAATTCAACGTTCACGTGAACCTCAACCCCAAGGATGAGAGAGATCTTAAGCAACATGAGCTGCAGCTGACGAATACCTAAACATAGAAAGCATGTCAAATGTACTGTAGGACAGACGTAAAATAGATTTTAAAAAGTCTGAAAATAA
The DNA here is from genome assembly GCA_033220385.1 of Triplophysa yarkandensis. Lineage (NCBI taxonomy): Eukaryota > Metazoa > Chordata > Actinopteri > Cypriniformes > Nemacheilidae > Triplophysa > Triplophysa yarkandensis. The sequence goes on along the minus strand of CM065677.1, from coordinate 8,748,173 downwards.
TTTTCACATTTTTGTCTTCACACGGTTGTAAAGATATGTCTTTTTCACATGTTAGTGAAAGAAACAGGTGAGATGTGTGCTATATGAATAAACTACCAGACATCAAACTGAAATCTAGCCAAGTATAGGACAGGTTACAATAACAGCTGGCATTTAGTGCCCTGCGAGATAAACAAGGAAAAACAGATTTGCATAATCCCAGCAGCTTTGCATCATTTGCATCTGGTTTGGTTGCGCTGCTCTTAGCGACCATAGAGAGGATTATATCAGAGAAGCATGAGCTGGCAGATCTTAAAAAAAAAGGCACATCTGCGTGACGCAAACATACCATCATACAACCATGTACTTAATCTACAAACATCTAATTCTTGACAAGTAGGAATATCAAGACTCGTTTTTATTATACAAAATGGTGGTACTGAAACTACATTCTGGCTAGAAAGAATTGTCTTACTGATGTGGTCTATAGATCCAGCGCAGAACTTTCCATAAAACTTCTTTGCTCCAAGATTCCTGAGGTCATGGATGGTGTAAGGCCAAAGGTGCAGGACATTGTTTCTAGAGAATGTGTCTCGTTTTTCCATCACCACCACCTTTGCACCCAACAGAGCCAATTCTATGGCAGTCCGAAAGCCACAGGGTCCACCACCAATAATGAGACACTGTGAAAACAACAAAAGTCTTTCTTTACATCATTGCCAGGTCATTTCAATGGGAGAAACTTTGGAGGCAGCTGAAGGATCAGTCAACATGATGCCAAAGTTACCTGACCTTAGGTAAACTTTCTGAAAACTTAACCAAGCATGTCCAATCAAATAAAATATCCTTTACAAAACAACCTGTCACTTCAAGCCCTAATCTTAGCAAGTTCAGACACAAATGTAGTAACCAGTTTCTATAAAGGATATTTTGAAGGGAAGTAAGCCATGTAAACGTTTGACACAGTTATTCCAAGCATACTAAGATTGCTTTATTAACAATGTCTTGAAAGATGTCTCTACTTGACTGCTACAATAACACAGGGATTATGTCTCTGGAGAAAAAAAGATAAAAGATGTGGTTCACTTGAGATACTGGAGACTTAAACGTAGGCAAACAGAATCTAGTAGTATTTTCACATACTGTACAGTTATGAAGTAGCCATATTTGGATGTGTGTTTTTTGATTGACAGCACTATTTTCCTCTAAGTCGGGAAATCTGTCTCTTGTCTTTCCTGAAATAAGAAAATTCTGTCATCTTTAGTTGACTCTTGTCATTTTAAACCCGTTTGACCTTATTTCTGTAGAAGACAGAAATTGTTTAAAAGATGTTGACTGATTAGTAGTGCCATACATTCACTTCTTTTGTATGGACACAAAACCAATGCTAGTAATTAAGTGCCAGTTACCAATATTTTTCAAAACATCTGGTTTCTATAAAAGATCGAAAGAAATATAGGTTTAAAATGACAAAAGTAAATTGTATCTATGACATGCTGAAAAGTCTGCTGTCCTCATTTCCTTCACTGTTTTTCTTTGGGAAAAGTCAAACTTGTGCGAGAGACAAACACAAGATTAGAAAGACAAACAATGTGATGCAAAACAAAAACACATGCAAAAGACATTGACTTTCTTTGTGAAAAATCATTTTAAAGATGTACATATGTCACAACCAATGCAAATAAACAATCACATATAAAACAACTAATGAACCTTAAAACCAAAGATTAGGATAAGCAGCTTTGCAACTGTGATACTTTTGCTCAATACTATCATGTATTGGGTTTCGAATTCTTTCAACATCCTGTCAAGCTATGAGGTCAATAATGGCACATGCAAAAAACGGTCTAAGCAGGTTACCCAATACTTACTCCTCAACGCAGATCTAACAAACAAGTGTCTTCAGAAGCCATTTATTAGGTTAACTCTTTAAAAGTAAGTGCACATTACAATATAACAAAGACTTTTTCTCTCATGCTCTCACGATAATACAAATCCAAAGACCAGCTACAGTAGTATGCAACCTTAAACGTCAAATAAAACGGAAACCAAGGACCTTATGGATATACATTATAAAATATCTGCAGACTTACCCTGGTGTCCACGCAGGATTTGCCCTTATAGTACTCCTTGTGTCCGGCTCTCTTATCCAGCTTCGCCCATAGTCCTTTGGCCTTCCAGTATGTGATGGCAGCTTTCAGGTTGCTGTAGAAGTTTCTGTGGTCCGAGGGGTCCAGCTCGAGCTGCCGGCATAGAACGCTGAAGGCCTGCAGGGTGCCTTTACAGGTGGTGGCCTGCACGAAATTCTCAAAAAGCTGGCCGGCCTGAGAAGCCCGCTCATCCTCCATCTCTCCCATCCCGATCTCTCTTTTTCCCTCTGTTGTCAGAGGATTCAGTCAAAGCCTTGGAGCTGCTGGCATTTCTCACCAAGTCTGGAAAAATAAAACTATAGGTTTTTATTCCTGTCCACAATACTTAAGTGCTTTAAATAATGTAATGCGTCATCATCAGATATCAGTCTGTGAGAAAACATTCTATATATGGTTATGCAGTGAAGTAAAATGACTAAAAATGGTAGACAGGGCACTTCCACTAGTAATTTATTGCTTTGAGTGTAGTCTCTTCAAGTTGTTTGTATATAAAGGTTGACTTTTGCAATAAAACGGCAGTGTCCTTAAAAGAAAGTACACAAGTCAGTTATCATCTTGTCTACATGTGGACTTTGACCTTAAGATCGCCTTGGGAAAACAGGCGTTCTATGCTAAACTACACTTAAAAAAAGTGAATATGCTCTACACTTAAGAAAAACATTTATTGTTTGCTGGCAAATAGGCCAGACAAGTCATATTAACTCAGAAAGCATGACAGGATAACTGCATGCTGAGCAAAGCAAACTGGACAAAACAAAGGAAAGGTCAACCCAGGAATCAGGACACAGTTTGGCCCAATTATAGGGACATGTGAGCCAAATATTCTTATACAGACACAATTTACTTTTTTGCATTTTATTGTTTTCTGTGCAATTTTAGTTGATAGTACACCCAAAAGTTAAATTTCTGTTGTGAAGGGCTCACTCTCTAGTTGTAGAATTTTATACATTTCTAGAAATTCTGGAAAGATTGGATGAATACTTGTAACCAAACAAAGATATCATTCCAAACTTGACTTTCTTTTTTCTGAAAAACAAAATAAAATATATATTGCAGAACGTTAATCAAATGACAACACTACACACTATTAACTTCTCAAAATATGCCCTTTTGTGTCCCACAGAATAAACACTCATATGCAGGTTTCAGACCACATGAGGGAGAATAAATGTTTTATTTTTGGAAATGCAATCTCTTCAAGACCTCTTCGCATGTGAACTGAGTTACAACTCGAGGTTTCTGTGCCAGCTTAAAAAAGGATTAAAAGGACAAAAATTCTCTTTCAAACTTATAAGACTTCTTTTTTCTGCAGAAGAAAACAGAACATATTTTGAAGAATGTTAATCACCAGACAACCACACTTTTGTGTTCAATATTCACTTTTCAAAATATATTCTTTTGTATCCCACATAATAAACCCATATGCAAGTTTTGAACTACATGAGGGTGAATAAGTTACAGATTTTATTTTTGGTTGAACTATCCTTGTACTATAGAAGGCCTTAGAGTAGGTAAGGTTACATTTGGCCATGGATCTAGTGCTGAACATTTTTACAAAGACTTCTGAACTTCCTTAGTCAATGGCTAAGTACATTGAACAAGAAGATATAAGAAGCAATAAAACCCCTGTTGAATTACATGGGAAATTCCGTAACAACATTTTGCAAGCTACCTGCTTTCTCCCAATAAGGAATGGAAAATGTAATAGAAACCAGATCCTTCTGATAAGTGAATGATTTGAATGGGTGGAGATCATCTGAATGAGTGAAAGCCTGCTAAAAGCTAAAGGTCAACAGCACCTCTGCATTATTCCTCTTTACTCTTCGTGATGGTTAATCGAGTCTCCAGCAAAAAAATCCTCTACATTAGACTACAAAGTGGTTTTAGCCAGCCTTTTTTAGTTGTTAGATTTCTAATCACTCACAAAACTATAACCTGACCCAAATCCTTTAGACTGGAATCCCTTGAATTCTCCACGGACCAGTGACTGCACAGTTTCTAACATGTCACAGTGGCCTGGGAAAGTTTCTGCTGCTAAATTTAACCATGTACTGTATGGGCAGCAGAAGACCAAAACACAAAGTAGCCATAACCTAAATGTATCCCAGCACATATTCATAAGGCATGATGCAAAAAACAATGTGTTAGATGATGATGATGATGATAGAAACAATGCAAAGGAAATTGAAGTGGACACTACCTTCACTAGTCTTCAACAGTTGGCCATCCTGTCCATCATTACAAAATCCAAACACACCATGCCATTTCTATTCCCCAAGCAAGACCCTACAGTTACCCAAGACATGTTCAACAAATTGATTCTGACAGCTTGCAACTCTTCATTTTATCCCCACAAGCTTCTTAAACATCTTTCCGCATGTGCATTAAACCATGAAAGAGTTCAATTGCGTCCCAATGGGCATCACTTTAAACAGGAATTCCTATGACCCCCACATTCCTCCAGCCATAGTACTTATAATACTTATCATGTGATGTATAGTAGGATACAGTAAGAATTGGGAATATGCATACAAATCTCTAGTAGAGAATAAAGACATGTGTAGTGTGTAGGGAAAGTACAGCCTATTGAGTGAAGAATCAGTAGTTACCTGCCTGGAGGTAAAACAGGGGTAAACAAAAGTAATCGGAGACCATTGCGCTCAAGATAATAAGAGCTCTATGGTAAGGTTTTCCCAAGGAGTACATGTGCTCCTAAATAAAAATATTTACGAGCGCAAAGAAATTTAGGTGCACAGAGAAAGTGGTATATGTCTACATGTAAGTGTAAATGCGAGAGAAATAGTCTCAATGTACAGCCCTGATAATACTGTATAACATTAGTTGAGATGATGATGGTTGTTTTAAGCCAACTGACTTAGTAGTAAGAGTTATATTTGACCAGAGACATCACAGGGATCCGCTTCAATGTTCATTTTAGTCCACCATTCAGCACTTCAACACAAATACACAAACACAGGGAATGAGTTTCCAGGCCTGCTTTACAATCAAAACACCCTATATTAACAGACAAGAAACAGAAAGAGACTTTCTGTCAATATCCAAAAAACAGTGGGAAGTGCTGAAGTGCAATCGAAATAACATTCTCCGAGTTATCTTTAATTCCCACATATATTTTACACACATTTACACGCAAATCATACACACTCATGCCTTATTATCTCTCTAACATCACATTATCAATTTGTATAAGGTCTTTCCAGTTGGAATTCAGTAATTCAAATGTTCCTTTGGCCTAGGGTCTCATGCCTCTGACCTGATCACAGCCATGCTGATATAGAGCCCCTTCACACTCCTACTCGAGCCAATTTGCATTTTTCAATCATGTGTAAAGTTATACAAAGGACGGTTTGGATGTTACGTGAGTGTTCCAAAACAAATCGCTTTCTGATGTGGGAACAGATCAAACATTCAGAACAAAACCGTACACAATCTTACAAAAAGAGTGTGTAGTAAATGATTGAAAAGCACAATGTCTGACCTATGAATAAAGAGAGGAACGGCTTGGAAGAATTTTTGACATGGACTCTGTCAAGGACATTCAAACACATCAAAGAGGCACTTTGGAATCCAAATAGCATCTTAAAGGGACGCTTATTTACATTTAACTTTTCAACCTGGGTAAAGTACATTAATAAATATACATATTCCTCAGAAACTGCATTAAGTGTAAAAGGAAAACACCATGCGGGACATCTTTCTGTACAGTAGTTCCCCAGTCAGAAGATCTGAAAATGCACGAGTACCAAGTCCTTCCTGTTTTTGCACTCTTCGCTCCTTAAGGATGGAAAAGAATTTAAAGCAGCCCCTTCATCTTGAAATTGGCACCAAAACTTTGCACTATAGGAATTTAAAACATGCAATACCAAATGATGCATAGGACCAAATATTGGATTTTTGTCCCATACCCGGAGATCGACGTGGAATAAAAATAAACGTAATGCATATTATACTTTCTGGTTACGCTTAACAATGAATTCCAAGGAATTTCACAAAACTCCACGGTTTATCACACTTTGTGGAAAGATTTGGGTCAAACCCGTAATGGGTTCTCTAGAGTAACGTCCTCAGAAAAGATTTGGTCTAGTGACATTCAACCGGGCAACACCCATATGCAACTTGGAGTTCAAAGTCCTCAAATCTTTTTGGATCTACAAGTCCCTCAGAGTCCCAAAGGATATTTAACTGCCTACTGTACTGTACCTAGCGTGGTGGATTACATTACGTTTTTGGAAGGTTAAGATCATTTATAAAAATTCAAGATATTTGTAAGTAGGGATTATTGGTTTTTCCCAAATTTCATTAAAACATTTTCAACAACAAAATGATGCAGCAACCACAATTGTAGCCTGTAAAGCGTCTCTAATTCTTGTGACATGGCTGTGTTGATACGGGTACATTCCTTCCAAAATGATCAGATGGCCACTGCTCAAAATAGAAAGGCCTTGAGTTTCAAATTCTGCCATGCTGGGATTCTATAGCTGTGCAGCAATGTACAGCTAAGTCCAAGCCTTGACATAAGTGACAGAAATCCTTGAGAAAATAATGGATTCACTGTTTATCCATGCAAAACCTTATTTTGTTTCTATTACCATACAGTATATGTAACAAAGGTCCTTTGTCATTCCCTGATGTTCAGACAGATACCTTTCAGACATCAGATTTTGGCAACATTTTTCTTAAAGTATTCTTGATTTGACGATAAATGTCCATAGCGATACTGTGCCAACAATTTCCTACCTCCGCTTAAAGTTATCCAATTTCTCCATTGTGAAATGTGTGGAAGGTATATGAGGATGTAATGCAAAGGAAAGTTGAGAACCTAAATAACTGTGATAAGGTTCAGACATGCAGGTGAAATTCTCTTAAATGCACAAACCCAAACAGTTTTAACCCTTAATCAAGCAGACCAAAGAAATGGATTTGGAACAGACTGGTTTTTGGTTCTAGATCGGCTTATGCAAAATCCTTCCCAAGCACCAAACATTGCCATGACTAGAATCACTGCTATTCTTTGCATGACTACATCTAGAGTCAACGAGCAAAACAGACTTAAAATTTAACAATTTACCAAGAGAAGCATCCATGTATCGGTTCATAAATGATATCGACTGATAAAAGAATTTTATATGTCAGTTAATAACCTTTGGAATTAAGTTTAGAATTAAATAATAACAAATTTAACCATTAAAACTACCAGTATCCATACTTAATTCTGAATATTCGGCTATCAGTATCAGTCTAGAAATTTGGGATCTGTGCATGTCTTAATCAATCCCTTAATCAATGTTCCGTGTTATTCCCACCCCTTCTCAAGATATCAAATGTTAACACGAAGCAACTCTATAAATATGGATGCATAGAAAGAATTAAAAATAAAGTATTAAGTAGCCTGAGTGGGGTCGGCACACATCGGAAAGATTAGACAGTACAGTTCTATCTGAACATCCACTTTTAGTCTCCTATCAAGCAAGACATAAACCAAAGTAAAACGCATATCCTGTGGCATACAGATATAACTTTCATTGGCTTTAATCTTGGATAAAACCTACTAAGCTGCATCTGCATTGTTAAAACATGTAGAAAAAGTCTCTAAAAGAGACTAACACCCAAAAGGGAAATGGGTTGTTTATATATATATCATATGACTCCTGTAGGCTGTAAAACTATATTTGAAAACATGACTGAGACCATGGTATCCACGTAATGGACTTACATTAGGCAAACCATATTTATCTACACAACTTCGAGAACACGTATTACAAAATACAAACAGAATGAAAAATCACTAGTAAAGATGGGTTTACAAACATGCTTAGTGGATCTTTACAGAGAAACATCAGACACCAGAGTGAGTTTGTTCATTTCTACACATGCTTATGGCAATACGTTATGTTGTAGATAAAGGCACTATTTAAATCTATTATCATGACAAGATGTGACACTAGCCAAAACCATGGAAAAACATTTAATTGTGAATAAATGTGCCTAACACCACTCCGAATCAACATTTTGCATACTAATGTGGTTTCTAATGTGGATTCGAATCCTGCAATCCTGCTGGAAAAGAGATTTGAAAAGTCTGGATAGTTCTAAAGGATTAGATAATGTAGTCTACCTGTATGTGATGGATTACATTTGTGGGATGTTAAATCCTATTTGAATAATGCCCAGAAACACCACGAAAAAGGAATTTTGTTATGGTGAACAGAAAAAAGGTTTACAATGAAAAGCATTAGAATTTCTTTGATGGTTTCTATTGGTCTTGTTCAGGGCTTGAATCCAATAGGATTTAATGGTGCTCCATTAATTCACATCCGCCAGATAACATCCCACTCATAAATCCCATCAAATTACAAGTACAACCCCATTAAGCCCATTGGAGTTTCCAACTCCCAATAGAACCATCAAATCTATGTAAGTGAATATAAATATCATCTCATATCTCATATCCATATTTACAGCTTTGCTTATTCAGCATCTATACTTTGTGCACCTGCCTTCAGGACTCAAAGATCCATGATCAATGGTTGCATCAGGCAATTGAGCCCAAATCAAGCTTAAATGTGATATCATTAAATATAAGATAAGAAATAAACTAGAAATGAAAGACAGACAGCTGTCAAGCATGATGGTCAATTATTTACACAACACTTGAAACTGAGCTGACTTAAGTGTAACCCAAAACCCTTCAGGACACCAGATACACACTTGCCATTATTGATATGCAACTACATATATATGACATCACCAAATGATAAACAATCAATACATCCTTACTGTTTAAATCACTTTATATATGTGTAATACAGTTTATCATGCAAATGTATAGTTATTAGGTATCATTAAACTTACTTTCTCCTTTGAAATGTGCCTTTCAGCCCAAGCTGTCCAAATTCTCTGTTGAAATAATGCGCAGAGAGAAGAAAAAGTGAAGTTTACTGGACAGAAACAGTTAGAGAGAGAAATGTTTGTACGACCCCATCCTCTCTCCTGTTGATATAACACGCGCTCGCGACTCACCGGCATTTATATACTTTATAATTAGGGGCGGGGCTTCCCGGGACGACCAATGGGAAGGTCGGACGCACGTGGGACTTTAGGGTCGAGTCCCAGCCTTCAATCATTTCGATTCTGATTGGTTGAGCTGTTGAGATTGAGAGTGTGCTTGAAAGTTTGTGATCACCTTTGAAGAATGTTAGAGAATAAGAAGTTTATTATAGTCCTTATTTTACAAGAGAAATATTAACAAAGTTATTGTAAAAAAAAGCCCAGTTTAAAAGTTGACTTAGACTCACATGCACACTTCTCATGTTTGACTACACTAAACTTTAAATGTTGCATTTTCTGTACAGCATGGCTGTATTAACTTTGCATCAATGTTTTTTATTGTTGTAAATATTTTTAAATATTAAGCAGCATCCAGCTAACCTAAAGAATGAGAGATTAATCCTGTTATAGTGAAGCTGGGTTGAGCTCTCTCGTGCTGGCAGGTGTTTCAGTAATGCAGATGAATCAGATGTTGTGCTTTACTGCCATCTAGTGACCGGAACACGCAACTCACTTGCAACATTTACACTTATTCCTTTGGCAGACGCTTTTATCCAACTATCACTGCAGAGCAAAACAGGTGTAAGATGTCTTGCTCAAGACTTCAGTCATTGTCTTCTGACACTGGGATTCGAACCCACAACCTTACAAGTCCAACTCTCTCACCACCATACCAAAACTGACCCCATACAACACAACTTTGTGGTGTCACCATAGTACAAACCATTAATCACATCCAGAATAAAAGTTTGTGTTTACAAATTGTATGTTATCATTAGTACATAATGAAAGTAATAATTCACCCAAAACGAAAAGTGTGACATCATTTACTCTCCTTTTTTGTTAATTCAAAACCAGAAAGACTTCATTCAGCAGAACACAGAAGAAGATATTTGAAAGAATGTGGGTGCACTTGCATTGGTTTTCAGTCCATGCATTAGACGTGAATCTACCTGCTGTGTGCAGAACATGTTTCAAAATATCTTCTCTTGTGTTCTGAAGATGAAGGAGAGGGAGTAAATAATGACACTTTATTACACTTGAAACACTTTAATTCAACTTTGAAGCAATTTCCGGTTTATTTTTGCATTTACTTGTTATTTTAGTTAATAATAATATTTAATAAAAAATAAACAATATTATGTAAATACACAAGTATGCTTTTCGTGAAGACATCACTATAAAACAATCATTTGACATGTTAGGCACTTTTTTGTTTTAAAGTGATAGTTCACCCAACATGAAAATTCTGTCGATTACTCCGCATTGGATAAATTTTTTCATTGGGTTGAATACAGTGCCATATTCAGCAGAATGCATGTCCCCAAACAGATTTTGGACCTCTTAGACAACCATAATAGTAAAAACAAAAACAGAGGTCAAAAGTGCCCGAAACCTTTTGCAACCCTACATTCTTCAAAATACATGTTTGTGTACAATGGAAGCTTTTCTACCATGGTGCAAGGGGGCCAAGAACTGTCCAAGCATTCTTCCAAATTCCTCCTGAACAAATAAATACATGCCCAATTGAAACAACTTAAAGATAAGTACATTTTTTTATTTGGGTGAACTCTTCCTTTAAAGTTTGTTTTGAACTTATTCTGACGCTGTTGCTTTAATAATTTAGGCATCAGACTCAACAGTGAGCCAAACATCTTTTTCCGGTCTTTTCCCCCCTCCAAGTTTCCAAATAAACCACGTCCAAGGGAAAGGCACAGTGTGTGTGATTCCCATCAAGATGATGTTGAAGTTTGTGCTCTTATCCCTTTGTGTGGCTTTGGTGATGGGCAGTGCAGTAAACAGAGGACTTGGAGACATTGGGGAGACCTTGGATGCCCACATTGTACAGGGACAGACTTCTTTAAATGAGATGTTCAGAGAGGTGGAAAAACTGATGGAGGACACAAAGCACAAGCTTGAAGAGGCTGTTCACCAGGTATGAAAAGACATGGTATGTTTATAGATGTGTAATATTAAGAAAAATGTATATGTTGTATGAAAACATTCAATCAGATGGAGAATGAGTCCTCGAAATCTCTGTTGAACGACTTGCCGGACAGTTTTCATGATGAAACTACAACAGAGATTAGAGTGGGCAATCGGACCATCCAACTTATTGAGAAAATAGACAAGGTAAGAATCATTCATTCATTTGTACTTAATATGCATTGTAACGAGGATGCACTTTCATCTGCATCTTGGAGACATCTGATGTCAGATATCATGTAGACCTCCAGAAGATGTCTGTAAGATCTGATTTAGAATGGGTATAACAGCTTTTTCTGAGATGTTTAGCAGACATCTTATAGACACACGTGCTATTCCAGTCTGTTAAGTTCGTGAACCACATAAGAGGTCAATTACATAAAAATAACTTAAAGTAATTATGATTCCAGCATTGGTTTTCTTTTCACTCTGAAAACTTTTTCTTCTGTAGGAGACGGACAATAGAACTGGGAAAACTCACTTTTCCAGAACACTGATTCAGAACCCGGGCCGATGGAATGAAGTACATCATGTAAGGCTTTATTTTATACATTAATGCCTTATTTTTCAAAATGAAGCAAAATGTTTGTTTATAGCAAGAACGCTTTTGTATGTTCACAATATCTGTCACTCCAGGTGGTGAGTTTTATGTCACAGTGGCAGCCTGAGGATTTTATTTAGTATTTATGAAAATGAACATCGATTTTCCACATTGCATACCCTCTTACCATGCTTGAGGCATCTTGACCCGAAGCTGTATTTCTTCAATAACGGAACAGTCCAACAAAAACTAATCTTCATTGGTAATTTCTTACTCATCTGCAGAAAAAGCACAAAAGAAGATATTTTGTAGAATGTTGGTAACCAAACACCGTTTGACTTCCATCATAGACACAACAGTCATTTCTTAAATTATCTATTTTTTGTGTAAAACAGAAGCACAAGTCATTTATAGGTTTTCAATGAAATGAAAGTATGTTATTATTACAGATTTTGTATTTTATGGTGAACTGTCCCTTTAAGGACACTGATCTAAACAAAGTGAATTCTTGTAAACTGTTTGATGAAGTTGTAGAGGTACAGATGGTTTCTATCAGTCCTCCCGCTCGTTTTGTCGAGACCTACGCAGTTCCCATGTTGCACACCAAACAGGAGTCATCTTACCAAAATCTGAACTTTAGATTCTTATTTGACTTTGAAACTCACCATCACATAAATGGGTTGATACAATGTCGCTTGTACTTTGCCAGACGCTTTAAACATTTTACAGCCGTGGCATTAGAAGTCTTTGGGCATACGGTCATCTGGCTTCTTGGTGTATACATTACACGGTGCAATTAAGGACAGCTGGAAAAAATGCATGGAAAGTGATGCACTGGAAATATGTGGTCAGGAGTTTGTGCCAGAAGTCTGGTTTCCGTGAAGTAACGTTTAGTGGTTTGATAAATATTGGGCATTAGATGGCAAATCTAACAGTAACTTACAGTTAAATATATGCATTGTGTATAAAAGTCAACATTTAAACATATTGAATACATGGATATAAGACACAAGGTGTGGGTGCCGGTTTCCCTTTTGTGCAGTAAAGAGGAAGTTGTTGGCCTGTTGGATTTTTTTTCATGTGACTCATATGGAGAAGTCTCAGGCTACATGTCTAGACGCTCTGGGTCTTCATAAGGGGGAGGGTACAGCTTTAATGTTGGCTGTTCTTCTGCAATTTCAGCTCTGTGTAAATGTGTGAGCCACTATGATACAGCCAATGATTTACAAACTCACGTTTGCACACAGTTTTAGGCCTTTATCCTTGGTTTTTATTTGTAATTTTTTCTGAGATTAAAAACACAAGTTTGGGTCAGAGAAAGTCAGAATTTCCACCAGCTCATCGCAATTCCATCATCATAACATCTCATCAAACAAACAAGAGACTGTGTTTGATAATGGTCCATTCACCCAGATTCAGACAAATGTGTTTCTCTGCTAACTGTAGTTTTGTAGCAGTCCCAACTAGATTTCGGATTGGGAGGTGAAGCTCCTCTCTTCCTAATCTTATATCCAAAGCAAATGTCTATCATAGTTCACCCAAAAATGGAAACTGTCATCATTTACGCAACTTGATGTCATCTCAAACCTGTATCACTTTCTTACTGCAGAACACTAAAGAAAATATTTTGAAGAATGCTGGCATTCATTCATTTGCATTGTTTTTTTTGTTCTTGCAACAGAAGTGAATGGGTGCCACCACTGTTTGGTTTTCAACTTTCTGGGAAATATCTTCTTTTGTGTAAATCATGAGAAACAACTAGTGAACTGGTGAACTATCACTTTAAGAGACAGTTCTTAAGGAAAAGATTCTTTTAGGGACCAAACAGCATTATTTAACAACATTTTACTAATATTAATATTTATGATACCGTTCTTCTTTTCATATTAGATGTATGCTCAATTGTACATGCAAAACAAGAGATTGAATATGATCTGTTGTTTTTTCTTTCTTTATTAAGGAGTGCATGATCGATGAGGATTGTGAGGCTGGAAGCTACTGTATGTATGAGATCATCACATCTAAATGTGTCCCGTGCCAGACAGCTAATACGGTATGTGCTTTATTTCACTGAATTGGAGATATATAGAAATAAGTCACAATTGAAATTAGGAATTACAGAAATATAGGAAAATAAAATAAAAATTGAAACATCTTTTTATCTGTGCTATTCACATCGGATCATCTTTCCATGAATGTGCTGTATATTTAAAACTTTAATTTAATTGAATAATATTGAGCTTATTACAATGCATATGGTTTCAAAGCAGCTTTGCAGGAGAGAGAGAGAGAGAGAGAGAGAGAGAGAGAGAGAGAGAGAATACAGTACAGTGCATGGTATTGTAGAACAAACAAGTCTCTTAATGCAATGTTAATAGAATAAGGGAGAGCATAATCCATATAAAAAGTATATCATAACAGGCAATATCTTAAAGGAATAGTTAAACCCAAATCCTTTACTCACCATTTTGTTATTCCAAACCTATATGACGTAATCCATATAAAATAATATACAATGACAGGCAATGTCTTAAAGGGATAGTTCAACCCAAATCATTTACTCACCATTATGTAGTTCCAAACCTGTATGGAATAATACATATAAAAATATATCATAACAGGCAATGTCTTAAAGGGAAAGTTCAATTCAAATCATGTACTCACCATTATGTTATTCCAAACCTTTATTACTGTCTTCAAAGTCGTAATCCAAAAAAGCCAAACACAAAAAAGTTTGTTTCAAGAACAACAATTGCCTACACTGACTTGTATGGACAATGTATTGGCAGAAACCATTAAGACATTTCTCAAGTTATCTTCTATTGGATCAATCTATCAAAAAGCACAGGAATAAAATTTTTACATACATTTTATTTTTGGATGACCCATGCCATGAAAACTGGCAAAATCTGTACAAAAAGCAGTTAAACCCAAAATATTTGCTGAATGTGTAAAGCACCTTTTTCCTTCCTAAATTTCTCTTCTTGTTCTTGAACATCTAGGAGTGCACAAAAGATGAAGAGTGCTGTGGTGAGCAGCTGTGTGTGTGGGGCGTTTGTGCTCAGAATCGAACCCAAGGACAATCCGGAACCATCTGTCAGTATCAGAATGACTGTAGTCCTCAACACTGCTGTGCATTTCACAAAGGTAAACGCCTCTAACACACCACAACAGTTACCACACATGATGTCATTTGCAGTATGGTGTGCTGGAAAACATCTGAAAAAGAAGAAGAGGCCTCATGGTTAGACAATCTCTCCTGATTTTGGTTAGACAATCTCTCCTGAACAATTACTAAATTGTTTCCTTGAACTTGGAATCCTGTCAATAAATCTCTCCGCTGGGCCAGAAAGACAACATTTCCTCTGTTGCCAGACATTAATAAATCAAAGAATAATACGTACCAACAGTTGTCTGCTGGCACAAACAGGTTGTAGTTTTAGCGGAGTCTTTCGGTTATCTCCAGACCTTCCCTATTTTCTCATTTCTTACTTTCTAACTTTCTGCATCTTCAGCGCTTCTCTTCCCTGTGTGTCGGCCCAAGCCACAGGAAAGCCAGGGCTGTCACGATCACCCAAACCAGCTCATGGATCTGTTATTGTGGGACGAGGAAGGGCCGCGCGAGCACTGCCCTTGTGCTGCAGGTCTGAACTGTCAGCCTCTCGGGTGAGTAAACTTGTCCTCTATGATTAACTTTCTTTACCAAATCAGAGCGAAGCATACTTTAGAATAAGAAATTTAAGGAAATCAAACCAGACACTGTTTTCGTTTTGCATTACAGGAAAAATTCAGTGTGTGTGGATGAGAGAAATTCTTCTGGTGAAGGCGTTTTGGACTGAGCACCGATAGAAACTGAATATTATCAATGTTTTTATTATTATAGTCTGTATGTGTAGAATGCCGTGTGCTTAGCATCATATAGACGGGCCAGGCACATGCAACTGTCTATACTGAAATAAATCGATAGTTGGAATGATTTCATTTGATCATTTACATCGGTTCACACAATTTAAGTAAATTAAAGTTTTTTAACAAAATTTCTCTTGGAGAAAATCAAGAGAAGAAATGTTTTGTAAAACAACTTGATTTAATCATGTGGAATTGATGTACATGGTAATATTAAGCAAGAACTCGTTTTTTAAGTTTAGTGCCTTCCTGTAATTTATTACAAACGTTTTAATAATTTGTAATTATTATTTGTAATTAGTTTACCAAGTTGTAGTGTGCTAATCCAATCACCAAGAGCCGAATTTTTAAAGAGACAGTGTTTTTTTTACCCTTTTTATTGTTTATGAATGGTTTACTTATAGTCTTTGTTTTAAAATGGGTTAAGAGCCTTTGTTTATATTAAAATATAAAGCACAATTTTTAACGTCAGTATAATACTATTTAGTTGGTGAAAGTGTTCCTTCTTTGTGGACCTGGCTTTGTATTCCTTATAAAAAGTTTTTGGACAAAGTAGTAAATGTTAATTTTTCTTATTAAAAACATAATTTTAATGTTTTTTTCCTAATTCTTTGGACATACTATTTTACATCTGAACAACAGGGGGCAGTATTGAATTGTGTTTTAACAGGGGAGGGCTAATTAAATTAAGTTTATAGCTTATAATAAATGGAAATAAAGCATTCACAATGATGACTCTAACTTAAACAAAAGTTCACATAGTTTATTTTTTATTCCTCTTGGTTTACAAATGAAAGGCACCCATTGATTTTAACCCCCTCTGACATTAAATGTGGCAATGACATTGTGAGGAGTATGTTACAGATATCAGATCCAACAAAAAAACATAAGGCAGACAAACATGGAAATAAACTCCACTTGTGACATCAAATACTGTTTTAACATCTTACATCTGATCAAAAAGAAAAGCTGGGTAATGAGACCTGTTATTAGGTGACTTGTTACCCATCAAAGAAACACTTGGACCATTTCAAAAATGGTTTCAATGTGTATATTTCATTCTACTTTTTTTTCAGGGTAGAACTCATTTTCAATCAACCCTGAATACATAAATAACTATTTCAAAATGACTGTTCCAGTCAAATTCCCACATAAAAATATATGGATCCAGATCGAGGCGGAACATGAAGGCGAGGACCCTTTCCATGAAATCCTTAAACTGTTAGAAAAGACAACTTTTTAACTATAATCAACACAGTTAGTAACAACATCCACCAACTAGCATTTCCAAATATAATTCTTAATATGTGCAAAGCGTAAGACAACCATAAGTATCTGTCAAAAAACAAACAAACAATAGAAGCACGCCCCTTTCATTCTGCATGATAAACAACCACTTACTATTTCTTATTCTATGGTGGAAAATACTTGTTAATGTACAATATTAAATTACATCGCAATCTAAATAGATCTACAGTAACGTTTAGAAAACATATATCTGTCAGCTCTTTGACATTGCAGTGACATCCAGGCACAATTCACAGAATAGATAAGAACAAATCGATGAAACACTGAATCGTGGTATATTTAACCCTCCTGTGTCATAGACCCCAATGAAGAACGTACTGTAAAGATGCAATAAATAAAAATGAAAGCCTGTACACAGATGTGAAGTTTGAAAGCCGGCATATTTTGGTAATTGGAAATAAGATAACATTATGTAAAAAATTATTTAAATACAAACTTCATATCCTGAACATTATATGTATTTATGAAACACAAGCACTTTCATGACAACAGTTTGTAAACTATTCAGTTATGCATTTGGAATAGTTCACAAATTATTTACATAAAATTCGGCTTATGTTTCGTGAACAACCAATATTTGTAAAAGGCAACCAGTTATGCAAATAGACAAACGGATGTGTCAAATCCTGGGTTTTCTATGAATGACTGTAGTTCTCTATAAAAAATAATCGATTGTTCAAGGTACAAATGTTTGTATATACTGTAAAGAGGCCAACAGAACAAATACTACAATATGACAATAACTGAAGAGAAACAAAGTGTGTAGACAAACAAAGCTTTAAACCAGTGAGTCGATCGTCAATCAAAAAGAAGTGAAGCAAAACAAGCCCCTAACTAAAAAAGAAACACCCTATCGTAGATACTGGGCACAAAGTTGTAGGCACAAGGCTGAGCTCTAACCATCTCTTCATTACTTTCCTCCTTGTGCTTCATTCATTACAGTTGGAAAGCGTGTAAACCATAACCAATAGTTCAGGAGGGGGAACAGGTAAAGTAAGTGCTCAAACAAGCTGGGCTTGGAAAACAAGAATGTTCTCGTGCTTCTTAGACTTTGAGCTCAGAAAACTCATGCAGTCGGGTGCACTCGCGCTCTTACATCAAGAAGGATGAGAAAGCAGATACTACGCCTTATGCACAGACCTGCAGGCACCTCGAAGTGTCGCGAAGCAGAAGTGTGTGCATAGCCGTCTGGAAAGGGGTTGAGGAGCTTAGGGATCAGTATCTCATTGTGCTGGAGGCTCTGAAATAAGACAGGAACTTGAAGCACAAGCTGACGACGAAATACCAGATGTTTCGGGCCATCTGTGAACGGGCAATGAAGACACGCCAGATCAAAACAACCAAGACGGTGTTGAACGTGTAACGTATATTTCTCAGCCTGCGGGAACAAAACAGAACCCGTTAGCTCAAATTATATGCAAATCAATAACTGGAAGTTCTTCAATACTTACTTGTTCAAGTGTTTGCGTGCCGCAGGAAGTCCGGACAACTCTTCATTGAGAACGTATTTTTTGGTGCCCATGCAGTAATTCTCCATGTATTCTGCCCAGTGAAGCTGTCTTACATCAACGTTAAACACCTGAATAGAATGTCAACATTCAAGCAAGGTTTCAAGACAATGTGCAATGCATTAGAGCATCACTCACAACAAGCGTTGCAAACGCCAACTCACGGCGATTCATTTAATCGCATGCCTGAGTGCATTGATACGTATAGACACACACCTTCTTGTCCTCGCTGCCCATCTGGTTTATAAGCATGGTGACGTTGTCAGTGTTCCACACCCACGAGTGGCTGGTGAAGTACTCCAGCACCATCATGGCCTTGTGCAACCGAGTGATTGTCTTCATCATCCTGTGTCGCCATGGAAACAAAAAACGGGGAAAAAAGCAAAAACATTAGCGTGATACAAGTGTCGGCAGGGCTGCTGATTCATTAATTTAAACTATGAAAAAACATTTTAATAAGAGCAAATGATGTAAAAGTATTGCAAAAAATTCACAATTAAACATGAATATGCACAATTTCAATATTAAGCCATGGTAAAATATGTAGATATAGACAAAAAGGTCCAAAGATCCCATATAATTTGTGCAATTTTGATTTATAATTTATATGTTACACAAATATCATTTAATTAAAAATGATATCATTGGATGTGGAAATAATATATATATATATATATATATATATACTGTGCATGGCATGCACTCCACAAAACTTCCGTTCTTTGGACCTCAACGTAATTGTACAAACACTCAACAAATACAGACTCAAAACTTTTTGGTCAAACAAAAATGAATGCCGATTTTTAAGATAATTTAAGAAAACTCGCCCAAATCAAAATCCCCATTTACATAATTAAAGGGTTAGTTTGTTTGATTCAGATTTTATTTCCACTTACCCCACCCAACCACATACCTTTGGCAAACACAAGTTAAGATTTCCATTATGATTTTGGTTGACCAATTAACACACAGTTAAACAGATGACCTTGAATGATCTTGGTGGGCACCTGGGTAAATGTGTCTGACATTTACTAACTTGTCTGAATATATTAGCTATATATGCCCAATTTTGTTTGAAATCTAATCTTTAAGATATATAAAAACCCAATGTTGCTTTTTGATGTTGCAAATACCCAGTTTCCCACCAAGATTGTATGAAGGATTTGGATTAGGATAAAACATACATGCATGGCAGTAAAACAAAAAAACATGTTGTTAAAAAAGAATTCCTAACTTCCACAAAATCTATTGTACATACACTTACACTCTAAAGCAGATACATAATAATTCAGTTGTGGTCTGGTAGGTAGAGTTGAAGGTAGAAGTTTGCTGGTTGCCAGCAGGGAATGACTGAAATGCCCTTGAGCAAGACACGTTTGCTCTGCAGTAATATTTGGCCACTGCATACAACTTGTATGTCGCTTTAGTTAAAAGTGTCTGCCAATTGAATAAATGTAAATGTACAATGGATCTGATTTAATTGCATCTAAAACTCTTATTTCCAGATACCAAACACATCCGTTGAATATTCACTGCTGAATATTTCAAAAAAGAAAATCTGCCAAGAAGTGTTTGAAAGTCCAATTAAAAAGCAGAAATTTATAATTTTATATAATTAAGATTCTAGGGAAGACAATTTGGTTGCTGGAAACATAAGAGCATGAATGTTTTTCCCAGTTCAGCCTGCTGGAAATGTTAACATACAGCAGTGATCTTAGCACTCACAACTTGCTTGTTGATCAAAACATCATTCCCAAAGTCCATTATATAGCAAACCGAGAGATCTTTCTGAGACTTAATGGCACGGCTTAAAAAAAATCAAAGCAGTCAACAAAATTATATGATGGCTCCATCTCATCACTTAATGCGGTCATGTCTTAAACAACCGATGCCATGAAGTCGAGCAGACAGCCATGCTGGGCCGTTCCTTCCCAGCTGGCCATTCGTTCCACACCACACACCTGACACCCAGCGGTGGAGGTGAGGAAGGGGGGTTCGGGGGTGGATGCGGGCGCTGAAGACCTTACCGGGGCTTCTGACCCGTCAACAAGAGAAACCCGTCATACAGCAGGGCAGGAAGGGTGTGACTCACTGTTGTCCAGTACTGATTGGTAAAAGGGTTGGATCGCAGGTTAACATTGGGACGTCGGAAAGCTTGATCTAAGGGGTTGGTCTTGAAGGTCATGTTTATGCAGTTCTCTGCGGAGAGGAATACAGGTATACAACATACAAAAGAACGATTTAACACAGAGCTACACAACACACACATACAGCTAAGCAGACACACTGACGGGAAGCGTGCAGAACCCAGTCTCCGAGTGGGTTGTGCATCCTTACCCGTGACATAGCGAGACACGGGGCGGCTTGATGGGTTGGGAGGGGCAAAGCGGAGGGAATTACCTGGGTTCTCTTCCCGACATCCTGAGGAAGAGATCATATAGGAAAGCTGGTGCCTTGTGGCTCACAGCGATCCAGTACTGATTGATAAGGTGATTGGTTGTGAGATTTACATTAGGCCGCCTGAAGGCCTGCTCAAGGGGGTTCCTCTTGAAAGTAGATATAACATGGTACTCTATGAGACAAAAAGGGTGTTCAACAGTGTAAACCGCAACGCTGGACACCACTTGGTTATTGTTTAAAAGCAACATCCTACACTGGAGGTTTTTTTTCCAGTTCATAAGCGTTATAATGTCCTGTTGGCAAAGCATCTGTTGTCTCTACACTGTCACGTTTATCTTTTTGTCTAATGACTAATGTGCAAAACAAAAGAAGATATTTTGAGAAATGGTTTGTGTCCATGCCAGTGCTGTTAAAAAAATCTTAAAAATTTCTTCTTTCGTGATCTGCAGAAGAAAGTCATACAGATGAGCTATAGTTATAAAATGCTTTTTTCTTTGAAATACAAATATCAACAATAAGTTAACAAAAACACTACAAAATCGCTTTCCTGAACCAAATAATTCTGACCACAGAACTGTAATTCAAACCCAAAGATGAGAAATTGAATTAATTTTAAATTATTATATTTCTCAACTTCATTTCAGCAGACATCTTACAGTTGGATGTGGAAAAAAGCCTCCTCTGAAGACTAAAGCCACATCCCCTTAAAAAATCCTGTTCAACAGCCTAGACATTCAATTCCAAACTATAATAACTTCCACAACTCGCTTCGCAAAAGAATAAGCCTGTTAACGCCCTGTGCATTTTCTGTAAGGCGGGGATAAGGTGATGTGAGCTTGTTCAAACATCACACAATTGAAAAAGGGTGGGAATCTTTCCAATCCTGCATTGCTAAATCTCCTATTTGAAGTCAAGGGCAAGCACAACATGGGAAGCTTTAAAGGCCACTGTGGATATCTGAATCATTACTGCAAAGGTGAATCATACCGACTTCACCCCAGTGAAAAGGATTGATCCCGCCTGTTGTGCAGTTGTACACCAACATGCTTCTCGGCCTGCGGAGAAAAGAATGACATTCAAGGAAAAGCATTCACATATCTCTGCGATTTATTTCCATTCATCCGTATGTGAGTCATTTAGTGTGTCTAAATATTTTTGTTTGGTTGCCCAACCTGGAATGCCTTTGTGATCCCGAATACCAAGCCGCAGCCAAAGTGGTGTTGATGACTATATCCACTGGCACTAGGTCAGCGACGGCATTATTCGAAGCCCTCATTGTGCGTAGGATCCCTTTTCCTGCCTACGTGGAAAAAGCAAGGTTATTCCCAGTCATCTCTCACACAAAAACACAATCTCATTAAATACTTACGGCTATGAATATTCCACTGGGTCCGTTGAAATTATCAATCCAACCCTTCAATATAACGGAAAAGATGATAAAATGAACGCTGTGTTACAAACCCCAGCGGTTTGTTTTAAAATGGTGGGAGGATGGAAATTAGCATTCTTACGGGAAAAGGTTCTTTCCAACTGGCTCCTACTATTGAGGGCCTGATGATGGCAACGTTGAGGTTTCCACACTCCTGCTGGACAAGGTGTTCGGCCAAGGCTTTCGTGTATGTGTATGTGTTGGGTCGCTCGCCCAAGAGCTTTGGTGTCATTAGAGTGACAAGTTTGTCGTCCATCCACCTGTCAGTGTTGAAAAAATTTAGTAAGATGAGAAAGAGCAAAGGCGTTTTCACCCTATTTGACATCAGGCTTATTTGTCCACACAGAATCAATTTAAAACTCAATGGCAATGATATAACTTTTCAATGAGGTCAAATCACGAAAACTCTAAATATTCTTGAATTTCAGAAAAAAAAGGAGTAGTTCCTCCAAAAATGAAATTACCCCTCAAGTTGTTTCTAACTTCTATGAGTGTTTTGTTTAAACAGAAAAAAGATATTTGAAAGGAAAGTTGGTATTTCTGAAGCACTATTTAAAAAAAAAAAATCACTGTAGAATTTTTCGTTCAGCTAAACACAAAAGATATTAGTCCTTAGTATTTAATATTGCCTCTGAAATCTCCTTTTTTAACATATTCCATGGCGATCAACTGAAAAAAATCTATGAAGGTTTAGATAAACTTGAGGATGAGTAAATAATGACAGACTTTTGGATGGAATAAGTAATTTATTATCTTACAATGTCAATATGTTTACTGTAAAAACATCGCATAAAATTTGTATAAAAATGAAATTCTGTGCAAGAAAGTTCTATACCATTCTATTTCATGGAAAGTCGTTTTGAGCTGCTCAACCAGTTCATGTGACCACCAACAGTGTTTGTTTTTCAGAAGCGTGACCAATCCGGTCAAACAGGAAAACGGTCTAATGTGCAGTTGACATTGAAAAAGACCTCAACAAATATTTTTCCTGAAAAAGCTCATTGAGTTCTAAGGTGGAACATATTAGATGTGAACATAATAAACACCATGACTAACTTTCCACCAGTTTGGTTTTATTGACACACAACCCCTAAACTGAAGAACACTGTTCAGTTTCTGGCAAAAACTTACTCGAGCGTATCTATGAGCTTTCTGTAATCGACAGGTGGGGGATAGACCACCTCTTCGATGAGTTCCCTGTCGCAGTGGGCGTAGGCTGTGGACACGTGAATAAAAACATCCAAGTGCTTCATTCGGTGAGCCAGGCTCACCATCTTCTGTGTGGCCAGCACATTTAACTGCATGGCGTCTCTGAAATAAAAATGACGCAGAAGATAACGGAAGTGGTGAGACTTTGGAACACTGTGGGTTAATGTGATTATTTGAATACATTGCATTAAGAAGTGACTGTAGAATGCAGTGTTGCACGTCTGCGTGTGTGCCTACAACCCTGGCACTGCCACCTCCTCAGTTGAGCTACCTGAACCTTTATGTGATGAATCAGAGATATTTTAACATTTAGATGTTTTGTGTTAAAAAAAACATGCTTACTTTAGAGGCTCATTGAAGCGAATGGTGGCAGCACAGTGAAACACTATGTTAATGCAGCTGGTGAGGGTTTCCTGGTCTTCTTTGCTCAGGTTCAGGTCCGGCTGAGTCAAGTCGCTGTTCACTGCCACGATCTTCTCTGCAAAGTTGGGCTGTTCCTCTCGCAGCTTGTCGAAAAGCTAAGAAAGACATCCACAGCTAAATCATCGCTGACCCGAGATCAGCTTTCAAAATAATCTAATATTACAGTCTGGCTAAGCATTACAGCTGAGGCGGCGTGTAAGGTTGTGACACATATAAATTCCAGTCATACGTCTCCGCGATAAAAATGCCATCGGTAATCTAATTGTGGCTTAAGGAGCAGGAACCTAAAAAAATAGTTAGTGTTGCATAGTCTGCAGTTTTTCCTCAAAATTTGTTTATGGTTACTGCTAGACAGTAGTCAAATAACTTTGGGTGAAAAACACACGACTACTTTTTATAAGTGGCAAATGTTTTGCATTGGAAAAAAGTTATCAGGATGCTTTTGTTGTGCAGATCTGGCAAATCTTATCTTGTAAATACAATGTGACTAATTTAATTATTACTTTTACAACTTCAGTGACCAAATCATCAGCTATGGCTGCTTGATTTTGATGAAAACCGTGATCAAGATTATTTTGGCGAATTGTAATGAGAACACGGTTATTTTTTCTATTTTATTATTTAATAAGCTCAATAGTTCAACTGAAAATAAAAATATAATAATAATAAAAAAACTCTGTAAGTGCTCGCTAAACTGAATACCGATTAATTATAGATTCATTCCAATCCATCAAAACAGCTTCTAGATTTAAACATACTCACCCTGCAGTTTATAACGTCAGTGACACGGGCATCAGGAGCTTGTCCTGCCTTGGGTCGCACAAGCACATAGGCAGCTCTGACGCCGGGACAGGAGCGTAACAGCTTCTCCAACAGAACCTTCCCCATGAATCCCGTGGCCCCTGTGATAAGAACATTTTTTCCTTCGAAGTACTCTGGAATGGTGACCATCCTGAGCGGCGCCTTCCCTCCTCTGTCAGTTCCCTGAAACAAGTTCGGCGCAAATCAACTCACAGGCATTTCACAAAAGGTCTTAGCCAAGCCCTCTGTTGCTTTAGAAATTGTGTCGTTTCGTCAGTTTGCGGTAAATATTTCATAGAGATCCTTCTTGGCCAAGATCTTGTTAGTCAGCATTACTCCTTACCACTCAAGTCTTAACTGCCTTAAAGTAGAAGTGTAAAGCACTATAAAGTGGTGGTGTTGCATTACAATCCTGGACCGCAATAAGATTTTGTTTTGTATTGGTTAAACAATTGCATCCCTAATGATGTTTAAAAATATTGACATGTCGCTTATTGATTGAACTTATTAAATAGCATACAGTAAATCATATCAAACTAGTGCGCATACTTATTGCTCTTATCTTATGTGTACTGATAGCCACTGATCCAGACAGTGTATAAGCAAGTTTTTGCGTTAATAAGTAATAGAAATAATCTAATCTCACATAGAGTTTGTTAAGAAAAATCCATAGACACGGCTTTCTTTGCAGCATTTTGAATGCATTCTACACCAAAAGTTCTCAGTCACTTCTTTCTGAAGTTTCAAATAAATGTTAAATATAGGGTCATTTATTCAATGTCTGCTGTTTTTCTTAAAAACTTGCTATGTTTTTTGTTCAGCGCAGCAGCCACGCATTGTCTAGTGGATCACCCCTATGCCAAGAGCCACAGCTGCATATACACCTAACATCAGCAAAGAACACAGGTGTCCTGGGTTATTTCAGGACTTCAGGACTATCAAGGGACTGGAATAAAATCTCTTAACAATATTTGCTGTATGGAAGTATGTGCATCTTTCGTGCAATGTTGGGCTACAAGATCTACAGAATGAGTTTATTAGTATAAGTCATTATTCCCAATGGCAAGACAAGACATTGCGCAGCATGATGTCTTTCCAAGAGCCACTCAGCACTTCTGAAAAGGAAAACTGCAGTGACCCCAGCATTAAAGGGATAGTTCAGTAACAAAAATTATCTTTGTGTCATTGCAAAGCTGTATGAGTTACTTTCTTCACCAGAAGACAAACATATATTTTGAAGAAGGTTCGGAAGCATACAACCCCATTGACTTCCATTGTATGGACACAAAACTAAGACATTTCTCAAACTATCTTCTACTGCATTACATTAAAGATAGAAACAGATACAGGTTTAAGGTTAATAAATGATGACAAGACTGCTATTTTGGGGTGAACAATCCCTTTAAACATATCTCAGGTTTAAGATTGCAGAATAAATAAATCCTCATCAAAAAAGTTTTGAAGTAGGTAGAAAAGCAAACAAAACCATTGTCCTCATTACATGGAAACAAAACCAAGAAATTTCTCAAAATATATTCTTCCGAGTTCCACTTAAGGAAGAGACACATACCGTTTAAAGGTTTAAAACATGACACACCTTTGAACAAATCTCTGATCAAGATCTAAGATATAAGGTCCCTATTGAGAGGGTCATCTACCCATGTGTCACTTCAAACTTGCATGACTTTTTTTACGCTGAACACAAAAATACTGTGAAGAATGTGGGGAAGCAAAACACCCCTATTGACATCCATCGTACAGATGCAAAACCAAGACATTTCTCAAAATATTTTTCTGTGTTCCACTTAAGAAAGTAGCACATACAGGTGAAGGAGAAAACAAATGACGACAAGATTGTTATTTTCGATACAATCCCCTTAAACAAATCTCAGGGTCAAGATGGCAAAATAATAAAACCACTCTCCAGTGCCTATAGAGAGGCTGGCATTTTCTAAAACTGAAAGTTTTATCGCATCTATTGAACAGATTCGATACAACTGAATACAACAGCATTCTATATGGGGCCATCTCACTTGATTAAGTCTCTTTCATGTACACCAAATGCAAATCGATCCACATCCCACATCCTCAGTTTGAATAATTAAAATGTCACATGGGCTGGCACCTGAGGAACTGTAGTTCTGTAACAAGTGAGGTGAACGTAAACAAATCTGAAAACTATCAATAACAAGACATGTGCTTTACATTACAGGCCTAATAACCTTAAGAACATTATAGGGATATCAACCGATTAATTGTGATTATCTAATCTTAAAATCAAGTTGGTGTTTACAGATAAATGTCTGTGTACTTTGTTAATTACATGGATATAAATACATAACGAATAAGCAGAGTACACAGATGTTACTGTTTATTAGATAAACAAACTTTTATTCTAGATGTGATTAATCGATTAATAGCTTATTTAAACCCCACACATCGGAAATAGGGATGGGCGATATATCTGCAGACTTAACGATATCGGCCAATAAATGCTATCATCGTTTTCGGTCCAATAATAAAATTAGGTCAATATTTAAGGTCGATATCTTTACGCCGATAAATAAAACGTTATTTCTGTTGGTTGAAGAGGGATTCTCCAACTAGGGATTTTATCATCACTTGCTTTTTTTTTATGCAAAAAAAGTTGGCCATAGAAATGTATATCAACTATGGTTCAGAGATCAGTTCAAACTTTTCTGAAGTTTTTAAATAAAATCAGTTGTAGACTGTATGTTTTTGCCTTTTCATGGTCCGAAAAAAATATTTAACGGTCTCCAAATATAAAAGAGTTATCGGTTATCATTATCGGCTACAATTTCCATCTCGTGTACTTTATATCACATGTTAATAAGTATATGATGAATACACAGATATAACTATTTATGTAAACTACTTGGAATCTACATGCGATTAATGAATTAATCGCTTGACAGCCCCACACATCTGAAATAGGAATAGACGATTTATCGGCAGCTTTATCGATATCGTCCAATGAATGGCATTTTAGTATTATCGTTATCGGTCCAATAATAAAATTAAGGCCGATATCTTTAGGCCGATAAATTAGATATTATTTCTGCTGGCTGAAGTACTTCTCATGCCTGCTACTGACCACTAAGGATTTAATCATCACTTGCTTTACTTATGTTTTTTTTGGTCAAGAATTCTATTTAATGCAAAAAAAAGCTGGCAATAGAATTGCATGGTAACTAAAGTTCAGAGTTAAATATAAACTTTTCTGAAGTTGTTAAACAAAATCAGTTGTTTGCTGTATGTGTTTGCCTTTTGTTTCATGTAAAGAAAAAAATACGTATCGGCATATATATCGTCTATCGGCCCCCAAACATAAAAGCATTAACGGCCAAATTTTCCATATCTGTGCATCCCTACTGTGTGCTTTAAATTATATCTTCTTTAACACAAAATTAATACGCAGAATACACAGATATATATTTTTTTATGTAAACTTTTATTGTAGATGCGATTAATCGCATGACAGCCCACATCTGAAGTAGGGAGGGGCCGATATATCGACAGCCTTATGGATATCGGCAAATAAATGCTGTTTTTAATATTATCTGTATTGGTCCAATAAAATAAAGTTAATATATTTAAGCCGATAAATTACCTTTTGTTTAATACTTAATAAAATATATATCAGCCTCCGAATATAACAGAGTTATCGGCCCAAATGTCCATATCGGTGCATCCCTAATGTGTACTTTATATCACATGTTAATAAATAGAAAATTAATACAAACATGTAACTGTTTATAATGTAAATAAACTTTTATTCTAGATGTGATTAATCGATTAAATCGATTAACAGCCCCAAACACATGAAAGGCACAAATACGGTCAATTTTACATAATCACAACTAACAAACAATGAGTTTTGTCATAAGAAGAAAGTGTTATGTATAAATTAGCATAAAGACATTTTTATCTTAATAAACTAGAATAGATGCTCAACCTGTGACGTCAGCAAAACCATTAAAAAGAGAAAAAAAGAGAATTACCAAATTTTTCCTGGTTTGTCTTGACATTTCGAATAGATTCTGTTTTAAAAATCCCTAAAACACAATGTTAATAGCGCTCAACATTTAATTTATATAAAAATAAGAGAACTCGTGATTGACACATGCTTCACATTTTATAAACGCTCACGCGCTCAAACAAAATAAAAGTAGGATTTATTTATTTTTATATTTATTATTATTTTCAGAACACACGAAGAAATACATGACGGCAAAAATTTAATTATTTTTATTTAATTTTAATTTTAAAAATAAATCGCACACTTTATTGTACAGTTAACATTTACATGAACCCGTTAAATAAAAGTCTGATGATGACGTATATATTCACGTTTAAATATTCTTTTTTTATGCTAAAAAACGAGTTTTTAGTGAAATAAAGTGATTTAAAGCTCAGTGTCACTTCCGCTCGTTTTTAACGCGCCGGTGTAAAAGCCCGCATGCGACTGTGTGCTAACAGCTAGCACTTCCTGTCATTTCAAACGTGCTGAAATAAAACCCGCAAAAAGTCTGAATTTAATTCCGATTTAAGCGTGAAATCTTACCTGTGATGTTTAATACAATCCACGCGTGATGTTCTGTGCGAGGCGATCGAGTGATCTATCACAGCAGCCGCGATGGGAAGTGCTGTAATGTAGTCGGGGTTGCCAGATCTGCGTCACTAAAAAATCCCCGATGACGGATCACCGCTTGTCATGACGCTTGCTTATGACACCAGACATCTTCATACGTCACTCACATTTTTATAAAAATACATAATTTAGGATAAAAACATGAAATGATGTAGCACATTCTGCTTAATACTAGTTATGCCTCAACATTGTGCTTATTTTGTGTTTTATCACATTTATTGTGTGTTGGATATACATATATATATTTTTGTGTGTAGGATATATGTGTGTTCTACAATGTAAAATGTATGTAAAATATTTCTGTACAATTTATGCATTATGCATGCAACAGTTTAAAAAGCTCTGATTGAGTGAATACCGAGGACTTGGCAACACGTGGGACCTGTGATGGGTTGCCAGATGATGCGTTTCAATAGTCACTGCGTCACCAACGTCATCATCCTGTCGTGGAAATTAAATTTCACTTTATAGTAATATATGCTAAAATATGATTTTTTAACACATTAAACCTGTAGAATGTAAACATTTAGTATTTGTTTGTGGGGGATTTTTGTTATTTATTTTTGGAAATCCCCATTTTATTTAAAATAAATGAGCATGAACTCTTTATTTTAATTTTTTCTTATTGATGTTAATCAATGCTTTTTTTTATCTTGGGTAATAAAAGCACAATGTGTCATGTGTTCTGATGCAGTTTGAGAATTACAGGTTTTTCTGGCTTCCATTAACTGCTGTATAGTGGTTTTACTGGTGTTGCCTGGCAACCTGACTCCAGGGATATTTTGCATGTAAGAGAATTTGATTTCACTTTTGTTATGTCACACTAAAGGAAGTGATGTCAGCATTGGAATAAACTCAGTACATGACTTTATTATATACACTCATCATCTATGTTGAATGTTCTCTGCAGGACTGGATTGGCTGGACTGACTTTGACATGTCTTCAAGAGTCTTATAAAATGGGGATTTATATGAGGCCTTAGCTTTTGGACACTGGTCATTCAGTCTTTCTGTCGCCGGTGATGAGCCTACAGTCGCTCTTTTGTTGAAGAACAGCTTCCTTCTGTTTACAGGCTTTTGCTGCAAGGACTTTGGTTTGTGTACATTCTCTGGCACACATAAATAGAGAAATAAACCGCAGAAAAGCATCTTTTCTTACAGATAGTTCACCCAAATATAACAATCCTGCCATCGTTTACTCGTCCTCTTGTCATTTCAAACCTGTATGGCTTTTTTCTTCTTTAGAACACAAAAGAAGATATTTTGAAGAATGCCGAACGACTGCTGCACTTTGTTTTGTGTCCAAACAAAAGAAGTGGGTATGGCTGTTGTTTGGTTCCCAACATTCTTCAAAAGATCCGCTTTAGTGTTCTGCAGAAGAATGCAAGTCGAACAGGTTTGAAATGACCAGAGGTCAAATGTAGGAAATAAAGGTTGTCAAACTTCTTTTCTGGGTGAACTGTCGCTTTAAGAGAGACTCTGTAGAATGCCAAAAGGCTTCCAATAAACGTTCAGACTGAAAGGTCATTTTGGTCCATTGGGGACCAGATGAATCACAAATAGCTGTAAATGTTATCACTAAATGTTTTTTGTACTCTTCAGTATATTTATTAGACAAAAATGCACATAACATCTGCTTTAATTAACTGTTTGTTCACATTAGAGCCTCAATATTTTTAGACCAAACTCATATACATTCTTAAATGCTTCGTATGTGTTTTAACTACCTGTCATGCTCACCACAAGCCACTTCCTCTCTAAACTCTTTAAAAGGAAAACACATCAGCCCATTTGTCCAAAAGACCAGTCCTTTAGCCCCTTTATAAATGCTTCAAACGTTCCCATCAGCAGCACAACAAAAGATGTCTGGAGTGTCCTACAAGCCTTGCGTTGCCGTGCTCGCACTGCTGTGTTGTTTCCGCTTGGTTTGTCTACTCCATGTGAATGGTAAGAAACTCAAATTTAGAAACATCTACCTACAAACACAAAATGAAAACATAGTGATGTATTGTAATTGAAATCTAGATCCAAAGTGTGGCTTTTCTGGGCCAAGAAGAATCCCAAACCGCTCCGTGAGGATCATCGGAGGGTCCGAAGCCAGACAAGGTTCCCATCCATGGCTGGTAAACATTTTACCAATTAATAATATAAAATACATCAGTTCAAGAATGAGGCAAAACATCTATTTTGTGATCATCTGCAGGTGTCTCTTAAGATCAGAGGGTCACATTTCTGTGCTGCTGCCATCTTGACAGAGCATTGGCTTTTAACGGCTGCTCACTGTTTTGTGAGTGTATCAGGGTAAGTTCCCTGACGTACCCGTAACCAGCCCAACTTTGGCCGTTAGATGGTTAACACATATGTGATTCTTTATGATTTGCCTTTAGGGACCTGCTGCACTCCGTCGAAGCTGTAGTGGCAGATTTTAATCACAGAAAGGTCGACAGTGGAGAGCAGACTTTTGGTGTGAAGTCCATAAAGTTCCATGAAAAGTATCAACACACCTTGCCAATGAGCCATGACATCGCTCTACTGGAGATAAAAGGACGCATTCAGTTTGGCAAGTCTCACCGCGAGACATAACATACAAAAAACTAATCCAGAAGTCATATATTATGTGTTTCCTTAACAGGTGATTTTGTAAAGCCTGTCTGTCTTCCAAATCCCAGTGAGAGGTTCCCACCTAGGACCTTGTGTGTTGTTGGTGGATGGGGTCGTATTAAAGAGAGTAAGATGTCTTTTTTACATGATCACATTTCCAGAGTTAACTTATAACGTAAACATGAAAGTGAGATTTTAATCTGTTTAGGAGGACCACTGCCTTTTGTTCTTCAAGAGGTGCATTTGGATCTGGTTGAGCAAAGCAGATGCAAACATGTTCTGCAAAGCCTTAGACCAAGACAAAGGATCTTTACAGTCTTGTGCGCTGGCCCGGGGAGAGGGGGTAGAGATGCCTGCCAAGTATGTTCCCCACTCAAATATTCCCAACATTGATTTTATGATTATAAAACTGCACTCTAAAGCTGCAAATATAACTGTGTTTTTATGTGAAAGAATTTACACTTAAAATTGAGTTCAATTTAAAGCTTTGAAATTAAGGAATTATAATGCTTAAATGTTGTGTTATATTTGTTAAATAAATACTACATTTTCCACTACATAAACTCAAGAGTGATTTATACATATGAGAGAAATTAACTGTTTGGATTATAACTTAATTATTTTACAATTTTCCATTAAAAATTCATTTTATGTTTTGAAAAGATTTGATGAAATTTCAAGTATTTATTTTTGTGATATTTACTTAGCCACAAAAATAATTTTTTATGACCGGTTGGTACAATTTTCATGTTTGCAACTCCACATTTTTTGTCCGTTTATGCTCCAGGGGGATTCTGGTGGTCCACTCATCTGTCCCAGACCTGACGGACAATGGGTGGCAGTGGGGGTCACTTCATGGGGTAAGGGTTGCGGTCGAAGCTGGATTAACAACAGGATTACGCCTCCATCGAATAGAGGCTCTCCTGGAGTATTTACCGACGTCTCAATGTTCCTGTTGTGGATCAAGTTGAATCTTAAAAAAGGTTTTTGGTTTTGCACTTTTAAAGTTTATTAACTAGAGGTGATCCATTACCAAGTCACTCAACCCTTTGTAATTCTTAGAATAGGATGCTTAGAATAGAAGCATTGCTTGCGGGTTTGAATAAAGGTGTTGATGAATGTCTTACTGTGCTCCATAAAGGTGCCAACATGCCACTATGCAGTGTAGCCGATGGTATTGTATCTGATAAAGGTATGATCAGAAATCCTGCTAATTTACAGCAAAACTACAATAACAATGAGTAAGTCACATGTTGAAATAACTTTGACTCGTTTGATCTACTTCCACTCACTTCAATTAAAGTAGTTTATGTTTATTTTCACAGAATTTGTCTATGGTTCATTCGTGTTGCCGCTAGTAAGCATATTTTATTGGAGTTTCAAAAATTCGACCTGGAGAACGACACGCTCTGCCAAAGCGACCATGTGACAGTGTATCTTGATGGATATAGACTAATCGGTGAGGAGTAAATGTGAAAAGTGGAACATTTTTCGTCTTGTTGGTTTTTGTCTTGGAATGACAGTAATTCATGTTGACTGTATATGTAAGGTCAAACATACTTCACATATTTGAGATTATGTGCTTTCATCAAGAATGAAAGCCTTTGACAATAACAGAATGATATTATCTTAATCTTATCATAATATAAGATCCTACAATGAGCTTTTGTATTATTTAATATACGTGTTCCGCAAGTCTAATACAAACAAAGCAGATGTTTCATCCAAGTGCCTTGTTCACTAGGGCAGTTCTGTGGCAGTCAACACCCTTCTCCAATTCTTATTGTGGGATCCCAAACTGTCACGGTACAGTTTGTGTCTGATCTTAGCAGAACAGAGACGGGATTCATCATTCAATACAAAGAAGTTGGAGAAGACTATAGGTTTGGTGAGTAGAATTGGTCGGACAGGTTTTGCTTGCTACTGACATGAGAAAGTCAAAGTATTTATTACGGGATAAACAAAGGTCAGAGCTTGCTTAATTCAGTTTGTCGTGAATGTCTAATAATTATACGTCAAGCCTGTTTGGTGACAGTCCAAGGACAAAGAATAGAGGCCTACAATAGAAAAACTATATTAATAAAAGAAACTGATACTGTAGATGGGAATCTTGTAGAGATTTGACACATTTAAAACCAGTAGTATGACAATAAACTCACGCTTGTTACATATAAGTTGATACATTCACTGTAAAAATTTACCTCAACTCAAAACACAAAAAATATATTTTGAAGAATGTTGGGTCCTATAAGTCTTTTTATTTGTGGTTTTGTGTCTATGCAATAAAAGTTAATGGATGCCACTGCTGTTCGGTTACCAACATTCATCAAAATATCTTCTTTTGTGTTCTGCGAAAGAAAAAAAGTCATACAGGCTTAAAATCTAAAGAGGGTGAGAACATTATGATACACTTTTCATTTTTGATGAACTATCAGTTGAAGGTTATAAAAACTTAGCAAAGTAGTAAAGAAAAACAGATATAACAACGCATCTTATAGATTCTAAAGAAAGACGCAGTGACGCTGCTACACAGTCATGAAGTTGGTCTTTACCAGTTTTTAACAAAGAGAACACAAAAGAAGATATTTGGAAAAATGTTTGTAAAGTGTTGGTCCCCATCAACTTTTTTTTTGTCCTTAGAAGTTAATGTAGAAGTCAATGGGGACCAATGGTTTTTTCTTGCCAATATTTTACCAAATAGCTTTTGATTTTCTAGATGAGTAAATGTTTACAACATTTTTTGTGCAATTATTACTGTAAGTATTGCAGGTTTTAAACTGTGAATTTGTGAATTTGAGTTATAAGGCAACAGGTTTCCAGCAGAACAACATTTAAATACATGTAGCCAAACATTTCAATAATTCTAAAAAGAAATCCTTTATTGTGTTCTCCTGACAGTTAGTCAGACTCCACCGTCTGCTTCATCACCTGGTCTGCACAGTGTGTTCCCTAGTTAAGCGAACTAATGATACCCCAGCAGAATTCTGTTTTCATAACGCAGTAGCACAGATAGGGTCCTAAGAGAGACGAAAGCATGTCACAACGGGGCTGTCTCCATAGTAACACGTCTGACGGGACGCCGCCTAGCAAAAGCTCAGAAGTTCACAAAAGGTAAGAGCAGGGTTCATATCACCACCCAGCTCCCCTCAACGTGACCCCTGCCAGACAGAAACAAAACACCATACTGCAACGTCACCGGCTGGGCTCCGTTCCACCAGTTTCACCTGTTGTGTTTGTGCAGGAGCAGAATGTGGAACAGTGGTGCTGTCAAAACTCAAAGGGGCTGTGCAGAGCCCCGCCCACCCACAACCCTACAACAACAACACCCTTTGCCGTTGGGTCATCTATGCCCCAGAAGGCCATATAGTCAAGGTACAAACAACTCACTTCTGTTGTGGCCTCGTAAGTACCTGGTTTCTAATGTCTGATCAGTCGTGACCTGACTGTCCAGTCATAAATGCATGCATGCAGTGAGATTGGTGGCTCTGTGATCGGTTTCACTGCTCGAGAGAATCTGACACTCAGTTAGATTCTAAAGAAAGACGCAGTGATGCCGCTTTACAGTCAAGTTTCGCTGGTCTTTACCTACATGGTTTTAATTTGTTAAATATTCCCAGAAAACACAGAAGGTATTTGGAAGAAATTCAGTGATGTTTTTTTCCCTTAGTATAGAAGTCAATTTGGACCATTTTTTTTATTCTAAGTATCTTCTTTTGTGTTTTGCAGTATAAATTAATTATACATGAAATAATTTGCACAAAAAAATAAGTATATTTTAAAACTTTGAGGTGTATAGGTACATAAAAATGGGTTTATCTGTTTAAGAAAATATGTAAAGAAAATGTAAAATATGTAAGAAAAAAATAATCTAAAATATTAGATGTATATTCAAAATATTTCCCACAGAAATAATCTATTAAGGGTTTTTAAAATACTTTACATAGCTAATAAAACTGTTTGTTTGTGAGATTTACTAAGCCCCATTAATTATTTTTTACATAGGAGGTTTTACATGACAGGAGGGGAAGGAAATGATAACAAATTGTTACTTCCCTTAGACATAAATAAGGGGATTTCATTTTGGAAATGAAACTAACTATTATTTGCTGTGTATTTTAAAGGTGAACTTTGAAGACTTTGACCTTGAAGAGTCTCCAAATTGCCAGTATGATTCGCTTACAGTGTTTGCAGATATTAATGAAGATGATGAAATAGGTAAAGCATGTAAATTGTTGAAATGAATGCATTTGATTCTTAGACTTTTTTATTTTCTAAGTACTTTTAACGATTTTGCAATAAGGAATTCTGTGAATTGTAGTGCTCTGCTTTTATATTCTTTGTGTTTTAAGTGCATGTATGTGGCAGGAGTATTCCTCCCCCGGTCCTCAGCACAAATCATGTAATAGTTTTGAAGTTTAGAACTGATGGCAGCATATCCGGCCGCGGTTTCAACGCCTCCCTTAGTCTTATCAGCAAAAGAGGTGAGAAACCACAGCTACAAATATTACTGAGTCACAATTTAATAAACACTTACTGAAAACATATTTACACTTCAACAAACACAATTTGCTTTTTCACAATTTGGAATTTCCTTTAAAGCTTGAAACAAAGACAAAGAAAAAATATATAAATTACAGAAAATTATAAAATATATAAAAATTTTAACTAATTAATGTTAAAACCCTTAGTTAAAAGCCTAGAAAGAGCAATGACTTTTTTAGGGCGGAAATGCAAGTTCAGTTGTTGTTTTCAATTTTTTTAAGAAATCAGTTCCCCAAATAAATTAAACTTTTAACATAAATTGTTACTTTGAAATTATGATTTTTAAATGATAAAAATATATATATATTAGAGCTGTTTTGACCAATAGTCTTAAAATGATGTACCACAGATACCAGTAGGACATTCTGTGAAAATTTTACACTGCCTGTGAAAACCCAGCTTAAGTTTTTTTGTAATTACCTATTTTGTACATCAAATGATCAACACAATATAAGGAACGTTCTGAGAGAGTAAAACATTAATATTTGTAATATTTACTGAGTAAGACCAGGTCAAAGACTGCAATCATAGGTAAAATCAAATGTTAATACTCGTTTCTAAGAATTAGATTCTCCGACTTAAGTCTGGTTTTCACTGGCAAACTTTATATAGTTTTATCTATTTATGTAAAAAGATACTTCCTAGTTTAAATAAGTTACTTAGCATTGAAATGCATTTTATTGAAACAAGGGTTTATAACAACAGACTTCTGCTGTGCAATGATGCATGTTACATTTCCTTGCAGATCTTATAGATATGGCATATAAAGATCAAAATGAGGAAACAGATGATAACAGCAAAGTTATATCACCACATCTATTGCCTGGTTCGTCCTGTACTTACTTTATTTTACTTTAAAAGGGGGTTTGCATTTAAAACCTCTAATTTTTGTCTAAACATTGATCATGTGGGTGAATTTGGTTTTACCGCAAACATTCATGATGGCACTCCCTTCATTTCTCAGCTTCGTGTGGAATTCAGGAAGTCTTTGCTGTCTCCGGGTTGAACGCCCAGAGGAAAGCAGAGGATAATGGAATTGGGCCCTGGTTGGGGGATGTGAGCATTGGTCTGGATGCAGGTCATGAGTGCAGCGGGGTTATTATCCGAACTACATGGATTCTTACTGTTGCACAATGTGTCTACAACCTGTAAGTAAATAATGTAGAATAAGTGCAGGGCAAATGTACATTTAAGGACAAACATTTTGGGACGCTTACAATTATGCTTCATTTTAGAATAATAATAATAATCTAAATTGTACCATAAAAAAACTGAATTATATTTTTGTCTATTAAGAATATTTCAGAAATTTAGTTATACACCTTCAGAGCAAAAGTTTTTTCAATCATTAGAAACATTTTACTTAAGTGTCCCCAACTTTTACTGGCAATGAAAACCCAAGAGAGTAGATCTTAAATGAACAGCAAACTAAAACTTTACCAAGTGTTGATTTCTTTGTAGGGAGGAGAAACTTCTAACAGTGAGAACAGGGGGTTTAAAGGAACAGGTGAGAATGCTTATTATCAGATCACAGGAAGTACGACTTGTTGGATCAACACCCAACATCATATCTTTAACCTTACAACAAACCCTAAATGTTGTACGGTTGAAGGTTTTTCATTGCATGTCCCTACTCCCAGAAATACAGAACAATGATTGGTGTGACAAATATTGCTCTAGGAACATCCCCAAAATTGCATGCAGCCAATCAGATTCATGAATGCATGAACACAAACATCTCTTTGTTTCTCAGACCCGTGATGTCATCAGAATACTCATACACCCTCATTTCGACTCCTCCTCTCTGATCTACAACGCAGCTCTGCTTCAGCTAAGCTCTCCTTTAAGTCTTGGTGAACGCACACGGCCGGTCTGTCTCCCCTCGGCCGGACAGGAAATTCCCCCCTCCCTCCGCTGCTGGGCCAGCCAAATGTGTACGTCACCCGTCTGCCATTCCCTTGAAAGAGCCAAGTTGAGATGGGCGGTATGATAGGTTATACAACAACCTGCCTCAGATCTTGATATTTGTGTGTATTAAGCAAACATGACATTTTATGACTATTTGTTGAATATGTGTAATATTGACTTACAGTTGAACAAAGCAGATCTCGAATGTTTGACAACTTCCTGCCGCAGATCTGACCTATTTTCCTTATCGACAATTCCCAGAAGAATACGCTTTTACTTTTCCATTCTTCACACTGCACACTCTTTTTAGCAGGACATGGAAGGTCCAAATCAGTACAGCTAAAAATATCTGTCCTGGAAAGAACAGTTTGTGAACAACACTTCAGAAGCAGATTGACACCTACAATGATATGTGCTGGACCGACGGAGCTGGAGACTCCGGGGTCAATCATGGTGGGTGAAGAACTCAAGAAACATTCCTCTTAAAGTGATAGGTCACCTAAAATGAAAAATGTCATCATTTCAAAAGTGTATTCCTCTCTTCTGTAGACTCAAATGAAGATATTTAAAGAATTTTGGTGACCAAACCGCAGTGGCACCCATTCATTTCTATTGTATGGACACAAAACAAATGCAACTGACATTTATCAAAATATACTTTCTGTGTGTTCTGCCAATGAAAGAAAGTTACACAGGTTTGAGATGAATAAAGGGGTAAATGATTACAAAATGTTCTTCTATGGGTGATCTATCACTTTAGAGAAGAGAATAAATGACGTAATGCTGACCTCTAGTGGTTCAATGCGGAAGTGTTTCTTAAATTTATTGTTTACTCCCCCGTTTCGTTTTAAGTTAGAGTTTCGTTACAACACAACTTGAAATCTTAATTTATAAATTCATCACATTTATGTTTTACATACAAAACTCACCGACTACAGAGTTTTTTTGCGTTTTTAACCTTAACGTCCATGACATCACAAGCCGTCATACGTTCTCGTGCATTACGTCATCACGTGATCTGTAGACGTATGCATACATTAGTTATTTTAATAAAATGTATTTCATTTATTTAAAATGTATATTATATATTTTTTAAACACTATGTTAATGTAATACACAAATAAAATAATAGAAATAATTGCTAGTAAAAGATTTAACTATGACCTGAAGGTGTGCTTGTTTTTTATTTCTGCATTTATTTCTTCATTTACACAAAATAATATAAAATCATAGGACACAACATAAATGAATTATTATAAAGCAGTATATTCAATTGCATTATAAGCAAGAATATGTATATTTTTAATTTAAAAAAAATAAAGAAAAAAATGCCAGTCAATGAATTAATGATGAATGCATGCTGAATATTTTCTATCTGCATTTATTTATTTATTTATTTATTTACACAGTCATACATAATCATGTTAAGTAAATAAATACATAAATAAATGAAAATGATGTGCATATAATAATACAAAGCTGCATATAAAATTACATTATAAGCCGTTATATTTTTTTACCTTTCCACAGATTCCCTGGATTGATTTAGGTGGACCTCTTGTTTGTCTCAGCAACAAATCTGGAGTTGTGCTGATGGGATTGAAGAGCTGGGAAGAGCCATATGATGGGATGCAGAGATCTGTAGGATATAGTTCAGTGCCAGCCGTCATGCACTGGGTCTCACAACACCTGGACAAAATATAAAACCCAGACCGAAGAAAACTTTATCATTCATTTTTTCAAACAACTCAAATAAAATATTTCAAAACACATCACTGCTTTTCATTCCACATACTGTCGTATTGGGTTGTGCTTGACAGGGCCCTTAACCCGTCCTTCTGAATCTATGATCAGATGGTGGGGTGATCCCACACCATTCACAAACTTGAAGTAAGAACCATTGCCAACACTCTGACTCAACCCACTCACCTGAATACTCCATTGCTATTGGCTGGGGCCCCTGAGACTCCACCCACTCTACTGACACCCTCATGCAATGCTGGTACAAAGGTTGGAATGCATGAAAGATGAACTCTGAACAAGTTCTCATTTACAGTCAATCATATCACACCTGATAGATAGGAAAGAAAATGGATCAAGTTCTAGTAAGTATTTTTTTGATCCTTCACAACATTCTGACAATTAGCACCTTCTCATTTTCTCCCTTACACTTCACACTTGTGTCTTGGTTTTATTCTGGTTGGAGCAGTGGAAAGAATGTGAGAGGTAGTAACAAGCCAATGTATGTCATCAACATATGTTAAATGTTGTTTTCTTGCAATATTTGTTCTTGCAGAAATCTGCAGTATGCTCGATTACAAGTCGAGTTTGACGTAACAGCATTTATGATTTGTGTTGCAGACATTGCCTATGTGCATTGGAGTCTCTATAGTGGTGATCACAATACTCTTCCTCGTCCTGAAACCTGGTGGTTCTGATGGAAGCCGGAAGCAGAGCAAGTTTCCGAAAACCCTGTTAGATCCCAATGTCAAATATCCATTGCCACTCATAGAGAAAGAGGTCAGTCTGTTTCACTATTCTGCGTTGTAAAAATGCATGTAATAAGTTGTAAACAAATATTGCGAAGGGTGAAGATATAATAATATTAAATTATTTTACAAAATAATTATTGTGATTAATCACATCCAGAATAAAAAGTTTGTATTTACTTATGATACGTCTTCAAATTCTATGCATTTTAGCTTCTTGTTTATAAGCACGTACAAATGCAACAAATTTATTTGAAATGTAGTTTGATTTATTTGTAATGTTTTTAAATCAAATAATTAAACTCACATATAATTATTTATAAATGATATATTTTCTTGAATATACACATGACATGTTTGCATTTATGAATACAAAATAAATACGCCAATTTCCAATCAAAAGCAATTATTGCATCCCGTTAGAATGACTCTCTTACTTCCTATAGGAAATCAATCATGACACCAAGAAATTCCGCTTTGGCCTACCTTCCTCATCCCATGTACTTGGTCTTCCTATTGGTATGACATCTTTTTATCAGATCAGTTGTCATCTTCTATCCCACACAGTTGCTGTAAAGCAATATCACAATGACATTTATTTCAAAATTTCAATGATATTGCTTTTCTTGTATAGGTCAGCATGTTTACTTGTCTGCAAAGGTAAATGGGATTCTGGTTATTCGTGCATACACACCGGTGTCCAGTGATGAAGATCAGGGATATGTTGATCTAGTGGTGAAGGTACAACACATTACAACATTACAGTATACATCTCTCTCTACTTACTTTAAATGCATACATTACATTGTTATTACATTTATCTGACTTCAGGTTTACTTTAAAAACACTCACCCAAACTACCCGGATGGAGGTAAGATGTCT
The DNA here is from genome assembly GCA_033220385.1 of Triplophysa yarkandensis. Lineage (NCBI taxonomy): Eukaryota > Metazoa > Chordata > Actinopteri > Cypriniformes > Nemacheilidae > Triplophysa > Triplophysa yarkandensis. The sequence continues at coordinate 8,706,371 of CM065677.1, read as the reverse complement.
CAGTACCTGAATGATATGAAAATTGGAGATACTATAGACTTCAGGGGACCGAATGGGTTGCTGGTGTACAATGGAAGTGGTAAGAAAATGTTGAAAATGTTGTTTGTAGATATGAATGTGATTTTGGGTTACATTGCAAAGTATAGCAATAATAATTTGTGTAATCCTTTGGTTTGTGCTGTATGTCAGAATGAATGAAACCACAAGATGGCAATGTCTTATTGTCAAAGTTAGTTTATGACAAATTTTCATTTTACTGATAATTTTCAGGAAAATTTTTCATTCGACCTGACAAAAAATCTGAGCCCAAATTGCGTAAGTTCAGACACGTGGGGATGATAGCAGGTGGAACAGGTAGGCCTACATCTTTATTTTATTTATTTTGGCAGGTTTCCATTGTATAACATAGAATCTTTTTGTTATTAATTGTTCCTATTTTTACACAATTTATTATTATTATTATTATTATCATTATTATTATTATCACTGTTGTTATAATTATTGCTATTACTGTTATTATCATTATCATTTTTATATATAATTTTAGTGGATGTAGTAGTATTGTTTTAATGTTAAATTCATTTAAATTATTATTGTTATTAATAATTACATTTATCCATTTAGGTGTCACTCCAATGCTTCAGCTGATCAGGAATATAACTGCAGATTCCGATGACCACACTAAATGCTCCCTTATATTCGCCAACCAGGTCTGTCTTATTCAGCACATTTATAAACTAAGTATTTGAATAAAATGTAATAGATCTACATACGGCAACCAAATGTGCATAGGTTAGGGATTTCATATTTTTCACACGTGGCTTAAGACCATTGCTGAAAATAAAACAATACAAATTTCCTAGTTCTATTACAGATGCCATTGCGTGCCATTACAATTAAACTTGTTTTTTAAACTGTTTAATTTTCACAGACTGAAAAGGACATTCTGTTACGGAAAGAACTGGATGAGGTTCATAAAAGCCACCCTGATAAAGTCAACCTGTGGTACACACTGGACAAACCCTCAGACGGTACAAAACACATATTTACATTTGATGTTTACTGTCATATTTACTGATTCTCAACCACCCCACTGCACTAAAACACTCTTCACGACACCATTCAATCTCTATAAATATAACATGTATTCAGTTTTTTCATTATTTCTCAATTAAACCGAATGTTCTTGTTAAAAAATGACTTGAAACATCTCTCTGTGTCTGTGTTCAGGGTGGAAGTACAGCAAAGGATTTGTTACCGCTGACATGATAAAAGAGCATCTCCCGCCTCCAGCCAATGATGTGCTCATCCTGATGTGTGGTCCACCCCCCATGATTCAGTATGCATGCCTGCCAAACCTCGACAAGCTGGGATATAAAACAGAGAACACTTTTGCATACTAAGTGTTAATGATTACTAGTGTGCAGGAGTATAATGGGATAGCTTACATCTTTGTGGAAATTATTGGCACATATAGTTTAATAAATGTTTTATTATAAGTTTTGTGTCTGTCTGTGCTGAATAATTTCCTAAATATTTTCAGGTGAAGAAATGAAATGTATTTTAAACTGTTTTGCATCATTATATCACACAGTAAAAAATAAAATATATGATATAATAATAAGGAAACAATAAGATAAAAAAGATTTGATTGCAGTACAAAACATTGCAAAAGAAAAGCAATATTTTTTATGAAGGATCTGGGATATTTTAAAATGCATTTGTGTCAAAATATGAAATTTTTTTTAGAGGAATATTTCACCCCAAAATAAAAATTCTATCATGAATTACTTAAATCTTTGGTGAAACACAAAATAGATATTTAGAAGAATGTCCTATAAAAGTAAACTTTCTAGCGTAACGGTTTGCTCTTCTTGATGCTTCAAAAAAGCTTCTTTTGTATTCAACAAAACAAAATAATGAACACTCTGTCTTTTACTACGTTAGTCAATGATGTCACAGAAATCTTAGTTGCTGACTTACTTTGAAATACCTTTCTTTGTGTTCAACCAAACACAACATGTTTGGAACAACATGAAGGTGAGTATTTCATGGCAGAATTTACTTTTTGCATGAATCCCTTAACGTAAAAAAATCTACTTATTTGCTATTTTATATAATATGTATATTTATGTCACATTTTAATCATTTGTTTTAAATTGACGGCCTAAATAAAAAAAAATTAACGACATCTGAATATTTATAATGTGTTTTATACTATAAAAAACATATAAAGGTCGAGTCACATGATCATTGACAATTTCGGTATTCTATTAAATTCCAAGCTTTTAAAAATCTTATAAAAACAAACCTCAATGACTCAAATAACACAAAGCAAAAATATAATTTATTTCCGCATATTAAAATCACATTATAATTACATAAGGTCAACAGTTAAGTATTGCTTAGAGGCATTAGACCTGCAAGTCTTTGGAAAACATGTCTAAGAGATCAGAATTACCCAAAAAAGGTGAAATTAAAAATAAAAGCACCGGCAGTAGCTGTTAGGTAAATTTAACAAGCATGGTCAGAGGATCATCATCTTTCTTGCCAACCAACGCTTGCAACATCCCACTTGGACTTACAAAGCACTTGGCCCCTTTAAAAAAATGCTCAATAAAAGTTTGATCAATTCGCACATACTTCCCAACAGCCGCTTGCAGGTTATTACTTAACAAGCCACAAATGCTTCCTTCATCGTTCTTATGTCCAAAAAAAAGAAACAGAGCGTAACAATCACGACCTATGGAAGAACAGAATCCCACCATCCTCTCGGCCTTAGTCCCGTACACCGCTTCCATCCCGGCCATGTGCATGATCTCACTGTAGGCCTCCAAAGAGAGCTCCTCTGAGTTCTCCTCCCTCTTCAATGGATGAAAAACCTGCACGGCGATCTGTATCCTTGGGTTCTTGGTTGGATGATCGAGCACAGCCCAAACCCAATGGGCTCCCAGTAAAATCCTCTGTTCTGGGGTCATGGCCGTGCAGTTGAACATGTCAGTGAAATTTAACTGACTGCTGCGTTGGATGTAAGTCATCAGAAAGATCTCGCTGAGCGTTGAAGGACTCGGGTGGAACTTGAATTCTGGGTCCTTGAAGAGCAAATACTCCTTAGTTCGGGATGAAGCCGCTTGGATACAGTCAGCGAATAGGTGGATGAGGTCTAAGGAGGCGGCTTTGGTGGATTTGCACCATAGGGTTCGAAAAATGCTGGTTTTGGGTTCATTCTGGAGATCTGGTTGGTTCATAGCAGCTGGTGTAATTCAAAGCGTGGTTTCTCGTATGCACTGCAAATATGATGTTACCTCATCATTTATTCACCCTCATGTAATTTAACACTCTTTCTTTAGCAGAACACAGAACAGATATTTCAAGAAATGTCTCTGTGGTTTTGTGTCCATACAATGGTCCATACATTCTTCAAAATATCTTCATTTGTGTTCTGCAGGAGAAAGAAACTCACAGAGGTTTGAAAATTTTTCTTCAAAAATAAACAGTTATATTAACTCAAATCTTTTAAAAACAGTAAATTTTCAGAGGAACATATTAACATAATAGATTAATAATCCAACAGTTTGTTTCTCTAAAATGTTCTATTTTTTTTTAACTTCATGTAATGAAAAAATAAGTATTTATTCAACCAATATAGTTGTCATTGCACCAAATGTTTTTGAATAAGGGTAGTAGAAATATTTTAGTTATTTACTTATTTTTTACTTGCATATACACAAAATTAAAACAGTATATTTAATTAATTTCAAAGGCTTATATGTACAATTTGTTTTAGTAAATATTTTCCCCTACAAACTTGTTACATTTTTATGTAAGTTAAGGAATTTAGTAAGCAGGTATGAAATATCTCACCAGTATTATTCTTTCCTTAGTGCTGGGTGAAAGCGAACCTGCGATCGAATCTTTCTTCTCCCCTCCGTCGTCCTATTAATACACATGTGCTAATTTCAATCCCAGCCATACCACGAGACCCTCCCAAAGACAATGTTTGTCATTCGGGTCATGGGACACATAGGACACGTAAATGTCCATTGTTAAAAGCCCCCAAACCAAACAAAGTCATTTTAGTCATTGGGATGGATTTGCAGGAGTTACTTAACAAACAAACATCCATTTCTGTTTGTGAAAACAATATGCTTTTACACACATTCAATACATTTTGAAAAGCCTGTTAACTACAAGTGTAAACAAATGTAGTAGCACAGGTATAAAAATGTGGAAAAAAGAGGTAAAAAAGACATACATCTGATCATAAAGTTCATTATATTTATACAACATACATAACATTTATTCATAAATAATAACAGGGCCGAGTCTTAAAATGGGTGGAGGACGTTGGATTATGGGATTGCTCTGTGTTAATGCACCACACCCATATTTACCAGTAAGAGTCATTAATACTGTGGTGTTAAACACTTCAGTCCTGATGATCTGACAGCTGGAGGATTCGTGTGAAGAGGGTTAGACTGAGAGGGTGTGACTCCGGATCAGTTTCCGTGGGAGTTAATGTGGTGCGGTCACACTACGGCAGTCTGGCTGCGTCTCATTCCTATAAGAAGCTTGTCTTGCTGGAGTGAAAACTGCAAGCGAGAGGTGAGGGGGACGGTATTAGTGAGAAGCAAACTTTATTATAATGGGAAAGGGTTTTAAACTGAACGTTTTTACTTTTACTGTTCATGAACATGATTTGAGATTTAAATTTAAATGTACAGTTCATGTCAAATCCCAAATGATGTCTTTGAGAAGCCTTTTGCTTAACATGTTAATCAATTAATAATTATTAAAGTGATGGCTTACTTTAATTTGAAAATAATAATAATTACTCCTTTTCTTGTCAACTTCTGTGAAACATAGAATAAGATATTTTGAATAATGTCGGTAGAATGTATACATTCACTTACTGTAAGGTTGCTAATGCTTTTGGATAAAGATTCGATCTGTGTTCCCGTCCCATTAGCATGCAGAATCTGGATTTTAATGGATTATTTTGACATTAATATAACATATTTTAACCAGTAATATACTACGTAATACTAACAATTTAATAAACATTTAAATATATTTTTTGAAATGAACATCATTTACAAAGAAGCAATGGATGATGTACAAGAAGTTTCAAAGCACATGTCATTTTAAGAGAGGATTCATTTATGTACCTTAAGTTAGGCCACCCTCCTATATTGCATAGTCCTTTCCCAGCACTCCCTTCTCCACATTGTGTTTGCAGAAGCATGAATGACAGTTGGTTAATGATTAATGTTTATCAATCATGAATGCTGAGATTCACAAAGTTTGCAATCAAATACATATCTGCTTGAGGTGACAAGATGACTGGCCCGTTCATACAAAGACAGATTTTATTAAAGTGCATACATTATATTTGCCTTTGCTTCTTCTACACTGACATAGTTTAGTTTCATATTTTTAATGTGCAAGTGTTTGAATTTGGAAAAAAATCATTTGCAATTAAACAAATGCTGCATTGTTGAATCTCCGAAAAATATATTTTTTTGAAATTGTATTTAGTTTTCATGTTTGGTGTAGACAGACCGTTAGCCATCAAGAAAAAAAATCAAGGCAAGTGATGACAGAATTGGACCTTCACTGTACTTTATTATGACTTTCACAAGTCTTGGTTGTGGTACATGTGCATGTTTGTATATAAATGATTGAAAAAGTGTTGAAAAGGCAAAATATCAGTGGTTGATGAGGTTTATTGAGATACATCTGTATGTCACAAATTTTGAGATATATAATTACAGTGAACAGACCAGAATCTAGATTTCTTCCTACCTATAAAAATACTGTATGAAATTTACTGTATGAAAATAACCGGTTAAGTCAGATTCGTCATATGTGCGCTCGACCCCTAAGAGTATTTCGTTCGAGTATTTAAAATTGCCCAACATAAATATACCATTAAATAAATCCCTAAAATATGCAAATATTGCATAAATATTGTACAAACTGTCTTTAAAACAGCAAAGCAGGAGTTAGGCAATAAAAATGGAATACATGTTTGATAAATGTCAAATTAATAATAATTAATTTTTAAACAATTCACAAATATAAAATCTAAGCAAGGAATCCATCACGGGCACAGTGAAGTGGCACTGTTTTTGAAAAACCCTCTATTAAAACCTTATTGCCATGGTGAGATGATGTCACAATGTAGTACTAAGCGACCTGGATCCATTCCAGAGAGATGAATCCCCACAGATTAATGAGGGATGTTAAATTATGGCGTTGAGTGAAAGCAGGGTGTTGCCGTGGATTTGTGGGATGTGGGTGAAGGGTTATTGGTGGCAAGCTCAGTGGTGATGGCTAGTACAGCCTCAGTTCTGTGCGGGTCCCACCTGCTCCCGCTTCTCCGGGTCCCTGTCAAAGATGGGGCTCAGACCCCTGAAGCCGCTGTAGGGCCGGCTGGCCCCGTTGAGCAGGGCTTGGGCTTGGGATGCGTCCAGAGGGCAGATGTAGTCTGTGCAATCGTCGCCACGTTTCTTGCGCTGCCCGAATGTGGAGAAGCCCATTTTACGTGGCTGCGGCAGAAAGAAAGTAAAATGAAAGTAAGCATCATAAGTAAGTGTTAAAAGATTCTTTGATTCATGATGATCTCTTTACAGAAACAGCATTTTCACATTCTCACCATTTCTTTTATAAAAAAAGAATGGATGGATAAACAGTCTAAAAAACCCACATTCCTTATCTAAAGCTTTGTTGTGCTTAGTAAGGCATCAGAGCAGTTTGCTCAGCATATTTTGTTTAGATGTCCTTAGCAAAATGCAGTGTAAAAAAAAAAACGCACCATCAACTGAGGTTAAATACTTCTGTCCGTTTATGTGACTGTATTTCTGTCACTAGCTTCAATCTTTTGTGTTATTTTGTCAGGGATTAAGGAGTTTATCAGAATTTGCACAGCTGTAAGAGCAATTATATAGATGTGGTTCCTCACCCGCACTTTTGCAGTGGTGGTCAGCGGTGTGTAGCTCGATGACTCCAGGAACTCTCGTTTCTCCTGCTGAGCCTGAGAACCGACCAGCGTGTTGAACTTTGTGGCCAGGTGCCTCCTTAAAAGAGTCTTTTGAGGATGGATATTCAGGAGCATGGCGAGGGTTTCAGCGTTAAATCTGGGTTCAAGAATCTGAAAAAAGCAGATATTTTGGAAATATTTTCAGTCATTCTTAGTGGTTTTGTGTTAAGTGGATGAAGCCCAATGTTGTTTGGTAACTAACATTCTTCAAAATATCATCTTTATGTTTTGCAGTAAAATTAGATTCAGAATTTTGAGAAATGATAAGTGGTTCTAAGGGGTTTTGTGTTCAGTTTATAAAGCCCAATGTAGTTTGATTCACACAACATTGTCAAAAATATCTTCTTACATGTTTTATGGCAGATATTTTGAGGAATGGTTTCTTTGGTTTTGGGTTCAGTCAAAAATCCCAATGTTGTTTGGTTACTAACATTCTTCAAAATATTTTCTTTTGTGTTTTGCAGTTAAAGTAGAATTTTCTAAAAATGTTCACAGTTGTTTTGGTTTCAGTCAAAGCTGAATGTTGTTTGGTTATTAACATTCTTCAAAATGTATTCCTGTTAGCAGTAAAATAAACTACTTTGAGAAATGGTCTAAGTGGTTATAAATGGCTTTGTGCTTAGTCAATGACGGCCAATGTTGTTTGGTTACTTACATTCTTCAAAATATCTTCTTTTGTGTTTTGCAAAAGAAAGAAAGTCATACAGGTTTGAATTGACAGCAATGTCATTTAATGACGTAACAAATCTCATGTTGATTTAAGTTACTCACTATCAGTCCTCCATGCACTCCACTGCCCCTAAGGTTGGGAGCGTATTCTGCCAGGTCAACGGATCTCAGCCACTCCATGACACGATGATTGGACCACTGCACCACCTCAGAGGGTGATGTCATGTTCTGTCACAAAAGCACAAATGATCATTCACTATCAATCAAACGTCAATCATTCAATCTCAGTGCCTCTGTATTTCTCACACACCTCATCTCCAGGTCTTCTCTTTAAGCAATTGGGGTTGAACTTGTTCACATGCAGGACGTGGATGGCACACTTGATGCTTAGATGATGGAGTTGGCTGGTGACTTTTAGGAACAGTAGATCATTCTAAAAATGACATCAAATGAAAAGAGTTGGTAATCATTGTGCCTTAACTGGTGCTAAATCATTTAAGACTTTATTATATGTGTAGTATGAACATGATCAATGGCTTTAAATATCATAAGTATTGTCAATTTTGTGGAAGACCCGCTTTACAACAACGCATTACAAGAACATAAATATTTACCACTGTTAAGTACTGTAGCATTCTACCATCCACACGTGCTTCATTAAACTGATCTTTATACTGTGGTAAACCGATATCATCCAGCCAACCTGTGCAAAAACATACATTTTACAATATATACATATATATTTCAATGCAAATCAGTTTTCACACCAAGTATATTTTCACATTATAAAATAACATGTCATGAAAATGAAAAACAAGGAGAACATTTTCTGTTATTATACAAGGTACTACGTCAAAAGTTGAGGATCATTTACTCATTTATTTACTCACATTTATTCACTACTCACATTTATTTATAGTTCCAGAGATTTTTTAATTATAGAATATCTCTAAAAGCCATTGGAATTACAGAATTGTTACTCTGGGATTTATTTTCAGAATAAAAGCAATCCAAATAAATAAACAGTATTATATTTTAGCATTTCAAAAATAGTCCCAGTTTGACAAGAATAAGCAAAATGTACACTGGGCATGCTTTCATGCAGCTTTTCGAGTTCCTAGAAAGCTAATTTTTTATTTAAAAAAATCTTATTTGCTTATGAAGGGAATTATGCTGGCACATTTTTTTTTGTCTACAAAATGTAACTTAAAAACATTCTGTCAGATGACATTAATTCTGTAATTCTAATTTCTAATATTTTTGTGAAGTGATTCCAAACATTTGACCGGTTGTATGTATTTATCTATATATATATATATTTATATATATTTATAATTTAGTTGTTGTCTATAGGTGCTTTATGGGTACTTACGTGTGACCCACACATGGTCCAGTTCAGCAGATTTCTCTGTGATCCTTGTGTTATAGGTTTGCAGAGCAAGCTGAAGTTTTTTCTTGTGCAGAGGATGTTTGATTCCCAGCTCCTGAACGTGAAAATCAATCCAAACATCAGTTCCAGGCAAGACACCGATTTTAAGTTTCTGATGTTATCGAGTCAGACAGCATCACTGATGTGGAACAGAGGTAAAGCTCATGTGGCAGGTAGAACCGTACGATAATAAAAACGGCCCAATAAGTGCCAGATGGATTTGAGTGGCACCACCATGTCCAGAAGCGAGAGGCGTAGCTAAATGATGTCATGTAAATGACCATGTGTTGAATAAGAATATTAGATTGTACATTCCTAGACTTTGTTCTTGTTTATAGATGAAACACATGATCTACATTCGTGTGTGTATATTTTATTAACTGGTTCAAGATTCGTACAAACCTGTATGAGTCTATTTTCTGCAGAACACAAAAGAAGATACTTCGAAGAATGTTAGTATCTGGCACCCATTCATTGGTTTCCTTTCTGCATAATATTAGTAAATGGGTGCTACTGCGGTTGGGTTACCAACATTCTTCGAGATCTCTTCCTTCCTTGCGTTCTCTAGAAGACATTCTTGTAATGGACCTCTCACCTTCTCAATGTCCTGTGGTGAAGCAGAAAGCAGCGTCTGGCCGCTGGTAACCCACTGTCTTGCCATGTGTGCATACTGACCCAACCCAAAGTCCTCCATCCAAGCACAGACCTGATCACATGACCACTTTGGAAAGGGGATGTTCATCTCACTGCATGACACAAACATTTTGAAATAAACATTAAATGAAAAAAATCACAAAATGTGTTTTCTGGAGAATACAATTGGGGTGCTTGGATACCGTGGAGAAGTACCGATGCCCAGGCAGGTGAGTCGAGGGCCGGCTGTGGCCCTGAAGCCACCTCTCTTAAACTCTGAATCAGAATCTGCAGGGAGACTGCCTGACTGGGTTCTTCTTATCCTATAAACGGAAAAAGAGTATATAGAGAAGAACTGCTTCCAAGGATCCAAACTGATGTTGTAGAGGACCCAAAAGTAGCAGAAAGATGTATTGTCCCAAAATGTCACGACTTACTTTAATTTAACCAAATAGATGTTAGTGGATAAAAAAACTGTTCTAGCCTTATCTATTTATCATATCATATTTTTAATGCAATTTAAACACAATTTAAAAATAAAAGGTCATTTAAAATGTCTATTTTTAAGGAAATACGTACTTTCCCCACAGTTTTCTGAAACCTTTCTGGTTTTTCTTGTTCTCTGGTGAAACGGGGGACTGCTGGCCGGAATCTACCCCAGAGGACATGGGCGAAAAGTCTGACAGCGTTGAGTCATCCGCCTTCTCTGACTTTCCTGTAAATAGAGACAAACAACTTATTCACAGTGTGCTCATATGATTCTAAAGAATCTCTTTTTGGCAGAATACACATTATTATCTGTGTACCCACCAATAACAAACTGATCATGTTTTTCCTGCAATCCTGAGCAGCCAAGAGAGAGAGAAAAGGAACAGAAAATTCATGATGCTTCATGCACACTCTGACATATTGCTTTTTCTACAATTTTGCATGGACTTTACAAAAAAACTGATGTCAATCATTTTAAAATATGTTATCCAATAAATCAACATTAAATGTAAAATGTATATGTTCTTATAAATACAGCAGTTTTTATAATATTGCTTTTCATTTACAATTTTCGACTTTACAAATGTTGTCATTCATTTTGAACATTTGTTTTAATACAACAACATTCAATGTCAAATTTATATATTTTTATATATACTGCAATTATTTTAAATATTGCTTTTCATTTAAAGTTTTGCAACTTTTCTGGTGTCTGGTGTCATCTACTTTAAATATATTTTATCAATAAAAAACTTTCAATGAAATATATTTAAATAGTTTGATTTATTTAAATGTAATTGTGTTTTAATACATCTAATTATAGTAAATAAACAAATTGTGAACAACCATTTAGTACTAGTTAAAATCTAAATCCACTGTACGAGTAAAAAGAGATATAAGCCTTTAAAGAAACAGGATAGGAGAGCTTAGGTTAAATCCAATACGACAGGCCAAGAGTATGTTTAGCGATTGCATGCTTACTGAAGACTGAGAGGACAATACCTAAAGCTGGAGCGCTGGCGCTTCTGCAGCGGTCTTCAAATGGAGTGAGAGAGGAAAAACGACAGTCGTGCAACAATTAGAGAGGGATTAGTCACAGAAAAGAGTGAAGAGAAAATACAGGACTGACCACGCAAAGACATTAGTGTAAAATGAGGAAGAAAGAAGTCGTACAGAGCAAAGCTGTTATGGTCAGAATCTCGGTGTACAAAGAAAGACGGAAATTCAAGTTTTGTGATATTAATTAGGTCAAGATGTGCTAAGCATTGTGGGGACTTTGTGAGAAATGCTTACTTAAGTTAATCTCGCTGTCTTCGCTTTCATCAGGAGACAGCTGCAGTGGGGAAGACGCCTGTCTAATGCCGTTCTGCTCCGGACGACCAAATTTTCCTGGAAGGGTCTGGTATTTGTTGTTTTCAGGATGATATAGATTCTGCAGAGAACATGAATAATTATTATTATTTGAATATTAAAATCTGCTTCGATACAATAGTTTTTTTTATTGTTATTCAGAGACATATGTTTGTGTTTAGTGTGTTAATATTAGTTAATGTCAGTAGGCAGTACCTCTAAAACAGCCTCTACCGGTTGTACCATCACATGCTTTTGAAAACCATCAGCACAAAACACACATACAAGGTTAGTTGAAGCAGACAATGTTGTGACATTAACAAAATGCTGTTAATATAAGCATTGAAGTATGAGGTTATGCAAAGTGAATTAAATGAGAGGACGGAAATTCGAGACTGCTGAAAGACAAGATTTTATCGATCATATTAGTAAGTGTAGGATGTAAAAAGCTTTTTCAATATATGCCGTACCGTCTGTAAACTCCCACTTTGAAGCTCTTCCAGGCTTGTGGACAGCATTCTTGAAAGTGACCTAAAAACATAACCATAAACAATAAACTACATTTTCAAAATCAAAAGTGAAAATTCTGTCATCAAGTACTAACTCTCTAGTTGATCCACATCTGTACACATTTCTTGGTATTGTTGAACGCAGAAAAGATATTCAGAAGAATGCTTGTGATTAAAAGGTTCCTGGACCCCATTGACAACCATACTTGGAAAAATAGGAATTGTAGTCGAAAAGTACCAAGAACTTTTTGTGGTACTACATTCTTAAAAATATGCAATTTTGTTTAACAGAACAAAAAATGAAACTAATTGTACCAACTATGGTAATTTCACCCACTATGGTAGTAGCATTCTTCCAAATATATTTTACCGTGTTTGTCATAACAAAGAGATCTATACAGATTTGGAATTTAAAGGTGAGTAAATAATGACAGAATGTATATTTTTTGGTGGTTTATCCCTTTAGAAAATATACTCAATGTTTTTTGCAAAACATGCTGCCTTGACGCTGGACTTGACCTGAAAGATAGTGTGTGTGTGTGTGTGTGTGTGTGTGTGTGTGTGTGTGTGTGTGTGTGTGTGTGTGTGTGTGTGTGTGTGTGTGTGTGTGTGGTCAGATTGAAATTACATTACAAGGACAAGACGCCTGCCACGTTTAAAAGTCAAACACACACGCACACACAAAACCACACTCCACTTGCCATTGTCTGTTGTACAAATCCGAAACACCAATGGATACCATAGAAGTCCCCATGGAGGGCTGTATACTGCGACAGCTGGGCCAATGAAAGATAAAGTGGGATGCATAAAGAGAGAGAGTTGACAGAAACAGAACAGCTTGGGTGAGTGATCAGGACACAAAATGGTTAAAGTTCTGCTGCCATCGATGCCACCTGATCCCGACCGCCTTTAGAAACAGAAGCCCTTGGGGAACCACCAGACTCCCCCATCATCAGTGAACTGCAAATAATAAAACTTCTCGCTCACCTGGAGTCCAGCTCTCTCTGCAGACCCGGAGGAGACATCAGGAGTGGGGAGGGTCCTCGTGAAGACATCTGTGGAGATTGAATAAATGTGTTTCTTAATAAATCTAATGTAAAATGAAGGTTGTATTACATTTGGTTCATTTAATAAATAGAATTATTAGGGCTGTCACAATATCACATTTTCACTTATAGGTAATTTTGCAAACATACATGTTTTTTAAATGAAATAACTTACATTTTATTTATTACATTTTTTTAAAAATGGATGACTTTGACTGAATATTGAAGAAAGAACAGCCAATAAGACCGCAGAATAGATGGGACTCTAAAAAAAGCATCTCAGGGTGAGACCTTAGGAAGCTGCTTGTTAGAATGCCCCCCAAAAATTCTACAAATTCAAGTCAAAATGTAATAACACTGAAGACGATCAAATATTACATATACATTACATATTTAAGAAAAATATGAATGAATAAGTGAATACGTTTCCCAAAACTTTAACCGGCATTTGCAAAAAATGATCATGATCATGATTTCAGTTGGTCTTTAATCATAATAGTTTGTCTTCTGTTGTACCTTTAGTTCTGATCTGATAATATCCGAGTATGCTTTATGAGTCAGGGCTCGGATTTTTCGGCCACCACTGAGGTCTTCTTCGCTGCTTCCGCTCACCAGCGAATCATTGGCCACTGCTAAAAACCAACACCAGTTATCCAAACAATTAATGGGCATTTAATTCTTCTAACACATAACCTGAATGCTCGGATAAAATTTTCGGATTATGTTTTCTGATCTAGATAGCATCCAGTGTTGTTTTCACATACCCTGAGTAAGTGTTAGGCCATCTTTAATTTTTCTATACTGGGCCAAAAGAGCATTGAGTTCATCTATGTGGCGATCCTGGGAAAACAAAACAGTTAATTTACCAACTATTAGTAGAACTGTAGCTAAACGAATTGTATACTAAAGTAAAGACGTCCTGCATGCTGAAAGATATTTAGTTACCTTTTCATTATTGGAAGCTATCAACGTCTCCATTCCAGATCTCAGCCTTTGCAATTCTTGATCTGAAACATAGAACAAAAATGTGTTGTGCTTTGACCTACAAAACAGGAGGATGTTGGGGTACACAAGCCATTTAAAAAACATGCTTTGTCCAAAATGGTCTCATAGAGTTTCAGGGTTATCAGAAAATGGGGTAAGATTATTCTGCATGCTTATTCACACAGACAAATCATATACAGCTAAACACAAACGTACTTCTTTAAACTTAAGTGTCTAGAATAAGATAAAACAAATGTGGTTATAAATTACTCATAATCAAATGGTTCCAAACCTGTATAAATATACTGTATAAATGTTTGTGTGCTGTTAAAACCAAAATTAGATATTTGGAAGAATGTAAGGAACTCACTATCCTTATAAAATAATTTTTAAATGTTGCACGCAGTCTCTCTATTACATTACTATGGTACATAAGTTGTAATGACAAAATAACGATATAATATTAAAATTTTTATTACCAAACAATTGCAAATTTCAAGATTTATTACATCTTTAAAAGAAGCAAGTTACACAAGTTTGCTATTTCTGTTTGTTAATTTGGTAATACTGTACAGTATACTTTAAACTTGTTCACATTAGTAAATTCATAAACTAACAATGATAATATATTTTTTTTAAATCCTTGATAATATTAGTTCACGTCAATACAGTTATCAATGTTAGTTTGTGGTGCATTAATGATAACTAGGACAACTTTTGATTTCAATAAATTATAAATACACGCATAATTATAAGTATGCTGCATAAATTTGGTTCAGTGTCAGTTAATAATTTAAAAGTTTATCAATGCGAATCAGAAAAAAGACCATTTTAAATGTTACATGCTCATTCACAATATGCATGCGCATAAAATATGTTTAAATCCGCATTTGATTAATTATATCAGGTATGCATTATTTAAAACAAACGTATTACTATAAACGATTGTTTTATTATGATTAAAAATTATTTTAATTATGATCACGGAGTTGCAAAATTTGACATACTTTTAACAATTATTTCAATTGTGACATTGTTAACTCTGAGTTAATTCAGGTTGTTCTGATCTTACCCTTGTGTTTGTATTAATAGGTTGCATAATGATTAGCCCACAAATCCAAGGGGAAACTGTAAATGTAGCTGCAGGATGTGATGACAAGCATGACTTAGCTACTTAACAACCCCCATCCACACACACAGGTAGCCAATGACAGGATGGATGCGACAGGCTTTACAGCATGCCAGTAAAAATTAGATAGATTGACAGAGAAGAGTCTAAGGGACAATCAAATCAAGCTGGGAAGAGCATGGGAAGGTCGGAGACATGAAAACATCAGCTTACGTTTGTCTCTCAGTTTTCTCATATAAACTTCCTCTACAACAGGAAGCAGAGACGAGCCAGGGCCACAGCAATAACCAAAAAGAGCCACATGTTAGTAATCCCAAAAGGATCCCGTCACTCCCATGCAATTATTCATGTTATGTAAAATAAGTGCGTTAATGCCTTAATGCCACACTGGAGCACTTCAGCACCCCATGGGATTTAATCTGCTCAGTTGTACCTCTCTCTGTGATGTCACTGCCGATGCTTCCTCTGGACAGGAGTTGATTCTGCAAGCGCTCGATTTCTGAGTCTTTGGCATTGAGCAGCTGCTGGAGTTGGCCGATCTCTGCCTGCGAAACGGAAAAGCTTGGACAGATTAGCACCCCATAGAACACTCTGGAATTACTTAACTATACGTCAAAAAATGATGATGAATCCAATGTTTTGCACAAGATAACAATGTCACATCTTTAACCCAGACTTGAAGGATGTCACAATAATCCTAAAGGGAGGACTGGGAAAAGTGACAGTGAAAACAAAACTGTGACAGGCATGATACTACAAAAATGAAGTAAAGCACAGTTGTCACAAACTAAACTGTCTGTACGCATTTCTTTAAATATTTCAGTACAGCAGGGTCTAAGATTTATGGTAGTCAATGTTGACATTAAAATCACCAATTCAAACACGGCGCTACACCAAAAAAGTCTTGCCGCTTTTTTGATAGCTCTGCCCCTGACATACCTCATCTGTCGCTCTCGGCTAATGTTCCTAATCAAATAAAGAAAAGACACCCCTTTTTCTGCTGATTGGCTGCATGATTGTGTTTGGACTCACGACCCGCCTCACTTTTTCTAAAGCAATATTGAAAAATCGTAGAACATGCCTTTTATAGTAACAAAACTCTATAATCTTCCAGATTGTTATAAATTTCTAAATATATCTACATGTCTTCAACAATATTTGCTACTGTCTAATATAATGAGTTTAAAATGACAGAAAATGCTTTTTAATATATTTCTGCAGCATATAGAGGGGATTTGCAGGCTGATGATGTCATTCATATACAGACTACTAACAAACACCAAACCACATGCACAACTGACGAATAAACTTGCCCAATTTTTTCCCCTGCTAAACAAATGTCATGGTTTGCTCCCTTTCGGAAAGCGCTTGAGAGCAATCTTGAGTCATCTCAGCAGGTTTCCATCAAAAACAATAGGAATCGTGAAGCGGAAAAACACATGTTCAGAAGGAAAGGGGTGAACGTGAGACACAAAAAGAAGGCAGAAAATTCGGGCTCAAGACCAAAACGTATAAACAACGTACTAAAAAAAAGACATTGTGATATGAGCCCTGTCCCAAATAATGCATGTCAAATTAAAGTCACGGAGGACTTGGGATACCCCAAACATGCGAAATATTCTCACAAGCACTGACGAATTGGTCATTACATTAACATTTAGTCATCCAAAGTGAATTACTGTATAATGCATTTCAAATTCATCAGATTTCTCATTCCCAGAAGTGAAACCCTTGACCTTGGCATGGCTTGAACCATGCTAGAATATATATATATAAAACTAAGGTGCTTGAACTATATTTGGGACAGAGCCCCCAATGTCCTCTGCATGGTAAAGACAACCACAGACAGTTAAGGGGGGCGAGGTTAAGCACCTGAGCCATCCGACAGCGCTCCTCCCAGTGCTGTCGTTCTACCTGAGTGTGCTCGACCGTGAGCTTCAGGGTAGAAAGCTTGGTCATAAGCGACTGGTAACAAACATGGAGGGAATACGTGATAGAGAGCTAGAAAAAGAGAAACCCATAGGGACGTTTAGGCGGACGTCCAATTATCACATACAAGAGGTTATGCGTCAAAGCAGGAAGCTCTATAGATATTAGTAAGAATTTGGTCCTACAGAAATAGTTCACCCAAATAACCAAACTCTTATAATTAATACTTATGTGATCCCTAATTTAGGGCTTTCTTTTATCAGCTTAACAAAGAAAAACTTATATTTACAATAAACTATATTATGAATTATATTATTTTATGTTTAAATATGTTAGGAAATTAAATATAAAATTAATTAAAGTATAATATAAATTATATCAGAATAATTTTTCCCAATGTTGAAATTATCACAGGATTAAAAAACAAATACATTAACATTATATAAATACATTAAATATATGCAAGTGAATACATTAGTTTAAATAATTTAAATGAATAACACTGGAATGAGCCAAAATAATTACATGTGAAAAACACATGAAATATTAATGCATACATTCAAATACATAAAGAAAACTACTTTGCAAAGGGGAAAGTGGCGCAGTAATTCCTGGAAGCTAAAATTAAATCAGAAAATGTTTAAATCAATTATAATTCAATGCAAAGCCCTTATATATACAATAACATTTTTATATTAACTTCAAATATAAAAGTATATAAATAATGAGTTAATGTAAATGGACCCAATACAGTAATTGTTTATCATTTAAATTATCAATTTAATGTTAATTTATAAGCACGAAGGTCAATCCTTTAAAGAAAAAAGTAATATGTAAATAATCACAAAATGTTAATTATTGGGTGAACTATGCCTTTAAAGTCATTGAAAAAGTTAGAAGATGCTTTAAAAAGAGCATAATGTAGTTTGAAAGAAAATGTTGAAGGAGTATAACAGAACATAAGTGGTGATAATCACTGGTTTCATAAAGGATTTTTATACATTACTTTATACATTTTTACATGTCACAAAATAAATTACCTTTGTGGCTTTGAGTTTCCTCTCATATTGTGATTTCTCTCCTTCAAGTTCATCAACTTTGGTCTTTAGAAGGCGGAGCTCTTGCAGCAAAGCCTAAAGGATACACAATTATACAAAAACAGTATAAACACAACTCCTCCAGACTGCTTTAATACCATCCTATAGGTCTACCGCATCAACCATGACAATCACCACAGAAGCATTAAAGCCTGAGGTCAATCAGATCCCACACACCGTGCTGTTAAAAAAATGAAAAATCTCCAGAGAATCCTGTAAAACCATACTGACTTCTAAAAACAAAACACTCTAACACCACTAAACCCACAACCCTCCAGAAGTTCCCAAGCTCTACTTGGCAACCACTAGCATTAGTGACCTCCATCATGCAGATACACACCCAAAACAAGTTAGAACAATGTATCAAAAACCAAACAACAAACACCAGCGGACCGTGAGATTCCCACAGTGGAGCCGGCAGAAAAACTGGATTCACTGTAGGAAAAGTTAGTTAGTAATTCCTGTAGGAGTGCCCAAATGTAAATGAGGAAATGGATACGTTTTAGGGCAGGGTAAAGAAAAAAAATGAGTAGGGGGGTCTTGAAGAGCAGTAAGTCCACCACGTAAGAGGGATCTGCCTACATTCTCTTCTCCGCCTCTGCAGCGACAGCCGCATTCTTCGGCGTCCGAGACACCGAGGCCCACGCCGGGGCTCTGGTCGTGAGCCTCGCGTGCCGCGGCGTCCCCCTGGTTCTCGAGGGCTCGTTGTTCCTGAATACGAGTGCTGATTTCCGCCTGGAATTTACACATCTGCTCCTGTAGCTCACTTATAAGGTTAACAACACTCTGAGAGCAGAAAAACAAGCCAGAAAAACAAAAACAAAAATCAGATATATGTATCAAATATCTTCTTTTTGTGTTCTTAGAAAAAAAGAAATTCATTCCGTTTTGAAGTGACAACAGGTTGAGTAAATGACAACAGAATTTTAATTTTTTAATTTTTCAAGAAATAATAGATATCTATAGATATGACTTGGCATTTATAAAAAGATTACCTATATAATTGATGACTCACACAGATATGAAAATTCTCTCATTATTTACTCACTTACTGTATGACTGTATGCGGACCACAAAAGAAGATATTTTGAAGAATGTTAGGCGGACAGCAATCGCACCCATTCACTTCTACTGTATAGACATAAAACCAGTGGGTGCCAGTTACCACCGTTTTTTCAAAATATCTTCCTGTGTGTTCTTCAAACCAAATTCAGACAGGTTTCAAGACAAGGGAATAAGTAAATGATGAACCAATTTTCTTTTTTGGTTGAACCTCAAGTTTGAAATTACAAAAAACAGCTCCATTGTTTTACAGACACTACACCTGCGTCTCAAACTGTGCTTAAAGTATCTCCAGCTATAAAACCACAACCTTCAGCAATAAACGTTTGTTTCCTCTGGTGAAGAACAATGGGCATGTTACTGGTTAATTTGTAATTCACTTGAGTAACCGATTAGTCAAGCTAATCTAAGCCATACTGAAATACTAGCACCGACGCCAGAGGAAGTCTCGCATGATCTCTGTTGAAGCTGATAATAACACACATGTTGTGTGTTTATATTTAGCATTGTGTGTGGGGTGTCTGTGGGGAAAGTGTTCACATCTGTGGTATGTTCAAGTGAATTTTTGCCATTCCGTCTTTTGGAACGGAGCCGTGCAGCTGTCACCTTTATGGTTAGTGTTTGTTGATGCAACGTATGCATCAAGGGTGACATGGTTACCAAGGCACTGAGAGCTGGTGTTGTGATGTCACTACATGCGACTAAGTTTGGTGCAATAAAGGGGAATGACTTCACATTTTACAAAACCACTTTTGTGTTGTGGCGCTGACCGTTCATTGACTGTGTTCAGCACTTCTGCCGTTTGTCATGTCACGTTCCTCAAACCGTCCATCACTGTCTCTCATTCTCCCCATCCTCATGCTATTGTGTCTCTACAGATTAACATCTTTCCTTATCACAACGTTGCCTTTTTGACACAGGGTTTGGAGTGCGTATGCATTTGGCCGTGTGCGCGCATGTGTCTGCAAATCACGTTTGTTTAAATATACCGTCAGTGTGTGGAAGGGCTGAGTCTGTGTGATAGTCCGGTTCGCACCAGATAGCCCGATTGTTCATGAATTCAATTGATGAGCACTGTCGTATCTTTTGCGTTCAGTTTGGGATAATGCATTAAAGGTATCTTCCCATTTTAGCTTGTGATGGCAAGCCATAAATGTAGTTTCAAGAACTAAAGCTTAGGACAGATGCATGTTTTATAGTGTTTATCTAAAGTTCACTTTGGTCTCTGTGTTTGCTCTGCATAGTGTGCTGAAGGGGTCTAAAGGTCTCTTGAGAAGCTGATAAGTAATTAGGTGTTAAGAAGCAATAAATCTACAGGATCTACATATACACACCACAACACAAACACTGCCATGACTTTTAAAGTACTGTTTCCATTTGTAAAATCTAAACATGAGATAAAAAACTTGATGAACTTAAAGACGACATTCTATATATCATATTAATATAAGATAATTTTGATCTATAGAGATCTTCATGTGTCACTTAATTTTGATATATCTCAACAGATTTTACAATTCAAATCATATGCCTCCTTTATTTGTGTGATTTCCAATAAAATAAAGCCAACAGGTCTACAAAACTGTAGCACTTAAATGAATAGATCATACAAAACTAAAAATTCTTTCATTATCTTTTTACTTTTGTTCAAACCATGTATGAATTCTTTTGTTTGGTTGAACAGAGACTAATATATTTGGAAGAATGCTTGTTACCAAGAAGTTTTGGACCCCATTGAGTACCATGGTAGGAAAACTAACAATGGTAGTCAAAAATGCCGTTTAATTTTTTGTTATCCCATTGAACATTCTTTTGAATATCTAATTAAGATGATAAAGTAAGTATTCTCGCTAGGGTTTTCTAAGGGGTCTTTTTGTGTATATAAGAACAGAGAAATGTTTACAGATTAACAACAACTCAGAGGTAAGTTAATACAAAGAAATTTGTATTTTTGGGTGAACTATCTCTTTGAAAACACAAAAAACCCAAGGTTGTTGTAGTTTACAAAAATGGAATTTATCCAAGCATTCCTGTTTAGTTAATTCAAAATGAAAACTCAAACTTAGAAATGTTGCATTGGCAATAAACTGAAATAAGTTAAAGGAACTCAAATTATTTTAAAAAAAGTAAAAAAAGAATTCCGATAAATTAGATTAATTATTAGTTCTTGCAATATTATAACAAATACAGAAAACACTCATATGGAAAAAACCTAAAACAGCTAAAAAAAACCAAATAAACATCAATAAACAATTGCATATAAATTCAAATTATATGAAAATTTGAATTCACCCAAAAAACAATCTAAGTAAAAGAAAAAATTGATAAAAACCCCTGCAAAATACCCATGGTAAACAATTCTGTTATACTAAAGTTGTTTGAGCAGCAAATTTGCTGGTCTAAATCAATTAATATGAAGCAGTATTAATATTCAGTATGTGCCAAAAAAATAAGTATCTTGCCTAGAAGAAAACTAACAGCTGTCAGATTATGCTAAACACACCATTTTATCACTGACAACTAAATGAAGACTATTTTGTAAGATCTAGTTAAAAATAAACCCAGCCAGCAGCATATTGTGATCTGTTAGACTCATACCTCAGCATTATGATGTCTGTCCTCTTCATCTATGTGGTTGTGTGTTTCCTCCATTCCGACCAGCTTGAGTTTCAGACAAGAAACTTCATCTATCAGTTCTAATTTCTGCGTCTCCAATGAAGTTCGACTGCGGAGCTCCTAAACCACACACACATATACGTAAACACATGGTTATACACAAACACATACAGGTACACAGGAGCACCGCAGACAGAGGACCGCAAACAGAGGACCGCAGACAGTGTCACACAGTGAATATGGCTTCTCTCTGCTCTACTGGGCAACTCTCAAAGTAACGTTTATCCAAATGCTAAATATACTCGTGCAATGAGCTCTATTTTTACTTCCTCTGCCTCTTCGGAGAGTGCGTGTGTATGAGAATGTGTGTGAGGCAAAGGGCCAGAAGAGGGAAACTCCGTTTCTCAACATTCCTGATACTCAGGGCTAATTTAAGCAGACCTCTGAGTCTTTGGTAACCAGTGTTTAAAATTCCAAGAAGGTCATAGATTGTTGTACAAACATAATAGGCAGTACAAAATATGATGGTGGTTATAATTTAAGTTATCAGGAAATATTATAGTACTTTAGTAATGTAATAGACTGTATAGAAGAAAGGTCTCTTAAGGGATGGACTGAATAGAAGTTTAGAAAGTATCTAAAATTTCACCTTGTAGTTGTAATTTGGCATTTCAATTTCACCGTTTAACTTGTTGTTCCCTTTTACAAACTGAAAGTATCAACGCAGATCTTCTCCTTTTCATTCCAACGTAATTCCCCTTGTACATCGATTTACACTTTTTTATAAATCATATTTTATAAATCATATGAAATTATGTCAAAAGAACTATTTGCAATAAATGACAATTTATATGTCACCGACGGCCATAGTAGTCATGTGACAGTTGACAAGATTGCAGTGTCTAAGTTCTAACTTTGCTTGCCCCATCAAGCAGCACAAACATGAGGGCTTCTTCTGTCTCACTATCTCTCCATCTCTGGCATTCCATAGTGATAAGATTGTTGGCACAGCAG
This sequence comes from Triplophysa yarkandensis, assembly GCA_033220385.1. Classification (NCBI taxonomy): domain Eukaryota; kingdom Metazoa; phylum Chordata; class Actinopteri; order Cypriniformes; family Nemacheilidae; genus Triplophysa; species Triplophysa yarkandensis. The sequence continues at coordinate 8,683,373 of CM065677.1, read as the reverse complement.
CCAAAAAGAATCCTAAACATCTTTCTGGTCAAAGCTGCTTTTAATAGTCTGAAATTCTCACAAATTTGGTCTAAAGTTGGCAATATAAATATTCACGCTTTATCCAGATAAATTAAGTTTATTATGTATCAAGAAAATTTTTATATATTTTTTTATTTTAACAATACCAGTTACAGCAATATAATGATAATAACAATAATAATGATCACATACATGTATCTTGTACATTTATATTATCTTTTATTTTCAGTAATATTTTATTATTTTAAAGTACTTAAAGGGATGGTTCACCCAAAAATAAAAATAAATTATTAACTTTGATTATTATTTTTATTTTCCAAACCTGTATAAACTTATATGTTTGGTTTAACACACAAAGATAGTTGGACGAATGCTTGTAACCAAAGATTTTTGCCATCTCTGCTCACAATTGCCCCAATACTTTTTTGCTCTCCTACATTCTTCAAAATATCTCATTGTGTGTTGTCTTAACATAAAATTATAAAGTATGTTTTCCTACTGTGTTAGTTAATAGGGTCCAAAAACAAGGTGGTAAGTAACAAGGTAGGGGTGTAATGATACACAAATGTCATGGTTTGGTTTATAAAACCTTTTTGGAACAACGTTTCAGTTCATTTTGTTGCAGTGGCAGTACTAGATTGTATGGTGCCTTGGGTGAAAACCTATTTAGCGCCCTTAAGTACTTTCCTACCAGCCACGAAATTTTGTACTTTTCAAAATAGATATTTTTACAAACAAAGTACATTTAAACTAATCTTCAATTTAACACATTTTGAGAAATTTGTCCTGTAATACATGATAAATACTGATGATAGTAAGACCAGGTGCTTATAAGCACTAAGGTACTTAAGTATTGTATTAGTAGACTGTTTATGAGTCTGACACCATAATGGCACCTGCAGTTAAATGCAGGTCAATATGCAGAATTTAACATTTAGAATAAGAATGAAATAATGCAAGCTTCTATGCTAATTCTACTAGTGGTAACATAATCTAAAGAATCCTAGTATGATAAAAATACTTGACATCCACGTGTCTTGTCATTTACTCTTTAATGCCTGTATTTATTGGAGGCTACTGACCTAAGGTCAGCACCTAGTCAATACAGTCACAAAAAACATATAATAATAGTGATATATATACTACATTAACATTAAATGGATGCTGAGATGAATAAAAGCTACATGAATACTTTTATTTTCTGTATGTTTCTTTTCAGCTTCTCTTATTAAACTTTGGACACAATTCTTTAAAAGTATGCCAGTTTGAGACTTGTATATAAATGGTTTCGAATTGTTAATCATTCAACCTTTTGTAAACAGAGTCTCTGTTCTGGCAGGAAAAGTTCTGTCATTGTAAGCTCTTGAATTTGTTTTTAACAGAACATTATGCAAACTCACAAAGAAGTGACAACGACTGAGGTTTGTCTTGGACACAGAACCTCATAAATAAATCCATCAAAGAGTTTCTCAACACAAATGAAAGGAACAGCCACCACAATTAGGTTGATAAATATAATACATCTCAAATGTGGTTCACCTCAGTCACTTACCCAGCAAACAATACAACCAAAACACACACATATATCACATTTACAGCTATAACATTACAGACACAAAAGAAAAATGTTTAGTTACCTACAACTGTCTTCATGCCAAGACTAAGAAAAGCACATTCATAAATCCAGCAGATTGAAAACATACACCCTGTCTGAAATGGTACGTCAAAACTACACAATCAAAGCTTGCATAACTGCCGGTAAACCAAAAGTTGCTTGAGTTTCAGGTGCCTGAAGCCTACGCTGTCAAAGTCCAAAAAATCTTACCTGCTGGAGCATTTCCTCTGTAGAAATGAGTTTATGATGGTGTTCCTCCAAGGAGCTTTCCAGATCCCTGATCTTTTCTCCTTGAGCCTCGACCTGGTCAGTGAGGACGCTCACCTATAGACAGCAGACAAACGTTCATTCACATAAACCTGAAACCTGTTTTCTCCTTGTTCACTCCCCCACGAGTCCTTCACACGTTCCTCCTACAGGTAAGCTAATGACACTTGCGACACATGTCCGGTTCTAAAGTGCAAACACAGGAGAGGAATGCACCTTGAATTCTGGACAAATGGGTTAAAAGTTGGCATTATTCAGTCTAGACGTGCCTCCAATACTGACACAGGAGCCTTAGCCTTGTATGTCTTGAAAATAAGCTTTTGTTTAGTCCCAACTGAAGCTCTGGCAACCAGCAGGACAGGTAAAAGCAGAAGTGGAACAACTTGAAGGAGCCAATCACTTTTAGCAGTATAAAGAGCCAATCAGAATGCAGGAGGGGGCGGCTGTACTATATGTTAACTTTTGAAACTGTGTTTGCTAAGATTTTCTTTAATTTTCATAAAAACACACACTGGAAACATGCCAGCAACCATACAGAACGCGCTGGCAAACATTTAACAACATACTTAAAGGTATGTATAATACTTTACTGACCCAAGAACACCATATCCTCATGTCTGCTAATAATTGTAAACAGAGACCACTGAAAAATAATCCAACGAGCAAAAAAGTATATTAATTTGATGCCCCTAGTGGTCTAAAATGTACATAAACTGTCAATAAAAAACTCTTTACATTTGTTTAATATTAAAAAAAAGTTTCTAACTCAAAATTCTCTGCATAAACAAGTTTACTAGTTCACAGATGGGGTACTCCATTTCTAGTACGGTTGTCATTAAAATCTTCAACAAACCGAATCAAACAAAATATTGCTATTGTGTTATCTTTATGCATTAAACAGGGCATCTGTGACCCCCCTAGACTGGAGTTAAAGGGTATCAGGTGTCCATTTCTTTCCTTGGTTTGACCCCATAAGGTTTTACAAGTGTGTTGGGTAGTTATTTCGTCATTGTGTTGACATTTTGACTACTTTCGAGTTAAACTTGCCCAAAGGACTGACAGAAAAGAACCTCACCTGGAGAACCAGAGACTCTTTGTCCCCTTCTAGCCTGGCCAACCTCTCCTGATAGGTCTCATTGTTGCTGGAAGACTGTTGTTTAACCTGCAGAGACACACATGTGGTTGTGTACATGTCAATACATGGGTATTTAAATGACTAATTCTTAGAAGATCTGCAATAGTTTTGAGTTCAAACAGTAGAAGTGAATGGGTGAACATCCTTCTAAATATCTTTTTTGGTGTTCGGCGTAATAAAGAACGTCATAATGGTTTGAAATGACCAGAGGGTGAGTCAAATTATTTTTGTGTAAAGTATTTCTTTAAAGTTGTTGCAAAATATGTAAAATGTAGTTAATTTCAGAGAGAAAAACCTGAGCCAAACGCACACAGAAACTGAAAGTCAACAGAGATGCGGGCAGATAAAGGTGCTAACTTGCTTGTCCACTTTTTTTGAGAATGAATGGCATGCCGCCAATGACTGAATAAACGTTAACAAAGAGACGTACAGAGGCGGTCCAAACACATTTGTGTGCTGTTGTAAAGGTGTTAAATGACACTTTGGCAGGAAATAAAGAGGTCAAAGCAGGCGGCTTTGAAATCACTTGAATGCTAAACAAATAAAGGAGCTCATTACAAATTAATAAATGCATTTGCATAAAGTCACAAGGACAATGGAAAAAGAAATAAGAAACAGAAAATGTTTAGAAAGGGGTTGCTTAAAAACTTGCTTTCCTCTCTTTCTGGCCCTTACTGCTGATTGGTTACCAGCGTTCTTAAAAATATCTTCTTAAATGAAGGCAGAATTTTCATTTGCGGGGAACTACCTCTCTAAACCTCTCGACCGTTAAATCAAATGATCATCTACAGAAAACATCTGTGACCTTAACCTTCAAAGAACAGAGTTCAGAGATTCATGATGCCCAAGAGCAACAATTCAATTTATCATCCCCACCAGAGAGAAGTGTTTATAACACAAGCCCTGGAATTTCCCTCTTTTTATGTCCCACTTGGAGCTGTAAAGGCCTGAAAGTACTTCAGAGGAGAAACTACAGCACAGAGATCATGATTATTGCTCCACTGTTGAAGAATGCATGACACTATTGAGTTTACAGTACAGACCCTCCCAAATACATTTCTGATCTGACCTTTTTTTGTTTTTCCACGTCTGAAATAATAACAGTAATTTCTCTTTCTTAGGAATGTAAAGCTTGGTTACATTTAACAGCAGGGGAGCGTGTTTGAGTGACAGTGTCTTGTCCTAAAGCATTAGACACACAAGCCGCACATTCAGCCTCCCACAAACCCACAATTCCTTGTAAACCACATCAAGTGTGGCAAAGCGTGCGCTAGCTTTTCAACGCCTCTTGCCTTTAAGAACAGGTGTGCACGCTGGTTATCTAAGAACATGTGCTTTCAAATTGAATTTTATTGCTTGGTTTGCTATGTTAAGTATTGAGTGTTATGTCGGTGATAGGTTTTTTGTTTTAATTCAAGGGCATGAGCTCAGAATGATTAAAGCTGGAAAGAGCGGGATAAAAAGCGCTTTTGTACTGTTGCAAATCAGCCCGCAGCACATCCAACACCAGCACAAAGCCTGTTTTTTTTTTGTGCAACAGAAAACAGATGACGACAATAACAAACAGCTTGATTCAAATCCAAGCATAAAATAATCATATATGTGTATATATATATATATATATATATATATATATATATGAAAGAGAAATAAAAAGATTTTAGAATGATAGTTCACTGTTACAAAGAAAGATAGTTGGAAGAATGTTATCAACTCAAATTTCTGGGGCACCGTTAACTACCATGGAAGAAACAAAAAAGAAGTTGTTTTAAAGAATCTAGTAAAAACAAACAGTCCTTAGACTACCATTTTAACTTGATTCTCATTTGCAAGCATTCTCCCAAATATTTCCCTTTTTGTTCAACTGAAATTCACGACAGAATGTTTATTCATGTGTAAATTATCCCTTTAAGCTTCACCAAAAAACACTGATCAGGAAAATACTGTGGCTGTATTGAAAATACAATATTAAACATGCAACTGTGTCAAAGGCTCAAATCAAAGGACACTTGAATGTAACGTGTGTCACATAGGGATCAAACCCACAACATTCATATTCCAGTATGTGAATCGCAATGAAAATTAACACAAGACAACCTACTCAAGAAAGATTTTCTTACCTTTTTAAGCCAACTGAAATGCTTATAGAAGTCAATTTCTTCTTCCATGCTGAAAGCCCATCTCTCCTCGTTATAGTGAGAGAGAGAGACTGTAGACTGTATCTCTGTGCAACCAAAGCCACCCTCCACGTCCTCCTTATAGTCTCTGCTAACAACAGGACCTCCTAACATGCTAAGACAACTGCACAAACCTCGTTTCAAAAGCCAGACGTCTGGCCGAGACCCTGTGTCTTCTGCTCCAGAAGCTGTGCGTGTGTGCTGCGTGTGTCAGATGTTAAACCCGGTCCACAAGGTTACACTCCCGTTACACACCACCAAACACTGTCCCATTATTTCTCTCATTTGAAACTCTTTCTTCACACGCTGAAGTTTCTCCCTTTGCAGTTTCTCACAAACACGTCCCCTCCCATCCTGCCATTGGCCCTTTTTTTCTTGAGAAAGTGGCTCCTATTAAGTTTACGTTCAAATGCAAGTCTGAATTGAAATGAGCGAGTGTCTTTTCCTGCACAAGAAAGACAGAGAAGAGAAAGAGGGACTGCCTCTCAGCACTGCCCCATCTGTTTTTGCTCAAGACTGTAAATCATTAGACGGAAGACCCGGTTTCCTGTTGAGGACATTTATCCATTCCTATATATTCTTGAGGGTTTACAAGACACCCTGCTGCCCAATTCTCTTCTTCATGAGCTAACACAGCTGGCTTTATAGAAACCAAAGAGCACAGAGATGCAAAGTTGTGCTCTCGAAATAGTGAAGCATAATCTTGTGATGTTTCGCTTAAAATAACACCATTAGACTCATTTAAAGGAATAGTGCACCCAAAAATAAAATCTCTGTTATATATTCAACTCGTGTCATGTAAAACTGTGTGATTTTCATTCTTATGTAAAAAAATTTCCTTTGGCAGAGATATTTTGTGTTCATACATTGTAAGTCGACAGGGGCCAATGTTGTTTGGTTATCAATGTTCTAATCCTCTTTTGTGTTCTAAAGAAAAAACGAAAGTTATAAAGGTTTAAAATTATCAGAATAAGCTTGGTTGGGTGTAATATCCTATATTCTGCATATTACAAAGACATACATAACTTCCATTTTAATTTAATTTTGATGTGAAATTGTAAATATAAATGGCATCACATTATTTGTCTATGATACTTAACCTTACTGGTTTAATAAAAGTTAGCAAATCGTTCTCTAAAATAACGTAGAAATCACTTAACCTTTTTATAGACCTTCCCATCCGATAACCAACAATCAATAAAAAGTGCTGTATAAGCGCTGTATAAATGTGGAGGGATTTTCTAAATAACATTTTAGCATTAACAAAAATGTCTGAAAATAAAATGAAATGCACTGGTAATTTTCTGTCTGCTTGTTCCCCGTTTAAATCTTAAGTTAAAATGAGGCTCTGGTCCTGTCCACGCTGGACTACTACAATGCTCTGCTTGCTGGTTTCCTGACGTGCACAAACAAATCAAAAAGTGGTGTTCAAGGAACCGGAAAGAACCCTTGTCACACCTCTCTTCATTAAACTACATTATACACTCCCCATTGCAGCTCGCATTGAATTCAAATCTCTCCTTATTGCCTACAGGGCCACGACAGGTTCAGCACCCAGCTACTTTCACTCTCTGATTCAAAGGTATATGGCCTCCAGATCTCTTTGCTCCGCTAACGAACAACGTCTTGTGGGGCCATCCCAAAGCGGTAAGAAATCGCTCTCTCGCTTCATCTCTGCATCGGTTCCTTGATGATGGAACGATCTGCAACATTTGGCAGTCTCTATCTTTAAAAAAAGCCTAAAAACCCATCTCTTCCATCTACACTCAACCCACTAGGGAACCTTCTTTCTTCTTGAGTAACTTAGTAACCTGGTCTGGCACTTGTTCACCTTTTGTGGTCTCTGTTATTTACCACTTCATTGTCTCCTTGATTCTTTGTATGTTGCTTTGGATAAAAGCCTCTGCTAAATGCCTAAATGTAAAAAATTTATAAAAGTTCAGGAACAAATTACGCTTTTTGTCGTTCTCCAACATATAATGCAATTTGTAGACCCACAATAAGAAATCCATGTCCGAGTGCATGTGTCCAGATCATCAAACAAGGCCGTAATGAAAATTACATTTTCAGTTTCAATATTGCCAAAGAAGAACTTCCCTTTACTTAGTACAAGCCTGGAATAAACAGATTTTAGCATGTAAATGCTGTTTGAAAATGCCAAGATGTGCAATAAATTTAAAAATAAAAATGAACAGGAAGTGACGATTTTAATCCCTTCGGCTCACTGGATGGAAATGCTGTAATATTTATAAAATATCTACACAATATTCCAGTTGTTTGCAATGATTTTACTACACAACTATGGATAGAATTAGCTATGCAGCCTATAATAATTGTATGATAACACTCTTCATTATGTAAAATTCTTATCATTGATAATTAAAATGAAATTTCAACTAAGTGATGCACTTTAACCACCATCATTAAGCCCCGCAACAAAAAAAGATTATGCATAATATCTCAGAAAGAAATCTGCAAAAAATATTCCTCACACATCTGGAGAACGTACACAGGAACCTTGCACAGTTACGTCATCCCCATTACGCCTTCTCCCTGTCCCGCCTGTCTCACTCTGTGCACTTCCTGTTTATCATTAATGCTACAGTAATTCTGGTGACTGCTGTCATAACCTTTAAACATCTACACATGGAGTTAAGCAATGCATCTTTGGCCGTTTTCATTGTATTCTCACTCAAATGTGCAGTTTCACACAGTGTTGCCTGGGACCTTTCCAAGCCAACCCAAGAGACACATTCTCGATTAGAAACTCATGATAATGCCGAGCTATCAAGTAGTATTAGAGGTTACAACCTGAGATCAAGCTGCGGAGAACGTGTCTTATTAGAGCTTTGGGAGACCAGTGCTGCACCTGGAGTCTCAGAACCTGACAGCTGTGAGGTTGGATCCACACCAGACACACACACACACACACACACACACACACACACACACACACACACACACACACACACACACACACACACACACACACACACACACACACACGTGCAAATGCATACATAAACAACCCCAGATGTATTTTAATGCTATCAGACAGCCGCCCGTGCTGGAGTTGCACGTGCACTCACACCTCAGACAGGTCTCAGATCAGTGATGAGATTACCCGGCTCTCTTATCTCCATTCTGCAGCCGTCGCCAACATTCCAACCTTGTTGCCATGTCATCAACAAGCATCATTACGCGTAAATATAGGCCAGATTTGACATGTAAGAACAAAGTGGAATCCAGCCCTTCTAATGATCTTGCTATCGTGATCACATTTCCTGCACTGTTTTAACAAGCTGACCGTGTGTTTGATCTGGCTTATGATAGACATAAGGCTTTTCACTCACAAAAAAACAAGACCCCTGATTGATCTTCGAGCTCCGCCAACAGGTTGCTCTGTGTTTTTCTGTGTTCATTGACCTTTGAATGATGCTAGGCAGCTGACCAGAATCATGTGAAACCATTTTACATTTAAATACTAAAATAAACAGGTCTTGTGATTGTTTTCGCAAAATGGAATACCAGCAAACAAGCAAACATTATGTTGAGACCAGCAGGATACACATCAGCAAACTAAATTATGAGCCCAAATCAGTGTCTGACTTACCCAAAAGAAACAATGAAAAAGCCTGACCAAAGATATGGAAGTGAAGATATAAGGAAATTAAGAGAAAAGGGGAAACAATCAAGCAAAAACAGAGAAGAGAGAAGAGAGGGAGAGAGGGAGGGAGAGAGAGAGACAGAGAGAGAGAGAGAGAGAGAGAGAGAGAGAGAGAGAGACAGAGAGAGAGAGAGAGAGAGAGAGAGAGAGAGAGAGAGAGAGAGAGGAAGCACAGCCCTTTCAGTGTCTCAAGAGGGGATACAAAGTCTTTAAAACATTTGAGCCACATACACATATGCACAAAAAAATTAGGGAAGATGGGGAAAACCCATATGATGCAGGATGAAGTCTGTACTTATAGTCAGACATGAAATTGCTGGCCACTTAACCTTATAACAGTATATTATATTATATATTAACAGGACTTTTAAAAACTTGACAAGAACAATATAAACATGCTTGCTTATCACATATTCAAAACACATTCAATAATTCATTCCTAATTTTGTATTTTTGTCTTGTTTGGTATTTACAAATGTGACCCTCCCTGTGAAAACCAGGCTAAAGTCGGTTTTCAATCTTTTAACTTTTAATATAAAACATTTCAATGTCATATTATAATAGAATTTTCCTTACATTATGTTAAATGATTTTCTCTATAAAAAAGTAATATGAAAATTTGGTCAGCATTTATTTATATGATGCCCACATCACTTAACCTGACTCTCAATTCTGTGACTGTAGAAAGAAGATACTTCGAGAAATGCCACATTGCTTTGTATCCAAACAATAAATGTCAGTGGCTCCGATTGTTGGTTGATAACAAACGTTCTACAGAAGTTAAAGTTAATAGAAGCTACATTTCTGGGTGAGTTGACATGAACCATGAAACCTCTGAGTTTAATCATTGTCTGTAACTTCAAGTTGGATCTGGGTGAATGAGCACACTCAGTACAAAGTGTAACTCATTTCATCATCTGCAAATGGCAGCACATACAATCAAGAATCATGTCACACTACCCATGACACTTCTTACCGATCCCCGCTCCAACCAGTCTATGAGGGTCTGTGCGGTGCTGCAGGAAAGCTGGCAACGCAGTGAGGTCCGGTCCTCCTCTCCGATCTGCAGCTCCAGAGCCAGCCGAAGCTCCTCAGCCAACTGCAGAACCTGCAGCGGCCCGACACTCACGGGAGAGCCCAGATCATATAGCCCATTACTGTACTCAACAGCAGCCTTGGAGCCTGTGGAAAAACAAAATAGAATTAAAAGTAGATTTTGAGGAACCGGTGACTTGGGGGTAGGATACATTATGCTTTGAATAAAGCATTGTTAAAGAAAACAAGTACAGTACATTAATAAATCGTTATAATAACACGGTTTTAAATTCCAGGAATCAAATTAACATTTTCGACTATAAGAAACATCCCTATACCAAGAGCAAGTGAGTTAAGAGGTGGAACAGAGTAAGAAGATGAACAAAGGAGATGGACCATCACGCCATGTCATACATCATCACATCATTACAGCCATCACCCACACCACACCACTGCGGCCACGTGTCGCCACCATCATCCAGCACTACAACACATCCAACCATCTCCATTTGGATACTAACACTGAGGAATAAGAAATTTAAAGGACATCTGGAAGCCATCAGGATTCTATAACAGTAAATTAAAAGCATTTGATGACATGGATCCATTAGTAGAAATAAATTTCAGCTTTCATTTCATTTTCCGTTATTGCAAAGATATTATGATCTTAAAGGCGAATTAAGTCTTTTTATTAAATAATAAACATTTTTGACTTGTTTTCACTTTTCATGGAAATCACATATGAATGGCACATTTATAGATTTAGTATACGCTATATACACTCTATTGCTATTTTATGAAAATTCTCAGCTTAACAAGAAAATTGGTGGCCCAAAACAGTGTAGAATCATGTGTCAGTATGCATAAAAAAACTGAAACAATATTAAATGTAAAAATGAACATAACATTGTGCATTCAGGCACATGTTTCTTGGTTGGCAGAGGGCGTTTAATGACCTCACTTGTTCCTTTAATAAAAAAGGGGGTTCTGTGCCAGATACTGAAAGATATCCTGTGGAAGGTTAAGGAATACATAAACAAACAAGAGGTTTATGTTTATGTTATATTATTTTTAATGACCACAGAAAATGATAAGTATGCATTTATCATTAAACACAGCCTTTAAACTGTCTATAAGAGAAATTACAGTAAACACAACTGCATTTTTAAGAAGACCAGGCCCTGAACTAAAAGCTTCAGTAGGGTAAGGGGTTATCAATTTGATTTAGCATTAAACTTCAGAGATAAACTCATTGATTTGTTTTTGCTTCCGACAACAATTACAAATCCTGCAGTTTATAGTGGCATTGTGTGCTGAAAGCTTTTAAAAATATAGTTTAAAAAAATTGGAAATTCTGTCATCATTTTCTCAAGTTGTTTCAAATCTCAGAACACAGAGAAAGATATTTGGAAAAATGCTTATACAATTACTTGGACCTTTATTGACTATCACAGTACAAAAATGACTTGATATATTTTATTTGTTTTGAACACAAAATAAGATGTTTTAAAGAATCTTGGACAACAGAATCCAAATATCTAACAAAGAAATGCTTGCAGGTCTAAAACTAGAGAGTGATTAATTCAGTAGAGAGATTTCATAATTAGATAAATTATCTAATATAATATAAGAGACTATGACAAACCAGCATGCTTCCTTGTTTGAGAATGCATTGAACAAATCAAATCAATGTTTTAAAAATTCAACTGCGTATAACAAAGTGAACAAATGCTTACAGTTTAAAAGCAGTATGAATAAATGAGACCTTCCTGCTGTCACCAGCAGGTGGAACTACTTCAAGACCCTTGTGATGCTCTTTCAAGTCTGTCATTAAAATAAATACTTTCACAAAATAGATCTGTACAGACACACATGCCTGCGCTAATCTTAAAAGAGACAGACAGACACTCATTTTATATCTATGTTAAGTCTAATAGTATTAAGCATCCAACCACATATAACTTTTTACTATTAAACAATCATGGTGTCTAATGGAAAAGTAATTAAATTATAATCTCCTGCTATTTGAAGTAAACTTAATTCATATGAAATATCTGACATGTCCAGTGGAATTATAACAAGTCGTAAACATCTGGTAAATATCATCATGTTCTTATATTCAATGTGTAAATATAATGTAGTAATTAAAAATATGATTTCTTTATTACATTATAAAAGAAATCAAATTTTTCATTTAAATTAACTCTTAAAAAGTCACAACACACAATTTAAATATACTATAAAATAATATAATAATGTAATATAAATGATAATTAAACAAGTGCATTTCTTTTTAAATAAAACTAAGGATGTGATACTAAAAAGTATCAGTTATTTTGAAATCTATTCGTAATTCGATTTGTAAATCAGAAACATAAGGCATCCAATTTTTATATTGAATTAAATTCTTGAATTAAGTCAACAAGATAAGTAACCCACTACAGAAATAAACTTGACATTCAAAGCCTTGAAATGCAATAATATTAACATTCATTCAGCCTTGGGTTCTGCTACTAAACTTCAGATAATAGAAATACTCCGTTTATTAGATATTATGTCACAACAATTGTTAGCCAACTGCATCCGCACGCCGTCCAGTAAACATCCCCCAACCTTAATTTGCTGGCTGCCCACATTAAACATTTATCCTTTATTAGTTAAATCATGTTGGCAATCGCTGAGCTTGCTTAAGGGGCTACAGCCCCCTCATCCTCTACATCCCCCTTCTAAACAGCCTGTTATCTGCTTTGTGTATAACAAAATTGTACATCTTTTCATATTGGAGTAAAAATGTATTCAAATGAACTGTACCCTTCCTCCCTGCAGATTCTTACCCTAATAATTAGGCCTTACTAAAACAAAATGATTCTATTTTAGCGAATACCTTTGAACAACTCTCTTTAATATTTACAACATCATGTTATCTGATTCACACATACAGGGTGGAGAAGAATTAGCATTCACCGATCTAAAGATAAATTTCACAAACACTGTATTGAAACAGATCCTTATCGGAGCACTTCCTGAAGAACGGCCCATAGTAAAGAGTCAGGAAAACATAATTTTCCAAACCCATTTTTGGTGATGGGATAAAGGGACAGTTAACTCCAAATTTTTACGTATATAATGTTTATCTACGTTCAAACAATATATTATGTTTACTTTTTTTTAATTTTTATATGTTTAAAAATGTTTTATTTTGTTGGGAATAATGTACAAAATTAGATATTTTGCAGAAGGTGGGAAAGCAAAATGTTGGTCTATTATTTTTACTCCTCCTACTATAGTAGTCAATGAGGTCCACAAATTGTATTGCTACAAGCACCTACCCAAATATCTATCTCCGTATTTCTATAATAAAATATGAAATAATGTTATTTTTGTTATAAAATATACAAAATGTGATATTTGAAATAATGTAGGACAGCATACTGTTCTGAGGTTTGGACTATTATTTATATTCTTCCTACTATGGTAGTCAATGGGGTCCAAGAATTGTTTGATTACAAGCATTCTTCCAAATATCTTTCCCTGCATGCAAAATATGTTTGGAACAAATTGAGAGCGGGTAATTGCTGAATTTTTAAGATGCTCGATCTGTAATTATAGAAGCTGTGTTTTGATATTGACATGACTGAATTTACATTTACATTTAGGCTTTTAGCAGATGCTTTTATCTAAAGCGACTTACAAAGAATCAAGGAAAAAATTACTTCACAGATCTGTTTCATACAAGTGGGAGAAAATGATTCTTGCTGAGATCAGTGTGGCTTTTTTTTTATTTGTTGTATGAAATTGTGAATATTCTCAGTCTTACCAGCAATAATATCATCCATTTGCTCCAGGGCGGCTTCTAACATGTGACTTGCATCTGAGGCCATGGCGCCAGACATCTACAGCATTTGCCAGTTGATTCACTGCAACCTGCAAAAATGCGTCATTATAATTATGCAACATAATGACTGAAAGTCACACTTCCAGTTGTTGGGAAAGTGAGATTTCGAAATTGGAGGCGGAGTCCAAAAATTCACATCAGGGATATCTTGCAACATCTTGAAAACAAATATTCCAGTGAATCCACTAAAGAATATATTTGGTAGATTGTTGGAAACTTGCACAAATTCACTTGTGTTGTGTCCATACAATAGAAGTGTAAGGGTAAGACTGCTGTTCAATTTCCAGCATTTCTCAAAATATCTTCTTTTGTGTTCTGTGGAGGAGTAATGACAGATGACAGATGTTTAATGTTACAAACAATGATGTTCACGTAACTTCACATTACATAAACATGTAATACAAAATGAATGTTATACCTTATATAAAGCATAAAAGATTTAAGATGAAAATGCTATTTGTATAGTAGGGGGTATTTTACACAGTATTAACCCTGGACTTTACATTGTTGTATCCTGGGGCAGGGCAACTGTCCCTGAAGGGCTTCAGTGGTGATAGGAAACTTGAGAATAATTAGGGCTGTCGGGGTCTAGTTTCACCCTTTTGTCATGCCTTGTGGCATGTGTAATACATTCATCATATATTCAGGCTTACGCACACACATAATCACTCAAATAAACACAGCGTTGGCTCTAAATTACTGAAACCCCTTTGTGGTAACGTATTGAGAGACAAAGCATCCTCTCACTGATCAAATATTGGATTTTCAGACATCACATAGAAGAATTCCATTTACATCACAGAATGGAGCCATCTGAAGGGATAGTCCATACAAAATGAAAAATCGTTCATCATTTACTAGTCCTCAATCGTCAATTCAAACCAGTATCATTTTCTTCTGCAGAACACAAAAGTAGATGAGGAAGAATGTCGAAACATTTCTCAAAATATCTTATTTTGAATTCACTTACCTTATATATCGTGAAAGGTAAAATTATTTTTAATAACTAACTATTGTATCCGGGCAACACAAACACATGCCAGTTGCATGGCGGGTCACAAAGCCGACTGTGGAAACTGAACGGCCGCATACGCTACAATGCCATTCATTATCCGTCTTAAATTAGCCCAATACGACAGAGATGGTGTCGACTCTATTTGTGTCTGAAACAACGTGATTCAAACGTATAGCAGGGCTACTGTCTAATCACGGCCCAGATAAGAATATAAGCCTTCAGTTAAATTACAAGAAGAGAAGAGCGCAGCCTGGTGCTGTTCATCAGAAGATAAAAGACTTTTAAAACCAGGAAAAATTGAAAATTTTGTTCAACCTCAAG
Source organism: Triplophysa yarkandensis (assembly GCA_033220385.1). Lineage (NCBI taxonomy): Eukaryota > Metazoa > Chordata > Actinopteri > Cypriniformes > Nemacheilidae > Triplophysa > Triplophysa yarkandensis. The sequence continues at coordinate 8,668,225 of CM065677.1, read as the reverse complement.
TGTTGCGCGCACATCCAGTTTTTTAAGAAGATAAGGGCGTGTGTGCTAATTCTCATGATATCTGGCTTTAAAGAAATAGTATTTTATAACGATGAGGCTGTCCTGTACTTTTTCGGTCATTAAAAGATCACACGGTTTTTAAGGCGAGGAAACATGCCTGCAGTGTTTACCAACCATGTCTAACCAAACAGGTTTTACAGTTTCTTTTCCATCTCATGACCTACTGTATGTCACAACAAATATTGAATTTACTGTCGAATCTGTGCAATATCCTGCCTTGTTTTCAAAAAGACAACCAGATAGTGCCGTTCTGGTTTATACATTTACAAGTATTTACAACAATTTGTAGATACTTGACCCCCTACAGAAGGTCAAACACTTTTTTCTTGCCCTCCAACTAATTTCAATGCGATTTAATCAGTCTGGTAAAGATAAGGTTAACCACAACAAAACTTTCATGCCATTTCGGCCTGACAAATGGCTTTTACAACTGCTTTCCATAAACGTCAGCTTTTTTAATCTTCCACTGTGGACAATATCCACAAAAGACACTCACGTCTGCTTTTCTCTATGTATGGTGTCAATTCGGCTCGATGCTCTAACAGCTCCGTCCCATTTTAAACTTAACACCTCATAATACTATAAAATGTAATGTTTGTTTAAAACGTAAACTATTAAAAGCTTTAATGATTTAAAAAGTGATATGGAAGTTCAATTAGAATACTTCGTGGGGTATCTTTTTCACCCATAAAGCAATACTTTTTTTACAAGTGCTCACAGATTTGGTGAATTCCAACTTCAACCCTCCCCTCCATTTTCCTAAAACTGAAGTGGGACCCAATCACCCCGAGTTAAGAGCCGGTGACTTAGCGGCACTTCTGCTATCTCTTTCATTACTGACATCACACATATCACCATATCAGCCAGAGACCCTGACCGCTCTGATCTTCGGTATTTGCGAAACTCTGATAAGCAGTACAAACAAAGAAACTTGTAAACAGTAAAACCTAAAAGTGATAGTTCAGCCAAAATGAAAAACAAAACTCCCTAGTTGTTCCAAATATTTACAAATGTCTTTGTTTGGTTGAACGATATTTGGAGAAATGCTTGTAAGACAGTCTTCCAAATATCTCGTTTTGTTCTTAAAAGAACCAAAAAAAACATATTAAGTTACTGTTTGCCTACAAGCATTTTTCCAAATATCTTTCTCTGTGCTCAACCAACAAAGTACATTACACAGATTTTGCCCGACTCAAAAGTAAGTAAATGTGACCCTGCCTGTAAAAACCCAGCCTAAGTTATTTTTTGTGACTTTATATACATAAAATCAGGCAATGAATGTTAGGAACATTTTGTGAGAATATAACATTGATATCTTTAATATTGACTAAGAAGGAACAGGTCAAAGATTGAAATCCTATTGAAATTAGGGGTGAAATCAAACATTATTTCTTGTTTATAGCATAGTTTTCACAGGCAGAGTCACAAATGATGAGAGAATTTTTATTTTTGAGGGAACTATCGCTTTAAATTACAAAGGCACAAGGATTCAGCACAATCCTTTCATTGTAAGAAAATCCCTCTAGTGTGTTACTTAAAGTTGTTTAATGGTGATCTAAGCCACCGTCTTCAAGTATGAAAGGGCAAACAAATGTCTAGTGTCTAAACCTGCTTCATATTCAGCAAAACAAATATGCAGAATAAAAGTATGCATCCTTATTTGAACTTCTGGATCTTATTGTTATGTTTAATATCTCCATCCTTTTCTCATATGTCATATTAGAAGTAACACAAATAATCCAAAAGTCATTTCAGTGATGGAGACATTTACAGCCCGAGGTGGTGTCCAGTTTTAAAAGACCTCAAGTCTGAGCATGAGACAATATTAAACAAGACAAGCATGACTGTCTGAACAAGACCACAGCAGTCTGGGAATTAAGAAACACAGTCCATGTCTGTACAAAGTGCATGTATAAAAAGAAAGAATTATATTATTCTACAAACACAAGATGCTGAAAGGAAATTGGAACATTATTGGTTCTTGTGATCAAGATCATGTCAAGTAAAGCTAATGCAGTATTTATATACAATGCAAAATAAAATTTGAAATAGAATTTCATATTTACATATTTTATATACAGTGAGACATTTGGAAGTCAGCGTCTGGTTCAGAAAGATGAATGCTGGTGGAATAACCCGTTTTCCTTCATTTAATTCAGGATGTTTGGATAAGCCAACAAAAACTTCTACAGGAAGTCCCTGTATTTAAATACTATGCTGTAGAGTTGTTCATGTTGAACGGCGCTCATCCGTGGTTGTTCTTTACCAAATGTGGGAAAAATGTGACCATGGACTTCAGGTACTCATTTATCACTGAACAATGGAAACTTTGTTTCCTTTAATTTTCTTTAATGATTGCCGCTTGTCAAGAAACAAGGGAAGCGAGACAACTGATAAAATGCACACAAATAATCATTGATGATTGAGTAATATTTAAGTCTTATTAAAATAATATTCCGTACAAATATTTGGAAGAACACAGAGAAAGATGTTTGGATGAATGCTTATAATGTTCTTTGACCCCGTTGACTAAAATAGTAAAAAACAAAAAATAAATTAATAAAAATATAAATTAATCTTTCCTACAATGGTAGCCTATGGGGTCAGAGAACTGTTTGGTAACAAGCATCCTTCCAAATATCTTTTTCTGTGTTCATCAGAACAAAAACAATTTATGCAGATTTTGAATAATTTGAAGTTGTGTGAATTATTTCCCAATTGTTTCCAGTTGTATGACCAGTTGAATAAAACCCACTGACAACAAACTCTTCGATTGTTCCAGGATCCATTTTACAGTTCTATGCATGTTGTAAAGTGCGACTAAAACTAATACACACTGTTAAAGACCTTGGGGAGAATTACTGCAGGGGGAGGAAGTGGCATCAGCATTACGTGTCAGACCAATAAACCCGGCACGTCAACACAGCTTAATATGAGACCATCAAAGGCAGCTTTAGCATCCCCACTCAGCACCCTGCATTAAACCGTCCTGACGTGTGTGTGTGTTCAGCAAGCAGCTGACGGGCACGACATATCGCGTGGGCATTGCTCATCCCTTGCTTTACTGCATGATGTCTTTCATGTATAGCGGCGGAGTAACAAAAGCGAAAACACCTGAGAAAATGACAAAAGAAAGATGACCCGTGACACTAGTTTAAATATTGCACAGAGTTGACACAAGGCCTCTTTTGTGTAGGATCAGAATCTTGGTGGTGACTAACAATGTGATGGCACAACTAGACATACGCTTACAATTCCTCAAGCTCGAAGATACAGCAGGATATTTCATACAAGCCAACTACAACGAACCCGGATTAAATAACAACAGGATTGCGTTTCAACTGCACCCGGCAGTTTCCGCAACAAGTGCCTTGATCACCTGACGATGAGGAGAACGAGTGGAAGTTGTCGTATTAAGAAACGCACTTCTACGCAACACTTCCGAACACATTATCATCAAACTGTCCAACTGATCTAACCAGCTCCGGCTTGATGTTACATGCATGGCCTGTTGTACTTTCAAGACTCCGGCTTGAGTTTGGTGTGGGCGGTTGGAAGTTCGATGAGGGTTCAACCTTCTCCCGATTCTGAGCTGTACTAACCGAAGCGGATACATTCTGGCAGCCGGGTTGAACGCTGCGCTCCTCTACAGTAACAAGAGAAATGTCAGTCCTGAACGAGTGCATTCGACTGTGGTACCAGAGCCTGTGAAATGTCAGTGAGTCGTACGGCACAGGAAAGCCCTGCTCACAGGGTCAAACGTCACATCTTTATCCCGCAGGTCCTTGACATCAATACTGTCCAATGCATATTGCATGGATCTGCAAAGCGCTGTATTACCGTTCACAGAAAGACAAAAATACTGCGTGGTACATAGTTGGTGCAATCGTAATGTGGGTAAAAAAAAACTGGATAATAAGCTCCAAAAATGTTCTTCTAAAAATGAAAAGGATTGCATCATTTAATCACTCTCTTGACATTTTAAACAACTTATATAAAGATATTTTGACTGTTGGGAACAGGCAATTGATTTTGTGTCCATACACTAGAAATACATAGGTTCAGATGGTTGAAAAATTGCGAAAACCTATAGAGTGTCCACAAACAGTTTAGAATACTAGAATGAACATACAAATTTAGAATTAAGTTCAGAATACATATTTATTAATATATAAGTTTAGAATAAATATACAAATTAGAATGGTCCTTTCAGTGACATTTGAGTTGGTTGTGATACAGCTCATCCAAAAATAAAAATTCTGTCATCATTTAATCAACCTACTGACATTTCAAATACTTTAAAAGAAAATATTTTGAAGAATGTTGGGACCTGGCACCCATTCAATTGCATTGGTTTTGATTGTATATAATTAAAGTGAATGGGTGCCACTGCTGTTCCGTTATCAACATTCTACAAAATATCTTCTTTTGAGTTCTCAATGGAGTGAGTACATAATGACAGAATTTCTAATTTTGGGTGAAAGATCAGATTAAAACAAAAAAACTGCAAAAATTGCTCTGGCACGTATAAATTAAATGATATACTATATATTATATATTCTGTTGAGGCCAGAGAAATGCACATGCTAAACCTACACTATAAATCACACTTCGTACTTGCATACAATACATTTTTTTTACTTAATTTTCAAACTCCAGAAATTGGGATAAAAATGGATAAATGGATAAAACTGGTTCATGCCGGTGATCCATGTGCACTTCTACGTAAAGACAAGCCTGTATAAATACAGCCATGAACTTTCTCCATCACTTTTTTTCCGTTGTAGGCAGTGATGTTTACTGATAACTGACCTCTTTCTTGCAAGTGGTACATACATTTTCCAACATTAAATGATGCTTCAAGATTCTAAGTGGATTCAAAATATTACATTATAATATCTACAGTACAAACACATGCCACTCTTTTCCACAATGTATTATAAAAAAACATAACGGCAATGTCATCAAAGAGCAACACAATTGTGTTTTCATAAGCCATTGGAAGTGGACGAACACAAAAGCCTTTATCACATTGTTTCAAAGACAGCTTTGTTGAACTATTCAGTCATTACAAAGTGAAATTTCCATGGCCGCACAGATGCTCACTAGATCAGGAGAGTCTAATAGCCTTTAAAAACTTTCACGCTGAGCAAATAGGAAAATATTTGGGTGAATAATAGGTTAGTCGGCTCATGGAAGCAACTATGACCCAGTTATCTCTTTGGATCCCTCGGGATTTGACCGGCCAATTACGTTTAAGGTAAATTTTCTGGTCAGTGATTATTCATCCTCGCATCTTATGGTCCAGCTTGCTGTTCTTGCTATATACAGAATGATAAATACAAAAGTATATTAAATTGACATATTCTATAAATATTATAATCACCCAATGAAACAACTTTTTTTATAAGATGGATATGAATAGAAATTCTCAATACCCTGATGGCACACATACACCCGGCAGACATCCATTTAATGTCTTATTTCATCTTCAGGATATCTGGTGGACATGGTTTGCTCTTCTTCAATACATCTCTGAGACATCTCCTGTCATACTGAAGATTTCTATAAGATGCTGTCATACAGAAGATGTATATAAGATGCAGTCATACAGAAGACGTCTATAAGATGCAGTCATACAGAAGACGTCTATAAGATGCTGTCATACAGAAGATGTCTATAAGATGCTGTCATAAAGAAGATTTCTATAAGATGCTGTCACACAGAAGATGTCTATAAGGTGCTGTCATACAGAAGATTTCTATAAGGTGCTGTCATCAAGAAGATGTCTATAAGATGCTGTCATACAGAAGACGTCTATAAGATGCTGTCATACAGAAGACGTCTATAAGATGCTGTCATACAGAAGACGTCTATAAGATGCTGTCATACAGAAGACGTCTATAAGGTGCTGTCATACAGAAGATTTCTATAAGGTGCTGTCATCAAGAAGATGTCTATAACGTTCTGTCATACAGAAGATGTCTATAAGATGCTGTCATACAGAAGATTTCTATAAGATGCTGTCATACAGAAGACTTCTACAAGATGCTGTCATTCAGAAGATGTCTATAAGAGGCTGTCATACAGAAGATGTCTTTAAGATGCTGTCATACAAAAGATGTCTAGAAGATGCAGTCATACAGAAGATGTCTTTAAGATGGTGTTATACAGAAGATGTCTAGAAGATGCTGTCATACAGAAGATGTCTAGAAGATGCTGTCATACAGAAGATGTCTTTAAGATGGTGTCATACAGAAGACGTCTATAAGATGCTGTCATACAGAAGACGTCTATAAGATGCTGCCATACAGAAGACGTCTACAAGATGCTGTCATACAGAAGACGTCTACAAGATGCTGTCATACAGAAGACGTCTATAAGATGTTGTCATACAGACGACGTCTATAAGATGCTGTCATACAGATGACGTCTATAAGATGCTGTCATACAGAAGATGTCAATAAGATTCTGTCATACAGAAGATGTATATAAGATGCTGTCACACAGAAAATGTCTTTAAGATGCTGTCATACAGAAGACGTCTATGAGATGCAGTCATACAGAAGATGTCTATAAGACGCTGTCATACAGAAGATGTAAATAAGAGGCTGTCATACAGAAGATGTCTATAAGATGCTGTCACACAGAAGATGTCTTTAAGATGCAGTCATACAGAAGATGTCTATAAGACGCTGTCATACAGAAGATGTATATAAGAGGCTGTCATACAGAAGATGTCTATAAGACGCTGTCACACAGAAGATGTCTATAAGATGCAGTCATACAGAAGATGTATATAAGATGCAGTCATACAGAAGATGTCTATAAGATGCAGTCATACAGAAGATGTCTATAAGACGCTGTCATACAGAAGATGTATATAAGAGGCTGTCATACAGAAGATGTATATAAGAGGCTGTCATACAGAAGATGTATATAAGATGCAGTCATACAGAAGATGTCTATAAGACGCTGTCATACAGAAGATGTCTATAAGATGCAGTCATACAGAAGATGTCTATAAGATGCTGTCACACAGAAGATGTCTATAAGATGCTGTCATACAGAAGATGTCTATAAGATGCAGTCATACAGAAGATGTCTATAAGACGCTGTCATACAGAAGATGTCTATAAGATGCTGTCATACAGAAGATGTATATAAGATGCTGTCATACAGAAGATGTCTATAAGATGCAGTCATACAGAAGATGTCTATAAGATGCAGTCATACAGATGTCTATAAGACGCTGTCATACAGAAGATGTATATAAGAGGCTGTCATACAGAAGATGTCTATAAGATGCAGTCATACAGAAGATGTCTATAAGACGCTGTCATACAGAAGATGTAAATAAGATGCTGTCATACAGAAGATGTCTATAAGATGCAGTCATACAGAAGATGTCTATAAGACGCTGTCATACAGAAGATGTATATAAGAGGCTGTCATACAGAAGATGTCTATAAGATGCTGTCACACAGAAGATGTCTATAAGATGCAGTCATACAGAAGATGTCTATAAGATGCTGTCACACAGAAGATGTCTATAAGATGCAGTCATACAGAAGATGTAAATAAGATGCTGTCATACAGAAGATGTCTATAAGATGCTGTCATACAGAAGATGTCTATAAGATGCAGTCATACAGAAGATGTCTATAAGATGCTGTCACACAGAAGATGTCTATAAGATGCTGTCACACAGAAGATGTCTATAAGATGCTGTCATACAGAAGATGTCTATAAGATGCTGTCACACAGAAGATGTCTATAAGATGCAGTCATACAGAAGATGTAAATAAGATGCTGTCATACAGAAGATGTCTATAAGATGCTGTCATACAGAAGATGTCTATAAGATGCAGTCATACAGAAGATGTCTATAAGACGCTGTCATACAGAAGATGTCTATAAGACGCTGTCATACAGAAGATGTCTATAAGACGCTGTCATACAGAAGATGTATATAAGAGGCTGTCACACAGAAGATGTCTATAAGATGCAGTCATACAGAAGATGTAAATAAGATGCTGTCATACAGAAGATGTCTATAAGACGCTGTCATACAGAAGATGTCTATAAGATGCAGTCATACAGAAGATGTCTATAAGATGCTGTCATACAGATGACGTCTATAAGATGCTGTCATACAGAAGATGTATATAAGACGCTGTCATACAGAAGATGTCTATAAGATGCTGTCATACAGATGACGTCTATAAGACGCTGTCATACAGAAGATGTCTATAAGACGCTGTCATACAGAAGATGTCTATAAGATGCAGTCATACAGAAGATGTCTATAAGATGCAGTCATACAGAAGATGTCTATAAGATGTAGTCATACAGAAGATGTCTATAAGATGCAGTCATACAGAAGATGTCTATAAGATGCAGTCATACAGAAGATGTCTATAAGATGCAGTCATACAGAAGATGTCTATAAGATGCAGTCATACAGAAGATGTAAATAAGATGCAGTCATACAGAAGATGTCTATAAGACGCTGTCATACAGAAGATGTCTATAAGATGTTTTTAGGTTTTATAATGGATGTGCAACAGATGTTTGTAAGATGCATTCACACAGCAGATGTTCTCCAGATCTTCAGCAGACATCTTACAGAAGTATCTGTGCCACCTGGGTATCCATAAACTGTCATACAGTAGTCAGACAAAAAAAACTGAAAAACTAAATGAAGAATTCTATTGAAAAAAGGGGATAAATACAACTTTATATTTAAAACACACTTAAAAAACAATGAAGCACACAAATGTTATCCAATGTAAACTTTCTGTTGATGGTTGCATCATCACGTGGAAACACAAACATGCTGGTCTTAAAAAAGACAAAAAGTTGTGCAAACAACACAAACATGTGTATGTTAAATCCCACATACCTAGAAGTGAGGCAATCCCCTGTTGTGACTGATGTTCTCAGATGATGTTAAGGCACATGAGACTGTTTGTGCCGCTCCTTCAAATGAACACCTAAATAGAGATACATTTCCTCTAACCAATAGAGATGAGTCGCTTGCGAGTCGACTCTGAAAGTCTATTCTTTTGAGTGAACGAGAAGAGTCGACTCCCTTCGGGAAGAGCCGAATCTTTATCTGCAGGTTTGAACTTTTTTGTAGAATTAGAACATAATGTGAACGAGAGACGAGAAAAATATATCCAATAATATTTTTTTTTGTGCATGTTTGTGTAGAAATGTTTCAGATTATTTTTTATTAATTTTGTTATTCTCATAATTTGATAATATCAAGTGCGCCATAGAGAGACGGAAGAGTCGATTTAATTGTTAGCAAAGTGGACAAAATGAGCGGGAAAAATAAAAAAGTGACGTCTGTTCGATTATTTAAATTAAGTTTTTAATAAAATTGTAACTTTTTTTAGGAATTGTGTTTTTTGTCAAAGAAAAAACATAAAAAATAGTATTATATATATATAATATACAAATCTTTACTAAATTGGTGATGCCATTTGGGAGCCGTTAGAGTCGACTCTTCTGAGGGAGCCGAGCCAAAAGAGCCGAGTCTTTACAAAGAGCCGAACTGCCAGCACTACTAACCAATCAGCTGTCATGTGACTCAAGGGGGCGTGTCCTTATGATAATAATTTGCATTTAGTAAACAAATAAACAAAACACATAATAGTGATAAACAAGTTATATATAAACCGATACACGAAATGAAATAAAAAATGCTGAACTTTAGTTTATTTAAAAAAAAAATTTGCAAACATTAAAATTTTCCGTTTCCTGATGTCGTCTTTGCTTTTAAATGTGTAATAACTCAATTTCTAGCAACTTTATTAAGATAACTTAAAATTTAAGAGGAATGCAGCAGCACCATCTAGTGAGCAGGCCGTGAATATACTGCGCATGCGCACCTCATGTGAGAGACATTTCAAAGCATGCAGAAACTTCCTTTAAACTTCTTTTATTTTTCCAGATAACCTTTAAATGTTATTTTGCATTAAATAATAAAGTGTGGAAATCTGTAAGGCATTTTATTAATGTCTGCATTTTCTCCTGCAAGATACTGTTTGTTAATCTTTAAGACGTCTACTGTCAGATATCATATAGACTTCTAGTTATCTGTAAGATGTTTATGATTTAGAACGGATGCACCACAGATCTTTAGTGGTTTAGTGCATTTCACACAAAAAACAGTTACAGTAACTATAATAACTTTAATAAGTTATAATAACTTAAACCTTTTTAAAACATTTAATAGATTTTTTCAATGGAAAATATTATAATCATTGAGTAAAAATCCAACAGGTAATTTCTCTGAAATTAACAAATAGTGTTTAAGGTTTATGTAATGAAAAATAAGTATTTAACATATACTCAGTAGCTTTGGATAGGTGTCAGCCAAAAGAATAAATGTAAATGTAAATATGGGTAAGCACAGCAGATGTTTTTTCAACATTTTACAGATGTAACAGTGCTATTTCGGTGTCTTAACAAACTCGACATTTAAGCACCCAAAGACATGCATTTTATATATATATATTATTTATGCAATTTATTTGTAGAATAATGCAGAAATCTCTGTTTTGAGATATGCATATACATTTTATTTTCGGTTATGCATTTCCCAGTTTCAGATTCTAGAAACTTGAGACTCCTGGCAGTTACCCGACTTGAACCAAAAGCAAAAATATTCCAGAAATAGTTTTTCAGGATATGACACGAACCGGAGCTTTACTATTTTACTATAATACTATATACTATATAGCTTTACTATAACAGATTAGATCTAAAAATGAATAAAGTAAGGCTGTCAAAACTAAATTAATCATGTTTCTCCAGAGTTTGTGTAGTGTCTGCGTATTTTGCATATTAATTTTGTATTTATAAATACATACACATACATGCATTTATTAAAGAACAATATTAAAGAAATGTTTTTATTTAATTTTAATTATCTAAATACATTTTAAACATATATATATGCATGTGTTTGTGAAGTTAATATGCACAGTACACAGGCAAATGTTGTGTTAACACATACTTGGATGTGATAAATCACCATTTATCCTTTTAACAGCCCTATAATAAAGCATCACTGGCTTTAAAGCCATTGAAATTGCTTTCACCGTGCAGTTTTTTCTTAAGTTGTTGAAACTTTCTTGACATTTAACTTATAAATGGTCTGATACCCATCATCCCATGCATACAGCTGTTTGTCCTTTGGGTGGTAATGCAAGGCAGAGTGGCTGGTGTACCGCTTTGGAAAGAAAAGCTTTGGGGTGCTCTCGGTATAGATGGTATCATGAATATCAAACACGCACTGTATGCTGGACCTGCCACCATAGTCAGTGTTATAGACCACATATAGGATGCCACAGATCATGAAAGATGCTTCTGCATTGCGACTATTGCAGCTTGTATCCCATGTGTGCTCCACGGCCAGACTTTTATGATCCAGCTTGGTGATCACCAGGTTGCCACCATAGTCTGGGTCTGCGTGGATCGACCACAGCCCCAATTCATCAACAGCAAGATCCAGCTGAGTGTTGGGGTTGAGGGAATATGCCGGCATTCTTCCAGCCCCAGGAAGCAACAATCGGTCATTCACCGTGCGGTTACTTAGATGGACCTTAAGGATTTCATTGCTGGTGTCTGCGAGGTGGTAGTACACAAAGCCGTTGTAGACTGCCTGGCCTGTTCCGTACCACGGAAGTGGAAGGCGGATAACTTCCATCTTTTTGGTGGAATTTGCACCAGTGAAAGTTTTCAGAGAAGGATAGGCCAAAAGTGTATTGTTTGTAATGCCGCTGAAAAAAAAAATCTTTGCAGAACCGTTCGTCGGATCCTTCATCCAGGATCCAGTGACATCTCCAGCCTTTTTTACAATTTTTAGAGACATGATACCCGTGAGCTCAGAACTGCAATCTGAAAAAAAGTTATGTGTTTGTATTGAGTAATCATTAAGGCAACCTGTAAATTTAAAGTTTGCATCACCTTTGTCTTTGGGAATTCCAGCCGTCTTCTTAAGTTTGGCTTCTTTCACCTGGTGCTCAAGCAGCGAGTCTTCAATCTCCACATGAGCCGTTTCTAGGATATTATTCTGCAGATATTCCACATCCCTCTCCACGCGATCCAAACGCATAGCCAGGGTGTCCACGTGACCCTTGACCTCCGATCTCAACATGTTCATTTTATTGGTTTGACCATGTATCTCCTTGAACATGTCATACATCCTTTGACTAAACTGCTGGAAGTCTTGTTCACATCTTATCATTCGACCCTGAATTTTCAATGTAATTTTGATAAAAACAAATACATTTACCTGATAATCTGCAAATTTCAGTTGGGTTTAGGATTAAGTCCAATGTAATCTTACGGGAACCAGGATCAATAGTTTTAACTTGAAATCACAGATATGGAAACTAACTTTAAAACACAGCTTTTTGTCTTAGCTATAAATAATTATATATGTGCAAATACCCCTTATAACCAATAGACTTAAAGGTATCAACTCTTAAACAAATAAAGTTCTCACCTCCAGCTGTTGAAGCTGTCTCTGAAAATATTGCATCATAAAATCAGGAGTTGTATTCTGGTTTTGTGCCGTGCCAAACATCAAAAAGAGTACGATGAACAAAAACATATTGTATATTTTAACTCTGTCCCACTCAGAATATACTTTTCCCTCTAGTTTAATTTGCATTATGTTATAGAACCGAAAGACCTCCCTTCTAATCTAATGTCAGTCTGGAAAATGGAGCAAAGAGGAGTTTCAAAAGCGACTGGATTGTTATTCTATTAAAGTTCTGGGATCGTATCCGAAAGAAGATGCTGGAAAGGGCAGGTCTTCACACGCTCATTATAAACTCCAGATGTGCTGACACTCAAATACTCCATAAATAACATCTGCATCATGCAATTCATATAACTGTTGTGTTGTGCCTGCTTATGATGCACAACGTTTACCCTTTGAATATTTTTTAAATGAAAGTTAAGTTTGTCTCTGGCATAAATTTGTAGATCATTTTTGGCCCGTAAACAAACCTTTTCTGCCAAATGAGTGATGTGGAGAATAATGTTATTTCTGGAAATATAGCCAAGCTTTGAAGGAAGCCTCGTGGCAGGCCACAAAATATTGGATTGAGTACATATGCGCCTAATACTTTGAAACAAAATCAAACAGAATTCATTTGAGCTTTAGGCTAGTTAAAAATTTTTATTCTGATATAAAGTCTAAACCATATATACACATTGACTCACATATGAACTTGTGACATCCTATTCCTAATCCATAGAGTTCAATATGATGTCTGTCCAAACTTTATTACAGCTTGAACTCTTCTGGCAAGGCTGTCCACAAGGTTTAGGAGTGTATATATGGCAATATTTGACCATTCTTCTTCCAGAAGCGCATTTATGAGGTCACACACTGATGTTGGACGAGAAGGCCGGACTCTCAGTCTCTGCTCTAATTCATCCCAAAGATGTTCTATCGGGTTGAGGTCAGACCAGTCAAGTTCATCCACACCAGACTGTGTCTTCCATGTCTTTATGGATCTTACTTTGTGCACTGGTGTATACTTATGTTGGAAGAGGAAGTGTCAGCTCCTAACTGTTGCCACAAAGTTGGGAGCATGGAATTGTCCAAAAAGTTCTGGTATGCTGAAGCATTCAGAGCCAGAGCGATTATTTGGATTGGTGAACGAATACTTTTGGCAATATAGTGTTGGTGACCATAAAAATGTTGCAAGGGTTTTAAAGAACAGGTGAAATCTCTCTGTTGTGATGATTCTTTCTATCCAAAAGATGGCGCCTTACAATAACATAACAGCAACACAGTCTCCACTACTGATTTAACTGACCATAACAAAGACTATAGATGTGTTATTTCTTTACATCTTTCATTTATTGATATCTCTTTAAATGCTTGCTCTAGAGATTTACAGTAGTTCCTAACATCACTGGCCCAATTTCTGATTGTTAAATATTTAGGACAGTTGATCCAACAATGTTTCTCAGTTTGAGAAAAATATTAGGCTTTTAAAAGAACTAAAACATCATATTCAATCACGGTTGCAGCCTATATTCGTTGTTAGGACGCATGAAATTCACATGCTCCAAAAACATTTTGCGGGGAAATCTTTTGGAAAACCCTTAGTAAAAAGGTTTCATGTGTCATAGTAAAGTTTACACAAAAAACAGTTACATTAACTTTATAAAATATTTTAAAAACATTTCATATATTTTTTTCAACGGAAAATTTTAAAATAATTTATAGTTTTTTTTTCTTCCGAAAATGTCCAAATATCTTTTAATGTTTATGTAATTAAAATAATTATATAACAAATACGTATTTCTAATATGCACCAGTCATTTTGGTGAATTCTAATAGAAATATTTGAGTTCATCAGATTTACATACTTTTATACTAACCTTACACAAATTTTTAAGGGTACATTAACTTAATTTCAAAGATTTCAAATGTTTTCTTTTTGTTTAGTGTAAATCATTTAAAGTAAAAACAAAGAGTGCATATGAAATATGTGATAATATGTCTTCATATGCACTGTAAAAAATATTTGGCATATTAAATATAATATTAAATTAATAAAAAATACACATTATATATTTTCATTGAAAAATAATTTAAAAATGAGCAAAACTCCAACAGTAATTTTCTCTAAAATTTACACACAGGGTTTTTATTATGTAAAAAAAAGTCTATTTATTAAACAAATATAGGTTGTTAATGTACATAAATTTTTTTTTTGAGAATTCTAATAGAAATATATATTTCTTTACTAACAAATACAAACAGTTTAAACTTTATATCTATTTAATATCAAAGCTTTTAAATTTAGATAATTTTTAAGTGTATATTGTTTCATTTAAAAAAACAGTCTTAACAGTTCAGTGAGTTATCACGTTTTGTCTTCTTAAGAGATTCACATAGTAATTTACACAAAGGTATTTCAAAAACACACATTTCTCTTGTGTTTTTGCACATATAAAACGCATGTTGTTCACATGTAATCACATGTGAAAACCATGGACGTGTGTGACTTTTCTTTATGGGGGGACCACAGCAAGGATACTTATAACATGCTGTATATTTGTATATTAGGTTAACAAATAAACTTTTAATTTAAGACACCTTCATCCTAACTTGTCGCTGAATACCTCCATGACTACAAACTGAGTGAACTTTGACCCAGCACAAAGACACAATAATCCTTTCAAACGCTACATTATGGGAACATGACATCTTTTCCATGACTGAACGCCAACTTCCAAAAGCATTTAATCTTTAATGCTGGTTTTACATCCTTGTATCAGCCGCATAACAGCTTGCTGATGGTTTTCATATTTTTAACGTTGTTTGGCAAAAGAAAGTTAACAGTACACAATATAATATATATGAAACAACATTCATAGCAAGTGTAAATAGGTAAACATGTTCCATGTCGTTATCAAGAGACCCAAATATCTCTCTCACCATCAAATGAGGGCAAGCGTGGTCCCTAAACAGTCTTCTTAAATGAGCCAACCCTATGACACAAATTCCATCTCAACTAATTTAGGGTTTGATCCCATACCATCTCAGAGCGGTTTGCAACCACACATAACAGCACAATGAGAAAACTCCAAAGGCATAATTCATGATTCCGTCTAAATAAATAATATGTGCAAATGCTGCAGGTATGGCACAGTTTGAATAGCTATAACATTAGAATCCCCTTAAAGCTCAATTCCTGGGCTTGTTTATACAGTCTTTGTAGCCGTGATACCTCATGGGAATTCTGACACACTTATCTGCTCAAAAACATGTTACGCTCATTCGGATTTTCTGACATTTGGCTGTTGTCCTACTCCCGTGATTTCAAATACATCACTCTGATGAATTAGATTTTTGGCTATGATTGTTCTTTTATTCATGTTTGATTTTAAATAGGATTTCATGTTATTGGTTTGATTCTTTTTTTTGTCTAAAGAATTGTTTGTTAGCATGACTTTGGTTGTGATATCTAGCTGTTCAAGATGTCACTGCTGTTATTGCACTCGTTTATTAAACTCCCAGCGTTTATTAAACATTTTGCAGGAACAGAGACCTTCATTTTTCTGGAGAAAGTTAATCACTTTCCTGCCTTGCACCTTGGGAGTATGTGGGAAAGGAACGAGTCTATTTTTCACAGATTTGAATATTCATGATCTGTACTGACGTATGTGATGTTTACACATATCGGGAAAACACACAGTCCAAAAAAGTGTGAGAAAGATATAATTTTCCCTTTGAACCAGTTTTGGAAAAAAATGCAAATCGTATATTTATAATAATAATAATAATATCAATAATAATAATAATAATAATAATACAACTACTACTACTACTACTACTACTACTACTACTACTACTACTACTAATAATAATAAAAATAATAAAATAATCTCAACAACAAACATGAGAAAATGTCACAGTTAACCATCACTTAAAGTAAGATGTCTCTTCACTTCACAAAAATGTCATTTTTTAATCACCATTTTGTCATTTAAAACCTAATTTTTCTGCAGAACATTAAAGAACATATTTTGAAAAATGTTGGAACCTGGCACCCATTTTCTCTACATGCAGAATTTTAATGTTCATGTTCTGTGCTAACGATTGTGGTTTTTACACATACCTGGAAAACAAACAGTGAGAAGTCTAAAAAACAATCCAGGATTCAAAATAACTTTGATATTTTGAAGCAGTTTTAGGGCTAGAAAATTAATAATACATTTGTGTTATTATTATTATTACTATTATTACTGTAATTATTATTATTGTTGCTGCTTCTGCTTTTGCTGTTATTTAAATTAAAATGCTAAATACATTTTTTTTGTCAATTTTTAACTAGTGGTCTTAGCACCTCACTTAATGTGATAGTTCACTCGAAAATAAAAACTGTCACATCATTTCATCACCCTCTTGACATTTAAAACTGGAAAGACTTTCTTACTTCTGCAGAACACAAACTATGATATTTTAAAAATGTTGGTTAGTGGGCACCCATTTAATTGATTAATCGGTATCAACTTTCTTCAAAATATCTTCTGTGAAAAAAAGAAAGTCAAACTAAAAAATCCAAAAATTACATCTTTGGTAGAAACTATGACTTGAATTTCATAAATGTTTTACATTTTGAATTTAATGCAATTTATCCCTGAAAATACATTAAAGGTAGTAAATACTGTTTGGCAGTGTTTGGGTGAGCTGTCACTTTAAGTTAGGTAACATGCTGCTATATTATGAACCTCCTACTCTACCGTAAGTGCTTCAGTGGTCATGAAACCGGATCTGTGTTATGTAGATGGATTTGGTAGTAACACTCTTACAGGAATCTGACAGAGGGATGATCAGAAGACACACCCACACCCCTTGTCTTAATTCGGTCATATCCCTTTGATCAACATGATCTTATTACTGTGCTCATTTCATAACCAGGCTTTGTAATGTCTTCATATGATGTTGTTCAGCTGTCTACTAAAGCCGTATGAAGTAAGGATGGTATAAAAGACTGTGCACGTCTGACATAAATGCTAGTTTTAGAATCTTATTTTACTTCCAAGATCCCCTGCAGATACAATCTAAGTCAATTCCAATCCCTTCCACTCTTTTCCCTAGAGCCAAGTGTATAATTGTTTTTGATACTACCGTAACATCGCCAAATGTAGTTACAAAAATAATGAGAGGCTTCCCAAAAACTCTCCAATCTGTTATCGGTATGTCAGACAGTCCCATGGCATTTGGATGAGTCAATATTGCTGCATCAGTCTGGTTGTGTTGCCTGAATCTGACATTATTTTATGTTTTCGATAGCATACTCTATTTACTCCCATTTTTAGAATTAAAATTAGCTTTAAGAAAAAAAACATTAATGAGACATCTTGCACTACACCAAAGAACTGTTTTCAGATTGTCTTCACCCCATGGCCTTATTCAACAAACCCAATGGGATGTACAAATACAAAAATATGAATTGATGCATCAATTTAATTTTAACAATGCGATGCATTGTTACCAAACATGAAATATGAATATATGTAATATGTCCTTTTCTTTTGACTTGAGTTGTAACAGTATGAGATTTTCACAGTTTGATAACCATTCCAGAATTAATTAATTTGAATTAATTTCACCAAATTTAACACTGCATTTTCTAATTACAAAAAAATTCTTCAGTTGAATTGACCCTTGAATGAAAGAATGGGACCTATGGCTGAACAAATACTTCATTTTGACAAACGTGGCACTTATGTAAGCATGAGAAAAAATGAACATAAAAATGTACTCTTTTGTAATAATTTAAAAAAGATTTTAGGGGCATGAAAGGTTTAATAAATTAAAACATGAACTTATATTTCATAAAATATCTTAATAAATTGCACAGTTATAGTTTGTGTACTATTATTCAAGTAAACTTTGATTTTGTTGGGCTATTAAAAAGTTAATGATTTTTTCAAACAAAACGCATTAAAGATGTTCTTTTATTATGCCAATGAATCATTCATTTTGAGACATTTTGGTTGCATTTGTAAGTTACTAAAAATGTAACTGCTTGTGTACACTAGACACGTAATGAATGTCCAGATATAAATTAATCGAAACAAAGAAATATCGTAGAAGTATTGTAGAATCATCTTGCAGAAATATCGCAGATATAGTGTATTACTGGCAAAGAAAATCAATATCGTACTGTGATGTTCAATTTACATCCCAATGGCCTACACATTCTCACAAGAATTCCTAACTATTAAAGGAAGTTGGCTTTTACACCACTGACATTAGATATAGGGGTGGGGTTAGGGAAGTGGTCTCGGTATTGGTTTTTACTTTCTATTAATAATCGTACAATTTTCCTGTAATGTATGATTTCCCATGAGATCGGGCTGGAATGCTCTGCCTAAACATAGATTTTAATAGCCACTCCCACTGCATCCTATTTTTTTCATTTATCGGCCATGTAGATCATCAAGGATTCAACCATCATTACATTTAATGGTAAAAATAAAGCTATAGAGATAACATCATAAGTGAAATGAATGACATCATAACAAGCAACTTTTTGGAGACCCCATTCACCGAATGTTGACACTATTTAAAAAGAAAATTAAATCTACTTTTCAAGTGATCAGAAATAGGACTCACATACACTACAATCAAATTTTAACTTCGCAACGTGTATTATCTGTGGTTTTGTTGTGCAGGTCAAAGTGAGTTGTGTGAGTGTGTAAGTGAACATTTGAGACTGAAAGTGTGTGTGTGTGTGTGTGTGTGTGTGTGTGTGTGTGTGTGTGTGTGTGTGTGTGTGTGTGTTCCATTGCTGTTTAGACAGCAATATGGCTGTAAGGATGGAGTCTTAATTGTTGTGCGTATGAATTGCGCACTTAGTAGCTAATAACAAACCGTTATCGGGTAATTTTGAGAGCATGGGATCCCCTGACGATTGAGCCTGAAAGACGGTCCATCATTGGCAGTGCTTTCAACTAAGTGATGCATGCTAACTGCAAAATCCTGATTTTCCAGAACCCCCCTGGGATGTGAATCGTGTAAACATGGGCTGTGTTCCACGGCTCACCTGACCGGCTTCAATTTAAGGCTAAAGGCACACATGGGCTCTATTTCACCTCTGAACTGTAATGAGTGTAAAGATCTAACTTGAGAGACTCATGAAGAGGATGAGAGAGAAAAATCCTATTAACACAGACCGCAGGTCAATAGTTATAAAGACTAATGGTTAGTATTTAGTACATATAAGCTTACAGTATAAGACATAACACAGTACAGTACTGTCTGTTTAGCTTTGCATTTGTGTTGAATACGAATTATTTTTCGAGAATATCAATCATCGGTAATGTCTAGAACCTGCAATTGATTTTTCCTGTTTGGAAATACTGAAAAGCCATAACGCATTTCTATGAAATGCATTCACAGAAAGACGCTCTAAGACAAAGATTTTACAAATCAGACTTTCTTTTCTGCAAGGAAACTTCCTCTTTTTCTGAAAGACAATAGATCCAGATGAAAAAGATGGATTGATTTGCACTGTATGCATGTCAAAAGACACATCACATGTTCTGATATCATATACTGAATTAATAAGAAGAAATCATTGTTGCTAATTAAAAAAAATAGTGAGTGTAACAGTTTGCATACCATAGTAGAGAAAATACACAAAATTAGATATTTTGAAGAATGTAGGAAAAATAGTCCTGGGATAATTGTGCCTACCTTTTTATTTTTCCTACTTTGATAGTCATTGAGGTCCAAGAACAGTTTTTAATATATTTCTCTGCATTCAACTATCCCTTTAATGTCTGTGTAGATAACTGTACAACTGTGGAATTTGAATAGAAGAACTGCATTGTTTAACTTTCTCCTTCAGCCGTCCTGGTGTAAGATCATGTTGGACACATAATCTATGTCAGTTTGACAAATCTATTTTAAGCTAACAATGTAAATGATGATCGTGTTCCCTCTCACCAGGTTTTCTCAGTGTGTTTACAGTAAACGCTCTGTGAAGATAATTACCAGCGGTTATTGCCAGAATCAATGACTTTAGCCATCAGGGAAATGCTTTTTGCATTTCGAATTAATAGAAAGATGAATGAATGTTGAGAAAAACATTTTTGGGGGGGTTTTAATGCATAAGGTCATACCATTGATGGGGGATTATGATATCCATCCTAATAAAAAGAATGGAAACTATCACAGACAGCCTTGCTAAAAACATCGAAGTGTCATAGAAATTCAGTTTTCTATTAATATACCATCATGAACTATCAGTTTCGTAAAAAAAATTACATTTATAGTGTGTTTTTCGCACTATCCCTAACTATAGTTTGGAAACTATAATGGTGTTCACTGGTACGAGATGGATTCTATTGTTGGGATGTTTAATTCTACTTGAATAAAAAAAGGATCTATGTAATGGTTTTAGTGAATAAAGGCTTATGGTTTATAATGATATTTTAATTCAAACCATTAAAATTTCTATAATGGGTTCTATTGATGTCTAATGTCAAGATTAAAATCTAAAGAAATGCGCTGGGTTCTACTGGCAGGTGGATGAAAACCTACAGAAGGCCCTTAAATTCTACTGGTATAAGTCCCAATACACACTACATGTAGGATTTCTGTAGTAGTTTTAGGGTAAATAGCAGTTGGTCAATTAAGAATTCATCAGTGCATTTTTTATATCATTGTTAAAATGCTTTTGGTCATATCGCAGACATTGGTATGCAGTACAACTGACGAAACAAGCATTGTGTAACACTACTGTGCATGCAACGGCATATGAAAGGAAATAAAGAACGACTTTCTAAATTGAATGGAAACAGGTGTGTAGGTGGACCATAAAATATGAATGTTTGTCTCCCACTCACTATAGTTCATTGGTTTATTGTGAATGCTACTTTCAATGATTTACCTCTTAGCAAGCAAGGCAAAAATGGTGAATTATTATGGGGAAAACTTTATTTAGTTTGATAAATGTCAGGAGAGATTAAATTGATGCTTTTACTACTGAAGATCCCATTTCTAATATGACACATTTTAAAGCCTTATTTGTGTTGCTTTTAGAGGGATAGTTAACTAAAAATATGCGATTGATCATTTACTCACTTTCCTGTCATTTCTAACCTGCCGAACAAAAAGAAGATGTATTGAAGAATATCGGTTACCGAACAAAATTGAACCTCATTGACGTCCATTGTGTGTTCACAAAACCACTGACATATTCCCCAAATCTCACAGGTTTTGCATGACATCATGAATGAAGGAGGACCAGAGTTTTTTTTTGGTAGTTGATAGATCAAAATAAGTAGCATAAGACTACCACCACAGAAATAACTAAACAAGCCCAACACGACTTGCGATTTCTCACATCTGAATAAAGGCCTCAAAGGAATTGCCATCAACACTCTGCTGATACCATTGATTCCTGTTCACTGGTAAAGCCTCATTACCAAAACCAGTAAAGTAACACATTAAACATAAACATTAAACACATTAAACATATATAAAAAGAAGATACACACATCTATGAGAGACAGGACAGAGCTTTAATTCCCACAATGCCTGCGCTGCTAAAGGACCTTGCCGTTTGGTGACAGATCGGCCCTGTGGAATGATCTGAGAGCGCTGAGTTTGGCTCAGAATCACACATCACTGAAATGACTCTGTTAAATAATTCATAATGCCGGCAGTAATTAGGAAGCGGTGGGGCCCGCAGAACACAGCGGTTACTGGAAACACTTCCCTCTTCGCTCCTGACAGTTCCTCTCCCCCCGTGCCTGCTTTCTGATTAGCAACATGAGCCATTAACGCGTCTCGCCGTCATAAAACTTCAGGTCGCCATTTGTGGCGTTACGTAAACGTTAATGGGTCTATCTGCGGTCAGATTGCGATCACAAGAATAACATCATCAATAAGAGCAAGTGTCAAAACTAGAGTAGCTCCTGTTGTAATCTACACTTTCTGCGATGCAAGACATGTTATTGGGGCAATTGTTTAATAAATAACAAGCGCGCTTGCAGTTATAATGCGAGAACTCTTGTTTTGTCATATCGTGTGGCTGTTAGGGTTAAAATTAAAATCACTTCTTTCATAACAATGTGTGCATGCTTGCTTTTCCCTTTTCATCAGGTAAAATAAGTCCATGGTTAAGTCTGGGGATTAGTATATCAGTACCACCATAGCAACCGCCAAGCAACACCATAGCAACCACACAATAAACTTTGTTGCTCTCAATTGCTATGTGACAGTGGTCGCAGTATATCGTATCGCCTAAAGGCCTTAAAAAGACGGAAGACATACCCCCATTTATTTCCATTGCATGGCAAAATGCACCATTTACGTCATTGGAAGCCTCGCATCAAAGTGGATATGGCTAGAAGGGACAGCTTCTATGTTCAAGTAAGTCTGGGTCTGGTGCTTAGAGAGTTGGATTTGTCAGCAGAAAGTTGTGGGTTTGAATCTCAACACCAGCAGACAATGACTGAAGTGTCCTTGAGCAAGACTTCTAACCCCTGTTTGTTCTGCAGTGATGATTGACTTCAGCATAATACTGTAAGTCGCTTAATATAAAAGTGATGAAACCGTCTGCCAAGTTAATAATTGTAAATGAGCTCAAGAAATCATGCCAGATTAGCATACATTTTCCGTAATCCTATGCCCAATCATGCTTCAACACCTATGGTTGCTTGAGATTTTTGTCGTTGCTGTATTACTTCAAGTCTCAACTCATCAAGGTCCCACACATGTCCCAAACCAACACAAAAAAATCCTGTTATTAGCTTAAACAAAACTTGAACACTTGACTATACATCAGCATGATGAGAACTAACTAAAATGACCTAAACCATTTTAGTTTAGACCGATTTCAGTACGTTTATACAGCGGCCAGTCACCAGAGGTCGATCAAATTATTTTGGGTTCACTTTTTTCTGGAAGTGTGCAGCACTACTGTTATAGACAACAATGTTACTATAGTTTACTTATACTATAGATGAACATTTTATTTTAATTAAAATCGATAAGATTACGGTCTTACGATTATTCGAAAAAACGTAATCTAAACAAAAGTAGAACTGTTTGCCTCAAGAATAAACTAAAATAACGTTTAACATAATTTTTTGTTTGCAAAACTTATTTAAAAGTAAATGAAACAGAAACAAATTAAGTTGATATGTTAGTATGAAAACATCTAATGCATAAAAAAATTACAAAGACATAAAATAAATTAAGTTGATATGTTAGTATGAAAACATCTAATGCATACAAAAATTACAAAAGATATAAATAAATCAAGCCAATTTGTTAGTATGAAACATATCTAATCCATAACATTTTTTTAACAAAAGACATAGAAAAATGGCAAAAAATTAATATAAAATTAACAGAAATTAAAACAAACCACAACATATAAAATGATTTGTTTTTGAACATGCAAATGTGCCATATTAAATGATTGAAACTTTCTCAATGGATACTTCAAATAAACCATTAAGGTCAATGGGGTCCGGCTGACAAAAAAAGTTTGCTATATACCATTATCCTGAATCCGTCCGTGCAGAAAGTCTAAACATTGTTCCATTGTCACTGCACAAGTTTTCAATTGGGTGTCCGAGATGAGCACTTTTTACCCTGAGCTGTAACCTTCCAGCTTCTACTCTCGTAGTCTCTTGAAGGCTGAATGATCCTCTCTATACTCATCCACCGTATGCGAGACTGTAGCAATCAGCTCCAACTACCAGCTGTCAGTAATCGTGATCTCCACCTGTCTACTGGCAGGGGCATCTTTTCTATCATCAACCCTCTCCTGCTGACTGCGGTAAAGAGCACCGTATGACAAGTATTATTTTAAAAGTTTAGACCCCTGGCATTGACGTGAACCCGGGTCTCACCGCACGTCAGGAAGCCTCTGTGCAGCAGGACATTGATTAAAGAGCCTTCAATCATCTTTCCCTCTAGATTGCATTTTCCCTCTCCTTTGTCAAGGACCTACGTGTATCCTTTTACCCTTGACTGATTTCAGAAGAGTGAAGCATCAGTCATGTGTGGTCTGGGTCTGATGCTCCGCCATCTAAAAAGCATGAATCAGGTGAAATTACAGTCAAAGATCAATCTTTGATCTCTCCAGTTGCTGTTAAAATAGAAAGCAAAACATCAGTTTTGTTGTTTTTGGAGTTTTTAGGGTACAGACCGTCTTAGTTTGGGAACCGAAGTAGCCTAGGTCAGCCAAAAACCAGTCCATTTGTTCTTGTACGAAGAAGAAAGAAAACATTGGTTTAAAGCCTTGTGTGCTGCCTAGTGCTTACATTAAAAAAGTAAGCCTGTTGCATTCGGGAATCAGCTTATCAATGAGTACACGGTGCCTTGATTCGGTTCTCTTAGAGGGATGGTTTTCTGAATATTTTTTGAAATCTGATCTTCTACACAAAGAAGATATTTTGAAGAATGTTGATGAACGATAAACTCTAGCCCCCATTGATTTCTATTTACAATTACATACTCATTTATTCATTTGTCAGACGCTTTAATCCAAAGCGACTTACAAGTATGATGCCGTCGCCCATTATCACTGCAAAACAAACTGGGGTTTTTGGTCCCTTGCCCGATAGCATTTCAGTCATTGTCTGCTGGCACTCGGATCCGAACCCTTCTGAACATTCTGCTTACATGTCCATCTCTCTTCCCGCCTGACCACAATTGACCCAAATTAGCACAAATCCATTTCTCAAAATATCTTTTTGAGTAGAAAGAAGACTTAATGACATTAGGGTGAATAAATGAAATGAAACTTTTTTCAACAAGTTTCTGTTTTTTCCTAGACTCAGATTCAATCATGGAGTTGCTTGAATCATTACACAAGACGTAAGTGTTGTGTTTCATATATTTTATACAGTAAGATTCAACAATAAAATTCCACAAAATAGACCTCATGCACTACACTTCAAACAAGATCAGAGTGTTATTACAATGTGTTATACTGATACATAAAACATGACAATGTCAAAAATACTTACCTCTCAACTAAAGTTCTTAACCAAAGCAGAACAATGTTCAAGGCTCAATTTAAACCAAATACTGCTCACATAATGTCATTTCACATGCAGTGGACTTGACACTCCTCTATCCGGGAAATCTTTTTTCTAGAAATGTCCTGGGTGCTTACTGCATTGAGTGTGGGCACACATTTAAAGTGACCTTTAACAGAAATCTCTCTCTCTCTCTCTCTCTCTCTCTCTCTCTCTCTCTCAGTTTGGTCAGTTTCTGAAAATGATGGCTGAAACCCCATGTTATCCATTATGGGGAAGGAGGTGTCCTCAGGGAGTTACAGGAGCCTTGGTTTCCACCGGCCGTGCTCTGGCCAACCCACTGCCGGAGAGAAAATTAGGGTTAGCTGAGGATAACTCAAACAGCGATCCGAAGGTGAGAATCATACTTAAAGCTGAGCCATTGCCCACAGAGGTGCTGCAATGTCGTTCAATGGGAGCACATTTTTGGTCACAATGGCATGCCTGAATGTCCTATCATTTCTTGAAGTCCTTTTTCGCGTGAAATTTGTTTGAAATGTCATGTCCTTTTCTCTAAAATGGGATGAAGTTTTCCTATTGGTTGTGCTTGTTGAGTCGAGGCTACAACTGGGTTTATACTGCCCTGCAATAAAGCAGTATTGTTCAATATTACGGTGGCTCAGGGAGCATAACATGGCAAGGGAGGACAGGCGTTGTGAATTATTGAAGAAGTGTAGTCCGTGGTCCTGAGAGGTCCCAGATTTGCAAACAAGATTTTAGGGCAGTAATGTGTGAAAAGCTTGCAGACCCGAAAACTTAAAGCCTCAAGATGGGCTTCCTTAAAGCGCTGTTCGATAAACACAAATGAACCATCATACTGCTCTTAAGCCATCGGACTTATCGCCTAAAGGAAACACTTTTAAATGTGTTGTTTTCCCAATAAACATCCAACAGTTTTGAGTGAACTGAAAATCTTTAAAGTTGTTATTTTCATGATGCAATAAAAGCCTCACATCTTC
Source organism: Triplophysa yarkandensis (assembly GCA_033220385.1). NCBI lineage: Eukaryota > Metazoa > Chordata > Actinopteri > Cypriniformes > Nemacheilidae > Triplophysa > Triplophysa yarkandensis. The sequence continues at coordinate 8,641,601 of CM065677.1, read as the reverse complement.
AAACTTCTCTCACTTCCTAGTATTGTTTCTAAGCAACTAAAAAACGAACTTTTAAAAGTAAAAGAATAACACCTACATACCTGCATAATGTTCTTAAGTGAATCTAAAACTGATTAAAAAAATCGTAAGTTAAAATACCTCTATGAGCGGGTGCCAGCGTGCGATGGGTTTACGTGGATACGTCAGCATCTCATTCCAGTGGTCACGTCCCAAACTCTGAGCTCTGTTTCCTACATGGCACACGCCGATTACTTCATTGTGACCGACACTGTGAGAAAAAGGGGGGAAATAACAATATTAGCTTGACCAGCCAACGGACAACATCTGCAACCTCAAGAGTATTCATGAGCATCGTCTACCCTTCAGTACAGATCACAAGGTTTTCCAAAGAGCTTTCTATAAATCATTTACTCCATGAATCGCCTGTACACAAGCTTCTGTCTTTCTACATTTGGCTGTCTGCTCGTTTGTTTTATGGTTTTGATGAGATGTTGTTCCCTCAAAGAGGACAATGATCTAAATCTGAGATGAAGATCTCTCCGCTTTGGGAATATACAGTGGCTCTGGCTGTTTCTGAGATCCCTCTCTAGCACTAAGAATACTCTTGTATAGTCTGTGAACACACAGCCTGGCGAAAATGAAAAGCATAGTCTTTTAAATGAGATTTCTTTTCAGTTGGTATTGGACACTGAGCTCTCATAAGCTTCGGCTACACCTTCTGCGGTTTGGATTGAATGGACTTGCTGTGTGTGATTTTTCACAATGACTAACAGGTCTTGTTTTGAAATTGTAGCTTGTCTGACAACCACATTCTTGATATATAGTTACATACGTAGTTTATATTAAATTATGGATTGTTCTGGTGCACTTGTTTAGGGGACAAATTATGACAGGTTAACTTACATACATCATGATTCTGAAAAAGGTAAGCAAGCAACATGCAGTAAATTCTGTAGCCATCATAATCAATATATAAATATTCCATTTTACATCTAGTTTATTAAGAAAATAGAAGCAATGTTTCTAAAAAGCGCATTCGCCTACTCTACCACCTTGGTAAGAGTAACGTTGGAAGAAACTTATGAATAAGTGAAATATCGTGAAATTAAAAAGGGAGGGCAGAAAAAAGATTACCAAAGTAGTTTTTGGATGCAATGCGCATTTTTTTATAGCAATAATATGATATTAAATAAATATGACATGGAATAATAGAAGACGGTATTACTCCAACACCTATGTGACGTCATAAACTACATTATTAAAACTATGTGGCTCAAACAAAATATGAGCAACGAAGTTAATATTTCTTTCAGGAAACTGTTGCGAGTAGCTAATAAGTTATAAGCTAATAATAATGTCATTTTTCACGCTTTGTATCATTTTTGTGAAAACAACTTACCATAAAATTAGTTGTACATGTATGCGGAAATGGTCAGCAAAATATAAAATCATATAAACAAGTTTTCTATTTTAAAAAAGGCTCTTTTTTATGGTAAGGTTGACATTTCCACGAAATTACCAAAATTCGCTTTCATTTCAGACAACTTTGTCGCTGTTCACAGTATAAGCATAGACGGTAAAGAATTTTAATAACTATTTAATATTGTTGCATACTATACACTTCCTTCTAAATAAGGAAACTAATTAGCTATTTGTTTTTGGTAACCTGTCTTTTTGTAATGGTATATTTAATATTGCTGTTTAATTCAGCAAAAATATGTTTTATCCAATTACTTGATTAATCGATGGACGTTTCAGAACAATACTCGATTACTAAAATATTTTATAGCTAAAGCCTGGAAAAATGAGGAAGAACATTACTAACTTCGATGGACGTTTCAGAGCAATACTTGATTACTAAAATATTTTATAGCTACAGCCCGGAAAAATGAGGAAGAACATTATGCGATTGCTAGTTCCTTTGTCTGTCCGTCACCTTTAATCGGTAAGCATCAATGATCTCTTTACGTTGATTTCCCGCTAAATATTTAAACTTGCGTGGAGAATGCAAATTGGCATGCGTTAACAGCTTGATTCTTGTCTTGCATTGAATTCGCATGTAATTTACTCTATTGCTTAATTTGTGTGTGGTGTGAACAAGGTAAAACACTTTTATTTGTTTCAATTAGTTTCCAATGTAATTTTTAGGAGCATTTAGCCTTTTTGTACCAATCCAATTCCGATAAAGCAAAAAATCAGACACAAGATTTCTGTGAAAAACAAATACACTGAAAATATTTTACAATTATAAAACACAAATTCTTTGTCGCACATAGTATTAGTGAAAACCAAAATTACATTTGATACTTATTACACTTCAGTCACTCTTAACATATGACAAATCACATTAGCAACTTACCGATCATAGTCCATTACTGCTATTAGAAGACTTATTTGATCAATGTTCTCAGGTGGAACATCAAAAACAATGGCTTCATTGTAGACTGGATTGAGAGTGTTCCTTTTTGTTGACGTTTTCCTTTTCTTCAGTCTTCGGCCGTCACACATCAGAGAAACCTTTACGTAAGGATCTTAAATAAACGAAACATATATTACTAATAAAGCATTGTGACAGCTTGTGCACACAAAAAATCCTCGGCCAGACTCTCAAGCGTTAAGTCGATTAAATCGATGTTCTTTCAGAGAGCCCAGGGTGCCCTGTGTTTAAACATGTCATGTTGAGACACAAATCATTACTTCAGATATAATAACTCATTCAGATGTGCCTACCGGACGCTCCGGTGATGTCCATGGCTTTGAGATTTCTGGCTTTAATTATGGTTATAGTCAGTCGGCCGGCGGTTGGCAAGTAACAAAGAGAAAACATCAGCTCTCCCAGGTCCACATTATCCTGGAAAAGACAAACAGCAGACATTAACTAAAAGAGTCCATTTCAAAAAGTGAGGACCAATTAAACACCACACATTTATCAAATCGTGTATTTTAAGAAATGTCAGCCTCATATTAGCAATCATTCGTAAAGCCCCATATAGCAAGCCATAAAGCGATTGAAGTCATGTTCAGTCAGAAATGAAAATCTCGTCATCATTTATTCAACCCTCTTCATTTCAAACTTGTTTGACCTTATTTGTCTGCTGAAACATTCTTCAAAATATCTTTTTCTGTGTTCTGCTGAAGAAATGATACATCACTTTAAAGCAACATCTAACAACGAAAATAATTTAATAGGACAGTACACCCAAAATAAGAATTGATATGTATGCTCATTTCATTACATTAAATGTTTTTATCTGTTAATAAAAAACTTATTCAGAAATATAATTATAACAAAAAATGAGCCTTTATAGTAGACTTAATTTGCTAAAGATTAGAACAGGGAAGCGTTTCACCTAAAGGGAATCCTTCTCTTGCAATCTGCTATCCACTTGACAGAAACATGCTGTCTAATTATCACGTTTAAAAATAGTCACAATTTACACCTTTTATTTTAATTAGACATGTTCATATAGCAGACCACAGAATCAAATCATGAGCTCCCATGTAAAGAAGCTAACAAAGCATAAACCAAAAAATCATCACATCACATACACAGTACATATGATCCCATGATATGTCTATATGATTCTTGACAAAGTAAAATTGACAAACAAGACTTTAGCTCTATTCTAAATACTGGTGAGAGTTCTTTATATTTGAAGCCTTGTGTAGTTGAATCATAAATGAAACGCAACTTTATACAAGCAGCTCTCGTCATGCTATACAATTGATTTGTGAGTTTGATAATTAGTTGAAAATAAATAAGGACAATTAACCTTTATATATTTATCCATTTAACCAAAATATGTTGATTTTGTTTAGTGAGCTGCAATGCGTTCTGGGACTGCCTTTTCCATAATTTATGCATGCAAAGGCATCTACTGTACACTAAATGGATAAATCCTTTGGTTTAAAAAATTACACAGAACAGAACAGAACAGAACAGACCAGAACAGAACAGAACCGAACCGAACCAAACCGAACATTTGACTAAAACACTTCCCACATCAGCGGAAGCCAAAACGCAGAGGAAAAACATGCATTACAAACCAAAATGTCCGGTAATGTTTGTGTATACAAGATCTTATCGTATTGTCTCGAACATAGGACTTTTCTTCCTTGGAAATGCATGAGAAAAGAAAAAATCCACATTTGGAGAAAACGAGCATCAACATCTGATTTGACCTCTTCATTTCACTATGATTTCCATCTTTGACATGATCTTAATCATTCACTATTAAAAAAGATATCAAAGTTCTGACAGAATGTTCTTAACATTGTGTAGAATGACTTTATGTGTAAAAAATTAAATACCAAAAAATGACTTTATCTGGGTTTCTACAGGCAGGGTCACATGTTAAATTGTACTACTGGTCATTTTGATGCTATGGAATTATTATTTTATCTTTTATTTACCATATATACCTATAAACGATAAAACGTGCCATGTGAATCACTTTTAGGTGAATTGATTTTCTTCAATTAAGTCAACATTAAAAAAAATTCTCATCCACCTTACTTCTTTTCACAATGCAAACGATGATAAATCATTTACATCATGTCACCGGCACAACCTTCCCCCGTACTGTATGTACACTTGGCATCTCACTATTTTTGGAACACAGCCTGTAATATTTGGAAAACCTCCCTGAATCAAACAGGGGTTAAGTGCTTTGCCCTAGGGTGCCATGGCGAACTACCTGATTTGTTATCCCTTAAACAGTCTGATTCCCGGGTCATCGCTCAGCTGATGAACCGGTATCTATCTTTGCATCCAACGTTAATGCAATGACAAAACAGGATGGAGGAGCAGAAGACAGCCATACATTAGTAATGAGCCAAAGTGTGTGCGAAACCCAAATGGGCCTTTAATGCACATGGCAGCCCACAGCAGCCTGACTTTTGCATGCTGTCAATTATTCACTGATCTATGTTAATGGACACGCTCTGCGCTGTGATCGGATGGGTGTGTAGTGCTTCTAAGAGCACGTGAGATCCCTTATCATTACTTAGCCTCTCATATCTCTCTTCCCCCGAGGAAGCGAATGATGTCAACGTTCTCGGAGCGTTAAAGGCACATCAAGAAAAAACTTCTTAAGCAAGCGGACTCGAAAAACTTCAAACTGCATGACTGGTCACCACACCTCATTGGATTTCTAAGGCTCCTTGACAAATGTAATCATCCGTGATTGGCCGTGTTTGAGGGCCTGTTAAGATAGATCAGTACCGTCCCAACAGTTCGGAGCCCCTGGGTGTCCAGCTCAGTAGGAGGCTTCATTTATTACGGTGAAGCATAAAAGGTCACTAGGGAGGCGGCGGAGACTGGCTCATTATCTGTCCGGTTGCAGCGCTGCGGACGGGCCTGTTGGTCACACTGGGAGCTGTGTTCATTATTGCTCTACAGGGATCAAGTGGACAGAGACGTAACTGGTCGCAGTTATACTGCTTCACAGGCCTCAGAGCTGAGATTCACTTTGAGATCTGTTCGACTGAGGCAGTATCACATTTAATCACCTCGTCAGCAAAGGAACTTTTGAAGAGCTCCAAAACGAGATAAATCCATTTGAATAAATTTCTGAAAATGTTTTTTACCTGGACCGGGACATTTTGTTAATATTCAGTTTATCCTGTTAAATTGTCTGTTGGCTCAGTCTGAACATGTTAAAGAATGATTGGTAAATAAGACAACAATATTATAGATTATAAATTTAAAGTTTATCTATTTGTTTTCACAAACGCTATAAATTCCTTTTTGTTTTAAAAATGTTGGTTTACGTCGTTTAAAAAACAAAAACAAACAACATGAAAGGTAGTTGTAGTAGTATAAATAAATATAATAGAAAATGCAAATGTCCAGTTTGCCATTTTTTACCCCCAGGGTTGATCTGACTGTCATATCCAGGCCATCAAAAGTGTTAATAGAGTTTAAAGAACTCACTTTCAGGGATTGAACATAAACCCTTCAAAGCATTGCCTTGTTGGATTGCATTAAACAAATTATGATTGGTCGAGAGGAATTATCGTATTCAGGCTAAAAACAGGTTTGGCATTTATAGCGTTTTGGAAAAAAACTGTCTCTTGCAGAACAATTTAACAAAGAGAATATATTGATTTGGCATGAAACATTGATGGAGTAGAGAATACTTTTGCTCCACAACAAAGTGGGATGAAAAACTCATATTTTTAAAATTTGGCAATTATCTCGTTTTGGAAAAGAGCTCTTCATTTCTAAAGCAAAAGTTCACCAGAAATATAATTGTCATCACAATTCATTGTGTCATTTTGGATGTCATGTATAGTAGCTTAATTTTGTAAAAGTTAGAAGTAGATGCAAGGGAGAATTTGCAAACATTTTTAATTTCAGCGAAAGTTACAGTAAATGGTTTTTAATAACATAAAGACAGCGTAGAAGTAATTATTCTTTCATTATTCTTCTAAACTCATACAAAAGGTGCCATAGAAGATCCATTTTTGGCTAAATGGTCTCATAACAGTTCTTTGTAGAGTTCTTATATTATAAAAAGAAAGAAATTGTTCATTTGGGGAATCAAATAGTTCCTTGGGCATCACTGTTAATAGTTTTTGAGTGTACTTCAGTTTTCCGAATTTTGCAATTTTACATTTTAGCACAAGGGCCGGAAATAGCGGATGGAGAGAAATTCAAGCGAGGGGCTCAAAACAGTGGATTTGGCAATTGCAGTTTTATGGTTGTGACATTTTGCATTACGCATAACCCTGAAAATGTATTGGTTACCAATACGCTGCAACATTTGCTCCTATTTTACTAAACCTGGCAATATGGCATTGTGGAGGTGACAAAAAAGGACATGGGAGATGACAAACTTTTTAGGATTTTATACATTTTAAATTTAACTATCCTAAAACAATATCAGTCAACAAATGAAGAAGACATAGGTCTTCACAAAAAAAATAGTTAAAATTTTTGATTGTATGTTTATGAAAAATATGTAACCATGTAGAGTCATGGATGATAAAAATGGCACCTACATGACTACAAAAACCAACTCTTGTATATGGGTATTTGAACTAACTACTAATTGTTGATGTCTGTAAAATGTTAAAAACTTTGTTAAAATTTTGACATTTTCAAAGAATTGCCCAATTATGTTTTTTTTCATAAAATAGCCTCCTAACGAGTACACTTCAAATTAAAAATGTATATTTGTATAATTATTACACAAATAATTCTTTATCTTTAAAATAATCTTTAAAAATATTAAATTTATGTTTTTCAGAGGGAAATATTTAAAAAATAACAATAAATAATTGCGCTAAAAGTCACAAATACTATTTAAGTCTATGTAAGTAAAAACTTTTTAACAAATGTTTACTTTTAAGCTTCATCCAGTAATGAATTTTAACAGAAATATTTGAATCAGATTTACTCACTTATTTCAACATATTCAAAATGTAAACAGTATCATAAATGCATTTCCGAGCTTTAAATTGTTCATGAAAAGTTTTTGTAATTATAAAAAATAAGCAGCCCTCTGAATTTCCACTATTTTAATACACAACTTAAAATAACTTTCCCTCTAAATACATGTTAGTGAACTGGATATTATAGGACAAAGAAAGACAGTAAATGGTAGGATTAGAAAGAAGCAGTAGCCAGAAAGCGAGCGCAAAGTCCAAAATTCTATTCTGTTTTATTCTATTAACCCCCAAAACACATCACCTATTAGATCAGTCTTCATCACCAATTGCACAAATATTCCTACAAGCATAGCTTTAGCGAGATCAATAAATGTTATCCCCACAGAGCTTAATGTAATGTACCCAGTTTGTGATTGTTGTTTCCACATTATAATTAGCGTCTGAGAAAGAGAGCGTGGTAAGAGAGCAAGGTATTGTTTCCTCCTGTTGCCTGGGTCTCATCCATGCAAAGCACAACCTTCATTAACACAAAGGTAAGTGAGGTTGACTCTTGTTGCAAATTAAACCTTAAATTGGATTCTCCTCATCAAACCAGACCCTGGTTGCTTCATTATAATAGAGAATGCCTGGTGAGCAAAACAAACACAGTGAGAAGCGAAATGCTTGGGGGGATAGTTAGCCCCAAATGAAAATATCACTAAACCCCATTCACTTCGATTGTAGGCGAAACCAAATTTTTCAAAATATCTTCTTGGGTTTCAAAAACACAAAATGTCATTTAGATATTTTAAAGAGGAAAAAACTCACAATCAGTCACGAAATCAATAATTATAACCTTTTATGTCTTAAGGTACAGAGTATGTCTTAAAAGGGCAGGAAACAATGGGTTGCGACTGTTCCAAACAATCTCTGTTTTTGTGTACTCAAATTATTAAGGCTTGGACCCCGTGAAACCAATTCCTCCTCTCAGGCTAGATTATTCAATTACGGCCTTCCATCTGTAGACTATAGAATAACAGACGCCTCCTGCTCTCATAAGCACTTAAACCAAGTCAGCGGTAAAATTATGGTCACTTGCTCGCCGTCAATGCAATTATAGCGCAGTTGTGAAGAGGCTGAACGTGGTTCTGAGAGGAGTTTATATAGTGTTATTTATCTCCCCCTCCTCCTCGGGATGCTTGCTCTTTCGCAGCCTGTTAGCAGGCACGCCGGTCACCATCACCACATCAAAAAGAGCAGAAAGATAAATGACGGCGAGGGCAAGGCAAAAAGGCTTGTTAACATTTGCTTAAGCACTGATTTCCCACTGTATAGCAAGACTGGATTTTTATTGGTTGTTGCATCATTCTGTTAAGGCTGCTTTATTATGACATAATTATAATCATGAATATTTTCCCAATGCTCAGATCATGATTATTTAACAAATCTACACATTGACTCTTGAAATTAGTTGGTCAATAAATTATTAATAAATATATACAATTCTGCCATAATATTCAACTCAATAACAAATAAATGTAAAGAAATGTATTAGGATTTAAATATATGGATTATAATAATATTTTTTTTCATAACTGTTGGAAAACTAAATTGAAAACTGATTACAATTAATTCCACAGCCCTACATTCTGTATATGATTTTCTTCGTGGAGAACAAAAAAAGAAGATATTTGGAGAAATACCTTGTTGGTTTTGTGGCAATGGGCGCCAATGTGGTTTGTTTACTGACAAAATATCTTCTGTTTTCTAATGTAGTAGAAAAAATGCCATAAAATGACTAGAGAGGTGATTTAATTTTTCATTTTGGGGTGAACTATCCAATCAAGATGTACTAGAGGAACTTAAAAAAAATACTTTCAACATTTTAAAAATTACTAACTATAATATTTCATGTCAATTCTTGATATTCTTGTAAGGGGGGTTTCTTTGCAATATAGATCTTATAAAATCTTTTATGCAGTGTTCACATCAAACAAAAAACATCACATTCCTTCTTTATATTACAATATTTTTAAACTTTTTTAAAACATCATGCGATGAGGAGTGTCAAACTGTAGATGTCCAAATTTCAAATTTTTTCATGTAAGACGCTATCAAGGCATCTATTTAAACTGTACCAAAATGTCATTTCAGTACTTGAGTCCCATCACAAGTTAAATGTCTTGTGGTTAGAGGTGAATCTGACAAGCAGATTCAATAGCACTAAATCCTGCTGATTGACCTTTTAGTCTTCCGGATTAGAGACCTCTCAATCATTCTCCCCTCAGCTGGGTGGAACGGATTGGCCTTTTCCTACATTAACTAGCTCGTGTTTTATTTATAGGCAGACCTAAATTACACCTGGAAGAGATCTGAGTAAACATAATCATCTGTTCAAACCGGAATGCAGATCAAAAAACTCAAAGGCTAATGTTGCTTTTCTCAGGTCTGATATTTAAAGTTGTATTTGTATTAAGTCTTTGTATGTCATGCATCCTGTTCCGTGGATTGCATTTCATTTCAATCCAAGGCCGACTGCGCTGTTGGAAGTCTCATGCATTTTTAACAAGTTCTACTGTGAATCTTTAAGTAATACAAAGAGTTTGCAATGATGCGGAGAGCAGATACATCAGTCCGACACAGCAGATTACCCTGATATAATGAATTTATAAAGTATTCAATAGAAAGATGTAGATAGATGGTACAAAATATCATTTGGGATTGTATGCATTGAAATATTAATCACACTTTGGCTTTATTCAATAAGTTGCGTAAACATGATCTATCATAATCGGAGTAAAGCCAGGTTTTCATTTTAAGGTTTGTGTCTAGGTATTTGTTATGACGTTTGCAAATAAACACACAAATCCCTGGTTTTAGTTGATATGCAAATCTGAATCATGCATTTTACCTAAATTTAACATAACAATTTTGTACACTTCAGTAATGGTAGATATACACTCAAGCTTGCAAAATAATTAATGCATGGATTGCACGTGTGGCTTGTGTTCCCGAGCTGGCCTTCCCTAGAGGTATGGCCCAATTCTATACACTCAAACAGCATGTGATGCTTGCTTTGATGCTAACCTCCAGATCTCTGATAAAACGCACCGCTATAAGCTCTGTGGAATAAAATTAATTTAACTTTAAAATAAATTCAAACTGACATGAAAGTAACTTTTTTAATTTATGTGAATATTTTCACTTAATATAATATTAATATATTAAAAAATGTGTTATAAACTACTTATTCGCATGTCAATTAAAACCCTCTTCTGTCGAAATTAAATAAAAATATTAGTCTTTTTCCATACAATGGCAGGATTAAGATTAGTGTTATGCCCAACTTAAAACTACACTAATGCACTTAAAACCTTGTTGATAATTGACCCAAAAATGAAAATTCTGTCTTCATTTACTTTGCATCTTGTCATTTTAAACCTGTATGACTGTCTTTCTTTCCTTGAACAAAAAAAAACACAGATATTTTTAAGAATGTTGGAAACTGAACAGCAGTGGCAACCATTCACTTCTATTGTGTGGACTTAAAGCGTGTTGCCCTAGAAAGATCACGCCTCTTACCATAACATGGAGATAAATGCACTCAGTGTTATTGTAAACATGTCTTTCATTTGATAAATTTGAGCCAGAACATAGATGAAGAGGATCGAGTAGAACCTGTGCACGCACTAGTTTTGCATTTGCATAAACATAGAACAACGATTCACGTGTCTGCAGCTAAACTTGACCCTTTACAGAACTTTGAGCTTAATACTTTATCAGATATTTCTTATAGTCTAACAACAACATTAGTATGAAATATGAAATTATGAAGAACGGGATCTTTAAAATAAGTAAATAGGTGTCACTGCTATTCTAAAATCGCAAAGGTTTTAAAATACAAAAGGGTGAATAAATAATGACGGACTTTAAATTTTTCAGTGAACTATGATCAAATTTTGTTACAATTTATCAAACTGTAATAAATTTTTTTATTGGAATCAATCCACACAGTGGCAACGAAGAGTTTTGAGAGCTACAGCGTAAAGAGAATTTGTGAAGATTAATAAAATTGGTCTGTTTTTCCAAGAAAGTTTGCTTGATTTTTACAAAAGGTTTATTTTGATGATTGGATAAACTATCCAATTTCCCCCTATATTCTATAATTTTATTTGTCTGAAAATCGTAACCAAAACTAATTGCTTATGTTCTCCATAAAGTAGTATAAAAAAGCAGAAAGGGGGAAACCTTCCGCTCTCTCAGTTCTCTCTTGTGTTACAGCTTTTACTACCTTACAAGTGGGACAAGTTCTCCTGTGAGACTGAGGTTTGAGACGGATCAATTTCCCACCGTCAGAGATCTACCCTGGCCTCCATTAAAACAATAAACTTAAAACCGCTGTATATTGGTGTCAGTGCACATGCTCCAGCTATTTCAAATGTGGGTCAACTCTACGTGGGCCAAGTGTGATTATGAAATATTCACGCTTTTGAAAGCATAATTTTATGTTGCTACCTCCGAAACATTAAAGTGATCCATGGGAAAAGAAAACTATTCTTTGGTTGAACAGAACCTTTAGAACAACCATTTAATGCTTCTTCCGTTATAGGTGAATAAGGATAATTTGACTTTAAGGTGTCTATTATTCATTTGTCAAGATTGCATTGTTGAATATATATCTGTACAATGTTCTCTATATAAAGATTATTACAATCTTGGTAAATGGGACACAATATATCAAAATTTCTTGTTTAAAATATGTACCTTGAGATTATAAATACATATACAAGGACAGAACACACACACAGCGTTGAAAGTATACACTGTATTTTGAGTCTCAGGTACATTTTCAGGTATGTCTACTTTATGAGAAATTTACTTCCCTTCTTTCTAAAGGAATTGACATAGTTTCCCATTACATTCATAAATGGAATTCAATTAAACATTACATTAAAGTAGGTATTTCACTTTTTTACTTAAGTATTTAAAGTACCAGATTTTTAATGAATTTAAGTATTGAAAGTAAAAAAAAAAGTTATTTATGAAATGTCATGAAATTATCAAATATCATTATGTTGTTTAATTTCGGTAAATCTAATAAAATTACACACAAGCACACGCACACGCGCACGCGCACACGCACACGCACACGCACACGCACACACACACACACACACACACACACAAAATGACTCCAAAAACATGATCAGGCTTTAACTTCATAACGAAATTCTAAGTTTTACAAATCATAACCACTTTTCAATTACCTTTATCCAATTAGATGGTGATTAATGTTCTGAGGTCCAAGTATTGTATTACAAAGTTTCATTTTAGGGTTCATCCTTGAGTTGGGATTAATTTAACAAGACACTATCATCAATGAACAAATTACCTGCATAGATTTCCAATTCCAGTCTCCTCTACACGGACAGCATCATCGTGAGTCATGCATTCAAAGCTTGCAGTGTTACACATTACTGTGCACTCCCTGAATACTGTGTTTAACCCAAACACCAAACAACCTAAATAAAACTCTTACAGCAAATAAATTGCCTTGCCTCAATTCATGGGGTTTACTCTATTCTTCCTGTTCCTCCCATAACTGTTACACAACTTCTTATGTGGTGTGGTCCATTTAATCAAATCAAAAATCTCACGGAACATATTTATAGGTTGAACTTTGATCAGAAAAGACACATAATGCTCTAAACTTACCGCACTAACATACACAATATCCCTGCACAGCCTCGTTTCCTGTGGGAAGTCAGGAAGATCCAGGAAGTTGTCCACTACCACTTGGCCTATGACATCATGACGTGAGAAGCGATCGAAGTCGTAGACGCTGAAGTGCAGCTTGCGGGTGGGCAGCTCAGCATACTCCACGGGAAACAGAAAAACCTCGTCGAAGATGGGGTTTAGAGTCTTGCGGTGGACCTTGGTCTGATGCTTGGTTTTGCGGTCCGGGAGAAGGTAGATCTTTACGTAGGGGTCGGATGTTCCGGTAAAGTCCTTGGCGGGTAGATCTTGGGCCTTGTGGATCTTGACGATGAGCTGTTCTAAATCACAGTCGTATTTGATAATGAAATGCAGACGGCCACAGCTGTCTGCTCGTCTGCAGTCATCCGCGTCAACGGAACGCTGCTTGTACAGCTCGGGTTTGATCCGGCCCAGACCCGGCCCTGTTAAGGACTCTTGCCGCTGGAACTGGGCCATGTTGAAATCAGGGTTGGAGATGTTCATCTGTCTCCGGATGGAGTTGTGCCTGATGCGGAAAAGAATTGTGTTATCGTTTCTCATGAGGGTGGATCTCGATCGCCCTATTTGCCAGCTTTGTGATACTTAGCATCTTCTTCATAACTAGACTGAGACGAACTTTAATTAAAGCTGAAGGTCACACAGGACCACACTGTCTGACAAATGCCAACTGGGAATTGCTAAATGAATATCAACGTCTGGCGATTACGACAGATGATGTCGGGAAAATATGACTCACCTGACGGATGAGGTTGGCTCGGTTACTTGTCGCTGTACGCGAGCAACATGGATGTGATTGAGCTCCCTGGCCTTACACTGGGCCTCCAAGTGGATGTCCGGGGACGTATGACTGATCTTCATGGCCGATTCCGGCAGTATTGTCTGGATGGAGGGATCTTTCTCAAAGTCTTCGCTGTATTCCCGCTCCAGACCTTCCACCTCGTTCAGGACGGGCTGCTGCTCTCCCTGGTGGTCCTTTAGACCCGGTAGGAAGCGGTCGCGCCATGGGACCCAAAACAGCTTCCATGACACGAAGAGGGAGACGGCGAACAGGGCAAGGCCACATGTTGTCACCAAAAGGGACAACAGGCTTATGGACACATCTGGAGGAAAGAAAGACATATTGGATGGTGGGCAAACTAAACCGTCTTTGGGAAAGTACAGACATTCTAAAGTATGTTATGCAATAAAAGATTTGATTAATTCATCCAATGTTATGGCCACTTTTTGCATTTTCTGCAATCAAGATATAAGACATTTTGGTTGGGGAAGTCTCCTTGCAATATCTGGGTTAGAGGTAAATCATGATTTTAGCTTCTGAATGCACAGTAATAGATCTCTCTACTCTCGCTCTCCCTCTCACGCCCCTTGAGATGGTTCCTCTGAATTAGGCCACCCGGGCAGAGGCTTTTAGTGTGGACTGAATGAATCCCTGTCAGACAGTTCTTTCTCTCGCTTGCTACTCTGTCCACTCCGATCATCTCTCTCTAAAGTGAAGTAAGTAAATATATATGTTTAGACTACTTCTTTTCATACAATGTAAATGATGAGCAGGGACTGTCAAAAGAATAAAATAATTGCAATATTTATTTGAAGGAATATCGAACTAAACAATATATTTATTTTGAGGGGTTTCATGTAAAGTAAGGATATTGTACAAAACCCCTTGATTTTAAGTTTTTAATAACAAGTTACAGTTCCCAAAAATTGTATTGCACCAGCATATCAAATGTTATTTTCCTCCAGATTTGGCTGTACTGAAACTTCATTGGACAAAACTTCCCGCAGGCTTCATACTGGCAAAACATAAATTAAATGGATTCATCTTCTCGTTTTTTAATTCTGTCAACGTGTAGTCTTGCTTATTAGTATTCGGCAATGTTCCACAGACTTTATTAGACTCTGTGGGATATCAATAACACCCCAAATTAACCGATGGCTATATTTATGTAATACGGCTCTGATCTACAGTATGAACATCACATTCACAACATACCTCTGTCTTTGTCATTAAAACACATGGTCTCCAGAATGTTGTGATGTATAAAATAGTGTAGATTAGGTGTATTAAATTATGTGCACTTGAGATGAGTTCAACCAGAATTAAAAAAGAAACACCTCCCCTCAGGTTAAGATACAAACATATAATATGAATAAATGATGCAACAGAGAACCTATTCTGACAAGCCGCTTCCCTGGGAAGCATATTCAATGCAATAACATTTCATGCATATTGTTTTTGCGAGGGAACATTTAAGGTAAGCTACAGAATACAGGACACTTAACTTAAAGGGACTTTCAAACAAAAGTATAAAGATCCAAAGTTACAATCTAGTTGTTATAAACCTGTAATATTTTTTTTTTTCACAGAGAAAGATATTTGGAAGAATTCTTGTAGCAGTTCTTGGCCCCATTGACTACCATAGTAGGAGAAAACAATGGTTAATAAAAGTACTCCAGGATTTTTTGATGTCCTATATTCTTTAATATACCGCATGTTCAGCAGAACAAAAAATACATGTTTTTTTCTACTATGGAAGTCAATGGGGTAGAAGAATTGTTGGGTTGCAAGCATTTTTTCAAATATATTTCTCTACATTCATCAGAACAAAGAAATGTATACATTTGGACTGAAACTCAAAAGTGAATAAATGTTTTTTAAATGTTTATTTTTGAGGGGATGAACTATTCATTTTACTCTGCAAATATCATAAACATTGTATATTAAATATACCAATATATCAATATATTTTAATGGTAACTTTTAGTTAATAAGATTTCTTCATATAGAGTTTTTACTGAATAAAATAATGCAAAAGTAAAGAGCATCTTACAAAGAGACAAAGGCACTTATAGGCTACTTACACTAATGAGAGCAAAGGAGGGGGGATGCCGGAAATTTTATGATGGGGCAGGTGGAGACTTATATAAGATTGCTTATATACAATCTCAATGGAGATTGACAGGACAAAATGTTTAGGCTCCTCCTGACCCTACGTTTAAAACTTCATATATGATAGAACTAGTAGATAATTTGTTTTAAGTAAGTGCGTTACAATTGACAATAGCTTTACTACAGGTGAATATTTCAAAAGGCTGCCTTCAAGTCTTCAAAGACTGATGCATCACTATGGAAACATCTTCAGGTTGCACCTGCGTTGGTAACAATTATAGAATCCATTTCAAAGTGTTTTTTTAAAGCCTGTGTTGTGTAAGTTCTTGACACAAAATCTAGTGCTTAACTTCAACATCACACTATTCACCCCTCTTAAGTCATGATATTCATAAAACAAATGCATTTGTGATATTGCCTGTGAAAACCATGCTCAAGATGGAAAACCAAATTCTGGGATAATGAGCATCAAAGTTTGGTTTTAGCCTTTAAAGTCACTATAATTCAATCTTTGACATGAGCATAGTCTAACAATTATTATATATTAATATTATATTTTACAGAATGGTCAAGATATAACATGGTTTTAGGTAGAAACCATAAATCACAAATTATGACTGTGTAAAAATAAGAAAAGAGATATGGACCACCCAAACCAATGGGTGAAGTTAACCAAGAACGTGCCCAGTCCTGAAGCTCCAAAACTGAGGGAAACTCACAATTGTCAATCTACAATAAATGTCTACAAAAATCTCAAGACATTTGCCAAAAACGTGCCATGTTTCAGCGCCGTTTGCCTTGCATTCAGATGAAAACAGATTCCATCTTTGAATTTAAGATGTCAAGTGGATTACTGCCAGATGGTATTGACAAATTGCCTTACAATTTGCATGTTCATTGTCATGTACAGCACAATCACAGATCTGGGATCACAGTGTTTCTGTTGTGCAGGTGTCCGCTTGAACATCAGCAGGTGTTAATGACTGTGTTTTCATCTCAGAGATACCCAGACACATGTGTTAGATCTGTGTATCTATTCAGAAAGGCTATATGTGAACCAAACGTGTTATGACAACATATATGCATTTAGGTGGTCTAAGGGTCCATATTCCCGAATTGCAGGTGTTGTGCTGAAAATGCCAGCAGCTGTTCCAGAAAGGGCCTGGAGAGACGGTTTGATATTTTGATGGAAAGATACAACATTTATTTCACAACACAGGATAAAAACCCTCTCAAAGGTCGACCAATCAAACCGCATCATGACAGTCCAGATATCACCTGTAGTAGAAACCTCTGTTTTCTATCTGTAGGTGAAAATAGCTATGAATAAATATGACTCACCAAATAACAGAACTCTCACAGTCAATAGACTTTCCCCGGCTCTCAGACATGTTAAAGAGACTTGCACTTGGGTTTGGCCATTCGGTGACATATGAACCTGTCAATAAGCATTCACACCTTGTCATCTGATTTATCCATATGTCATCCATTAAGTTCATACAGATGTTTTTGCCTCTCAAAATGGCACTGCACGTGAATTCCCAACAGACAGAGTATATTTACTGGGTTACTCTCCCTCACAAAGGCTCGAACCCAGCTGTTCCCTTTCATTAAATTCTTGTACAACCTGTCTTATGGGACCGAACCGCTAGCCCGAATCCTTCTCTCAGGGGTGCAAAGTGGCCTTGCGTTAGCCGATGTCAATACGGGGTAATCGGCGAAGATAATGTGTATCGAGCAGCAGGGTGGGGTGGAATCTTAATAGCTCCTTGTCAACCTCTCCAAGATAAACCGAAAGGATCCGAGGAGTTTCGATCAACGACCGGAGTTCTGTGAGACATACGTTTGTAGTTAGAAGCTTAATACGCGTGGAATCAAACAAAACTATTCCTGTTCCCTTGACAGGTGGTTATGGACATTCACGTCCCCGTCACGCCCTGCAGGAACACTCGATGTAAAATTTTTAATGCTTAATTTAACTTCACGCATAAACAAATAAAAAGGGCCTTGATGTTCTAGTTGGAATGCCGCTGAAGTGCCTTTGAATGTGCATTTCCAAAATGCTGAGATTTAGGACAGCTCTAAATGGACCATTAAAACCAAACTGAGGGAATGGAAGTTAAGGGGACGACTCATGGGTGTCTACTTTCGGCATCTACAATCTGAAAGAAAGAAAATCTGAGGTTAACACTTCATAATAGGCATCTCGATAACAAGACATCCGTAAGATGTCCCGACAACATCTGCTGTGTAAATGCATCTTGGAAAGTGGCGACGTGCATTCATTTCTAATCATGATCATCTTAAAGACATCATGAGAACTTGGATGTCAGCCAGATGTGTGCTATCAGGGTCTGGAGAGGAACATAAAAAGACAAAATATAATTCAAACAAAAAGATCAATCATGAAAAAGAACACCAACAAACAAAGAATGACATCATTAACAAAAACAATGTTTGCCATCTAAGGGTGGGGTATACTAAGGCAACCCCATTGGGTATCAGAACAGTCCTAAAAGTATAACAACTTTATACTCAGGTTGATGAAGTTAGGAAAACCAAATATTCACCAGAGTCTGAATATCTCGGTCTTCCCAGATCCCGAAAATAGTAGGAGAAATCCAAGCAGTTGTCATCCTGCACCTCTCCTCTGGAACAGAGGTCCGACAGAAGCTCCAGAGCCTTTCCACAAATCTCATCCTCTCTGTCTCCAGGCATTTCCCACCAGCATCCTTCTGATGGAAGAATCCTTTATAACGCCTATAGAGCCTCCACCGCCCGCCGCCCAGAGCCTCCGCTCCTCATATCTCCCAACACAATCCCATAGGAAAGTTCAGTCGAACTGTGTTGAGTGGCGTTTGCGTTAAAGCACAAACTTTGCGCCCGTGCTCATGACTGCGGATAGGAGCGCAATGCCGCTCAAGTGACGTCAGAGCAGGTTTGAACTCATTCTGCTGTTCGTGAAGTGATGCTGCTGTCTCGCATCTTCAGAGCCGGAGCTGGTGAGTCGTTCGGGAGTCGACTCTGAGAGTCGAATCTTTGGAGTGAACGAGAAGAGTCGACTCCCGTAGGGAAGAGCCGAATCTTTGTCTTTTATTTATTTATTTATTTATTTATTCAACATAACAAAGCAGTAGATCAATACAGATAAGCATGGACCAGTTAAAAACAAAAAAATAAACAATACAAAATAAACAATACAAAATAAACAATACACTGTCACAATTAAGTTGCCAGGGTGTAAAATCAAATCTTTGTCTGACAAATAAAAGTGTGATTTTTTTGTAATTTTGTTTAGAAATATTTTTTATTTTTATTTTTTTTATAATATTATTCACATACAATTACAAAATAATAGTGCGTCGGAGAGAGTTGATTTAAGTGTTAGCAAGGTGGTAAAAATGAGCGGGAAAAAAAGCGATTATTTAAATTAAGTTTAAAAAAATATAAAAAGTATTTATTTTGTAGGAATTGTGTTTTGGTAAGAAAAAAGTGCATTAAAATAAGTATTTAATAAATCATTTACAAAAGGTGATACAAATGAAGAGTCATTTGGGAGCCGTAAGAGTCGACTCTTCAAAGTGAGCCGAATAAAAGAGCCGAATCTTTAAAAAGAGCCGAACTGGCCATCATTGACTCTCATCGCTCTCTTGAGAGTCTACACAACCTGCCAATCAAACACAGCCCCTCCCACACCAGACTCCTATTAGCAGAACATTTGCCTACAAAATCCCTTAAATCCTTAAATCCATGAAAAACAAAGTTGGATAAAATAGGGGAGTGAAGCCAAAAATGCTGCCAAAATGACATGAAAAAGTAACTTTTGGGCAGTTTGAAGGACGTAATATTGTTGTACAACGTGGGCACACAAGCACTTCCTGTTTGCATATGTTAAAATTGGACTTTCTGAGTTTTTTATATATTCCAGATGTTTCAATAGCAACATAAAAAAAATATGAAATTAACATGAAAAAAATATTGTACGTTTTTTGGGACAAATATTGTAAAATGGTTACTTTAAAAACTAATCCATTTTAAGTGCACTAAAAAGATAACAGATCTGTGACCTACACTACCGGTCATACGTTTGGGAACATTTACTCAATAAGGATTTATATTTTTTACACATTTTGGAATTATCATACACTCATAAAAGTTTGGAAATAATACAAAGGGAACCGTGGGAATCAGTCATATATAAGAAAAAAACTGTTATATTTGATCATTCTCGTCATCTTAAGATTATTTTCTTGTCATTCTATCAAGTAGCTTCACTCTTCCAGAGATGTATTTTAAAGAGTTTTTAAGGAGTCCCCATCTATTCTGCGCTCTTATTCACCCTAAACAAATATTTCATGTGGCTTTGTTAATTCACAAAAAAATTAATTAGTTATATTAACTTTTAAATCTTTTAAAAACATTAAATAGATTTTTTCATAAGAAAATATTAGAACAATTGATAAAAAATACCTCAGTTAATTTCTCATCAATTCGTTAATTTCTCGTTAATTTCTACATTATGTAAGTGTATATAATGAAAAACGTATTATCCAATATTTTTGGTTAATTCTTAAAGAAATATTTGAGTTTATGAGATTTACTTAACTTTTTTCCTCACACACAAACATTTTAAACAGTATATTAACCTATTTTCAAAGCTTATAAATTTACTCCTATTATTTGAGTGTTAAATGTTTCCCCTAGAAACCGAGCGTTATTTTGGTGTCCTAATTTATATTTAATCAAAACCTTTTTACTAAATTTTTATTCAAGAAGAGACATGTATGTTTGCCAAATAACATTTTTGTCTATTGAGCTTATCAGCATTTTTTACATCATACATTCAGATCTTTTATTAAAAATGGCAAACATTTTACTCCACTGTCCCAAAATTTTGGACCGGTAGTACAATATTCTCCACTCTTTCCATTGATGAAAAACAAATCTAATCTAGATAAAAGTTCACCTTGCCCACAGGACCCCAAACCCAACTACACAATAATGAGCAAAAGTGAATTAATGTCAGAAAATGCATAAAGCAAAGTAAACTGGAAAACCCAAAGAAATTCAATGCACTTTGTCGTCGGCCCGTGAGCTTTAAAAGAGACGACTGACAGGTTTCTGCATTTGTGATGGATTATGTAACGCTATCTCCAGAAGCCTGGATCCTATATCATTCCCAACACCACTACTCCAGTAATGGAATAGTGAGAGGTTTCTCTTGCCCCAAGTTCAAAGACTCGGGCAGCAGTGGCTTAATCGCTCCAAAACAACATCACAAGACTTAAGTAGATTCTCTCCCCGCCCTTCCCCTTCCTCATCTGCTCTGTGGCTGTCTGTGAAAGCTAAAAGACCGAACCTCCTCAAAGACGCTCCTTGTGTTCAGACATAATTAACAAATGTAACAAGATATACAAAGACTTGAGTCAAAGCCTAGACAAGAGCAGACTGTCCTCCATCCCAGTATAAAGACTAATGAGATGTGTCGATTCCTCACCCGTGCTTTTCTCACTGGCACCCTCTCTCTCTTTTAGCTCCTTTCTATGTTCATGCAGTGGCACATCTTGTGTTTTAATTAGCCCTCACACTTTGTAAGTGCCAGCCATTTTCTTCAGTGTCAACACACAGATCTGTTCTCTGTGATAATGCAGGTTCTGTGTTTCCTGCTGGATTATTCATTCGGGACTAATCTAGAGATAGGCCGTGTCTCTGCACAGCTGGTTCTGAATGAATAGTCATCTTTGAGTTAGCTCGGATTGGCATGGCCTGCCTATATTTTATTTCTAGGCTGTATTATCATTTGTATTTTCAAGTACAGTCCCTACATTTAGACATGTTGATGTCGGTGTTAATAAAGTTTGCGGCATGCAGGCTGAGGCTTTAAAAGGTTCAAAGCCCCCCGGAGAAATTGTTCAGCCACGGGACACCGTACCCAGACTTGACTGGATTCACTGCTTGTATGAAAGAAAATTCAAATAGACTTTTATTTGACAGAGCAAACTTACATAACCTGGAATGTTGCCGGCTCTGCTTGTTTTGAGGAGTGAATATCCAGACATCTACATCACCGACGAAGTCTCGTACAACAAAAGACTCGCTGCAACTTCATTACGCTCCATGATCTTAGCCTTGGTGTTGTTATTTGTAAAGTTTTAGAGATGGATCTTGATAGTGCCACTTTACTCTAATGAAATGTTATACACTATAGAGCAATAACAGAACTATAGGAATAAAACATGTTTTGAAGCAACTGCTGGAACACCTAGATCCCTTTAAGAAGATTGTTGATAACTAAAGATCAACTCTCAGATGTCGATTTAAAGTTGAACCAAGTATTATGACATCAACAACTACAGTTAAAGCAAGCGTGATATTTAATAGACCAACTTTTGGGACTTTCGAATATAAATACAAAGATGCACAATAGTATGTATTCAGTTTTATACTGGCTCTTTTTTAGTTTTTAGTAAGTTGTTCACATCAGTTTTTCGAAAAAAAAAGGGGGAACTATATCTGATTGTAGAAATTTTGCAGTCAGATACTGTTCCCCCAACAAGATGGAAGAACTGAGAGATAGAAGGACAGGAATTTCTAAATGAGCCCCTAGACCTCTTTAGTTGCTCAGGGGTTAGTATGTTGGCTTTGAGATTTAAAGGTTTTGATTTTGAACCTTTTGATCATTTTAAAACCATCTCTGACGGATCATTTTCCAGTTTATTCTCCATCCTCCTGCTATATTAAGAAATCTTTTCTGAGGGGGTGGGTGTCAAACCACCCGACTCCAACTTTCTTCTGGCGTAAGAAACTATAAAGTTCAATTCACAACAGACGGCAACTTTTAGTCTTTTCGGACATTGGGGAAATGATATCTGACAGGGAAATTTTGCTCTCAGATACTGTTTTCCTTGCCAGAATAGAGAAAGATAGAAGGGGATCTAGCTTTCTTTAGTAGCTCAGTGTTTAGTGCTTTGGCTTTGTGGTTGCATGGTTGTGGTTTTTAACCCAGCCTAGTCTACATTTCTCTTTTTTTATATCTGGGCAGTAATATTTGAAAGAAGCTTTCCCATGTGTTTTCGTCTTGCCCACGCTATATAACGAAAAATTTTGCCATGACGTTAGCAAATCACTCAAATTCTACTTCTTGTGGGGTCAATTCAGACCATACAATACATGTACTTTCAGTATTTTGAGACAAAGGTGGACCGGTATCTGACCATGGATATTTTGCTGTCAGATATACATAAATACATAAATTCTAAAGCCAACCCCCAAACTTCTTCAGAGTCTCAGTGGTTAGCGCGTTGGCTTTGTGGTTATAAAGTTGTGGGTTTGAAGCGAGCCTTAGAGTTTTCCTCATTGACCACAGTGGAAGTTCTTTGGGTCACTGCCAACAGCAAATCCCTTTATTGGGTAATATTCTGTGAATCTAAAGATCTGACTTTCTCACATAGTTGGAGTTATCCGACAGAGCCGTAAGTGCTTAGTATTAACAGATTCTGTCATCCATCAAAAATACATTTCCTGTCTGGTTATGGCTAATCATTTAGATAAAAGCATAAAGAAACTACTGTATTTCTTTGGTAGAAATACACATCAGATTTTCCGAAATTAACTCTCACCAGGTGCCAGATGAAAGCAATAATGGGCTTTGGTGTGCATCAAAAACTAGGTTACTTGACAGTGTGTGGTAACTTTTTTTGAGGACATCATACAAGGTTCATGCTTTTTTACAATGGTATTTATTTTGTCATTGGCAGGCAAATTTCATATGCTTTCATTGACTGATGACATCACGTTGCCAGTGCATTGCCATATTACATCACTGGCCCTGAGTGCACAATGTATTATTTTATAACAGTATAAAAGCTTAAAAAGGCCATGTCCCATAAGAGGTCAATGTGCCATTGCTGCAGTGTTACTATGGCAACATCCCTTCAGCTGAAAGAGGCATTGTGTCATCTGTAATGAGGTTAAAAAATAAATAATCACCGCCAAACTCGGTCTGTCACAGCAGCTGGGATCACTCAGGTGGGAGGCTTTGTCCACTGCATTATGACATAACCTGGTTTTTGTGTGTTGATGGGTCTATACTGTTCCACAAAGTTCATTATAAAAAAAATCGATGTTGAAATGCAATCATTCTGAACACTCAATCCGCCCTGAAAGTTGTCATGGTGTTTTAACATCCCTGCAAGCAATTTGAGTACACGTTTGTATGGGAGAACTGTCACCAACTCTCAAAATACTGTTACTATATAAAGATGTATTGTTCATGTACTCACAACTTTGCATTTCTATGGTTACTCATTTTACCAGGCTCTCACGAACCACGGCGTTCCGTATTAACCCATTTAAGTAGACTCCTGTCGAGGTTTACTGAAAAAGGACCCTCTGTTGTTGTCAAGTTAAGTCTTAGTGAAGTCATTTTTTAGACCGATGTGGTTACCTTTGAAAATGTCACCTCAGCATCAGTACCGTGGCATATGGTGGCATTTGCGAAGTCTCTTAGGGACGCCCCACAAAATGCTAGGAAATGCTATTTTGGGAAGATCGGTCTACATTGTGACTGCTGGCGAAACAAAAACAAGCATAATTGAAAAACTTCAGTGTTATAGCTGTCTATTGAAAAGCAGTATTGACTTGGTAAGATGAAAAAAATGAACAGACTGGTAAGAAGTTAATCTCTGTGCATCCCCAAAATAAAATCCTCTTTTTGAGGCACCCAATATAATTTCCGTAGCAATGCTTTGAGTTTAACTTACTTTAAATTCACCCTTTAAAGCTCGGATGCGTTTTCAATCATGGGTATGGAAAAGATGGATCTGTGAATGCAGACAGAAGATGGCATCAAACTAAATACCAACTGTTTCTACGGAGAACCCACAATGACTTTATATAACGGAGCACAAAGGCTTGCTGGAAAAGTCAAGAAATAAATAAAATATGTCTTAACTATGTCGGCATTCACAGAGAAGAGCAGAACACACTTTATTGAACATGTGAACATTAAACTTTCATAGAGGGCCGTACCATACAGTGACTTGTTTTATTGAGAACTATCCTGAGTTAAATATTTGATATAAAATAGGTTTACATATTCTCATTAAGACAAAATTATATCTGGTTGTCCATATGTCCCTATGCTAGAGTTTGGGCACCCTTGGTTCTTAATACTGTGTGTGGTCACATGGATGAACTATGAATCTTTTGTTTTCCTGGCATTTTTTGACCATTTCCAGAAGTGACCGTTTGTATTTGAGATGTTTGTTTTCACATTGAGGAAAATAAAGGGACTGAAACACTACTATAATAAAATGTTTAGATATACACAGACGCTCCAGATAGAAACACAATGCATTTAGAGTCAGTGGGGGGCGACTTCTGAACAGGATGAGGATGCTAAAAATGTTCTTTTTCTGTTGAAATATAATCTTATTCTATTTAATATTGCCTTTTGGAAGAATCAGAACATACTTGCATGTTTCTCGGAAGACACTTAAATATCCTCCCCTAGTCCTCCCCGACAATAAATTCATTGTGTTTCTTTCTGGAGCATCTCTGAATGTCTTAACCTTTTATTATAGTTGTGTTGGAGGTTTTTTTTAAAGCTATTTTGTTGTTAGACTTTTTACGATTTATTGGACAGGAATGGAGAGGATACAAAAAGCTCAACTTATTACTTAAATATATTTAAGTAAATATAAACATAAAATTTTCAAAAAAAAAATTTGTTAAAACAAATTTAGATACATAAATGAGGGTTTAAAGGTATTTTTAATAATATAAACAACCACAAAAGAAAAACGAATAAAACACAGCACAGAACAACTAAAGCAAAAACAGGATAGAAAAAAACCTATACCGCAATGTGGCCATTGCCTTTGTAAACTAAACTTTTATTGGCTCCTATGTGCATTTTGTGTTGTGGGAAGCAATTACATTCCAAGCAATAAAGCTGTTCTCTCTTAAGTTAAGCCGTCTAATGATGGTTCAGTCCTCCATGTGCTATATTGTTCTATACCGTGTACCTGCCAGCAGCCTTTACAATCAGTCCTATAGAGAATTACACACACTCAGCTTCAAAATTACTGACCGAGAGAGAGATCTATTCTACTCATATGTACTCATGAATGAAGAAAACAAAAGAATAGTTACATTGAGCCTTGCATGAAAAGCCCTCTCTGCTTTCTTGTGCCAAAAATAAATGCTCACCCTGGTCTCAAAGGCATGCTTGAGAGGAATAAAGCTGCTTTAAATCTTTACAAACATGTCTCGCCATGTCTGGACACGACATTGATTTTTTTTCTATTCTTCTTATCAGATTTGTAAAGACTGAAGCCCTCAAGAACAACCAGTGTGAGCTCTAAGGACAAGATCTAACACTTTACAATGAGACACATCAGCCTAACTGACTCGAAAAACCAGCGGATGAAGATATGACACCACAGCTTTCAAAAAGCACAAAAGACCCTGTTGACTGGTGATGCCTATAATGAACTATTTTACATAAACTACCAGTGAACAGAATGTAAACTATGATTATTTTTTCAAAGGAATGGTCCACGCCAAAATGAAAATTGTCATCATTGTCATACAATTCTTTGTGCCGAACACAAAGCAAGACATTTTTAAAAAAAGTTAATTGCCTCCCATAGTACGTTGAAAGATGAACATGGATGTCAATGGTACCCAGTGAACACCAAAAATAAAGATATATTTACTTAATAGAATCTCTTAAAAACTTCAAATAGATTTTTAAGTGGAAAATATTCAGATCATTGATAGAAAACAAGTATTTCTTTAAGGTTATGTTATGTAAAAAAGAATTTATTTATCAAATAGACATGTGTAATACATACCTAATATTTTTGGTGAATTCAAATATAAATATTTGAGTTAATTAGATTTGCTTATTTTTTCACTTCCATATACAACAGAATATTTCATTGATTTCAAAGCTTTAAAATGTTATACTTTCTGTGTTAATCGTTTTACATAAAAACACAGTAAATGTTTTTTTATTGTATACAGAATATGCTGCCTATACAAGTGTAATAATGCTTCAGAAACAGTAAGACGCTAGATCTAGAGCTCTTAATATTTCGTATTCTTCATTATGTTCCTTTTCTTATCCTTAAGAAAGAGCAGTACAGTACATTCTCTTCCCACACACACACACACGCACACACACGGGTATAAGCTTCACCTGACAACATTGTGTTACTTGCCATTCTATCACAGGTACAGGCACACATTCAGAGAGTTTGTGTAGAATCTAAAAACATAAAAAACAAGTCGTATAGGCACAATACTACATTACAGAAGACACCTAGTAACAACAGATGTTTTTTTTCTATTTTGCTTCAGGCTCTTTGTTAAAAGCACATTTCTGGAAGACATAAATGTGAACTTAAATGCAACATTTCTGAGAAATGGCAATCTGCTCTGAAAGAGTTCAAACGGTGGTTTTGTAAAATGTGACATTTGAAATACAACAATGGTAATATTGCACTTACTTCACATAGCGCTAAAGGCAGCAACTTCACATTCTCAACAAACACTATGTATTATATATGCATATGGCTTTCTGTTTTTTCGTCTAGCCACAATATGACTATTACTTTATGTTCCTATTGTTTCCAGAATGATCCAATAGGCCCAACAATAGACCCAAATATTTTTGTTTAATATTACACAAAGAAAAGCGACAAATGACGTGTCAAGACCCTTTAAAACCTTTACGAAGAAACATAATGGTGAAGTAGCACGTCTGAAAGCTATCACCACTCGATCAAAGCCAAATGAAGTCCTGTGTTCTTAAGATCTGACATGATGCGTCCCAATTTGCATACCATTCGAAATATCATAAAAAAATAGAACTAGTATGTCACACATTGTAGTATGCTGAATTGATTTTTTTTCTACTACGGAAATTCAAAGTGAAGACGATTGCACACTTAACTTCTAATATTACCCACAACACACAGTGAGAGGCCGGAGTTTACTGATGTTTACTTTCAATGCATAATTAATATTTAATAGCAGATGCTTCACTGAATTAATAAATGTAGGCACACAGTTAACATAAAATACAAAATAATGCAAAAATAAATGCATGGAAGAGGTTTATTTTGAGGTTTTCTTCTGTTAAGAAGAAAGCATTTCCAAGGGTTGTTACGTCATGGCTCTAATGGGTGACGATTGAAACATTAATAAGAGAAACTTGAAACAACTATAGACTGAGAAAGGAAATATTATAGAAATTTTAGGATGAAATTGAATTAACTGTGTTTGTACTGAAATGTTCAAGGTTTGCTGAATTTAAATCAAACACAGGTTAAATTTAAATTTTAAGTTAAATTTATTTCACCTATAGAAGAACATTGTGTAAAGAGACATGTTGTATGCCTTATTTGTAATAGCTCATCAGACATCCCAGTGTTACGTCATAGGCTACTCGAGCAATATATAGATTATTGCAGAATAGTTTATTGCAAGAGTCTAAAACTTTATTAGCTTCACTTCAACATAATGCGAACTTTAAACTCTAATAACAAGATGTATATTTACGAAAAAAAAAACGAATCTCTTGGATTTTAAGCAGCTCAAGTCCGTCAGTAATAGCAAAGCACATTGCCTAATTGATGTTTATCAGGTAAAGGCAATTCTCTGAAAATGACAAATTGAAGTCTCTCTTTAAGCTTTATAGCATTATTTTTATTTTTAGGGCATGATTTTATGAGTTAAGTAAGGTCCATTTTCAGGATTGTCACATCCTTAATGCTACATTTTGCTCACGACAGATGAAAATAAATGAATTAGTTTATGTGTAATTATGTAAAACTGCTTTTAGTTTGTGCATTTTAAATCACATAAATCAAAAGATGTTTGCTGTCTTCCAAAACCGATGTCCTCTTTTTGTCACGTCCATAACAAAGGTTCATATATCTTTTTAAAAATAGAAAACTTGTGCATAGACTGATATTTATTTGATGTTTGAACACTCTAAACAAGAGTTTTGTGTAATGTAAACAGTTGGTTTAAATTTACTGGTAATATTTTATATATTTCTTTTTGTCACGAACATAACGCAAAAGGTCACGTCCATAACACTGGAAATGCCTGATAGCCTTCGTCATAATAGAATATGTCACATAGCCAATTAACGTTACTATTCATTAGTCAATCATATCCCATTGCAACGCTCACTGCTAAATAAATAAAATGCCTGTTTACCCTACTTTAATTGTTTTCTGTACTAATGCCCACTTGGAAACCTTTGGCGTTTTTGAGTCTAGTGCCCCCGGGCCTTGCCTCCCTCTTGCCAAGGTAAATAATCACGAGAGTTTTTTTATAAAAGATTCAAAAAGGAAAATAAAGTGAAATTCAAGTCTAAATAAATGAATTGGGATAACAGTTTTTTAACTAGCTGTGGACACATCTCGATGTAATGAGGTTAAAGGTGACTGTCAATGCTGGTAAATATACTGTAGACGACCAACTCGAATATTTCTCTTATATTTTAAGCACTCTTCAACGCAGTTGAATAAGTCAAAAAAGATAAAGCTTGTCCAAGATGATAAATCTAGTGGTTATCTGTATATCACTATGGTTTTATTCACTTACTATTTTACATCGACCATTAATTTCTAACTTTGAAAGATAATCCAATGTCTCCACCTAGTGGATATAGAGACACAGTCTTTTAAGTGGTCCAGATATTACAAATATTTTTTAATTTTTCTTAATTTGCTATTTGTATGTATCAGTTTTTACTGAGAATATTAATAATTAATAATAATTAAAATATTATATAATAAGAGATAATAAGATCACATAATGCAAAGAAAACAAGTTTACTTCCAATTGATATATGACAGTATTATTCGTCTATATATTTAGAAAAAGGTGAACCATTATTTATATGTGTACCTTGATAACTTTAATTGCAGCTTTCGTGTGACCTTTCATGCTTTCCGTCTTTCACATTTCTTTGTTGCTCCTGAGTTTGATTGTGTTGAAATTCAACAGAGACTGGACTGAAAATACAAATAACAATGCAGATTCAATTAAAATGGTCTCTTAATTCTAATTGAAGCAGAATATTAAATAAAAATTCTTTAATGTGTGGTGCTGTGGTGCTTCATAAAGCTGGATGATCGTATGTTGAATAATATGCATGAATCGATCCAAAACATACCGTCACATCAAATTTTATTGTAAAGATTTATTCCAAAATAGTAGAATATTGAGGAAGGGATGAGTGGAGTACAGAAGGAAAACAGGAGAGAGAGAGAAAGGTGAACAAAATGGATTGAAATCCAAACACGGCTTTGGCAAGGCTTTCTGAAGTCTAATGTATCAAAATTCCACAGCAAAAGTAATAAATTGTCTAATTCAAAGGCCTTCTTTCCTTATAGATCAGTTAATAATTTTACATTCGCCTATTATACATCTAAGAATGCAATAAAAAGTCACAAACTATTTTTAAACTCTGTAAATATACCACCATTTATAAAATTAAACAAATGTAAATGCTAATGCTCAGGTGTGCTTTATAGTTCCGGACTATAATGTTAAACTATTCACAATGGTTAACTCTCATTTCAGGAAAAATCACACATGCTGTTCCAACTACACAGCTAACAACAAAAGCCACCCCATCATTACCAAATGCTTGCTCTAGGGCATTGATTTTGGATGACCCACCTTGATTTTGCTCAATAAAAGGCTTTTGAATGCAAAAAAACAGATTTTCCCATCAAGAAACGCTACCTTTATTTGTACTGTGTGTATATTGCAACTGTTTTGATCTCTGACCACATAATGGCTGAAAGGCAAACGTAATTACTGTTAAAAACAAGTGTACACTGATGTTGTACTGAAAAGTGTTGGTTATACATTAATACAGTATATACGCCCACTAAGAAGGCAACTAAAACTATCACGGATAACAGGCCTGGTCCACGTTGTGTATCTCTAAAATCCTACGAGCTGTAACTGTGGAACACACACTCTCGCCAGCTCTCTCTGCTGGAGACCTTGGCTTAAAACTACACTATTTCCGCTCCATTCAACTTCAGACAGTGTGACTATGACATGGTGTGTGTTTTACGGTGATACAGTGTCACTTTTAGCACGGGTGCACGTTGCAAGCGCGCGTCTCCTTTAAGTTTTTGCAGTGGTTGTACTCCGAGCCTTTGGCCTTCTTGGGCAAAACCAACAAGCGCTCCTGGATTCCACCGCCGCATGGCTCGGTACATCTCATCCAGTTGCTCCATCTGGCCATCGGACAGGAGGCTGGAAGAGACAAAGTTGAAATTGATAGGGTGAGGTTTTTAGGAATGACTTTTTCTTGAGTTAAAAGGCTGCTCTGTTATTTTATAAATGTAGAAGTACAGTCGCGGCCAAAAGTGATGGGGGGGGGCAGTGTGTATCATATTGGCTTTTAAGACCCCCTTAGGTTTTAAATGAGTCTAAGCATGAAGGTATGTATTAAAAGAAAAAACACCATAGTAGGTCATGGAATATAAGTTTTATTGTTTTATATAAAAATATTTTTATATTTTTATTAAAATGCATAAAATATTTTTTTTTAATTAAGAGAAAAGATGTTAATTATGCAAAGTTGGACTTCACCTTTTTTGCCTCATCTCTATATTAAATATTTAATAAAGTGAAACCTATTTTTATAGGTGAATGCTGTTTCATCTATTTAACATCTATTATACTCAATAAATGTGTTCATAAAAGGTCCTTTCTTTCATTTAATCTGTTCAAAGATATGAAATCAATTCCTCTCGAGAACATGTTAACCAAGACCAACTGTCCTTGCGAATGAAGACGGAGATTAAGATTATCCGATGTCCTCCATGGCTGAAGGGAGACTGTGCAGTTAAGGTTGATGTATGAGTGTATGTGTGTGTGTTCTATGACCATGTCAGACGAATGGTGAGGAAGTTCTACCGAGACCAGAAAGACTTCCTTGGACATTCTCTGCAATGCCATCTGAGACTGTACTGAATCACTTCATCATACCCAGACAATACTGTGTGTGTATTGTCTGGGTATGATGCGTGCGTGCGTGCGTGCGTGCGTGCGTGCGAGCGAGCGAGCGAGCGAGCGAGCGAGAGAGAGAGAGAGAGAGAGAGAGAGAGAGAGAGAGAGAGAGAGAGAGAGAGAGAGAGAGAGAGAGAGAGAGAGAGAGAGAGAGAGAGAGAGAGAGAGAGAGAGAGAGAGAGAGAGAGAGAGAGATTTGAAGGTTATGTTGTATTGACTGCTTAAAGTAGAAGCAATAAGGAGGATTTTCAGAGAGTTCAGGAGAACAATTTGATCAATAGGTCTTTGTGGGTAACAAAAATAAAATGAGAATTTTTCGTCTATAATAAACAATCGAGAACGTAATTTATGTCATGAGAGTCATGTTAAAATAAAGTGAGAAATACCACATTTATCAGAAATGAAATTCTTAACTCATTGACCACAAAGAAAACTTCTCAGACCTGTGCTTTCCTCCACCACAGAATCTCGTCTCTGCTTGACTTCTCTTCTGGCCGAAACGTCCTGCTTCTTCTTTTTGTCGCTGGCTCGGGATCCTCTGGAACATTTGCGTATCTTACATTTCTTCCTCTGGACCGTCTCTGGGCACGGCATGCCCCCAAACTGAGGCTCCAGCTTGACCATCCGTGAGCGGATCATGTGACCCTTCCCGCAGGACTTATTGCACTCGGACCACGCTGACCATTCTGACAGCATGCAGTCTGTGGCTGGAAGTAGAAAAGGAAGGGAAGAAATTGAATTATAAATGCTTAAAAAGTTTTTAAACACCTTTAAGAACTAGTCACACTTCCTGTAAAAACTTGGCTAAAGTCGAAAATTGTTATTCTGAAAAAACAAGCATTACTGTTTGATTTTACCATTCACTATGAATTCAATCTTTGAAATGGTTTTACTCCGTCAATATTAAAGAAATCAATATTTGTACTTACAATGTGTTCTTTACACAATGTGGAATGATGTTATATATAAAAAGAAAATTACAAAACAGTGAAACTAGATGGGTTTTCGCAGGCAGGGTCACATTTAATACAAATTCAAAACCATACATTTCATATCCATATATTTAAGTTAAAAAGCATCTTATGTTACACAATTATATCTACACTTTAAGACGTCTTCAACAAGTATACTCACGGCATTCAGGAAGCATGCACTTTTCAACCTCCTCAAGCTCATCTGGACACAGACTGGGCTCTACGGGCGTCTTTAGCATCCGCTGACGGGAACGCATTCCCATCCCGCAAGACACGCTGCACTCACTCCATTCAGACCATGGAGACAGCATACACACCACAGCATCTACATACAGAGAAATAAAAATGATTAAAGCTATCAAACAATTAATCGCAATAATCGCAACCAGATTAAAAGTTTGTATTAAATAATAATGTCTGTGCTGTGCGTATGAATTTCTATTTATAAACACAAAGACAAATACATTCAAGTATGATAAGGAAAAATGTACATTAAATTATTTATTTTTACCAGTAATTGAATGTGTATATAGTTATAGACATGATTTACATATTTATATATATATACAACATTTATACCAACAATACACATATATTTTATGTAAATACAAATGATATTTCTAGATATGATTAATTGTTTGACAGCTTTAATAAAAGAAAAATTATATATGATTTATCAACTGTATCAATCAATTATAACTAACAGTATTTATCATCTATCAAACAGTTAATTGTGATATATTGCATCCAGAAGTTTGTGTTTGCATAATAAACGTATGTGTACTGTGCATATTCATTTCGTATTTATAAATGTAAACATACACATACATTTATGTATAATGAGAAACTATTAAGATAAAGTTCTTTTTTTTTAAGATTAAATAAATTTTTATATATATATATATATTAATATGTGCATGCATACAACTTTAATAAGCACAGTACAGAGATACATATTATGTAAACACAAACTTAAAAAAAAAAAGGGATTTGACAGCCCTAAAATATCTACCTAATGCATACTATCAGTGTAGAGCACAGTTCTTTACACAATATAGATTTGCAGTACATTCTACAATACATGTGCTGTGCAGAACATTCTGTGGTTCAGGGATTCGATCAAGTGAAAAGAAAACCTTATTGCAATTCAACAACCAGTAAAGTCCTGTAGGAACGTGTAGTAATGAATGAAGTTTGGTGAAGCGGTGCTTTTCTGCCCATGAGAGAGTTGTTGGCCTGAGTACACTTTGACATTTCGTGGTTGCATACTTACTGCAGTCAGGCATCATGCACTTCTCAACCTCTTCCAGCTGCGCACGGCAGGCTGAGCCATCTGAGGCTTCCATCTTCATCATCCGCTCTCTCCTTCTCATCCCCAATCCACAGCTCACGCTGCACGGTTCCCACTCGCCCCACTCTGTGACCACACAGCTGCTGGCCGCTAGAACACACACACGCACACACAAATGCATACACACACACACACACACACACACACACACACACACACACACACACACACACACACACACACGCACACGCACACGCACACGCACACGCACACGCACACACACACGCACACGCACACAGGCACACAGGCACACAGGCACAGGCGCACACGCGCGCACACACACACACACACACACACACACACACACACACACACACACACACACACACACACACACACACACACACACACACACAGGCGCACACACAGGCGCACACACAGGCACACACACACACAGGCGCACACGCACACACACACACAGGCACACACACACACAGGCGCACACACAGGCGCACACACACACAAATGCACGCAAACACACACACACACACGCACGCACGCACACACACACACACATACAGTATAACTAATGACGTCCTATAGACCCAACAATTATAAACCAGCTTTTCATTTTAAACTTGTATGACTTTCATACGTAAAACACAAAATAAGACATTTTGCAGAATAGGTTTAGGAAATACACTGTTCGGTGACTATCCTTTAATAACTCTTCAACACAACATTCTTAGAAATATCTATACTTGTACATTTGTGGTCAAAGGTTAATTTTAAGGGATACAATTATTAAGACCACAAGGGAACTTTACCACTTTGCTTGAATTTATTTTTGAATAAAAAGTAAGAAGTGGGATATTTATGTATTTGTGTATAAATTTTAAGTATTCGTGTTTACCTGTGTAATGAAGCATGTTATATGTCTATAATGAGCTAAAGTAAAAACACAAGTACAGATAACTGATGTATCTGTTACGAAGTCCAAAAATTGATTAAAATTACTGTATTAGCCATAATAAATTAAAATGTTCTCAGTTAGTTTTTTACATATTTTACTCAATTGGGAAGAGATTTTTAAATATAATATAAAATATAAATTTATATTTAATGTAAGTTCATGAATTTATGCGTGTTCTTAGTAGTTGATACGTACTTCAGTAATACTTGCATCAATGGTCTTTAATAAAAAATTTAAAAATTTTATTGGATTTACCATGAAGACTAAATGTATTAATATATATACAGAAGGGAAGTTCCTGCATTATGGATGGGACGTTTTGCGTTATAGATGTGACATAAAAACACTCAGAATATGTATTCGTTTACAATATACTAAACTATACTAAAGTTTTATATTTAAAAAGAAAGGACATAAACATGCGTTACAGACGTCACAAACTTCTTTGAGTTAACGTGCACAAACCAGAAGCAATAATACCCAACAAATGGACAAGGAATAGCTTTTTATACACCACAAAATAGTAAAATTACTATTCTGAAAATTCTATTTATGAAGAATATGAAGAATTATGATATATAAATTTAATATAATAACCTTTTCTATGTAATCTATGTAACCCAACAACTGAACTGAAACGAGTTGCATTAAAACACTTTCAACCATGGCGGTAGATCACACAATCTAAAGTATCTCTGACATTGACATTCGTGTTTACACACAGATGTAACTATACTTTTCTGGAATACTTACTGTGAATAAGACATATTAACCAAATTTAATATTAAATCTGGTGACGACTGTATCAATCATATTTAACTTACAGCATTCATCATTGACCACACACTTTTCAGTCTCCTCGGTGGGCAGTGTACAGCTGGAGCCGTCCTCTGGGAACTGTTTGACATATCTCTCTCTCGACCGCATACCCATGCCGCATGAAGCGCTGCACGGTGACCAGCTGATCCATTCTGACATCATGCATGTGGACGCATCTCCTGGACAGAACACAATCATGTGCAATCATTGTGAAAAACATGCATGTTAAAGGGATAGTTTACCCAAAAATAAACATTCTGTCATCATTTACTCACCCTTGAGT
Organism: Triplophysa yarkandensis; assembly: GCA_033220385.1. Lineage (NCBI taxonomy): Eukaryota > Metazoa > Chordata > Actinopteri > Cypriniformes > Nemacheilidae > Triplophysa > Triplophysa yarkandensis. The sequence continues at coordinate 8,605,181 of CM065677.1, read as the reverse complement.
TGTTCCCATTCTGTACACATTTATTTGTTCTGATGCTCACAGAGAAAGATATCTGAAAGAATGCTTGCAACCAAACAGTTCTTGGACCCCATTGAACTCCATAGTAGGAAGGATGCTTTTTAACATTTTGGTTTCGTTTAACACAAAGGAGATATTTTGAAGAACGTAGGCACACTTTTGACTACCATTGTTATTTTTCCTACTATGGTAGTCAATGGGGTCCTATACGAGTTACAAGCATTCTTCCAAATAGCTTTCACTATTATTATTCTGTTACATAATATATAAAAAAAATCCCTCTAATTTTTTTACCTCATCCCTTATAAAATGTTGACAAATCTGATCAAAATGACTGATTGGGTGTTTTATTTCAGCTCAGTCATTCTGATGACCTCTAAGGCAGATTGTGTAAATAGATATAGATGTTAGATGTTATCAGACTGGATAGATGAACTTGGGGTAACTCTTCATAGATCTGACTTTAGTTCACAATCGCATACCCCATATGGGAGCGGCATCGGGCTCTGCCTAATACAGCAGAACTAAGTGAATCATTAATTAGAGCTGTAAATAAACCTGGCCCTGACGGGGTCCCCAGAGGCCTCAGTGTCGGCCTGTCAAACGGCTGGTGGATTATCAATCAATGCGAGTCTTAAACGGCCCATTAATTAAAAACAAAGAAGAGTCTGCATGGAGCAAATGTGAAGCTATGCGGGTTCTATTAATCAATGGCGGGTGCTGGCGAGACGCAGCTCTCCACGTCTTTACAAGCCCCCGTCAGAGATGACAGGACAAAGACGGAACGTGGAAAAACAGACGGATTGGACGATAAAGAAGCAAAGGGTGAAGAAGATGGATGAGTCTTAAAAGACAAAGCATAGCCGGAAAGTCAGACGGGGTTACAGAAAACATCACTGATGTCAGTTGGATTCGGTTTAACAGAAGACGATTATTGTGACTGCAGTTGACGGTTTTTAAAGTATTTGGTAACACGTAATATGATTTTGTTTGTTAACTTTAGTTGGAGCATTAGCTAACAATGAACTTTTAAGTTGTTCTAAATCTGAATAAAATTCTGTTAAAATTCTGATATTTAGAAGAATTCTGGTGCACCATTGACAACCACAGTGGAATTTTTTTTTCTTCTGTTAAACCGAAAAGAATGATACTTAGAATTTAGATTTGTTTATTTTAGGAAGAATTTAGGAAAACAAATTGTAACATTTGAAAAAATTCGATTATGGTAGTCAAAGGTGCCGCATCTATCTTAGTTGCTGACAGTCTTCTAAATATCTCCCTTTGTGTTTAACTTAAAAAAGACCTTTATAATGACTCAAGGTTAAGTACTTAATTACAGAATGTTCATTTGAGGGCGCTATCCCTTTAAATGACAATACCAGAGATTAAAAAATGCAGAAAAAATGTTTGTTAATTGTTAGTTAATGCAATTTCTAATGTTAACACATACATAACAATATAAATTGTCTTCAAGTGTTGTATAGCGGCATTCTTTAAAGAATGTGATATGGTTCATCTCTGTAGATTGCCTTTGTTTTGGTGAAAAACCTATAATATTTTTTCCAATAATGGATTGTGTTTAGTAGGCTACAAACAAAACTGAATGATACGTGCACGTTTGGATAAAAAAAAAAGAGAGTTTTTATGTTTATGAGCAGCATGTAATGTGACATACATGAATGCTAGATTTGTTTTCATTTTAAAGACAAAAACAAGCACTGCTTCTCTGTACACCAGACATGTTTCACATGTACATCTATTTCCTAAAATCGCAAGCGTTTGGTGGTTTAATAGCCGCACAAGGCCATATATTGTGATTTCCTATTAGTTGTATTGACAAACAGACGTAAAGAATTTAAATCCCGACAAGAAACAGTTTAACTTTCCAAGATTTCAAACTTCGACCCAACCGAAGTGCAAATGTCATATTGATTCTAGTAACTGCTAAAATGCAATTTATTGTTTATGGTTATAGTTTACAGCCTCTACCTCCACACCGAGCGAATCGATACCTGGCCTGAACAGATTGCCGGCATAAAACTCAACAGCAGCTGTTTGAGGTTGGGTAAGGTTTTGTTAACCTTGAAAGCAGCCTTGCATTTCTTAACGTTACGGGTGCTAACAAGACTATCGATTAATCCTCGCACATGGGCTTCGATTAAAAAACGCTCGACAATCTCTCTGCTTTTTTATCCCCCCATGCACCTTCCTTGCCAGAGATTTTGATTCCTAAATCTGTCTGCCTCGAAGGCTTTTCTCTGTGCTGAAGAGCAGGAAAGCGGTGTTATCTGACTCACCCTCCTCACTGCATCCGGGGCCCATGCAGGGCTCAAAGTCCTGGGTGTGCGGGCAGGGCACGCTGGGATCCAGCTGGGCTTTTAGCATTCTCTGCCTCATCCTTCGACCTTTATCGCAAGTGGACGAGCTGCAGGCCGACCACGGAGACCAGTTGGAGTAGATGCATGTGTCTGGAGTGGTGTCACCTGTGGAAGTAGACCAGTAAACCTGATTGGTTTCCATTAATTTAAGTCTTTAATAAAAGTCAAACCAAAATGAGAAATCCCAAACTAACAAGCATAATGTTTTTCTCATTGTATGACCTCTCTTGACAGAACACACATAAGCTAAGATACCCGCGGGCCTTGTTCATTCAACCGTCCGGTTGCAATGTTTTTAAATGAGGTGCCCTAAATTGGATGAGATAGCGTAGCCATACTCACCTTCCTCTTTCTCCTCCTGAGCGATGTCAGCGACGATATCGTCTATGGTGTCGGGGACGGTGTTGCACTGTTCTCCCTGCAGATTGCATGAACAAGGTTTAACATCACAGCCCCTGATAAGATCCACCATTTGCCATCCGATCCCTATCGCACTAAGCCTAGTGCAAAAAAATGAATCTCCGGGGGCAAATGATTGTAAACTAGCTGGCGAGAGGCAATCCCACGCTTTTCCCTTCTCAAAAGCCCTGAGATGAGATTCTTCCCAGCTGTGAGATAGAGATGAAACATCTGGTGTGGAATATTAAAATTTTTCGATCATTCCAGGTTGCACAATGGAATATTTCACGTTTTGTGATTCTAAACACTTTCATCTGAAGGATAACAGATGCTCGGCGAACTTGAATGTTAGTCCTCACGTGCTTTCGCAAGCATTTGTTTTATTTTAGCGAATGGGGCTTTTTTTTGCACAGCGATACTGGGTCGGACTCTAAATTAAACAACACAGCTGTTTGCACTAAATGTTAAAACAAAGTGTTCCTTTTACCCACAGAATGCAGAATAGACGTTAATGTGTGCCCAATTAAAATGACATAACATTTATGTAATTGAATTTTTATGAGCGTTTTTAGGTATATGATCTTAACAGATTTTCATTTAATAAGGAAACATCAATGCTCCATTGACAGAATACTAACAAAAATAATAAAAAATAAAACTAGACTTAACTAAACTAAATTTGAAAATAAACTAAATTAAAGGTTGTCAAATGTAGTCTTTGCATTAATCCAAACTGATACTCATGTTTACCAATATTCTTATTATTTCCAACCTGTTGGAGATATTTTGAAGAATGTCGGAAACCAATAAATAAACTTGCATTAGTTTTGTGTTTATACTGTAAAAGTGAATAGGTAGCACAGTTGCAACATTTTTCAAAATATTTTTGACTTTGTCTCCAGCAGAATACAGGAGAAGATATTTTTATTTTACGATTAGGTTTTGTGTTCATACTGAAAGGTAAATGGGTAGAGCCGTTCTTCAAAATACCTTTTATGTATTCTGCAGAAGAAAGTCGAACAGGTTTGAAATGACAAGAACAGGAACACATCCTCTAAAAAAAAAAATCACCTTTCTTGCAATCCTCTCCACCACGACTCGGGCCAAAGGTGAGATGGGGCCACCAGATGGGTCGTAAAAGGGGCTCTGTGGATGATCCAGACTGGTGAGGGGCCGGATACGCTCCTGGGGATAGCTGGGTTTATTGGGAGACTAAAATACATACAGACATAAAGTAGAGATGGAGAGAGAAAAAAGAGAGAGACAGAGAGAGAGATAATAAGAGGAGGTGTATGTGACTTTTCAATGCCATCTGTTAGAGCTCCCACCTTTCATCTCCATGTGAATCATTTATTCACTTTCCCTTTATGAGTGATTTATTGCTGTGTTTTCTGCCTGTGTGTTTTGAAAGTCACCTGACACTTACCCGTGTTCCACTCGGATACCCTCAGAGAAAACAAATGCCAACTGCTGCACCAACTGTTTGGATAAACTATGTTCAACTTCTAAAGCTTTCAAGAACTCATTAACGTGTGACTGGGCCATCTTGTGCCAGCAGGGGGCATCGGGTGGCACTATTTTTCCACTTCAGCATTGTGGATGTTTATCTTTGCTTGAAACTGTTTAGTTTGGAAGGCTCTTGTGTAAATATGAAGATGCTACACACACTACAGCGAGGGAAGAATATTTGCATCTATCTTTATTAAGTTAAGTGCACGCTTGGAGATAAAGAAAATATTCAAGATGACAAAAATCTTTGGTCAAAGTGTCCAGATGGAAACTTCATTAAGTAAAAATTCTTAAAAATTTTTTGCAAATATATGAATCTAATAAAAAGCTTACAGTACTATGTTTTGGAATGTTATGATGTCATCCGTCTGTGAAAGCTGACCTCATATGTGACCCCGTTGTCAGTCCCGGCGTCCCAGGGCACCAGGTCCTTCGCCAGTTTCTGAACCCATCCGCAGTCTCTGGTGCAGAGGTCCTCACCAGACAATCCCACATTCCAGTCGGGACTTGGGCCCAGCATTGTCAAGAATGACATGAGATGACGGGATCGGTCCACCGAGAACTCTGCAGAGGGGGCAGCCCGCCTGAGGGAGGAAGAGTAAACGTCTTAAGATGTTTAAGAGACACTTTAAATGAATAAAAATGGAAAATATGTCAAGCAAAAATGTGTCAAGCATCTCTAAGCCTAAACCAATATCTAAATGGAATAGTTCTATTGACGGTCAAAAACCTTCGTGCAAATATATTTCTCTGTGTCCATCAGAACAAATTCTATATACACAGATTTGGAAAGTGAGTATGATGATATGAAAAGCATGACATCTTTTTTATTTTTGTGTGAACTTTCTCTTTAAATGATAAGCATTTGTTCTGCACTTGCCCGACCTAAGTGATGTCATCCTAAATGAAAGTCTTTGGATTTTAGAGAAGCATTCTTTGAAATAAAAGCGCACTCATAAAAAGGACCAAGCATTGATGTAAACAGCGTTTTAAATAAACTCACATCCAACCATTTACAAGAATTCTTATTTTATGTCTTAAGGATCAATTCTGTGCCTCTGTGCAGATGGTAACTAATTGAAGTAATTGCTTTGATAACAAACCATCACCAAACCAACTGTTGCCATTCGAGCAGAGGAGCCTGAGAGAATAAAAAACATTACTGCTCGGATCTATTGATTAACGCATATTAAATATTCATGAAACCGGTACCCGATGACTCTCACGGCCTACACTTAAAGATCAGAAAAGAGAAGCAACACATTCCCAACAGATTAAGCTCATCATTTTGTATCCAAAATCAAGAGCGGTGCTCGCTAAAAATTATAACACTGATTAAAAATGAATTGTGTGTGATGATAGCGTACGTTGTTTATTTATAAACGCTATCTGAGTTGTTTTAGCCGCTGCAACAATTATGCAAATCTGTCAACAGCGCAAACACGGACTAAAATTCATTTTAATGTTATTTGCATGAGACTACCTCGCAACACCTTGTTGGGACATTAAAGAGTTTATCTAAATTTTCTACTTGAGAAATGTATCTGTGGTTTCGTGTCCATATAATGGAAGATAATGGGGACCAACGGATACTGACATTCTTCAAAATATCTTTTTGTGTTCTGCAGGAAACAGAAAGTGTGGAGGTTTGGCTATCCATGTACACTATACTTTAAATTGATTTTTATAATGTTGACTCACTTGTATTTGCATAAGCCCAACTTTAAACCAAAGCGACCTCTTTAAGTTTTAGTAAAGCAATATGTAATGGATAAAGAAATGAATGCTTATATATTTGACTTCAGGTTTGAAATAATTAGCTTCCGCCATACCTTCGCCTTTTCAGGGGGTAAATTGATTGTGGTAATTGTCAATCTGATGTTAAAATAGGTCAAGTGAATGTCCTGATGTATTGGAGCTAGAGGGAGGCCATTAACCTCAATCGCAGAAACGCTACGGGGAGAATGCTTTTCTCATCGAAAAACAAACAAAACCCTTGCTAAACAAAAGCGCACCTAAAATATTAACCGCCTCATTAGTAAGTGGGAAAAAAATACATCGACATGCCCAGCAGGTACTGAAGACAATTTGATTCTAACATGGCTCTTTTTGTTTACCATTATATAATGATCACCCAGGTGAGAGCAGACTATAAAAATGTTGTGCATGAGAAATAATATTATCTGAATGTATGATGGGTTTATCAAAGGAATTTTATATACTAGTTCTAATAAGAAGGATGGAGATTTCCCAATTTCTTTTCTAATTTTAAACATTATATCTATATAATCCATGCTCGTCTTCTTCTGATATTCTGAACACTTAATTATCAACCATTCATTTTATCTTGACTTCAGTCCTTAACTTGGCAATCCTCACTCAATATTAAAGAAAATTAGGTTATACTTCCCAAAATGTCCTTTGTATAATGTACAAGTATGATTTTTGAAAACGTATTAATACACATTTGGACTGAAAAATTAAATGTTTTTATTGTGGTGTTGCTATAGTTTTTATGATTTAATTTTATATTAGTATGTTGATGTAATCACAATAAGAAAATCTTTCTCTCAATTTTAAAAATGATGTCAATTGTTTGTGTGGTTGTAATGGTTTGATATTTTGTTACATAAAGCAAAGACATCCACTCAATCTTCTATGAAATGATGTAAATAAAAACAATAAAAACAAAAATAAAAAGAGTTGCATTTTCTCAAAGTATATACTTCACCTGCATGTATGGTGAACATCAGTTTGCATTCCCAATGGGGATCAAACCTTACATTGAAATAATATAGCAGTAGAGCTACTTACATATTAAGAGGTTGCCAGGCAGGCCATTGGGCTTTCGTTTTAATGACCGTCATGACATCATCACCCTGAGAAAATCAGAGACAAACAAAAAGAGTTTCAGAGATGTATTTTATTATATTTGTATATATCTTTCCGCTTAATGTTATCTTTGCTACTTTAAAATTTATAATTTTTCTCTAAACCTTTGAAATGGTGTTAAAGAATTCTTATATCTCTTTTTCAATCGTTTGATTATTTATGCACCATTTTTTTGATTTCACATCTTAATCCAACAAAGAGAATCCAAACATATTTTGAGGCTAGAAATATATCAAGGAAGGAAGGAAGGAAAAGAGGAGCAATTGTAGACAGACAGACTTATTCATCAGGATATGCCGTGGGCTTGAACTGCCGTGATGGCAACACGAGATTAAAAGCTTAAAGAAGTGCTTGATAATGTGTTCACACATTCAGACAAGCTGAAAAACTGGCACACCTGTTACAGCTGACAGCGTCGAGTATGATAATAATGGAGCGGTGTATATATTCATTATATGTCCCTCAATTATGATAATGTACTTTATGTGAATACTTGATTTTAAATCTAATGTATGCTCCCAGGACTGGAAAGTCAAGGGCAAATTTCACTAAGTGTGCCATTTGTCCCAAGTGACCATTAAGTGTAACATTTTGATTGGCTACTTGTATTGTATTTATATTCATCCATCCTATTAGCAGAGAAAAACAGGCATGAGGGGACATTTGAAGGATTCTGACATTTTACTGAATATTATGAGCAGAAGAGGAGGGGATTAGGTCTGGAGACAGCACAGAGATTCAGTTAAACAAACAAACCAACACAGCTCAATATGACTGTAAAGGCACTAACAACCCAACAAATGTCAGGTTTGCATATTTTCAGATTTTCAATTTTTTTTTAATATATTATTAAAGTACATTTGCACAACACCCGGAAATTAATTAATCAGAAAATCTACGAACTTTATAAAAAATCTGAAACTGTATAAAAATGTTTTTCTTAATTTAAAAAATAATTATAAGGGTACTCGACACATATCCTGTAGATGTGACAGCAAGAATGGTGAAAATCAAAATGCATGCTATTCTATATAAAATATTAACATTAATAATAAAAAGCATATGATAAATAGTTTGTTAATTTATTTTTAAAACATAAATATCAATCATAAAAAGTATACGATTAACAGTTTGTTTGAAGATAAATGTCTGTCATGCTATTTTGTTTCGTTTAAATATAAATATGAATCATAAAAAGTATATGATTAATAGAATGTTTAAAGAATAATTTCTCATTATCTTATTTAATATAAATATTCATAAAAGTATACGATTAGTTTCTGTAAAGATAACCCTCATATACTATTTTATTTTTTTAAATATAAATGTTAATAATATAAATATATGGGTGATAGCTGGCTTTCTATACATTTGTTGTCACATCATAGTAAAGTGTATTTGCCAACTAAACAAAATTCATTCTTCTAGACGTGTAAAACTAACATTTTCCTTTGTACCTTTAATGTTGCTTAAAATCTATAATTGTAACCTTTGTTAATAAATACACAATTAAGCATAACCGAGAAATAAAATTTATAAAATGAAAATTAACATTTGTTGCTTCCACCAGCAAATGAACCAAAATAATAACAGCACACATTTGTAAAATTACATTTAAAACTACTAAACTTTCTGTTCCAGGGATTTTTGTCAAACCAAACTCTGTCATCAAAAGATACTAGAGTAAGTTTCCTGACTCTTCAATCTATAACATACAATAAGGCAGCATCGCACAATGACGGCTGTTGAAAAATTAACATGGTGGTGGCGAACGCTTTTTGATGAGGAGCTAAGTGAGAAAAAGGAAATGTGATCACAATGTGCTGCCAAATATCAAACAGACAACCAAAGTGAGTTTGAACATTCTTAATGGCTTGCATGAATGGCATAAAGTCAAAGAATCAACCTTAAGTCTGTACTTCAAACTCAGTTAACATTAAAGATCAAGTAAGTAAATGTCAGCTTTTTCCTAGAAATAGCACACACATGTCATGTGACTTAACAGAGACATATTGTTGGGAGAGACATTGTTCTACATCCGTCTACGCGTGCAACATTAAAACCGATTTTCTACAGAAATTGGATAACAGGTTGTACCGAACAAAGATCTCCGAAAGTAGGACTTAAGCCCCAATCCGGTCATCGGACTTAATTCCGGTGTTGTTGGCATTTGCGTGAGGAACGCACAGCTGTCTTGCCGTAATAAAGCAATTAATCTGCTAATTGGCCAAATTGATGAATATGTTTCGCAGAGGCAGATGGTCTCGCACATGCTCGAGGATGTTAATTTATGGTCCACCTCGACTGCGATGCAAGCCCGGCCTTAAGTTTCCGAAAAGAAATTCAACCCCAAGACGGATGATTGCACCTACTTTCGATTCTGGGGCTTCATCAAATACACTTAGGAAGACAACATGGGAGTGGAATTTTTTAGCAAATTCCTTTCAAACTAGAAACCGAAGGACAAAAACAGTCCAGCGGTTTGATCCTAACCATCAATTGTGGTGGAAATAATAATACGCGGACCAGACACTCAGACAAAATACGCCTGAAACGCTTTGACCTCCTTGAGGGTTTGAAGAAGGGATGTACCCTAGGAGACTGGAGAGACATTTTGTTCATGGCTGACTGGCAATTTTTTAACCTTTGAGAGATTCGGCAGCTCTCTGAAGGCTTTTCTAAAGAACACGTCTGAATCAGTTTCAACTTTTATCACCTTCAGTCAAGTGCACTTTTGAGGTGCGGGTCACAAACTGACTCTCGGTTTTTTGAATGTTTTATTCCCGTACGTGTTACTTGCATCTGGCCATGCGGTGTGTGTATACAGATGCCTGGGGGTTCTGCTTTATGAATGCTAACGACAATTCTGTTTATTTTCAATGGTTTAACAAACAGTTAAAAATACAATCCATCATCCTTTTCAACCTGAAATCGTTATAAACTTTTAGAATGTCAGTAACCGAATAAGATGGTGCCCATTGATTAAAATCCAATGAAAGTTTATGGTCCTTGTTGTTGTGTGGTTGCAAACATTCTTCAAAATATCTTCCTGTGTGTTCTGCTGAAGAAAAAAGCCATACAGATTTGGAAAGGAATGATGGTGAATGTTCTTTTTCACAAATTTATGGACAGACAGACGGTGGTCACTTTGATCTGTCACTATATTTGCTGTCTCATAACATCAACTTTGTGAAATCTCCACAATGATAAAGCAATACAACAAAGGCTGGTGCAAATGACAAATGATGACTTTCATATAAGCTTTCTCACACAGACACGCACACGGACACGGACACGCACACGGACACGGACACACACACAGAGATTGTGCTCATAGGCCATCCAAGCTGTGCTGAAAATGTAAACTATGTCACTCCAGGTCCCTGGTTGCCGTTTCTAAATATCTGGTTTTACACTTCACAGACCAGCGCACCAAACTGACCCCGACCAAACCGCTGGAGGAACTCACTGAGCCAGAGGAGAAAAACAACAAAGGATGACAGAAAAAGAAGTGTGACCGCTGAGAACACACAGGGTCTCGGAGAGGGGCTGTCGGATCCTGAAAGGACTGCAAGAGAGAAAAGCTTCGGGGAAGGTCACATACACCTTTCTATTTCTGCAGGCTTCAAAAGACTTATTCAAACACATAGTCTGATTGACACACAACTCATCTGGTACACCCGTCCAAATAGACTCAATAACTTTAGTATAAATTTTGTCCAAACTGAATATAAAGCTGAATATTATAGACTTAAATTATACAATTGATTGTTCAGCAGTTTGTTTTACAAAGATCCAAATCTGACTTATCAAATATCTTCATATATGTTTGGCACATAAAAAAGTTAAATGGATTGTATCAACTAGAGTGTTAGTAATTGATGACAACAGTTTCATTTTTCGTTGAAGCATTCCTTTAAGTGCCTTTAAGCAGTTTCTAACAATCTAAAGTTCTACAACACTCTCCTTTTTTCAATCTCTTTCGGAATCACGTCTCCTTGTCACCCAATAACCTCGAACGTAACCCCTCTCAGAATAATCTTTCAGGATTCCTGATGCATTACTGGGCTTTTGTGTTGCCATTTAGTTTGGGGCCGTCTGTAATCTTGACCTTGTCCGAACCATTGTGCACCTTGCAGCCCGTGACGGTTCCCGCAGGATGTGTCCGTCAGCGCCCACCGTAGCGGGTTGTAATTGAGTTGTGCTGAGAGAGGTTTCAGCGCTAACTCAGTATCAAGGATTCAGCGGGTGGTCACGTCATATATTATTATGTATGACCTGACATAGTTTCAAGCCTAAAGCGTTTTTTTTAGAGCACTATTTCTTTGTGTAAAATATGATGTTTGATACTTCAACTGTGTCTATAAAAGAATAATTTAGAGGTCAAACATTTAATTCTGATGTTTGCCATTATAAGGGAATATTTTAAGAAGATACAACGGTTTTGCTTTACACTTCTATTGTCTAGACACAAATCCAATGCAAGTCAATACTACTACAATGGTTGGGTTTACAACATTTTCAAAAATGTATGATTTTCTTCGGCATAACAAAAGAGAAGATATTTTGAAGAATATTGGTAACCACACAATAGTTGTGCCTTCTCACTTCTATTGTATGTACACAGAGCCAATGCAAGTCAATGACACAAAGATTGTTGGATTACCAACATTCTTCACAATATTTGACTTTCTTTACATAACATAAAAATGATATTTTGAAGAATGTTGGCAACCACACACTAGTTGTGCCTTTGTTACAGACCCAAAGTAATTCATCGATACCACCATTGTTGGAACCATTCTTCAGCAGCCTAAAATGATACTTGAGACTATCTTGCTGTTATTGATTATTATAAAATTTCGTTTTAGACAAAATGTTCTTGCTTCGTCTCAGTGGTGTTTTAGTTACAAAGTACTGTACCCCTTTCCAACCCGCCATTTCTCTACTGAATATTTGAGTTCAAACCCGTAACAAACAGAAACAATACCAGCACAACATTTACATCCAGGTGAAGACACAATTAATAATTCTGACATGAAAGCGATACAGAGCAACACACCAATAATTCAGATCAAACGGATGAAAACAAAGCTAGATGGTGCCTTTTTATCAAGCTGGAGATTGCAACATCAAAAGAGCTCATCATTTCATCCGGGGTTGGGAGGCCTTTGTTGCTGCGTTTACAGTGGAAGAGCGCTTGACTGTTTATGGTAATATAGCTCAAATGCAAAGAGGAATCTGAGCTAATAATAACCAACTCTTACTGGAGCCTCATCCAAGCTTTAATGTAATCCCTGGAAATGGCAGACAGGGGGGAATGAGATAACATTCAGCCTTTCTCTCTCGTACTGTATGAGGACTGCCTTATGGATTTCTGTCAAATCTGCAGCAGCTCCAAATTAAGAAAATGGGGTAATTATATAACAAACCTTCTTAAATAACTAGAATTGTTCATTATTAATAAAATTTAAATATGACATAAGATGTTGTATATTAAAGTCAACTGATAGACAATAATATTTAATTTCTTTATATATACATAACGTGGTACACATTTAATGTGAGTTGGAGATCTGGAAATCGAACCTATGAACCAGATGCTGCTTACACCTATTGAGTCACAGCAACTGTCAACAGTCATCACAAGAAAGTGATTCTTTAACAATCTAATTCAGAACTGCAAATGTCACAAACTGACAACCCTAACGATAACATTTCATTTGAAAGCTTCTATATACAATTCTCACGTATATTGTTTATAACTATGATTACATGCGTCACAATTATTCGCAGAAATGAGCTTTGACACATGCCAGAGTTACACTTTTGCATTGCCAGGTCTAAGCATTTTCCATGAAATGTGGATACGATTACTACTTTATATTGTTTTTGAGAAATACTCAAAATTTGTCTAGGTAAAGGAGTCTAATACTTTGAGTTTGTTCTTTGCTATAGGGCCATTGGGTAATTTTGATGAAGCAAATCTGGCAACCCTGTTTGGTGACCTCTGTCTCTAAATCAGCTCTTTGCTAGATGTAAAAATGGGTCCAGGTGAATATCCTGTATCAGTTTACTTATGATTTTTTAATTTGACATTGATCAAATCTTTTTTATTGTCAAAGTGTATATTTTTTTTGAAGTTTTTCATTTTTATGAGATTTGAAGCTATAGCTATGGTGTTATTCAGCTTATTGACCTTCAGGAATACTTAAGAAACAAATTTGACTCTTTATCTTAGATGAATAATTACCACTTTTTTATTCAGCGATTTAAGCAGAAAACATTTTTTGGGTAATTAGACAATTTTCTAGTTCACTGACATCGACTGAGATTGATTAGGCCCATTTGTGTAATTGCCTGTAATCATTTGTTAAGTGTTTATTGAACTTTTCATTCATCCAGTTTTTTTTGTGCTGGATTTTTATCAAACCATCAACTGACATAAGAAAAAACAACAAGCCAAACTCTTATTCTCAGATTTTTCTCCCGAGACCGCAGCAATCCCACACCACTGGGTCTCCTCTGGAGTTCTAAAAGAGACTCCAATCACATAAGAGTCTCTTCATAGATCTCTAAACAAAACAAGGAGTCAAAATTGCGTCAAAATCTTCTAAAATCTCTACAAACTCTAAAAACTTTACAAGGGCAACATGAAAGCAAAAATGTCTTCCATGCTTTCATCAAGTAAAAAAAATCATGGCATTATGATGTTTTGACCATGCCATACATTAGAAAAACGTTAAGTGTTAAAACCCATTTCTGTCTATATAATTTGGGGTCACTGATTCTACAAATGGCTTTTGTGTAAGTAACGAGATACGAAGCACCAAAGCTTTTTGCGATTCTATTTGTATTCAGATCACACACTTTAAACACAACTTGAACTTCAAAACTATTCAGCCCACTTTTATTTGTGTTGTCGTACAAATTCATTCTCAACATATTGGTAATTAAACAAAACACTGTGATAATATGTTTAGGGGGCCGATGGAGCTCGGATTGACTCCGCAACAGCAAATCCACTGTCATCTGTTCTCTCAATTACACCTTATTATGAACCCAAGACACAAAAGTGTGTATCACTTAAATTCCAGCCACTGTTCCAACATCAGCTCTTGTACTTTGACTCAATCCAATTAGACAAACAAAAATGGGAATGGCGACAGATTCTACTATGTAGCTTAGCAACGGCAGCCTTGGCTCTCATTTACGCAATGGAAAGTTCAAGACCAGGTGGCAGGAATTCAGACATCTACCCCCCTTGCTAATTGGGCAGCTGCCACCTACAAATCCTTACACTTTTTGAAGGTTTTTTGTGTTATGTAACACCAGGTCAAGGTGTTACACAACATAATTGGTCTATTAGGCACTGGAACATATTTTAGGCTTACACTCATTATGCTACTATGTGTTTTGTGCCCGTCTGCCTGCATCCACAAGAGGAGGTATCTGGCAAAGTGCATTTGACAAATCACTTACGGCCAAACCGTATTCTTCAATATCACCGTGCAGGAGAACCGCCAATGAAAAGGTGAAACGAAATGAGTCGACTTTTCTCAGTGGTCTGTAATTTGTTTCTTACCTCCTGCCAGTGAAGAAAACAAATCTGCTTGGCATGAAAATCGACCTGCTGACCTGAGCAAGCTTGAGGATCTACAACATTGTTTTTTAGATTGGCATCCGAAACATTAAAAGACCCTAGAGAGTTCATGTTATTTTGATTTGGACATGGATAAGGTGGATGGAGACTAGGTGTACTCAACGTTCTGCATATCAACACATGCAGTACTTTTAAATTCTTCAAAAAACACTGTAAAAATATAAAATGTGGCTTTGTAAATATCACAAAAATACACAGTTAACTTCACTTAATAAAATCTTTAAAAAAAACTTTACATACATTTTTTGTAGAAAAATATACATATACAATATACAAAATATAAATACTTATTATTTTAAAGAAATTAACTTTTAGGTATAATTATTTTTTCATAAATACATGTATATTTGTAATATACACCTAATAGTTCTAATTATTATAGAAATATTTTATCCGATTTACTTTTTTTACAATTAAAGCAGAATATTTCAAAGCTTTCAAATGTACTCTTTTTTTAAGTGTTACTTGTCTCATGTAAAAACACAGTACATATTTATTTTTATTTTTTTTAAAAGGAGTGTTACTACAAAGTCAAAGTTTGTTAGATTCCAAAATCCATCTTTCAGAAACCTGTACAGAGGGCCAAAAAATCACTTAATTTAATGGATCACTGGTATCCAGATTAGCCTTCTTTCTAACCATATTAAAAAAGCCTTAATTGCATATTCTCTTGGAATAAACCCTGTGTGTGGATGAAATTAACTGTAAAGAACATTTGCTCCTGGTCCAGGTCTACTTTTGTCATTCTAACTTAGGGAGCTTTTGGCAGCTTAGTTCTGCACAAAAAAACTAAACCAAACCTAAAAACGTACGGTCCAAAGGTCATTAAACCTTTCCACTGAAATATGCATTTATCAACATTTGGTATTCGCTTAAGGGACAAGCGAAGAAGGTACAGCTTGCATTTCTATTGCAAACGCATTAGCAGTACTTTCAGACGTGGCACTTTGCACCTCCATGGCTTCCCAGCTCCATACAGATGCAAATAACCTTTTCTTCTGTATTGTGCGCTACCCAAGCCATCTCACTGTAATTATCTTTTCTTCCACGCATTACACATCTAAACTCGGCTAATAGGAAGTGACACATGAGGTAACCGAGTCAAGTAATTAAGATGGAGGATTAATGAAAGACCTGGTGAACCCCCTGGCCCCACCAAAAATGTCAGAAGCTGAGGACAATGAATCCCTGACACTGAGATGTTACCTACTGAATGTATCCGGTAAACAGAAACATTTTCATACTTCACATGAGTCAATAAAATATAAATATAAACGGATGTAAGTATGCATTACACGTAGCTATAACTATAGCCAGACCAGTAAACCAACGCAGACCAGAAGTTAACTTTCGGTCATGCCTGCATGTCAAACGAAATCGTCTATAGGCGGTCAAGCCAAAATCTGCAGGTGAAATGTAATGGATATACACAATACAACAAGGATTCAAACAACAAAACAAGGCCAGAATAATTCAAAGATAAAAGCAGGCATGCGAAACAGTGGCAAGGCTTTTTCAAGACCTTGTTTTTTGTTTAAGAGATTCAACAAAGTTTGTTCATGACAAGAATGTTCATGATAGGATAAAACAGATCTAACTTTGTATATGTGCTACTGTCACGGTATTATAAGTAAAAAGTAAAGAATTAATAATAATAATAAATACAGCCACGACTCTTTACATATACTGGAATAAATTCAATCAAGCAATAAATGACAACAATCAAGAATGTGGAAACTCATTTAAACCGTTGTCAGCGTTCATATCCTAAAGCACTAGTCTTTAATTTTCAATGTGTGTTTTTGCATATCATTCGTAATTTGTTTTTCCTTGAATAATAACAGATTGGTACCTCCTGCTTCAAAAAGCCAGCCATGCTTTACGTTCAATATAATGATTAAAGAAATGAATTAAAAGAAAGGCTTTAATGGGAGAAACGATTGCTAATTCATGCGGCAAAGTATCGATTGGGTACGTGTTGAACCTGGGGGCGATTATTTCGCTTCTCACCGTTTTACAAACAACAGGTGTGTGCCACTGAGATCTTCCGTCATTTGGGGGTTGAGCTAAAGGTTATTAAAATGAACGTTTAACACTTGCATGCATTTTTATAAATCGCCCTCAGGGTTGTGCGATGAATATTTATGCTTTTAATCTGGTTAGGGAAGCAATCCCTCGTCACATAACAGGCATGCAGATCAGGTTAGCACGTTGCTTAACTTTAGATGCTTTGAGGATATTTTATTTTCAGGCCAGGAAATATCCCCCAGATTACAGTGGATGATCGTAATTCTGACCAAATGCACGTGTTAAACACCAACGCATAACTATAACTGTTATATATTCTTTGTAGGAGACCTATCATATAGACCTAAAGAGAAATGCGTTACTGAGGCCATTAACAATTTTTCAGGATTTACTGGGGACCAAACCTGAAAAGCACCTAAATCAAATGTACATATATGCACAACCCCCCCCCCCCATTCACTTTTGGACACTTATGTAGAAAATTGCATTGTGCATAAAAAACGGACTACTGGATTAACAAATTAGAAACCCAATTGAAAACATTCTGGAAATATCTTGATCTAGTGGCATAACTTAGAAATGAAATCGGATGTACGTAAAACTAAACATAAAACAGAACAGAGATGAAGGCGAATCTAGAACACATCAAATCCATAAGCCAAGGTGTACACAAAATGACTGCTTATAATATCCATAAAAAATTTCATCACAAAATTTCATCATTATACCAAAATACACAATGACAGAATATCAAAGAACTGTAATGACTCAAATTTTCAGGACACTACTGTTCCACTGAAACACCCTAAAACCATCTGACGGCCCCAGGAAAACCTGTTTCTAAAACATGCATATTTTATCTCTTGTGCTTTTCTAGACAGGTTGAATAAAGATCAGCGATGGACCTCCTGACCTGACAGATGTGCCAGTTTGACATCCCGGCACAAACCCGGCCGCCTGGGTCCCACCTGAACCTTGATCTAAAATTGAATCCAACTACAAAGTGAACGTGTGCGTGTTATCAAAGTCTCTGAAATTCACACAAAGTAAGAGGCAGCCAGACTGAGCCATCTCTGCAAATATTTCAGTTTGGGTAATCGATTTCATTTGCACATCATGCGGAGTCATTTCGATTTTTTATTTAGACTGTCACACTCGATTTAGCTGCAATGCACTTTTATGTGCTCCTCCTTCAATCTGAAGTGTTACTGAACGGTTTAAATGTCTATACGTCGTCTCCAGTTATTTAATTTCAGAACATTTTTCATTTACCGGCTATTTGTACCAGCAATCTTTTTTTTGGCATCTATCCTGGATTTTCCGCAGAAAAGTGCCCGCCCATCCTATCCATTAAGCTCAGCGTCGCCTTCAAAACAGTACAAATGAAAGATTTTAACAATTTTCTCAATGGTGATACACTTTTACAGGGTGAAAGTTTGTCAACCCCGTCCTGTCACCCGCACCCCCCTGTTTTCTATGGAAACCGTGGCCAGTCATCTTCCATCTGACAGGCCGCAGTGGGACTATTAGGGGCAGAACTGCGAGTTTCTGTAAGCAGTCAAAAAGTGCTGAAAGTCGGATATGTTCAACGCTGCTTACACTGACAAAAAGGGAATGTGTTGGCATAAGAAGTGTATAAAGAAATTCGGATTCAAATTTTTATTTTATCGACGTGTATGAATCTGAATATAATGAAGTGCCAACTTATTTCTCAAAATGTTTTTGATAGAAATGCGTTTAAAGTGATAGTTAACAATAAATAAAACTGCTGTCATCGTTCACTCCAGGTATGACTTAACCATCAGAATAATACAAAAGAAGGTACTGTTTTTGAAGAATGCTGGCAACCAAACAACACTGGTCCCCGTTGACTTCCATTGTATTGACACAAAACCGCTGATAAATGTGTCAAAATATATTTTCTTGTACTCCAGAACAAAGACTCATTTATGGTTTTAAACAATGTGACAGTTAATAAAATATGACAAAATATGGATTTCTTTCAACTACCCCCTTAAGTGAATTGCACTCTTAAAGTGATAGTTTATCCCAAAATAACATGTCATCATTTACTTATTTTCCAGACATTTCAAAGCTTAATGACTCTCTTCTGTAGATTCCAAGAAGATACTTGGAAGAATGTTGGTTATCAAACAACATTGATCCCCATTGACTTACACTATACAGACATAAAACCTCATACACCTTTCGAAAAACATCTTATGTACTACAGAACAAAGACTATAGGTTTTCAAAAATTTGAGGGTAAATAAATGACAAAAATGTTCTTTTGGGGCAACTTTCCTCATAAATAAATTTTGTTATTTCATAACTTTTTCTTCCTCAGAATACAAAAGAATATATTTTTAAGAATTTTGGTAACAAGCCCCTTTTCACTTGCATTGATCCGTTTTGATAATAAAATATATATTTCTTCTGTGTTTACAAAGAGGAAAATAATACAGATTTTAAATGATAAGAGGGTGAGTAAACAACAACGGAATTTTAATTTGTATCATCACTTCAATATTGGATTAATGAATTTTTAATGAAGGGAAAAAGTCACACACCAGACTAATGATAAAGTACAATTAAATAAATAAATGGACATGCACAAGAAATTTGATTCATCTTTTTTTTATCAATATCAAAGGTATTGTACTTAAAAACCAAAGTATTCAGTTGACCCTTATTGCAAACCATCAAATGTGATGTCTAGATTTCATTTTCAAACTGTTTAAAAGTCGGTAACTGCAACATACGTCCAGCAGACAGATCATTCAAATGAGCATCAAATCTCCTGTCACGCACGCTAAAATCCTAACACTTTTCTTTTTTTAATGCCATTTGCGGTCTTTGCTGGCCTTTTGAGCATGCAGGCTTCTCAGCTGTCAGTCAGGCAGTGTGTGTGAGCTTTGGCCCGTCAGTTTGTTTTGTGCCCATTCTGACCCCCCCGAACGATACGTGTTCGGCAGGCCTCCCGATGCGCTACAGCAGAGCTCCACAAACCAAATTACGGAAGATTACTGTCAGCGGGCCCTTTCCTGCGGAGGTCTCATTTACATAAGGAAAACATGGCAGGGAAAAGAGGCCATTATTGACAACGGATTTATGAAGCATCCCTCATGAATTAAAGAAAGTGCGTTGCATAATGTGGCTTTATTGTGTTTGGTCCAGGAGTCGGGTTATGAAGACTGTACCGAGGGTGTCGGGTGCCATCTGAATCTTAACTAGCCATTCTTTTACGATCTTTTGTAGCTGGAAGTGAGAGGCCGACTTTTGTTTCTCTGGGGAATTAGCATTGTGGAATACCATGTGTGGTCACTGAATGCTGAAATATGTCCAGCTTGTCTTTTATATTCATCTATACACCGCAACTATGGCTCACAGCATGCTAATTTCTTCGGGAACAATGAGGAGTGTATTGTGGTCATTCACCGTAGCTCAAAGTCCAAGGCAAATGTAAAACGCCTACTTTTCAAGTTGTTGAAGAGAGGAAGTCTCTAATTGAAAGATGGCTTTGGTTGCAAGCCTAAGATTAAAAAGCAATAGATGTCTGCAATATGACATTAAAAATTAAAAGTAAAAAAAAAAAAGGAAAATTCTGCCGTCATTTCCTCATCCTTTTGTCATTTCAAACCTGTAGGAATTACTTTTCATGCAGAACACGAAGGAAAATATTTTGAAGATTGTTGGAAACTTATCAAAGGGGGTCAATTGCATTAGAACAATACCGTGAAGGGACATACAGAAAATGAGATCATTTAGCCCATTAAATAATATTATATTGCAGTTAAATAATAGAAATTTTAAACAATCCATTTATTGTTGGAGCTCAAAGGCTCTTAATGGCATAGTTATAAAAATATATTTTGAAGAATGTTGGTAATCAAATTTTGATCCCCATTAACTTCCATTGTATGGAAACAAAACATTACACACATTTCTTAAAATATCTTCTCTTACGTCAGAAGAAATACTTATATTTAGGTTTTAAACAATCCAGAGGTAAGTAAATTTTGACAGAATTTTATGCTTATAAGTGAAGTGCTCTCTAAAAGTGATCAAAAGAAAAAGACAAATTGAAATAAGTTATTTTGAAGAATGTTGGTAACCAAACAACATTGGTACCCATTGACTTTCATTTTATGGACACCTTTTAAAATATCTTCTCTAGTGTCATACAGAATAAAGCCTATGTAAAGATCTGTTGTGACAAATTAGACACAAATGCTTTACACAAGTTCAGACTCATCGATCCAATTGGTGAGCTGGGCATCTCTTAAAAATGTTTGTCCTAAATAATACTAAAAACAACACGCAGGCATAAACCAAATCATTGACTCATTCCTTTGAAATATTTTTTATTAACATTGCTAACCAAATAACAATGTTACTGATTGACTTCCATTGCATGGACACAAAACAGACACATTTTTCAAAATATATTTTCTTGTGTCCTAAATAATAGTTGAAATACCACAAAGCCATTTCAACCATAATAAAAATGTTACTTTAAAAGCCATGGAGTCTGTTGCCTTTGAAAATGAAGGCACAAACAGGGACTGAGAGCTTCGCAGTAATTTGCTTTGGAATGGAGAAATAGAGGTTGAGACAAAAGGGAAGGACACCATGATGGGCAGTCCTGCCTAATTTTCCTCAACAGGCCCCTTGACATGCTCTTTAGGCCCCCACGCACGGAATAACATACCAGCTCCAAAGCTATTTTATTCCTCTTCTATTAGTTCACCTGCCATCTTCATCGCTGCTTATTACAGTCGACAGTTGGACTTAATTATCGCCTACTAATAATGAACTGGAATCAGTCTCGGAAATCTCACACACTCGTTGTTCATTCACTCGCCCCACTGTCTGTTCTTTCATTTACACAGGAAATTAGTAAAGTCAAATTTCATCTGCACACGCGGCCACCATGAGCGGCGCACGGAACGGTTTCTTTCCAGAGCCCTGTCAAATAAACCACGAGACTGTATCTATGTAATACAAGCAATTTACAGCAGCACTGCTCCATTGACCTCGACATCCAGAGAGTGTCATTGTTAATTACACGTCCGCAAACTTCTCTTCTCTTTTACCTCGTGACACGCCGCGGCTTCTTATTGGAGAAAATAAAATTCCTAGAATTACCTGTCACGACCCAAATATCACACAGTGACAAAACTGTCAAGTCTGCTTTTTTGGCCTGTATTTCATGTTGTCTTTCGGGGGGAAGGGGGAGGCCGTGGTCGGCGGTTGTCAGAGAAGCCCTGACAAAAAGTGGGGGGGCTTGGGAGGAACAGCTGCCAGCCGTGGGCAAAAGCCCACCCCAAATGTGTTACATTCCATTTGGATCCCTGGGAATATGGGAATGCATGAGCTGGGCAATTCTGGACCACTGAGCTTACACGGAATAAAAATGCAATTACAGGAACAACAATTGAAACAATTTGAACAACAATTTGGATAAATCCGAAGATAAAAAAAGTAGACCATCACAATAATTGTCAATGTAATAACCCCAGAGACAGTTGTTTGGCCCTTAAGCCTTTTTATACTGTGAGCGTCCCCGACTTATTCATAAGTTTGTTCAGATTCCCACAAGCAACTTTAAACCCAATTCTTTTCCCTGTTTGGATGCAAAAAAAACATGACAGTTGAAAACAAATTCCGCAAACCTTCCTTCACCAGACTATTGCTCCAAAATAAGGTCTTCCTAAGTACTAAACGTCCATTAAAGTTGCTTTTACAGGGATTACAGAGGCACATCTGCTTTATCTACGCTGTGAAACATTTTCTAAACCTGACTGTCAGAAACGTCTTAGTCTTTATCTTCTTTTACAGCGCTAATGCCGGCTGGAACCGCCGGCAAAAAAAGCATTAGTTTTGTTTCTCGAACCCGTGGCATTCAAAGCCAAGCTGACAGGCAACTTGAAAGCTGCCAGTCGGCTGAAATCAGAAGATTGTCTCAGCTGCTTGTTTTCAAACGCCTGGCCCTCCGCCGGGCCAGGTCCGGATTTATCGGACAATGGGCTGTGCCGGCAGAAGCTTGGCCGGTGTGGAAAAATTCAGTGGCTGATGTCCAAAGCCTCAAAAGATTGGCTCACGGGTATTAGGCATTAGAAAATATTTCTGTTGTCATCACTAGCTTCACAGCTCGAGACTGAGAAAGGCCAACCTGCCTTTGTACGTTCCCTCCGGGCCTTTTTAACGCTAAACTGGTCTTTCACTGGATTGGACAGGACAGAAATGTGTTCCTAAATTGCACAAATAAGCACAAATGTGGGTTTAATAACAAGGATATGCAAAAATGACTCCAAGTATAGTTTCCATGGGGACCGACTTCATCCTTAATTGCTAGTTTTGAGTAGTGCAGCGCAAGAAATTTGTTGTTTTGTTGATGACCTCAGATGCTAATGAGGAACTAGAACTTATCTCAACTTAACACAATGTGCGTCTTTTAAAATCCAAGACGACTGTCATTAACACTCAAAAGAATGCAAATAAGGGAAATTAACAGGTGGAAAATTAAGTATTTTTATGAGAAATAAGATTGAAAAGAATTAATTAGTTTACGCTTTGTGTGTGGTTTTTACGATAATAAAGTACTGCCTCCAACCCCATAGCAATCAAAAACAAATCCGTTTGTAATGCAAGAAATAATAAAACCGAAAAGTATAAACGTTATGGTAAATAATATCTGTTTATCCAACTATAAGATTACTGGGGTGTGGGGCAAGAAGCGTGTTAATTTTTCTGAAGTCTGAAATCTTATAGAACTGATATAATGTAGCTAATAAATGTATGGTAAAAACCTAATAAAGGTCTAACATTTATTTAAAAAGATAACTGACATTTCCTCACCCTCTTGTGATTCCAAAACTCTATTTCTTTAACCACACGCAAAATATATTTTGAAGAATGTTACTAACCAAAAAACACTTCTATTGCATGGACGTAAAAGCAATGCAAGTGCTTAGCAACATTCTGAGACACAGATACTAATAGGTACTTGCAAATTGCAAATTGGCTCGGTCAACAAAACTCAACAATTGCAATCACTGCTGCATTCTTTAATTACAACACACATTTTAATTGTTATTGCTACATGGCCATAACAAACATCTACCTATACCGCATGATAAACATATGATTGGCGTATTTATCACACAAATCCAGAGCTCCCATACTGTTAGACATTTCAGTAACGTGCATCCCATTCCAGAAGCATTAAGCATCCCGTCTTCAAGGAAAGCTTAGTTCGGAAACCCGTTTCAATTTGCCTCATACTGTGCTTTTGATAAATAGCGGGATAAATATGTCATTACCGGCATGAGATAATAAGATTCATAATGACACAGATGGCACAACAAATGTTAGCAAACTCTTTGCCATTCTGTTTGCAGATGCATACCAAGTAAGCAGGGGCAAAAAACAGTAAGAGTACGAAGACATCATAACAACCAACCAACTGAAATATACTTCAACTATGTGGAGGTTCCTACTCTTCAATAAAAATGAAGATATATGCTAAAACCATAATTTGCTTGATAATCAAACATTCACAATATCTTAGTTTTTCGTTCTGTGTTAGAAACAGTGAATACAGAACTATGCAAAACAATGCTCTTCTCTTTTAGTAGAAGTGTTACTGAATTCACCTCCATTGAAATGTTCCTTATAGGCGGGTATTGGAACTAACCGTCTGACCTTCCTGGGAGAACATACAGACATCAAAGCCTGTTTTACGACACCTGTTACCATGACGTGTTCCTCATTAACTAACTGAAGCATTTTATATTGCTATTCTGAATTCAGTCTACCGGTCCAAGCGCAAAGGTGTCTGGAGGTGTGGACCGTCAGCTCAAGGTTAAAACTCACTGGGGGTTCTCTGGGAAACTGAAAACTGCATATTGAAATCACCATAAAAATGAGGAAAAGAGATGATTTGAGTTTCATGCACTGGCAATAAATACTAGACCAAGATTACATCTATATCCGTGTTCCAGCTAACAGCAAAGAAATGACAGCCCTTTGACTCTGGGAACTTTAAAAGTATCCTGAAAACCACTAAGCATGCAGTCGTAAACAAGATAACTACATAATTTATCACCGGCTCGATATTTCTGTTTAATGCAAAACGGTTTTATGTTAGCCATTATAAGTGTTGGGATTATTTTCCTATATTTAAGGTCAGACTTTGCACTTTCAATGAATTCTGGCAGCGCTGGAATGAACGCTGGTCCATACTTAAAGAAGAATGCTACAGGGCTTCTGTGCTGTGGTGTTGAATAAGTATGACTATGTTCTTTTCAAGTGTCACAATTGAGAATTCAGAGCCACATCGATGTGAAGAGAGTCAAAATTCTCAAATCTGTATTCGCACTGTTCGCTTCAGGCGCATACATGTAGTGGTTGCCAAATTTCGGCTAAAAATGGAGGTAATGAGGGATTAGAAAATAGCAATGAGTAATTTTATAGTTTCTATTTATAGTAAAATTATAGTTTCCAAATGGTATGGAAGGCCTTACATCTGGAACAATTATAACTTTTGGCTTGAATTTCAGCATGTCCATACTTACAACCGTACAGGTCTTAAGAAGCATTCATCTCAATAGTTTAATAATCATGTCAGGTTAAAGCAACCAACAGTATCGAAAACCAAGCTTGTGGAAAAAACCCTGCAAGCACAAAAGAACAGTAAAATAAATTTGACAAGATAGATACGACGAAGCAAAATCAATTTGGGACCTGATAGAGACTCGACAGCTTTGAGAATAAAAAAGCAGATGATAAAATGCTCTGTAAGCTGTCTGGCCATCTGTAATGTCTCTTGGTCTTAAAGATGTGTGTCTTGGAATGTTTTACAGTGAATAGATTTTTCATTACAGGACCTAAAGCATTTATGATTTTTTTTATTTGCTTGTTGAGCTGCGTTGGCCTTGATCAACAAACTTAGTTTCAATGTTAAACAAACAAATCTTGACAGCAATAACAAGCCCGAAGCACAAATCAATAGTTGTGTGTAAATTCATCAACTAGGCCCCAAGACAATCGAGAAAATTCAAAGGCTTTCTTGCAAAAAATAAATCTAATACAATGCGATGATCGTTCTTATTTGTAAGGTTGCGACGAGATCATATCTTTAAAATCCCCAATGTCAATGCAGAACGGAAGCATCAGAATTTTGTGCCAAGAGAATTTGAAGATGCTTCTTGTATATTAAAGCACTTCCGTGGTTCATTATTCAAGCCTTAAAACATTTTCCAAAACTATGGGCAACCTTGCACATCTATGGCTTGAACTGCTGAACCACATAATCAAATGAGCTTATGTGATTGGCTACTGGTTTTATGATCTTTAACAGATGGTGTTAAAAAAAACATTTCAGGTAAACTTCAGTTTTTGGAGAAAATTTTATCTGTACACCGTCTTGAATTTTAAAACAGCACATGAAAATATAAAACCTAAGCATAACTTCTCACAAAAGAGGAGCTTTAATTAAAGTTTGGTGTTTTTGGTCATTATAGCCCTACTAGGGTTCATCATGATCAAGGGCTTCACCTATGTCATCTCAAAAACAGCATGAAAGACCTTTTTAGCAGCCATATTTGCATGTGGGAAAGAAGAAAAGACTCTACGATTATCAATCTGAGATGCTTTAAGATTCATTGCAAATCTACTACCGGTGCATTGTGTAAAAGATAAATGGGAAGATGAGGGAAAGGATGTGAACCTCTCCCAGGTGACCTTTAAAATTTTCATGAAAGTACCCCGTCAGATCCGAACGCTGTATTAACTGTGAGTTATACTTCACACGCTTCCCTACAAAGCTGCTAAACGACTGGCCTCTCAGGCCCTGCTTCACAATGCCAGTGTGCCATTATAAACGTATCTTCCAAGTACTTAAAATTAATAATAATTTACAACAATGTGGAGATTGGCTGATAGTGACCGATGTTGGTCATTAAAATGCCGGACAGAACCTTGTTTCCCGAACTCTTAAGTGTTATTTCCGACACGCTTTTAGAAACAGGGTTGTCAGAATCAAATATAGAACTATCTAGAGAAGCGTATCTGAAATGTATTAAGCCTAATCCTTGTCAACAAAAAGCAATCTCCTGCACGACTTTTTCTTTGGACTTTATCTTCCGAATTAAAGTTGATCCCGGCATTTTATCCAGAGGGTCTACCTTTTGCCGGATCTCCTCCTCCATTTTGACAGGCGATCCGTATTCGGCAACCTGTTTGACTCCTTCGCTGGCGAAACCTCCGTATTCCCATAATGTGTAGCTCCTAGTGTGAGATGCACCGATAAGAGCCGACCAATGATTAGCACGTCCTTTGGGAGAGAAACAAGAGAGCTGAAAAAACATCTGCTAACTATACTGTGCAAGACACACTAAAGACTCTAAAGTTCAATCAAATTATTACCATTTATGTTTTCTGCAGAAGACAAAAGATATTTCGAAGAATGTTGTTAACTGAATTGCATTGGACTCCTTTGACTTCCATGGTATGGACACATAAGCAGAGTGACAAAATATCTTCTTTTCTATATGCACGTTTGTAATGACAGGTAGGATTAAGTTTTTCTAACTATCACAGCCTTTGTGTTGGACTGTCTATAACCCAGTGGATTTTCACTGCTACACCCATAATTAACCTGGTGTCCGCTGACCGCTGTATTAGCCAGGCCAAAAGTCCATTAGGAAAACATATAAATGCTCACCCATGCCTGTATATTGCTCATGTTTGTGGCGTATTAGAAGTTGAAATCCAAGCTGATACTGGACTCATATATTTTACAAATGTCTTACTTGGGTAGTCTTTAGGATGCACCTTCTCAGACCAGTTTCCATAGAAGGTGACTCTGTACTTTGCTGTTCCACAAGCGCAGCACTGTTGAACTGGTTTCTCCGTGGTTGCGACCGGATCTGTTGAGCAATTCGTCCACAAAACATTTTTTCCACATAACAAAGCACACGTGCACATGAACCTGCCTTCTGCACGCAACAACCACCCGAGTATTACGACATCTAAGAGATGGCATGCATAATCACAAGCATTTACAGCTCACAATTTATTCTTTAGAACAGATACATCAAAAGAGAAAAAGGCAGCAAAAAAGGGCGATGAACAAAAATAAAATAACACCAGACCGAGGAAAACTGATTCTGGAGATGTAAAAAATGTAATCACATGCACATGGGCATGCATGAGAGGATCCAGCTTTGAAATTACCTTTCTCACACAATCTTCGGGTAAGAGAGCCCTCATCTTGGAAGAAAATGATTCTTCTTTGCACAACACTGGCCCTGTAATAAAGACATTAAAACATTTATTTAACTTTTGTGCTTTTTAGATTTTTCTCTTATCCAGGGGTAAAAAAGCATGCTTTAAAGGACATTTTTACCATTATGACATGCAAAACTGAATTAACAATGAACTCCAATGCCTATTTTGAAGGGGAAATGCACCTTTAAATAAATTTATTTCATTATTTAGCCTCTTTCCTTACTTAGCCACCTCTTTGATTTTTTTCAAAGTCTAACTTCTTTGGAGTACAAAGTAAGATATTTTGATAAATGTCTGTCTTGGTTTGTGTCCATATAATCGAAGTTGATTGGATCCAATATTGTTTGGATCCCAACATTCTCCAAACTACACATGTATAACTTTCTTCCGAAGAACACAAAAGAAGATATTTGGAGAGGTGTTAGTAACCGAACAACACTGTCCCTCGTTGACCTCCACTGTATGAACAGAAAAACTGAGATATTTCTCATAATATCTTTGTAATGATATGAGGGTGAACTGTTTTGCCCATGTTGCTCCTAAGACTTTTGACTGATTGTGGTGGGCACAGGTGGCTTTATGACAGCTAATGCCCTCAAACAGGTGCTACTAATATAGAATCATGAGTGTAGCTGGACTATTAAAAAGCAAAATAAGAGGTCTTTGACAGTCATAAATCTGGATGATAAGCAAGTGTTCAAATACTTATTTGACACAGAAATTAAAAAATAAATTGATTAAAAATCATACAATCTGAGTTCCAGATTTTTCTTTTTACATTCTGCCTCTCACAGTGGAAATTCACCTATGCTGAAAATTCAAGACCCCTCCAAGGTTTCTAATTAGGAGAACTTGCTAAATCACAACGTCAAAAAATACTTATTGACCTCACTGTATTAATTTATATTTTTGTAATATACATCATTATTTTTTGTTCATTCTTATAGAATCTTTTTGTTAATCAGATTTATTTCATTCCTTCCATTTCCTTATTTTTTTTTACAAATCAAAGCTTTTAAATTCACTAATGTTTTATTATGTATGTAATCAGTTTCACGTAAAAACAGAGTAAAAGAAATTCTGAAAGTTAACAAATGATGACAATTTTTTTGTATTTGTGTGTACTGTACCACAGTCTGTGGTGCCAAATGCTTCAGCCTGAGAAAAATGTATACAATGTTAGCTTAACATAACCACACACATCATTCAGCTTATAGCTCATCAGGAACATATAGAGTATTGATAAACATCCACAGTTTGGCCTTGAATACAAAAACATCCATATGTTTTTAAAACAACTTCCAAAAGGAAGGAGAATACATTAAAAAAATGAAAAACCTAATCCAGCACCCACGAGACAAAACCACATTCAGCTCAGATCTACTTTTCTCAGACCCATGTGGTATTCCAAAGGTGAGCGTTGGTTCTTCATCCCCACATAGTCTGCTGTAAGTGATGGATATGATATATTGTTTGCTAGAGATGCTCATAATGCTAAGCCCTCCTGAGAGTAACATCAAATGCTGTGTGGGTGGCTTAAAGAGAAAACGGACGCTGGCCTTATCAAAATGGAGAAATGGAAGAAAGCTGTGTCTAAGTTATTTAAATTCCAAAAATTTGTGTGGAAAAACATGATGGATTTTTTGCTCAGATAGGTTGCTTGAAGTGCACCAAACCCAAACAAAGATCTATCTGTGACTTCTCAAGACTTCCCAAAGAGTCTGGCATGTGGTCAATGTGGGATTGATCATCTTAAGTAAACACTTCAATATAATTTCAATGCTTGAACATGTTGTCTGCTTTCTACAGCTGGATAAAAAACCTCCTGCTCAAAATAGTTTTCTCCAATTCTAGGTCTCCTTGACATTTCTTTAGAAAGGAGCTTGAGGGATTCTAGAAGTAATTGCACTCTTATTTGATTTTCATTAGACGCAATTGCCGGTTATGTTTTGGAGCCTGGGGCTTGGCAACGGGCCCAATGCTACGAGGTGCAACGTCTCCGCCGTTTTGACACACCAACCCTGAGTAGCACCACAGGAGAAGCAGATGTTCCTCAGTGCCACATTTGTCCCACAGAAATAACCTTTACAAATAAAATAGACAAGTAATATTTTCAGAAATTTACATTTGCACTTTCTTATTATCTGGATTCAGATCATATGAAGAATACAGTCAAATCCGTCAGTCCCAAAGTCCAAATTTGAACTCCAAATTGATTTATGTATACAGTGTAAATGAAGCCCGACCGACATTTGCAGATCTTCCAAATGTGAGGCAAGGCACATGAAACGGGAAAATATATGTATAGGAACGGCGCTGTACTACGCTGAAGGGCCCGAGAGAGAGACTTTCAGATGTCTTCGGTGCATCAAAGGCACTTAAAGTTGTTTATGACCTCAAAAAGTGTGGGAGAGAAATAAAGAAATGAAGACATCATGAAAGCATGAGGGGGTGGAGTGGGAACACTGATACCACAACACTGATAGATAATGCACACTTTGTTTAGCTCAGGACCATCATTGTGTTCTTCTGTGTGGACGTAAGGAACGCCGAAGTGGGAGGAAACTATTTGAGAGTTCAGAATATATAAAACCTTTAAAAGAATAATTCGACCACAACATTTTGATTCTTTACCAACCCTAATGTTGATCTATACCCACATGACTTTCTCTCTTCCGTGGAGGGCCAAAGGTGGATATTTGAATAGTTCATTTGTTTGTCATACAGTGGAAAGTTCTGATATGCCATAAGTCAAGTGGGCTACTTTTTTAAATAAACATTTTTCCATATCTAGACAGCTGCCGTCTGTATTCACTTTCATTATATGGAGAAGAGCTAGGACATTCTTCAGAAGTTCTCTTTTGGGATAAGAAGAGAATAGTGGTGATTAAAACTGCATAACCAGTGAACCGCAAGCGTATTTTAAAGAGACACCAGAAAATGAAAATTATCGTATTATTTTTTCCAAAACCGTATGATTTTTTTCTGCAAAACACAAAGAAGATATTTTGAAAAATGTTGGTAAGCAAACAACACTGGCCTTTACTAACTTACCTTTTTTAAATATTGTCTATATATGTTTTTTGTGATCCATAGAAGAAAAAGTCACATACGTATAGAATGACATGAGGGTAGGTTATTTGTATGTGTGTATGACATCCCATTAAAAGCCTGCTATATATATTTATATATATATTTATATTATATATTTTACATATATAAAAATAAATGACATATTTGTATTAATTTGTTTTATAGTTGAACTGCACAATCTTTACTTTCAGCCTCCTACCTATGACAGAAGCTCTCAATTCCGATCAATATAAAATTACAGACGATTGTTAATCAATCATCTTGTTTTGTTTGCATATTTTCATATCATAGCTTTTAGCTTATCAAAAGTGTTTTCTCTGTACAATATTTACCAAAAAGTGACGGATAAAACATCCTGGGTATAGAACCGCAGACAGTACATTGTCCTTTCCATTTATTCACCAATTTAACAACTCAGCACCAAAGATTCCCACCCATCAGCATATCAGATCCTACCAAACACAAAGATTAAGTAGAAAATAAACCTGATACGGCAATTACTCACTTAAGGGTGACACAGCCGCTGCCGGATGGTGGCGCTGTCCAGAACACCTGTATCCTCGCGCGTCTCCTCGGGATGCTCTCGGTGACAGCCGGGGGGCAACTGGTCATGAACTGCGTGTCAGTTTCATCTATAAGCTATGGAACATCAATGGAAATTAAAAACAGCGTTGAATATTTAAAGACTTTGTGGTTACAACTAAATATTTAACATAAAGCATTCTTGCTTGAAATCAAAAAATTTAAATGAATGAATATTTATAAATTATCAGAATAAACACACTTTAATTTTTCTTTTTTAATATATATATATATTAAAGATAAAGATCTTAACCAACTGATCAAAACATTTCTATTTTACAATAGAAAAATAAACAGTCTGCGGAATTCCCATTGGTTTGTAGTAAGCAATTTTTCTATGAAGCATTTTAATGAAATTCTTTTTAAAAATTACCACACACCGTTGGATCCAGCTTTATGCTATGGAGCATGTAATATGCCATTTAGGATTTTATGGGTCAAACAAAGATGTAATTGAGATTTTGTGAGTGTTTTTCTATAAACAAAATGTTCAAAAAATGTAATGAAATGTTAAATTTTGTGCTTCTTTTAAAACCATAGCTGTCAAATGTCCACTGAAGAGTAAAATCTATGCAGGTGGTACATTAAGTTCTCTCTGTTTCTGCTTCCCCGTCTTTCACGCACACACATTTGCGTAAACCTGCAGCTGCACACAATACCGTCTGGTTTCTGTCCTTCATTTTTGCACAGAAAGTCAAAAATGCACTTTTGGCATCACAAGCAACCTTGTTTCCCTGTTCGGTCGAAACACACAGCGAACTAGAAACTTTTAAATGAATAGGGAAACTGGGTTGAACTTTGAAAAGATACGCTGTAGGACGTTTCACCAGTGTTTATTTTAAAGGAGGCCTTGTGGGCCAGCCAGGCGGGTACATTGTTTTCTGGGTAAAAAGAGTCCTAAATAGCTGTCCTGGAAGCTGAAAGAAGAAATAAGACGAGTTTGCTTAGACTGTGGCTCCAAGCAAGATCTCGTTGTCCCGTTCCTGCGGGACAGCTAAAGAAGATTTCCGTTTACTGTTTTAAACTCTCTCTCTCTCTTTCAGTCTTGCACAAACACATCGCCACACAAGCTGTGGCCTAAGTGAATAACTGTGTTTATTTCTTTTCCTCATGGAATTGAGGATGTTTTTTCATCAAGGCGTTCCTCTGAGAGATTCAGCTAAATAAACGGCGAGATGTAGAGATGTTTATTTCAAGCACGCTGGTTCGGCCTGAGAGTTGTTTGTCAAGTCGCGCTTGCACAAATAGCGCAACAACATTGTATATGATGAGCTGTCGTGATGACTGATGAATCTTAATATTTCCAAAGGCATCGTAAACAGAAGCAAACAGGAAACAAAACTCAACGAAGTTTTGTCCGCAAAACAAGGTCGTTTTCGTTCTATTATTTATAGATATCAGAGAGCTTTAATAAAATGATGCTAGGAAAATCTACTTGAGTTTTTATTCTCTTAGATCACGAGTTGGGTGAGTATTTCTCAAGGTGTTTTTTAAACCCAATTTCTTTAGAGGCATAGACGTACGATCTAACATTGTTATGTAAGAGAAAAGGAAAAACTATTTACTGAACACCCAAAGACCGGGGTTAGTTGTCACACAGGGTAAAAGACGCCAACTTCGTTTAACAAAGGTTTTGCATGTTACATTTCAAACAGACAGAGATCCTTTATAATAAAAACAGGTATCTGTCAATGTTGGCACAAGTCGCGTTCATCTTGGCACGGCATGCTATTTTGGGGAAGGTGTCAAAACACAGTTTTTAAACACATCTTGTGCCAACCTTTTCGGTTATCCATCTTCATAATAGATGACATCTACCTTTGTTAAATGAAATCAGTGCGTTTTACCCCTGTGACAACTACCCCTGGTCTCTCTCACAGTATACCATCCTGCCAAAACCCCTGATATGTGCATTCCACAAATAAAGCAGGCCATGGTCATGATCAAACTTGATAAAAAAACAACTTCTGCTTAACTTAGCAAACACAACCTCAATCATTTTCAATAAACTCAAAATTCCATCACGGAGAAACTCAGCGACCTCGTAAATAGGTCAAGCTCGGTTTCATAAAAATAGATTCTGAAGTTACGAATTGTGTCACTTTCCTACAGAGGACGCCTAAATGATTTTCTCATAACCTCACGCGTCACACACAATATATTGTGTACTCAATATAAAACCCACACATGGAAGAAAAGCCTTCCTCTCTTTCGTTTCTCGCAGTGTTTTTCATTTTACCTTTCATTCAATTTAAACTGTCAAGGCAGGAGAATTCCCAGTTAAAGACCTCGACAGAGGCGAACGTTAGCTAACATCCGGCAGGCAATCTGAGAGAACACACAGCGGTAAGGAGTGCCGGGCGGCAAGCGTGGCTAATGAGATCTGGGGGGAGAGATGCCCGCGCTAACAGCCTTCTTGCTTCAGTCTGGCCAAGCGGTGAGGTTTGATGTGGAGAGCACTAAATGATAGGGCTCCTGTCTTTCTCAAAGGACATGACTGGGAGTTGGTCAGTGAATTAGCAATGAGGAGCAGTATGTCTGGGAGATTTAACCTCGATATAGCTGTGCTCTCTAGTCCAGACCTCAGAGATCCAATTTTAAATGACTTCCCATATTATCGCAATACAGAAATTTTCAAGAGGCCACAAATCTTCATAGCTCCTCCTTAAAAGGGATGATTAAAATCAATCCTGATGTTTATATTCTCATAATGAACATCCACTCTTGCCAACCTCTGAAATCCATATTCGTCAACCGTGATTTTCCGCAGCTAAGCAGTCTATTGCACAGCAATTATAAGGGAAAATTGACATAATTTGTCTGATATGTGCTGCAAGGTGGGGACCAAAAGTCTGAGACTGCATTGAAGATTTTTAAGCAGATGAGCAAAGAAAAGTTAGGAAATATTGAGGCAATATTTAAGATTGTGCAACAAAGATTTTGGTCACTTTTGAGTGCTACCTAATTGTGAAGGACCTCAAAGTGCGGGTAAATAAAACAAATGGATGACATATTAAAGGGGTAGTCTACCCAAAAAAATTAATTTAGTCATAAATTACCCTAAAGTTGTTATAGACCTGTATGCATTTCTTTGTTTGATTGAACAAAAAGGAAGATATTTGTAAGAATGTAAGCAGCTGATATTTTGGGGTCAATAAAACAAATGCAGTAAATATAAAAAGGTTAGTCTACCCCGAAATGAAAATGTATTCATAAATTAACCTGAAGTTGTTCCAAACCCTTTACATTCCTTTGTTTGGTAGAGTACAAAGGAAAATATTTGGAAAAATATCTTCAACTGGGGTACTCTTGACTACCATTGAAGGAAGACAAGAAACAATTGTTTTTTGTTCTGTTTAACACCAGATATTTTTGAAGACTTTAGGAAAACAAACACTTGTGGGGCAACTTCGAATTATTATTTTAACTTTCACCTGTGATGTTATCAATGATGCCCTAGAAATCTAAGTTGCCAACACTCTTTCAAATATCTTCCTTTGTGTGAGGTTGAGTAATTCATGACGGAATTACCATTTTTGGGTGAACTTTCTCTTTAATAATGTGATTCAATCTATTACATTTTCACTCGTCACAAAATGTACAGTGTTCAAGTCAGATAAGAATCCACCACACCGTTCTTGATGGTGTTAGAAGGGTGTGTGTGTCTAGAGAAAATATCATCTCTTTGTTCTTCTCAAACCTTAACTCTCACCTGTGCTTCCAGCTTACTGTACCCAGTATTTATTTAGGCTTTCTTTGACCTCCTTATTTAGAGGACAGAAGAGACTAACAAGAAAGTGGTGAGGGAGGAATGGGATCGGGGCATGACCCATGCCGGATTCAGACTCCCGGTGTAATATCAGCACTTCTACGTCACAGCCGATGCTTTCTACACCTGTTCTCTTTCCCTAAGCCTCTGGAAAAACACTCTGACCATGTACTGCACCTCTGGATATGGAGACACAATGTGTATCCGTCCGCCAGAGTTCAAGGCAGTTTTAAGGGGTGACCGCAATCTCTCACCTTGAAAGTGCCGGCATAATCATTAGGACTGACCCCTTCCCTTCCTTCCTTCAGTGCGATGAGAGTAAATCCACGAAAGTAAGACGGGCTCACAGCGTGCAAACTCACTAGGAAAAGAAAGAGTGGGTCAGAGGCATCAGAAATGATCTCGACAGCGGGTCAGATCTCATCACAACAGTGTGCCAGGGCAAGTTGCAAACTGCACATTTGGCATGTAAGTTTGACTGCGTAGGAGTGCTTTTCACATGAAGCAGTGAACACACATGCATGTACAAACATGTTGGACATTAAACTTATAAATAAGGCCACTTATTTGACATTATGGAGCATTTTAAAGTTAAATAAACCGTAGAGATGTTGGAAATTGTGTTGGACAACACAATACAGCATTACATGTCAGTACACTACATTATCAATCAATATTAGCAAACATTAATCATCCAAACTTTACAAATACAAGGTTTGCATGTACAGATAATCCCAAAATTGAACGTGGGATTGAACGTATGACCATTTTTGCGCAAACCTCACATTTGTTATGTAAATTTGATTGTGTAGGACTGCTTT
This sequence comes from Triplophysa yarkandensis, assembly GCA_033220385.1. Taxonomy (NCBI): domain Eukaryota; kingdom Metazoa; phylum Chordata; class Actinopteri; order Cypriniformes; family Nemacheilidae; genus Triplophysa; species Triplophysa yarkandensis. Next base: position 8,568,734 of record CM065677.1, on the reverse strand, counting down.
TAACATGAAGCAATGAACACACATGCATGAACAAACATGTTTGACATTAAACTTATAAATAAGCCCACTTTAAATATTACATTATGGAGGATTTATAGGCTAAATAAACCCTGGAGATGTTGGATATGACACAATAACACAACACATGTCAGCACACTACATTATTTATCAATATTTGCAAACATTAATCATGCAAACTTTACAAATACAAGGTTTGCATTTACAGATAAGGCCAAAATTGCACATTTGTTATGTAAATTTGATTGTGTATGACTGCTTTAACATGAAGCAGTGAACACAGATGTCTGTACAAACATGCTTGACATTAAACTCATTAATAAACCCACTTTTAATATTACATCATGGAGGATTTATAAGTTAAATAAACCCTGGAGATGTAGGAAATTATGTTGGACAACACAATACAGCATTATATGTCAGTACATTACATAATTTATCATATTACTAAACATTAATAATGCAAACTTTACAAATACAAGGTTTGCATGTACAGATAATCCCATACACATCCCCGGGATTGAACGCATGACCATTGCGTAATTGCGCATCGCCACTTTTGCGCAAACGGCACATTTAAAATGTAAATTTGACTGTGTAGGAGTGCTTTTACATATATGTTGGACATAAAATTTAAATAAGTCAATTTTAAATATTACATTATGGAGCATTTATAAGTTAAATAAAACCTGGAGATGTTGGATATGACACAATAACACAACACATGTCAGTACACTACATCATCAATCAATATCAGCAAATATTAATCATGCAAACTTTACAAATACAAGATTTGCATGTACAGATAATCCCAAACTCATCCCCATTGAGGATTGAACGCATGACCATTGCGTAATTACGCATTGCCACTTTTACGCGCACATGTTCGCAACCCAAAGTGTTTGAAATAAGCATGCGGGGTTTTATATCTAGTTTGTCAAACCTCTGTACGTGCTCCCCGGTTGGTAAGTTTCCGGATCCCCTTCAACTCTGAGCCGAAACTCGTTCTGCCCCTCTCTGCGAGCTCCGCGCGTCTGCGTCCGTAAGATCCGACAGAACCCATCGGACCTCGACTCTCTCTCCGCTTCTCTTCTAATGGCGTCCGTGCGCATGTAAAGCCCACCAAAGAGAACCAAGAGCGCAAATAATGCATCCCTGTCCATCTCGGCTATTCAAACACAAGTTTGCGGTCTCGACAAACAGCGGAAAAAGACGATCAACACAAGCAGAACATCCGAGGGACTCGACCGAACTGGTCCATTTAGGGAATAAAGAAGAGGAAAGGCACCGGATCCATCCCAGCTGAGCGGATCTGTAATGGATGATCCGTTCCCGTGAAGCTTGAGACTGATGTTGACTTTACTCACAATGTGAAATACCTTTGTGGTCTCCTTGAGAAGAGATCCAGACGACTTAAGACATATTGTAGACATGCACACATGCCATAGACTGACATGCATGCTCAGAGAGAGAGAGAGAGAGAGAGAGAGAGAGAGAGAGAGAGAGACTGGGGGGTCGAGGGCTGTGATTTGGGGAACTCCGCCTGTTATTTGTTTAAGCAAGCAGAATATTTCAGACCATATTTTCTTATTCTTTACATATGTTTATTTAATGTTTGCTTTATTGTGCTCGGTTCAAACACTAATCCATTATTTAATAGAAAACAGATAAGTGAATATAATTAAACATTTAGATCATTAAAATGTAAATGGAACATCAGCATTTAACTTTTATGAAGCTTCTGGTGCTATTCTTTAACTTTTCTTAATTTTGGAAAACATTCGATTTGTAAATTAAATGAATCTTTTTTTAATATACATCACATTTCTGTGTAGAACTTTAGATTGTGACTTTAATCATATCTGTAACATACAGTCTTTTAAACTTGTTTCCTAAAGGTTTTTTTGTTGGGCCTTATGGCTACATATATAACCTTTTACATCAGAACTCCTTCAAGAGATCTTGAAGACCACAAAATGATAAGAAATGGCTCTGGTTCGACATAAAGGATTTTTCAGGAACCAAATATGGTGGACCAATTGGGTGGCACATTCTCATAAATAAATAAGCAATATAAGTCACTTTGGATAAAAGCATAAATGTAAATATGAGAGGCAACAGTTTGGCTATAATCACATGATGACATAAAAAAGGTAAAAATATAACAAGATGTTTGAACGACTTTAACTCGGTCTGATCAACTCCATTGGTAGATCATTAACGCACCCTGACCCACTGTGTTGATCCATATTGGAAATATGTCACATCTTATGAAAATGATTTGACCTCGCTGTGTACATTACTGTTAGTTCATATTGAAATGTGAAAGGTTACAGAAGTCCAATTTCGATCAAAGAACATTGATGCTGCTTACTATAAAGAATCAGAGAATAAAGAGTAAAGAAGTTCATTCTAGTATTTCCCTAAGCGCCCTTTAAAACAAATTCCTTTATGAACACAATTTTAATAAACAGCTTAGTATGAACATGATAATTGTTTGGACTTATTTATGTATATTTTGCATTTATTTATTAGAAATAAAAGTCAAACAAAGTAGTTCCCTACTTTGTTTAATCTTAAATCATTTTTAGCTAACATATTTTAGAATACAAATCATTTTGAATTAATCTCATATATTCACACATTATTCTTAATTTAGATCTGCACAAAGCAGCCGGCCCACCAAAAGGGCTGCAAACTAGGTACTTACATGCCATACCTTTAAGTTACATTCAAAAGACCAAACCTGCCAGCAAATGCCCATAAAGAATGACCTTCCTGGCCAGAATGTTTGTTTGGCATCTCACCGTTCATTTAACCTGCGTGTGATCTTGTCACCTGACCTATTGATCTGCCAGGAGTTGCTTCTGAGGTGTGACACCACGAGGGCCGGTGTAAAATATAGCAGAGGGTTTGTTTGGCTTGACAAGATCGAGGTTTGTATAATTGAAACACACCAGCCGTATTTGAGCTGTTGTTAACGCTTGAGTTCATCTTGGGCATGGCCTTCACAAGAAAGTTAAGATTACAGCTGGGAAGCATCAGACGATTGAAACAGTTTTTCTGTGACAGAGACCAAAAGATATTTCGAAGAATATTGGTACAAACAACACTAGTCCCCCAATTTAATTGTATGTCTAGTTCAGAGTGAAACTTTTATCCAAATGTCACTGTGGCAACGACTCGTGTCAAAACTACAGGTGATAAAGCCAGATGGCAATTTAATGTATCACGGAGACAGCTTTTACTACTTAAGGAAATGGCAGAGGTTTCCAGGAAGCTTGCTTTTAACTGCTGAAAAACTTCTGGTGAGGTCATCGAGTGCACCAACGCACTCCGTACTGTATGATGTTTTCCTTTCCCGTGCTGTCTCAGCAAAATTAAAGGCAACTGGAGACAAGGCCCGGAGTGGACACGCCGTGCTAAAAAGTCACTCTCAGCTTTCATCTCATCTGTTACAATCGGTTTTCCGCATTTTGAATAACAGATCACAAGACGGTGGAGCTTGTTTTCTACCCTGTGACCACAAATGATTCAGGCCTCTTGGTAAGACTGGCAGCTTTCGGAAAAAGTGCTGACAAACTTTGGTTCTGCATTGTGTTTGTTCATATTTATATGCGCCGTACAAGAACCGAAGAGGCTTTGAGGTGCGTTTTTAAATCTGTTGGGAAGTGTTTCTTTAAAATTCAGAATCATCAAAAAGAACAGAATCTGCATTGTCTTGATATTTAGAAAGTTTTTTAGATTTTAGAAAGTTAGGAAAAACTTTAGTGAATATCATAGATAGACAATGTACTTACTACAAGTAAATAGGTCCTAACATTCTTCAAAGTATCATATTTTGTGTCATTCAGATTTTCCCCCTTTTTAGCGAACTATTATTATAATTGAGCAATATCCAGAAAAATCAAACGAAATGAAATATTTGAAAGACAGTTCACCCAAAAATTACCATTCGGTCATAATTTAGTGACCCGAATGATTTGAAAAACTAATATTTTACTTATTCTTCTTTTGAACACAAAAGAACATATTTTGAGAAATGTCTCTGTGGTTTTGTATCCATAGAAGGGAAGTCAATCGGGTACAATGGGATTTGGTTGCAAACATTCTTCAAAATATCTTATTTTGTGTTTCAATATACAAAGTAAAAAAAAATCAATTTACAAAGGGGTGAGTAAATGATGACAGGATTTTCATTTTGACAGAGCTTTCTTTTTGAATAAGTTTTGGATTATTTTTATTCAATAAAATGCATGTTTTGACTACCAAAGTGGAAAGGACCGTTATACAGGTAAGCAAAGTGCCCTTTTGTTCTAAAGTGATAAATGTTGGAATCACTTGGAGCTAATGTACTGTGCTGGGGACTCTTCCTTTTAGTATCATTCTAATTGACTAAGGGGGCAAGCGATGCATAAAGCCCATATGCCTATTTTTCCAGAAACACCCTCCATCCCGAACCTTCAGTTGGTAATTAGAAGGTGTGGCTATGAAGAATGACCACAGGGTCTGTTTTTACTCCTACCTCAGGTCGAATGTTATGCAGGTGATGGTATGAGATGCTCGTTGCAGCTGATTTATGAGGTGTTTTGCCTTTTGAAGCTTGGCTTTATAAAACCTCCACCTGGGAAATGACACAGAGATGACTTTGACTGGAACATAGTGAACACTGGTTATGTTTAGGAATGTTGCAATGAGGTTTTTATTACAATTGAACGAACAGAACAGTTTTTGCTTCTCGTTGCATTGTGACTTATTCTGCCTGACATTTTCAAAGTCTTTCCAAGGGGAAACAATTGAACAGTTTGTTCTAAACTCACCGTTATTTAAATTACTTTTCTGTTTTCAGATGTTTAAATAAAGAAGCTTTGCATTGCATTAAAGCGATAGTTCACCCAAGACAAATGAAAAAATAATTAACTCTTTCATTTCAAACTTGTGTGTTTCCCTTTCTTCTGCAGAACACAAATAAAGATATTCTGAAGAAAGTTGGTAATCAAATTACAGTGGCACCCATTCAAATCTGTTGTCCAAAGTCATTGCAACACACCACCTTTAGTGTCGTTTAGCTAGTCAAAAAATACACAAGCATGCAGCCATGCATGGCACAAATGTGCAATGACAGAACAGGTCAACGTCTGCCATTTCATCATCTGAATCGTGAATTCAGGCAGTCGACATCATGTACCGCAGTCAAACATGAGGAATGCATCCTGACAATGATAAATGTATCTTATGTTGAAGGGGAATAACTGTTTTCCTTTGCATTCCGAACACACTCGTTTGATTTATCATGAATATATTGTTCCAGCCTAATAATGAATTTCTAATCCAAGTTCTCTTCCAAAGTTTTTCTGGCACATCCTCATTCAAAATGCTATGACAAATTAATGTCCTTGTTTGTAGAACTACCGCAACTTTCATTCAGACAGTTTTGAGCAATACCCAAATTCTACATGATGCTTGTCTCTTATGTCACCAATTGATTATTCATGAGGCAAGATGTGAAGCTTTATATGTCTGCCCACATTTCCTAGCGTTTCTACACCCATGCCAAAAGCACTTACAAAAGAAAAAAGAGCAGGAAGAAACCACCGTAACAAGCCAGTAAACGTTTAACATCGAATTTCCATTCCAATGTTATTTTTGTTATTTGTGCTGCTGTTTTTAAGGCGCTTATTAAACCGCTTAAGAAAGCTGCAAGCAATTTTAAGGTCCCATAAATCCGGTTTCATTCTTTTCCAATGGGCTGTAAATTCAAGCCTCTTCTGCTGATTCCTGATGTATTTCCTCGAGTTTAGATGATGTAACAAGGAACATTTCGAGATTCATGTTTAAAACGATTAATGCACTCGTTCCGAGGGAACTGATTTAAATTGTAATGCACTATGTGTCACAGTAATGAGGGCCGGATGTGATTTAAATGTCGTGTTAGTGTTAGCTCTTAAGTATCATTGCCTTCAGGAAGTGAATTAAAAAAAACAGTTCATCTAAAAATAAAAATTCTGTCATTGTTAAGTCAGTCTTGTATCTCTGTTAAGGTAATGACTTTCCGGACCACGCAGATTTTAGCAATCCCTACCCGAATCCCCCAAACCACTATGGTTATGTGCAAGCCCACCTGTAATCTTACATCCCCAAGGCACTTTGTGCGTCTTCTAATCTGCACTGTTTTGTGCTCCTAATCCGCCCGACCGCACAGGCCATGTCCATACCACTGTAATTACCTCTGTTATCTGAAAGAGAGGACTGGGGCCTTCCTTCTGCTAAAACAGCCATTTTGTACATCACGCCAAAAATGAAAGAAACACGAGGTCTTTAATGTGCCGAACCAAACTAGACGTGCTGCCCTGTTCGTTTCGGTTTGTGTTTGTGACTCCGAGTAGCCGAATACAATCAAAGTCCATTATGACTGGAACAGCAAATCGTATCTCCTGAATATAAATGTGCTCCGAGAGGAAATATGAGTCAAATTAAATTTGATTAAATTCAACTAACTGCATAGGCCCTGGTTAATCCGTACAGCGCGGGGCAGATAACCCTGGCACTCAAAAACAGACTTGTGCTTTGTGTACTTTCGGCAGATAATGTACAAAGTGGAATTGGCTATGAAAGATGTTCTTTTGTAACTGTAACTGGATTTAGCAGAAAGCTTGAATGGCTGTTGGATGACTCATTTGCAATGTTCGTCTTCATGAGCATTTCAATATTACTGCAAATGTATACAAGTAAAACTCTCTAGTAATGAGAAATAATCTGAAGTCTGCTTAACATACATGACATGGAGAAATAAATGATGCATATTTTCACATCAAATAGTCTAAAAGTGAAAAAAAAAATCCAAAGGGAATTCAAGTAGAATAGATCTTTGTCTTTTTAAACCTATGTGACTTTATTTCTTATGCAGAACGCAAAATAGATATTTTGAAGAATGTTGGTAACCAAACAACAGCAGTACCCATTGTCACAATCTCTAGTTTTAAGTTGTCTTGCATTTCTATGTGTCACTTTTCCTGTATCTCTTCCTGCTGCTGTGCAGCTAATTAGCTTAACTCACTGCTCTAGGTGATCATTCCCTGTTGGTCTGTTGTATGCACTTTGTGTCTAGCTGTGTTCGTACCTGTTGTTTTACAATCTTTGTTTGCACTCTGTCCAGGAGTCTCGGACAAGGACTTAATTCGTTCACTATCTCTACCAGTAAGGCTGGACGTAGAGCCTCTTTGAGACAAGCACAGGGAGTGCAATGCTGTCTCCAGTTTTTGTTCACCAGGCACTTAGCCGTGCTAGTTTTTGTTAAGTTTATGTTTGTTTTATGGTTTCTGTCAATAAACTAATTGTTTTGCTCCAATCTGCTTTTGAGTCCTTCACCCTTGTGACACCCATTCACTTCACAAACGTATGCAAAGGGAATTCAAACAGAATTGATTTTTAAACCTCTATGACTGACTTTCTTCTGCAGAACAAAACAAAAGCTATTATGAAGAATGCTGGTCACTTAACAGCAGCCATACTCATTAACTTCTTTTGTATTGACTCAAAACTAATGCAAATTAATAGACTTTGCAAAAGTATGCACAAGGAGTTCATACAGAATTTATTTTTGTCATTTCAAACCTCTGTGACCAACTTTTCTCTGCAAAACAAAAAAGATATTTTGAATAATGTTTGCAAGCAGCGGTACCTATTCACTTCTAGTGTATGGACAATAAAGCAATGCAAGTCAATGGATCACGTTGCTGTTCGGGTCCCATAATCTTCAAAATATCCTTTGTGTTTTGTGGAATAATGAAAGGAAGTCACACAGGTGTCTACCTGAGGGTCAGGAGGACACAGAGCAAATGACACTTATCTCAAATTGGAACAGCTGAGTTGAGAGATAAGGAAATTAATGAGGACTCAGCGGATCGTGAAGCTCTGTGCCGCGGCCTTGGCTCGGTTCACCTGTCTAACAGGCAAGAAGTGGCCAAAGCTTAAGTATTCATTCTATGAGGCATCAGAGATCGTGTGGACAAAAACCAGTCATGTGGGGTTGCCAGATCTTCACTCACAGAATAAACAGAGCAAGAGGCAACAGATATTTGCTCATATTGCATATTTCAGCTCATGCATCAGTTTTTGAAATGGTCTGCCATCTACTGTAATAGCGTTTGAAGCGAGGTGGAAAGATTCTTCATGAAATAAAACATCAATGGGGTAACGCATGTCATAGCACTTATAAATTGCACAAATTGTGTTGAGCAGGTAAGTGTGTGAAGGAAAAGCAGAGGCCAGCAGAAAATGCAGAGAGATTCCCTGACTGAGCACATTGTAAGAAGAAGTGTGTTGATTGACTATACAGACATATTCCCTTTGCTTCTTAGTGAGTTTAGTATTGGGAAAAAATCCTGAATTCTGAGGACTTCTATTGAAGAATGAGAAATAAAAGCCGTCCCCATTCACTTGTATCGAAATAAAACCGATGCAAGTGTAGGGGTACTCAAGTAAAATCCCTTGAAAAAATTCAAGTGGATTCAATTCTAGAGGAATATTTCTTTCTTCTGCAGATCAATTGAAGAATGTTGGGGACCGAAAGCTTGGCATGTATGCATAGAAAACCTGTGCAAGTCAAAGGGACATCAGTTTTCTTTAACTAACATTCTTCAAAATATCTTCTTTTGTGTTCTACGAATGCAAGAAAGACATACATTTGATATGTCAAGAGCGAACAACAGATTTTTCATTCCAGGATGAACTATTCCCTTAAAAGCGGAAAATGTTTAAGTCACTTTGTTAGGGTGCATGGTTTATATATGAAAAGCCATTTTTCTCTCAGATTGCCTCTCCAAACCAAATTAATCAACTGAAATTTGTAAAAGTCAGCATGAAATATCTTCTTTCAGACACACATTTATAATTTAACTCTCGGGACCTGTCGGTGTTTTAGCCTAACAATGTTATCTTTTAAAAGCCAACTTAAAACAACGAGCGCATGCACTTTATCATTTTAATCTAGATTCTATAAGAGACCCAAGAACAAGGCACGACAAAGGAACGGCAGAATAATTCATCTCAATGAAGCATGGACTTGTGCAGAAACGGACAAAAAATCAGACAGAAGACTTATTAGAGCTGCAAACCAAACAGACACGGCTAAATCTGTATCGTGTATCAGATGAAGAGTTTTAATTAAATCCGGATTGCGGACACTCGGCAGAAGCCCACGGGCACAGTCTTATCCCTTGAGACCAAAAAATTAATTCACATTTATTATGCAATTAATTCATATCACTTTTGGGTTGGCTCAGGCTCGGAATGTTATATGATAATATGTCACCGTGTCTTTTTCCAGAATGCCAACAGTCTTCGTGTGCCAAAGACTGTCCTTGGCAACAGGAAACGTTATCCTGATTAAGGTTTTGTGCATAAATAGACGGAAAAAACGACAGTAAAGAATAGTTGGTCATAATTGGTCGATTTTGCCAGCTCATCCAATATATATGCAAATTCCACGATGTTTGAATGGATATTAATTTGGTCCAATGAGACAAAATATGTCTCGGGCTCCACCGCTAATATGCGCTAAATTGACACTTGGCCTTTTAATTTTAAATGCGAAATATTTGTTCTCGATTTCTTGGGCGTAATGAAGTCGTAAAGCAGTAATTCCTTAAACGCGTAACTATTTCGGTGGTATTCATAAAATGTGTGAGACTAGGGAGTCTTGTAATGCATTTAGATAAAGCGTCTGTGAGAGGTGGATTTATTAAGGTGACATGATTGAATAATTTAGAATATTTATGGAATTTCCAACATTTTAAACATATCGAATAGAGTTAACCAATAAAATTCTAAGCAAATTTAGAAACAGTCAACTCGGTGTATATGTGTTCGCGTGTTAGTTAATCTTACAGTATAATTCCAAATACATTATATACTTGTTCCTTTAAATTAAACTTTGCGGATTTAGCAAATGTGTTTATAGCGAATATCTTTATTCTTTTAATCCCATAGCCAATGTCTAATATTAATTTACATTGGCCATTGGCGGCGTCTACCATTAATTAGACGCTGTAAATTAACGGTGCCACAATTAACCCCATGTCGCAACATTCCCCACACTCCCATATCAATTATGTTAAACTTGCCATTTATTGACAAAGTGTAATGCTTAAAGTGATAGTTCACCTAAAAATTATATTTTGTAATTTACTCATCCTCTCATCATTTCAAACATGTCTTTCTTTTTTCGTCCTGAGAAGATATTTTGTATAATGTTGGTTGCATTGGATATTTTTCCGTTACCAACATTCTTTTAAATATCTTATTTTGTGTTTTGTAGAAGAAATAAACTCATACAGGTGTAAAATGACGGAATTACTTACCTTAAATGAAGATTACACAAACAAACCAAACTTTCTAACATATCTAACTACCAGTAGGCAATATTTAAAACAGAGCGTGACTTTTTTTTTGTACACAGCCTGAAGAATCTTTCCCATAAGCCCCTATTATAAGACAAACTTGGCAAATCCTTAAGATTCCTACAAGCTTGTGTCTACGCACGCTGATAAGACTGTTCTTTTTCATCATTATGACAGAAACTTTAAACAAGCAAACTTTTTCATTAAATTACACTTCTATAAACACTCCATTTCACATTTTGTTCCCACGCCTCAAACATGGTGTCTTAAATAAGTGACAGAAAAATCTCACCCTTTGTGCCATGCTGCAATCTTTGATTCTGGGTGTGCTAAATAAACACATCTGCAGTCGTTTAAGAGCCAACAGTCATTACTTATTCAATTCAGATACCTTCACCTGCCATTTAAAGGCCAGGGAGGTTCTGGCAACGTTCACGGCTTGCAGACTTTTGGCTCGCACCTCGTGTTTGGGCAGGAATTTCATGCACTTCTTCACTAATCCTCTTGATAATCTTACTCCTCGTGAATGTATGATTATATATCTGGCATTGTAAGTAAGACATATTTAAACAGGCCCAATAGAATCGAGGCACAAGTTTTCTTTAACCAAACATGCCTGTGTGTTTAACTCTTTTTGTTTTGACATGAAGGAAATCTTTCACTACATATTCCATTATATTTAGCTTTCAAAAACGAAAACAAAGCCACCGCAGCACAAAAGCGGAGCAATTTTCCGATCTGCATTAAACATATCCATATATTTTATGAAATGTGGATGACATTGGATTGTGTACTGACCTTCGTGAATGGTTTCTTCAGTCTATCTTCTGAAACTGTTATAAAATGAAAACATGAATATTTAGAACAAGGTTGTGAATCAGAGGACACTGTTACCGGCACTTCTAAAAAATGCACGCCTATTCTGATAAGGTTATTATTTTAATTATACGATATTTTAAACTTATGTAAAATCATGCAGGATTAAACTGTAGCCAACAAATATACAATGTGATCGTCTTGACAAATTATCTAAAGCTAAATAAAAACATTTAAATAAACATGCATGTATTTTATTGAAGAAACAGTGCAATTAAGATTATGCTATGTGAAATATTGACTGAATAGGGCATAAAGTGCTGTTTAGGTTAAATGGCTGTAATCTGATTTGGAGTAGGCACAGAAGACTTCATCAATGACAAAGACAGATTTTCCTGACTCAGTTGAGAAAAGCAATTTCAGGGAAGCATGAGTTTATCGATTCAAATTATGGAATGGAATGTTGTATCCAATCACTTTCATTAATGTCATAATTAAAAACTCAAGGTATAGATCACTGAAAAGAAGGAAAATGCTGAACATTTTACCTCTGAAGATAACATTGGGTGTGAACTTTTGATTTATAACCTCAGCCGCAGTTCTATATGAAATAACTGCCAACTTGTGTCATTTCTTTTGAAGAAACCTCTATTGTGTTTTTTATCTCTCATCACAAAAACAACTGTGTACAGCACGGGCTTGTTTGAACTTGCGGGTGCGTAGAGCTGTTACATTGGCTTATCCTCCAAATCTGTTTTCTTCTGATGCGATATCAAAGAAAATTAACAATAAAAAATAAAAATATCTCGGGTCTTGTCTATGAGGCAGAAGTTTACGGTTAAAAAAACATTTATCTGTCGAGGCTGGTTGTCAAACTGATGTTTAATCCAGTGTAACTTGGAAGGCACCTTTGGATAAAAGACAAAATGGAATTCTTGAGTCTCATATGTTTTTGATCTGAATAAGTAGCAAGGACGTTGTTTTCATCATTAAAGCTACATTTTCACATCTAAATATGTCTAAATATATCCAATATAAATGTTACCACAGAATCATATTAAAGAAACATTTTTTAAGAACCTTAAAAAGATAATTCACCCCAAAATGAAAAGTCTGTCATTATTTACTTACCGTTTAGACACATAAACCTGTATGACTATATCATTTGCAGGACACAAAATAAGATATTTAAAAAAATTATGGTAAAACCGCAGGTCCCGATTGACTTATTCAATACCACGGGGTCAAATGCTGTGTTCACCAGCATTCTTCAACATATCTTCTTTTGTGTTTTGTAGAAGAAATTCATACTGGTTTAAAATTAGTAAAGATTGAGTATATGATGACACAATTGAACTATTTATTTAACACCATCTATAAAACCCAATGGTTGATGTCTTGAAGTACTGTATCAGTCATCAGAATTGCACCATAAGCATGATGTTGGTTGTCGGTCAAGCCAATAAACCATGTACAAACTGCCTACAAAAAGAGGTTCTTGCAGATGCAATTTCACACATACAACATTGTTTAAAAGTAGAGAAAACTGCCAATATAAGATTGGTTTACCAATAATGGGTTACGAAAGTGTCACTTATACATGCATACGGCATATTATATGTCACATTGAGATTTGCTACCCTAGCAATTTTCATCAGAAACTAACTTAAAAAATGATCTACAACTCGAAAAACATGTTAATCCTCAAAAACAACACAATTCCCACCTCAGGCATCAAATAAAATTTAAAACAGCCTCACGGTTCCCAACGTGTCACAAGAAAAGTTGAGGAATATTACCAAAAAGATATTTTATGTAAACAGGGACACAGACATAACCCTTAAAAACAACTAAAATATAGTTTATTTGTTGATATTCTAGAAATACATGTGATGTCTGTTACCATGGACATTGGCATTGGATAGTAAAAATAGTATTTTATCATATACCATATTAAAAGGGACACTTTTAAACTTTGGAAACCCCCTTTAGGACACTTATGTGCCTCATGCATGTTATCAACCATTACAGACTCAAAAGGTTTGTAGAATTACATATGAAGGATAGAAACATCAAAACTACATTAATAAAAAATATATGAAAAAAATCAAGGTCTTTAACTGCTAATATCTCACTATTGGTAGGTAGTCCAAAAACGGGAAAAAAAATTATTGCAAGATTTCTATATAAGTGAATCCTCAACTCTACAACTGCATACATATTAAAAACGGAGAATATATAATTTCATGACTTAATAACTTGACCCACACTGGCTTCTGAAGAGACTTTTCCCTTCTCTATTTCTAGCAGGCATGCAACAGCTTAAGTAGGAGGAAGGCGGTGGGAAAAAATGCAGGGAGCTGCTCGGAAAAGGCTTCCCACTAGGTCACAATTCATTTTCAATAAGTGGGCCGGCCGCACCGGAGAGTGGGCCCAGTCGCGTGAAACTGCCGTGATGACAATGCCAATAGAGATGTGTGAACACCTGTATCACCAGAGACTACAAAGTGTCTTTGAAAGGCTCCACTTTATTGTTACACCTACAAAACCTTCTGTTTTTAATCTCATCCATACAATCTCTTGAGGACGGCATGTGCTTTTAATAAAACATAATGCGTTTTTACATTGTGCGGTGAAACCTTAATCAAGGATTTGTAGTATTTATTGAATTTTGCTCCTAAAGCATTAAAATAAAACACATAAGTGCTGCCATATTGAGTGTTGAGGATAGACGGGTAGATCAATAAAAAAATTACTTTTCTGATGTTTTGTGGCAGGTGTTGGAATAGCTTCAAATATCAAGCCCTGTTTTAATTCCAAATACACAGCGAGGCAATAATGGAGTTATATATAAAGCCTGAGAGCAATTTAGACAAATCAATTGACCTATAATGAATAAACGCTCTAATGTATTGATTGCTCAAAAACGTCTGAACTTTCAGTCTGTAAATGTTTTCCCAGCCAACTTTAGAAGTTAACTTTTAACGATAAACAATGAGTTTACAGTATGCGGTCATTAAATAATAAACAAATAAATGAACAGCCAATCATGACAAATATTGTTTGCATAACCTCTCATGAATGCTAAGTTAATTTCACATTAAGTGTTGTGATTACAGCTGTGGTCTGTGAGGAATTACATTTGCAGCTGTGGTTATTTAGCTATTTATTATTACACAGCTCTCAGCAACACATGGTCACATAGGAATAAATAATGTGGCTATGTAATAATGGTAAGTAGTCAGCTGGTCATTAATGCAAATAAGCCGTGTATGGATGATTCAAAACAATTTCTTTCAAATATCTTCTTTGAAGTCTTTAAGTAATGCACAACATTTTTTACTGACCTTCTGACTTTCTTTTGCAGAGCGTAGAAGAAGACACTTTTTATAATGTCCCAATGACTTGCATTGCATTGGTTCCATACAGTAGAAGTGAATGTGCACCGCTATTGTCCGGTTACCAACTTTCTTCAGAATATCTTCTTTTGTGTTGTGCAGAAGAAATTCAGTGGTGAGTAAATGATGACAGAATTGAACGGAGTGCTCACACAATGGTCACAATATTGACAATTATCGTAATATTGATAACCCTGAGTTTTAATATTGTGTCACTTTACATGATAACATTTTGAATAATGCCAAAAAATAACTATATATATAACAACTTATAACTAAATAACAGCACTATTCATTTTATTATGTCCAATTATATGGATTACCGATTTTTTAGTTATCATTCATTCTTTTGGCCATCACTTATTCAACTTAAAACTTAACACTATGACATTGTAAATAAACACTGTTGTTCTCCACTTTGAATATAGTATTTGGCATTCTTCAGTTTTACATTCCAAATCTAGCCCCTCTTTCATCTTACTGTATATTATATTTAAATGTATTTTGTAAATTGAACATACATTTTTATTTATTTTACACATTTAAAAGCAGTTAAAATGATTAATTGAGATTTATCGCATCCAGAATAAAGTTGTTTGTTGTGAATTGTGTATATTAATTTTATATTTTTAATTTTAAAATAATAAATTTGAGTAAATGTTTTTATGTCAATTATGTAATTATTATGTATCACCATTTAAACACAAACTTTTTTCTGGTTGCAAAAAATCACAATCTATCGTTTTGACAGCACTTATTTTTAATTTACTTATTTTATTTAGTGTATGCCTTTAAAATTATACAAAAATGTTGTTGTTTTTCACTTCCTAGAGTTTCGGCCCAACCACTCTTAAATTCTGGTGCTTGATACATGCCCATGGAAATGATTTCATCTTTGAAGCGAACAGCTCGTACTGATAGAAAGATGAAAGCGGTATAAAGAGAGAGAGAAAGAGCAAAAGAGGTCGTACGAGTCCCCGGTCTATACACAGGGCAAACAGAGATGCATGCTTTCCTGACTATTTGCATGTGAATGTGGGAAACTTTTCCCATGGCTCTCTCAAGCACAAATAGGTAGGCCGACGGCACAATAGCTAATGTTTATCATGTGAAGATTCCAATGACAAACCCCCTCTCTATTTAGCCTACACAAACACTGCAGAGGGCCACGCGGGGTTCGGCTGCAGCTCGCAGTGAGGTGACAATGTATCAGACGCACAATAAGACGTTCTCCAGCAATGACAATCAGGTGACAAAGAGGCACATTCTGTTCTATACTTAAATATCAGCTCACAGATGATTTGTGAACAGTGGACCGTTGTGTTCCTCTCTGTTTATGAGAAATTTCTCAAATCACAAGCGTCCCGCGTCTCGCTGGCAGACATACAGGAACAAGCACCTCCATAACCTCCCGAGGCTCTCACACGTTTCCGTGCTGACCACGAGCATATGCTGCGCGAGCATAAACACATTTTCTCATCTTGGAATTTAATAGCATGTCTTTTGTGGCTGCCATTGTTTGCACTCACACAGATGCTGTGCAAACCGCAGAACAATAAGACAAAGTCCTTTAAAGCCGGTATACACATGTGGCACGTCGACAAATGCGGAAATTTCGCTGCTGGCGTGCGGGGAGGGAACGAATCCGTATAATTAACTCTTGTTTCCCATAATGCACTCGGATGAAAGCTCACACTTGGGTCACATAAAGCTTGTTTTGTGTTTCGCTGTATAAAAGTGATGCCTTTATTATAGAGTTTAAATTGCACAACAAGCTGAGCTTTTGTTTTCTGGTGCATTACGGGAATTATTTGATTCTTGTAAGGTAAAGGTGATAGTTCACCCAAGAACGAACATTATGGCATCATTTACTCAACCTCTTGTTATTTCAAACCTGTATGACTTGTACACAAAAGAAATGGTCCAAGAAAAATCGACGGTAACCATTGATTTTCAATAGAGAATTAAATGGAGAACAACAGTTGTTGGTTCCCAATGTTCCTCAAAATATCTTCTTTTGTGTTGTGATGAGTAAAACAAAGTCACACCGGTTTAAAATGAAATCAGAATGCAAGAGTTTTGTGTCCATAAAATAGAAGTCAATGGGAGCTGCCGTTGTTTGTTTCCTAACTTTCTTCAAAATATCTTCTTTTGTGATATGCAGAAGATAAAAAGTCATACGGGTTTATAGTGAAATTAGCTTGTAATCATCTGTGTCCATACAATATGAGTCAATGGAGACCAACAGGTTTTGTTTCCTAAAATTCATAAAAATATCTTCTCTTGTATCTTACAGAAGAAAGATAGTCACACAGGTTTAAAATGAAATCAGCATGCAAGAGTTTTGTGTCCATACAATGGAAGTCAATAGGAGCAGCCATTGTTTATTTCCTAACTTTCTACAAAATATCCTCTTGTGTTTTGTAGATGTGAAAAGTCTTATGGGTTTATAATGCAATTAGCTTGCAATCGTCTGTGTCAATACCATAGAAGTCAACGGGGACCAACAGGTATTATTTCCTAACATTCTTCAAAATATCTTATTTGTATTTTGCAGAAGAAAGAAAGTCATAAAGCTTTAAAATGAAATCAGGTTGCAAAAGTTTTGTCAAAAGAGGATGAGTAAAAGAAGACAGAAAATTCATTTTTGGTTAAACTATCGCTTTAAAATACTCTACTCTGAATCAATCTTCATGCCCCTTCCTTCACCCATTACACAAATGTCCATCCCCATCTTTAACAAGCAGCTTACAATGCACTTCCTGCGCCCCCCTTTCTATTGGCTATGAGGCGGACACTGATTTGTTTACTCGGGGTCAATTTGCTCATCCCTCTTTTGTGCTTTAAAATATTCATCGCAGCTGTGTACACTTAATTGCCATGGAAACAATTAAAGCTCCTTGCTCCTAAAAATCTGCACAGCAACAATAACAGCGGGTCTTGGAATTAAATTAGAAACGTCAGTCATAGGACATACGTGGGAGAAGAAAGTGTTGGGTTGCTTTGGGAAGAACTTAGACACGCAAATGCAAGCATTTCCTGCCATTTCCCTATTCACATTATTTGGCGTTATCAAGGAAATGGACATTTTACATTAAAGGCGTACCATCCCACTGAGAAATTACAGTAAACATTGGGTCCAGCTGACCTAGATCTTTTTGACCTTTCTCTCTCTGCAAGTAATTTCCCACTAGATGTTACCACAGTAAAAGTCATTATCTTTGCTACAGAACAGCCCAAGGAATCACGAACTGCCTGCTTTCTCCTTTATTGACTTAAACTACAGAGCCACTGACATCCGCCTTCCATTCTCCGTCTCAGATGAGATAACTCTCACAAATCAAGCTAAGAAATGAGCTCACATTTACAGACAGGTGGGGAGGTTAAGCCGCACACCCTGCACACACACTCAAAAATGTTGACTGTGTTTTTACATTTTTACATTGAAATCATTAAAATATAGTGTTTATGTTATGTGTATATGTACTAAAAAATGTAAATCTAATAAACTCACAGTAAAATCGTCAGTGTTAAAAGGGGTTAAATAAACGCTCTTGAAGTGTGGATTATATTAAAATGTTTATATTAATAATATTTATATTAAAATTCACCAAAAATATTGTTGTATATAATAAATATGTTTGTTCGATAAATACTTTTTTCATAACATATACTAAAAAATATTAAAAAATATTTGTTGTTTTTTAAGAAATTAATTTTGACATTTTCCACTGAACAAAATCTATTTAATGTTATTAAAATGTATTGAGTTCAGTAAATATAACTATTTCATTTTACTGAGCCCCAGGAAACATTTTTTACAGCACACACACGTACTTCTGAATTTGTCGACCAACCAGCTCTCCCCTGACCCGGCAAAGACACCTTAAAAAGAGGCCATCAATTAAACCAGAAGAAAAGGGTCCATGCCAAACATCTCTTCACATGGAAATACAGACAGGAGGAGGAAACTAGAGAAAAGAAAAGAAAGCACATCAGCAGATAATAAATTTGTTGTTGATTTTATTCAACTTAAAGGTCTTTTAAAATTAAAATGGACCAAATTCACTCACCCATATTTATTTCCAAATGACTTCTCTGTCAAATGGCATTAATAGTCAGGTGTATCTTGAACAGTCATGTCATGGCAGGGTTCAGACTTTTGAAATGTACATATCTTAAGAATGAAGACATTTTAAATAATGTTTGTTTTGTGTCTCAACGATAGCCGTCAATAAACTAAATACTAATTAGTAATTATAAAATAAGATCTAAATTCCAATTAAATGGGTATCGCTGTTGTTTGCTTGAACACATTCTTCAAAATACCTATTTTGTATTATGCAGTCATTCAAGTTTATATATGGGACCATTCTTTTAAATACACAGCATGCTCATCTTTGATATTTATTGTCTTTTAAAGCATAAGCCGTTTAGCCAGGCAGACACATTCATAAAAGAAAAATCTGCTGAAGACAAACTTTTCTCATAATGTGTCCCTGCACAGTCCTCCAAACACTCCTCTGGAGCATTTTTGTTGATTTAAGGAATAATGCATGTGCAATTCTCTATCTCCTCTACTAGGATGGAGCATCTACGCCAGCAGTGCGAACTTTACGGCCAATGAATCTTCGGCCTGATATCTTAAGGAGCTTTTATATATCCAAAACATCATTTTCGAGGTACACAGTGTCAACTTCACTCAACATCACAACGGCTTTAGAAGATCAACTACAGAAAGCTGCAATGATTTCCAATAGTACACAGCAAGTACTAAGATCTAATTGTGAATAATTGCCATCCGGTTTCTCTCGATGACAGGCGACCTGGCTCGGCTGTATGAAATCATTATAGCCCCGAACGCAGAACGGACGAGGCGTCCTTCATAAATCTGCATTAGTTTGGATCTCGCTTTGACTTGAAAGATGCTGCTTAAATCCCTGTTGCGTTCACATTATTGTACTTGCTTTAGAAAAAAACATGAGGGATGCTTTGATAAATGGGTTACATTGTGTAAATGTCACTAGGTTCTCCGCGGCAACTTAACTGTCACAACACAATTACATTAAACCTTCGCTGTTACGTGATTCAATAAAAGCACATTCAACATGGTTGATATGAAAATCACCAGATCAGTCAGGTCAGGATACAATTTTTTTGCTATACTTCATTAAAGGAGGCATCATGTTGTCTTACTAAACTCAATACACATCTAGCTTTAAAGTTAAAGTCCCCCTGTTGCCGAAAATGTTATCCCTCAAAAGTAATCATTGACCATCAAAATAACATGTTAGTTTTAAAATAGTTTTAAAAAGCTTGGTTATAACTCTGCACAACAGCTTCATTAAGTATGCAGCTATATGATTATGCAAATGAGCCCCGCCTTCACATATTTACAATCTTGGTGTTGCTAAACTGAAAGTAAAACTAAGAGCTGTGCAAAGATTGTTTAGCTGGAATCTTTATGCAACCTTTTATATCTATGTCTCAAACCGCTTATCCACATTTCAAATGGCATTGTTGTGATTGGTTACAGTTGATCACATGGTTTGTCTCAAAGCATACTAAAAACACCACATAAACATAAAACATCATTAAAATCTTGATTTTCACCACTGGGGTGAAACACTTCAGACTGCCATTCTCCCAAACTAACCAAACCATGACTCATCAGTTCATAAATGTCCTTTTCAGAGAGTACTTTGTAAAGTAGGTGACGCTTCCATCCTAATGCTGACATTTCCAACCAAAATTTTTGATAAACCACAAAAGCTAATTTAAATGTTATCACTTTCTACAGCCCTCTACTTGACCATTGTGTCGAGGACGGCCTTTTGTGAACGGTCGCTAGAGAAATGGGTTGTACGAGAAGGATTTGTTCATGCTATTAAGTGACCGGGCATTTTGTACAATATAAAACATTAATCATTGATAAAAAACCTTCTTATTCTGTCACGTCTGAAACGTAGGAGCCAATTGGACAGTAAAAGATAAAAAGTCTCACTTAAAGGATTCACTCTCTCTTACGGAAGTTTTGAAAATGTACCAAAAATGTATGGAAATCTTGTTTTACAATGTCTTACGCTATTTATCTAGAAAGATAATTAAAAAAAACTACAATGTAAAAACTATGACATGTGGCAAAAATATTATGTTTTATTTAATTAATACAATCTTTTTCATTGGAAAATATTGAAACAATTTATTAACTATCCAACAGTAATTTGTAAAAGGAACACATATTTTTAAAGTTTATGTAATGAGAAAAAATATTTGTAATAATTCTTTACAAATAAGTTTTTTATGTCATGTCATGTACGACAATATCTCTTCAGAATTCTATTATAAATATTTGAATTAAGCAGATTTAACATCTATAATCACTGCATGTGCATACAAGCCTTCCACATCCTCACAATTCAGCAGTTGGACGATGTGATTATTTCAACAAAATTGCTTCCCGCATGCAGTACAATTGTTTACATACCTCAAGGACGCTTAACCTGCCTCGTAAATTTAGGTCTGACTGAAACAAACCAGACGAAACACTTCCTTCACAGCATTTAAAGACACATGACATGACACAGTCTCTCAAAATAATAAGATGCTGTCCTTTTATGTTTCTCTAGGTAATAAATATTTTGTAGATATCATACATTAATACAGCCATTTTTATTATGGTTTTAATAGAGTCAGTTATTTCCCTTGTTAAAGTGAATATCCCTTTCAAATATTATTAAAAGTTTATTGCAGTTCAACTAACTTTGTTCATGTGATCCAGATAAAAAATGCCTTCAGAGGCAATAAAACTTCAACTTTACAATGAAAATTAAAGCATTCTCTTTCCTATGAGGCTCTGTAAAGGTACACCATACTATACTATTCTAGCTCTAAAAACAAATATTCTGTCTCCCCCCGTCATGTCAAATCTATACAACTTCCCACCATTGTTTAGTATCCAACATTCTTCAAAATATCTTATTTTGTGAAAAAACTCAAATGGGTTTACATTTTTGTTTTTGAGTGAACTATCCCTTTACCAGCAGGCCAGGCTACAGGTCAACACCATCCATTGACTTGTACTGTATATCTCCATATAAAAGATGACTTTATCCTTCCTCTCCGCTTTGAATCATTTATTCCGTGTGCCGTGGAAGGACAATTTATCTTAACACAAAGTCATGCGCTGGCTCCAAGCTAATAAAGATAAAGTAAGCAAGATCAAGTTCATATTAATCTCATCGCTTTCTCATTTTCAGTGTTAGGGAATTGCATTTCTCTTAGTTTTAGGGTAATTCACAAACAACCTTAAGCAACTTTGCTCCAAGGTCTAAATCCTGGAAACATTTCTCATCACTGTCTATCCTATTGAAGCGTGCAACTGCTTGAATAGTTGAAGAAAACCTTTTGCATGTTGTTGACGAATGTTAAAGCAAAAACTATTTACCAGTGCTTGACTCAAATTTATATTGAATGTCTTCTATCGTTTGATGATGAAGTGCCGGGTAATTCGTCTGTTGTTTATAGCTTACAAGCGCAAGAGACCGCACGCTTATAGGTGCTCCATAAATCTCTCAAAATCCACCAAGATCTCTAAAATACTTCAGGCTACCAACATCTGTTACCGGGTTCCATGATATGAGTTTCCAAATGCTGCCGTGAAATATAATTCTGCCATGATGTGTCACATGAATCACTTCTTTATTTTTGTAACCAGATCACATGGTGAGAGAACCATAGGCCGTCGTGTGTTGAGCACCGATGTTTCACGTAGCCCTGGGCACTGTACACAATGAAACATAAAAATGAAACTTTATTGAACTGCACCTCAGAGAGACCCGGGGCACGGCGGTCTCTTTACTGATATCTGAAGTGCTTCATGCTGTGGACAGAATATTGGAGGGAGTGAGATTTAAAAAGAAAAAAAACAAGAAAAAAACTAAAAAACGCCTTAAGGCGATTTTCAGATGCTCCTCATAACCTTCCGATCCACTCCTGCAGAATCCAATTTAGAAGAAGATACGGAAGAAAACTGTCAAAGAATGGAAACCCTTATCTCTGTTGTGTGGTTTAAACCGAATATTTCTATTGAGCTTTAAAACTCTTAAATTTCCTTTTATATGTTCGCTGCAATTATTTTACTTCCCATAATACTTTTTATGTTTTGGCCTACCTGTGATATATTCAAAGCGCTTATCATTTCAATTTCACTTCCCCGGAGTCTCCATTAAGTGCGAAGGCTGACAGAAAGGATGTTTATCAGCTCTCTTAAATAAACTGTGACTTTAGATGACAGCGCTCCATACTTGACGGCCTTCACTGTGATGCCCATTATCACTTTAATGATCTGCAGCATCTATAAGCCATTGGATGATTCTGTGTAATACAATTTGCCTTCATATGTTGACGTTTATCACGATTTTGATGCATATGGTCCACAACAAAAATTTGGAGATAACCACCTATAAAAGATTTAAGTTCCTGCCAGGGTCATTGACGAGATTGTTAAACAGAAGTTTTACTGTAGTTAGGAAAAAATTTAGGAGAAAACTTTTTACTATGATTTTGTAACTCAAACAACACAATTTTGAAGAAGCACTCGGTAGTTTCAAAACCTTGAGCACAAGGCTTGTAATTTAAACTGAACTGTAAAACTGTCAAACCTGTTACCTGAAGGCATAATTATGGTCCAACATGCAATAAAATGAAATAATTAAGCGTGAGATGACACGATGCAATTTGTTAATGTCTAAACGCATCTGACGTCTGAAGCAAAACCTTGGAGTAAACCTTGCTTCCCATGCTGGACTCATCATTCTTAAATCCTAAACTAGTATGTTACTGTAGTTCACCCAAAAATGAAAAGTCTTGAAAGAAAAACTCCCTCAAGTTGTTCCAAACCTTTCAACATTTCTGTTAAACTTAAAGAAAGCTTTTTGAAGAATGTCTCCAAAAATCTTAAAATCTTAAATTGTAATCAATGGTGCCCTAAACTGTTTGTTCTTCGAAATATCTTATTTGTGATTAACAGTAGTCAGTGGTCCCCCAAAAATCTCAGTTGATTATTCATAATATCTTTCTTTGTGTTTAATGCGGCAAATGAAATTTAACTACGTTTGGAATTTGAGGGTGTTTAACTCATGACAGATTTTTTTCTGCAACAGGCTCAAAACATCTGAGCAAAGACAATAAAATTGGACTAAATAGTACCTGGAATCTAGGATGATCTAGATAATGATCATCTACCGGAATGGTTTTCACACCCATTCGACTGAACGTTGTGCCTGGCTGTATTCTCAGCCGAAGGAAGAGGTGTGGAGCAGTGGATCCATTAGAGAAAAAGGAAACAGCAGTCAAGGCCTCCATGCTTGGATGATTTATGTGTTCAATATGAGGGCAAGGTGCATTTTTCTCCATTTTAGCGCTTCAGCCCTGACACTCTGAGCGAGGGGGTGCGGGGGGCCGTAAAAGTGTTTGGTGTGGACTCACCGGAGTGAGAAGGTATTACTCACAGACAACCTTTGTACGGACCCGCTTCCTGCAAAACAGGATATAAGAAATGTCAAACTTCAATTGAAATTAAATAGAACATTTTTATTTAAAAGGAATGAATGCTTAAGATGTCACTCATAAATAAATAAAATAGTGGACAGTTACTTAAAGTTTAAACATGCAAGATTGTCATCATGGTGAATAGAATTTGCAGTATAGATGTAATTTGTTACAAACAAACCCTAAAAAAATACATATTTTTATAGGGTTTAAAGAAGGTGTGCTCTCTTTTTCATTTTTTAAGGCTTAACACACCAAAATGAAAAAAAACTGTCTTCATTCACGCACATTTGTGTTGTTTCAAAATATTGCAAAACATTACATTTATGCAAGTGCAAAAGAAACTGACAAACAGTAGTCTATTTAAAGAGTCTTATCATTTATGCACCCCAATGGAGTATAGAATCCTGTATATTGCTCTTTCTCCTATGAAGCACAAAAGAATATATTATGAGAAATGTCTCAGTGGTTTTTATGTGCATACATGTGAAGTCAATGGTGCACAATCTGGTTTGGTTTCCAACATTTTTCAAAACATCCTTTTTTGTGGTTTACCATGACTTCTGTTGATCACAAAATAACATATTTTGAAGAATGTGAGCAACAAAAAGTTCTGGGGTCAATTTTCCTACTATGGTAGGTGTCCATGAACTGTTTGGTTACAAGCATTCAATCAAATATTGTTCAATGTCTTTAACTAAAATCAGAAATAAGACAGCTTGACAATGACTTTTACAATACACACTCAAGATGGTTTAAAACAATAACACAACCAAAGACTGACAAAAAAAAATTTGAGTGATGTTTTATCAAAAGCATACACATCTGGGTCCCCAGAGAACAGAGATCACAACAGTGATTTGTACAGGTACATGTTAGTGTTTTGAAACGAGAGCTATGGATCATTACCGTTCCCCTTTCAGCTGAAACAACAATAATCTGGCTGCTTGGTATTCTTTTCTTAAATTACAGAGAGATTGTCAGGAAAAAAGGGCCATTATCTGCTATTAGACTGTCATACTCTCTCTTCATTTGCTAATTAGCCTACAGAATTATAGCAGCAGAGCACTGAGGTTATAAACCATCCATGTGATTCACCCATTATGTGTAACTGCAAAAGAAACACGCACGTAGTAAATGTAGAAAGACATTATACCTCAGTATGTAAATGTTGAAACATATAAAACTACATAATAATAATCATTTTCTTGGGCATGGTTCAGTCCATTCTTTTGCACATGCATTAAAGGCCTGCAATTTTGTCCATTACAGAACCTTAAACAATAAAGAGGGATTAAACTATAACTTTTGCTTTTGATTAGTGTGGCTTTCTATACCATTTGCTAAAAGGCTTAATGTACTTGTCTGCGCTGGAGTTCGAATGCAATACCACAAAAGACTCGCCAGCTGGGTCAGTTCTCGGCAGAGGCATTAATGAGGCCTGGTGGGTTGTTTTTGTCGGAAAATTTCAAACGTGCTTAAGCGAGCCAAGGCGATGCACAAGTTCCTTCTGTTTCCGTAAACATCTGGATTATCGTCCACATCCCTTTCCTCTCAACCAATATAAACTGAACGCGATAGATGAGTAAGATGTTTTTTTATGTTGCGTCAGTCTGCCAAAACAAACTTTCTCACGTACTGGATAATTCTGGATCTGGAAGACGGAGTTTAAGGATGTATTGTTTTACTGGTTTTGTTAAAGGGTACATTTACAGTAAAGAGTATGTATACGTTTCTTCCGCAGAACGCGAAATAAGATATTTTGACAAAAGTTGGTTTTTGAATCGCACTGGCACCCACTTACTTCTATTGTTAAGACACAAAACTAATGCAAGTTAATAGGTGCCAGTTCACAACATTCTACAAAGTATCTTTATTTACACACCTCTGTTTTTTCCCAAATGAAAACCTGTTTTAAATTTTGGAATAAATTATTACTTTCAGTCCAGTTTAAAACTTTTCACAGCTATTTCATTTAAATAAAGAAATGGTGGATGTCTTCCTTCCACCCTGGAACAGGAATGTGTGCTATTCTGACCCCTCTAACAGAAGAACACAAATCTAGCACCTCACAGCACAACTGTAGATCCACACAGCATGCTTTATTTTTCTTGCTGAAGTGTTAACCGAGTATGAATTTTCTCACATAGATTCTGTTAGACCTTATATGTGTAAAAACATGTTTTTCTTGAATGTAATGTCACTCTATGTTGCTATACCTGCTGCTTGTATAAACTTAAGTAGTATGAACTCTGTGAACTCCAAGTTGGTATAAATCCTGATGATCCATGTTATCCCGACAAAGTTTCATAAAGCATCTTGGTGGTTTAAAGGAAACACAAAAATCTGAATTGTTAATGTGGTCCATAGAAAATATTCTTACATGAAAGGCTGTATGCTTACTTAAAAACATCCCTTATACCAACGTTAAAATGTTTATTAGTAATACATTTTTTACCTTGAATGTTAAGTTTGAGGAAGTTCCTAAATAAATTCTCAGTTTATTTTAAATTAAGAAATAATCTAGATATTTGGAAGAATGACAGCAACTGAGACTTCTTGGACACCACGGACAATCATGTTAGAAAATGGCTGTACACTGTTTGCTCTGTTGAAAACAAAAGAAGATATTTTAAAGAGAAAAGCAAACAGTTCTGGGATACCTTTAACTGTAGTTTAGGTTTTCTGTGGTACTTAATGATGCCCCAGAAATCTCAAGTGCTCAGAAATGTATTTCTTATTGTTCAAAAGAACAAATAAATGCATACAGGTTGGAAACAATTTGAGAGTCATTGCAAATCATCTATACAGCATTTTTGTTTTCGACTCAACTATCTCTTTAAACTTTGAGATGGAATTCACTAATAAAGAACATATATTTATTGAAACTCTGTTTTCAAAAGAACATGCTTTCCGTTTACAAGCCTTACTGTGGATTGATCTTCCTGATGTTACATTGATTTCACTTTGTTGCAGCATAAGAGCAAAAAACAACAAGGGAAAAGATTGAGAAATACCGAGAGAAAGGGTTGGGACCTCATTCTACAGAATGATGACAGAATGGCCTTAATTTCCCCCGTGGTCCTAAATGGAAATCCTCCGTCCTGTTTATGGAAATTCTTAGTATTGTTTTTCACTTACATATATAGCTTCTTATTTTTTCTTAAATTTTCAACTGTGTGTTTGTTTATCTTGGGGTTAGGGGCAATTTTAATTCTCCAATGCCCACACGGGGTTATTGCCATTTCCACTGTTCCTGTGGTGGCATAGCGGAAGCGGTTGTCCACCAGTAAATGTTATTAGCACTGAGTCAAGAAAACCCATCACTCAACTCCCTGTCCAACCACCCCGGCAACCCATCCACACCAAGCTGTATGGCATTACAGAACGGGGGATTGAGCTCAAGTGTTCATTCTGCATGAGTCTAAAAGTGATATCCCAGCCAAAAATGAAATTTGTGTCATCATTTACTCAACCTCACGTCATTCCCTGCATAACTTTTGTCTTCATTATAACACAATTGAAGAGATTTTGAAGAATTTTGGGATCTGGCACCCACTCACTTGCTTTGTTTGTGCCACTGCTCTTCAATTATTAACTGTCTTCTTAATATCTTCGTTCTTGTTCTGCTGAAAAAAAATTATTGAATGAGTAATTGATGACACAATTTCCATATCATGGTTTTAAATTAAAAGCGATGTCCATGACACACTTGCAGTATTGGTGTTTCTGCTCTTGAAAGTGAATCTTTCATAAATTTGCGGCCATTTTTACCTCACATTAATTTCAAAGTGAACTAAGCTAGCGTACTACCAAACTTCCCAAGTACTCCACTTTCCATAGCGTGTCTCATAAAAGTGGTCACATATTTAACAATAGTTCCACCGACAGACAGAAATGTCATGTGAGAGAATGTCAGCTCAGCTGGGTCATGGAGGTCACAGGGATCCGGTACTTCTCTAGATCCCTGTGGACAGACTTGACTGAGGCCCGACTGCCGTGTCTAAGAAATCCAGAAGAGACCTGCGCTAATGAGAAACATGCCTGAGAACTGCCAGCGATCCGTGACTGGTGCTGCTGGATGAAGAGCCAGTTTACAATAATGCGAGTCAAGGGACCATGACTGTGATGTCTTTAAGGAAGATATGTGGGACTGATTTGATACAGAAAAGAACCTAATAAAGAATATGATAGTCAGTTGATGAAATTGAAAGTTGGAGGAAGGAAATGAGAAAGCCTATAAGTGTATTATAGAAACACCTTTACACGATTTCTACCTTCTCCCATCTTTGGCTGTATTTTGTTCACCCAAAAATGAGAAATTCGAATATCCTGACAATTATATGGTTTCAAACAAGAAAGGAATTTTCCTATCTTTGGAAAAATAAAGGTAAAATTTTTACAGAATATGCAACCGTTTTTAACCTGTTAAAAAAATCCTTCTTTTTGTTCCAAATCCTAGTTTTACAAGCATATGAGTTTAAATAAACATATCTGTTAAATACAATGTTTTACCTTTCATGCCACCTTGAAACGAATGCCACCTATTCTCATATACACTGTTTCACTATTTTTGGTTCAACAAAAAATTTAAAATTCAAATGTTCTTACCATTATGTAGTTTCAAACCAGAAAGGAATTCTCCTTCTGTTGAAACAATAAGAAAAAAGTTTCACAGAAAAGCAGGCTGTTATTTTTTTTATTTTGTATCTGTATTTAGAGATCTAAAATTGTTTCCCTAGCCGAGTTTCAGTGAGCAGGGTTTAATGGATAAATGTCCGATAAATAACTTTAATGACTTATAGTAAACTAACGGCAAAAGGTTCGATATTTTAAACAATCTTTCGGGAGCCTTTACCTGAATGGGGGAGTGTATTGAGTGTATTTGGTTTTTAACAAACGAACAACATTGAACCTGACAACTCAACATAAAATATAAAGCAATTTTAATGCATTAAACATGTTTCCCTTTACCTTTAAGCAATGTAAAACATTTCGTTGACAATATAAAAAACATCCCACATTCTGCCAAGGTTAGAGAGAAGTTTTACAGTAGAGCATATAAAGTAATATTTCATAATTATTTGTCGTCTCCATCCTGACACCTCCGTGCCCTTCAGTTAAAGTGCAAGGGAAAGAGTACTCGAACTGTCAATCGTGGAGAAAAAGTTTGGGCTACTTGGATGCCTTCTGAAAAACTTTGGTAGGGCCTAAAAAATAAGTGGAAGACAAGAGACGAGAATAGCAGAAGATGGTGAAAAAAGCCTGACAGTACAGTAGGTTGCAGCTGGTCCTGAGATGGTGAGGGTAGCGCACACACACAACACACGCGCACACCATCCCACAGTCACAGTCGATAGATGGAGCATGAGATAAATGAAGAGGTAAGACGACGTAGTGACAGATGTGTCCGAAAATGTGTGTGGGCAGGGAACTGTCATACAAGCACAGTGAGATGCAGCAAATCTATTGTTTCCTAAAGGTGAGAGATGGAGAGAGACCGAAACGAAGAGAGAAAGAAAGGGTAGGAAAAGAGGGTAAGAAGCGACATTCACAGGCCCTGAAAGGCTCTTTGTGAAAAGTCCCCTCACTGTAACATTAAAAGAGACAGAGATCTTTTATTCGAGTTCGCAAAGAAGAAATGACATTCAGAAAATGGAAAATGTGGCAGAATTACAGTCAGAGAAAATGGCCCAGCAGAAAATCGATTCGGACTTGACAATCGGGCAGATAAGACGAAAATGGCCGTCATGCTGTATCATTCAGCTGGGAAGAAAGGATATTCGCTACCGTGATGAACCACGGGTGGAAAAAAGTGGATCTGTTCTGAAGCCTTGGCTCTTGCTGTGACTTTCTAAATTACATCTTAACAAGCCCCCCCCTTCATCAGATAACACACAGCGACCCCTGTTGGGGATGAGAGGCTCCTCATGATAACCTCACATCACCCTTATAGTCTGATGGGCAGGCAGTTATTTGAGAGAATAAATCACAGACTTGTCTATTTATCTACACTTTCTTATCATTTGAGATGTAAAAGATTACGTGAAATGGTATGAATGTGTAGCAGTTGAATGTAGATTATTTATTTGTAAAACTAAATGATTTTGGCACCTCGTGTACATTATGTACTGTATGCACATTTTTGCTTGATCTATTATTATGAGTTGTCATTACAGTTATGCTATTTCATTGCTTTGTAAAGGTGATTACCCAAATTACCCAAATTAATTACCCAAAAAAATGATCATTCTGCCGTCATTTATTCACCCTTTTGTCATATGAAACCTGTATTACTACAAGATTTTATGAAGAAAGTTGGTAACCGAAGCTCGGCAGCACCCATTCACTGCTTTAAATAGACAAAACCAATTGGTGTATGGATGCCAGTTATTATAGTTATTAAACATTCTTCAAAACTTTCTGCAGAAAAAGAAAGTCATATAGGTTTTAAATTACTTTAATGTGTAGGGAGTTTCATAACAATGTGATATAAAAATCAAAGTATTAGTCATAAATACCATTGTTAGCGATTTCTGTAAATGGCACAATATTTTACTGTAATACCTATTGTGTTTTACTGTAAAATATGCTTTAAGCTTATACAATCTATATGGTAGAGTTTTTACATTTGAATGTGCTAAAGATGTGTTTTTTGATATAAGTAATGAACATAATAATGTGTATACACGTGCATGAAGTTTGTGAAGAGAACTACAAGTTTACTTAATTAAAATATCATAAATAAACTTTTAAGAAGTTGTTTTTTGTCATTATTTGCTTTTTGTTACTTAATAATACATATTTAAGTTAGTACATAGTTTAAGAATTGCAGGACATTTTACTCTATATTACTACAGTGACATTATCATTAAATTAGTGTATGTTTTACAGTAAAAATACTGTACCCAAACAAACATACAGTAAATTGAATGGAACTGTAGATATTACTACATCATTTTACTGTAAGGTTAATTTACAGTTAGTTATGGCAAATTGCTACCATTAAGTTACTGTTAATTCTACAGGAGACATCTTACAGTGCATAAAGCCATAATTTAGAAAGAAAGGCACATTGTTAGTCTATTGAAAAAACATATACCATTTTTGACATTGTCCCCAATATCTAAGCAAATGTAGTATATCTAAAATATACAAAATAAGTTTGATTTAAAAGTCAAGTTTTTACAAAAGATATTATGGCTACATGTTCAGATAAATGTGTTTATACTGACCCTAAAGAAACTACCTCTTCACAAAGCAGAAAAGAGAACACATCGGTTTAAACAACATCACCAATATATGATAAACCTGGATAGTCTGGATAGTCTGGATAGCCAATTCTATGTGTTCATTCCCCTAAATAGCTCACCATCCCACTGCAACGTCCTACATAATCATTCTTCCTTCACCCAGCACACAAATAACTCCCAACAATCCTTTTAATAACATCTGTCCAGTTGACAACAGATCAGCAGTCTGTGTGTGAAAAACACATTAATATTGTGTGTTCATTGTGTCTGCTATTAGTGTTCAGTAATGATTTTTAAATGTGTAGCTGCATTGCAACCGTGGTTCTCTGAGGATGTTCAGAGAGTGCGAGAGGTGAGATAAGAGAAACAGCCGACAACGTGTCTTCAGCCCACAGACTGCTGATGCTGCACTGGTGCTCTCTTCGGGATGCTGAAGACCTGCAATTCCCCAGAGATTATCAGCCCGGGAAGCAGACAAGGATCAGTAACAGGCATGTAAATGAGGGGTCAGATGTTTCATGTTATGGTGTTATGTGGCTTAGTAAATAACACAAAAATAAGCCATTATATTACCTTAAAAATATTTAATAACAATAGTTTTTTTAGTGTTATTACAATAATTGCTAAAAAATATTGTTAAATTTTAGAGAAATAAACTGGATTTTTAAATTATATATATATATATATATATATATATATATATATATATATATATATATATATATATATATATATATATATTTATATTTGTTATATAAACCAAAATTATCCAATATTCCTACTTTTATAATAGGAATGTATGCATTTATGAGGTTTACTTAATTTTATTACTTACATATACAAAATTTAATTAGTATATTTAATTAATTTCAAGGCTTTTAAATGTACTTTTTGTGTAAATTGTTTCACGTAAAGACAGAACCATTAGAGTGTGTGTACGTTTTGTCAAATCATCACATATCTGTGTTTATAATGTAATATTAGAATACCTAATTATTAAATATTGTTTTGCATAGGTGCTTTGCAATGATTAATTAGATTAGATTAGATTAGATTAGATTCAACTTTATTGTCATTGCACATGTAGGATACAAGGCAACGAAATGCAGTTAGCATCTAACCAGAAGTGCAATAAGCAGTAAATACAGGTAATATATGTATATATACAATAATTATACAGAATATATGAATATAGATAAGTATTATGGACAGATTTACAGGTTAATATACAGGCAGATATACAGGCAGGTGTGCTATGAACAAACTATACATTATGTAAAGTGTATGTACACTATAGACAGATCTATGAACATAATTTACAGTATTGCAGTGGATGGTAAAGTGCATTGGAATTTTGTTTTCCGTGTGCAAATGGATTGTCCAGTGTTACTGAGTGAACAGTAGTGCATGTAACAACTGGTTAATGATTAATGATTAAAACATATTTAAAGAATTAGAATTAAAAATCACTGTAAAAAATCACAAAGAATCCTTATTTTTAGAGAGTAGTTATCAGTTTTAATTAATAATTTTTGCATTGATTAAAATGCTTAATCAGCTTATCAAAACATATTCAACTTGTCTGTTATGAGTTTACCTCTGAAGTCAATGAAAAGCAAAAATCAACAGAAAACTAACCTGTTCTAAAGAATTTAGAGAACACTTTTTTAAATGTATAAAAATAAATTTGAGGATCACATCAGACAGTGAAGTGCAAATCGCTGCATTTGCAAAGCAAAATGTAAATTTAAAAGAAGGGCAAAATCATCCTGAAAATGTTACGCTGATAAACCCGTGTTTTGAAGATTAAGCAATATGATTTCGTAGAGGGTGAAGAACTCATCAAAATCAGCCATGATAACCATCTTCTGTTCTCCACACTTAAAGCAAAAACAACATAAAACCCCACATCTAATCAAATGCAAAATAAACAGAGTTCCCCACACACAAAACGAAATTCCTTATTCATGAAAAGCCCTGTCAATCAGCATGAAATACATTCGGCTCAGGGACAAGTGCACACCACATTTTATCCTTTAAAAACACGACTCGACTCCATTTCTCCCACTATTCTCACCATTTCGTACTTCCAGAATTTAATCAGAGTCGTAGCTCTGCCAGGTATATTGAACTATAATTAAAGCCTTGCCTTCACATTAGTGGATGAGATTTTGAGTTAATGAGCCCTCCAGGAGAACCCAAATGGAATTACTTCTGCCAAAACAAGAGCTCCATCGCTCGACTTGCCCGCATACAAACGGCCCATCGGCCGTGATCTGCTGGAGAGATGGGTACAAAATGAAGATCTGAGAGGACTCACAGCAATCCTCCATGTTCATTAATTCAGCTTTTGTTCCACTTTCCATTTAATGAGATGTTCTTCCGCCCAGGACTTCTTCATTAATAATTTTTTTGTGAATAATGACTTTGTCATTCAAATCTTTAAATAAATCTAGTGTGCTTCAGAATTTTTGGGGCTTTAGAAAACTTTTTGACTTGGATCAAATAATGTTGACTATTACTGTTGTTGAAAACCTTCAAACCCTTACATAAGGGTTGGTACATTAGAATCTTACATTATGGTACACAATTTTACACAATATAAAAATATAAAAATATTTGCTCAAATTAAGCTTTAATGCTCATTATCTCGGAATTTGGTTTTCCTACTTAAGCTTAAACAGTATATGAAAGCACACACGCAAACGCGAAGTATGAATAATTTCGGGCTTGACTGTGTATATACATACATATATATATATACACACATAAATGCACATGTATATATACACACATATATACACAAACAGTGAGGTCAATAAGTATTTGATCAGCCTGTGATTTTGCAAGTTTGCAAGTCCTACTTAGAAATCAAAATTGTGTCTCTTATGTCTTTTAACAGCTGTTTGGTTTTGCCCATTTTGCTGCTAAGCGTTTAGACTGATTGTAGGGTGCACAAGTGGCTTTATGACAGCTAATGCATGAGTAGAGGCAGTCGTGGGGTTGTTGTGGCCTAGTGGTTCGAGAGTTGGACTCGTGATCCCAAGGTCTCTGGTTCGATATTCCTTACCAGCGGGAATACCACGACTGAGGTGAGTCCCTTGAGCAAGGCACCGTTCCCCCACACTGCTCCCCCGGCGTCTTAGCATGGCTGCCCACTGCTCCGTTTGTGTGTTCACAGTGTGTGTGTGTGTGTGTGTGTGTGTGTGTGTGTGTGTGTGTGTGTGTGTTCACTTACTTTGTACACGATACTTGGCCACACGTCACTTCACGTCACATCACTTCACTTCAGAATGTAGCTGGACTATTTAAAAGACAAATAAAACGTCTTTAAGGATCAGAAATCTGGCTGATAAGCAAGTGATCAAATACTTATTATAATTTACAAAGAAATTGCTAAAATAAAACACACATTTATATATATAAATATATAAGCAAATTCTTAAACATTTTCTTTTTGATATTATATTTTAGATATGTTAGTATTTATGTTTACATTTACATTTACATTTAGTCATTTGGCAGACGCTTTTATCCAAAGCGACTTACAATAGTCGAGGAGACAATGAAGCGGTAAATAGCCGATACAACAATAGGTGAACAAGTGCTACAACAATGCTACCAAGTTACACAGAGAGAGAAGTTACAAAAAGTATATATATATATATATATATATATATATATATATATATTTTATTATTATTATTTTTTGATAGAGTGAGTAGATTAGAAAAGTAGTGAGTTAGTGAGTTAGATGTAGCCGGAAAAGATGAGTTTTTAGGTGTCTTTTGAAGATAGAGACCGAGTCTGACAAGCGTGAAGCCAGAGGCAGATCGTTCCACCATCGAGGAACTGAAGGAGAGAACGTTCGAGAGAGAAATTTCTTACCCTTTTGAACTGGTACCACAAGTCTCAGCTCATTTGCGGAGCACAGAGATCTTGAGGGTCTATACCTTTGCATTAGTGAGTTAAGGTAAGTGGGTGCTGAACCGGTGGTGGTCTTGTAGGCAATGAGAAGACATTTAAATTAAATGCGAGCTGCTACCGGAAGCCAATGTAGTTTTATGAAGAGAGGTGTTACATGGGTCCTTTTTGGTTCCTTGAACACCACCCTTGCCGCTGCATTTTGAATCATCTGCAGAGGTTTAGTTGTGCACATCGGGAGTCCAGCAAGCAGCGCATTGCAGTAATCTAGCCTGGACAGGACCAGAGCTTGAACCAGGATTTGTGTGGAGTGTTCTGTGAGAAACTGTCTGATCTTCCTGATGTTGTAAAGCATGAATCTGCAGGATCTGACAGTCGCGGCAACATGATCTGTGAAGTTGAGCTGATCATCGATGATTACTCCCAAGTTTCTCGCAGACCTGGAGGGCACAATGGTTGATGCTCCTAGTTGGATAGAGAGATCGTGACGAGTCTTTGGGTCGGCAGGGATGACAAGAAGTTCCGTTTTCGCAAGATTAAGTTGTAGGTGGTGTTGCTTCATCCAGAGGGAGATGTCGCTCAGACATGCTGAGACTCGGGTCGAAATCGTCTTATCTTCCGGATGAAACGCAAGGTGGAGTTGCGTATCATCCGCATTACAGTGGTAGGAGAAGCCATGCTTACGAATGACTGATCCCAGTGATGTCATGTAGACCGAGAAGAGCAATGGACCAAGAACTGAACCCTGAGGCACACCGGTGTCAAGATGTTGCGGTTCTGAAACTTCACCTCCCCACGAAACCTTGAAGGATCTACCCGAGAGGTAGGATACGAACCATTGGAGAGCCTTGTCGGAGAGGCCCATTTCCTTGAGAGTCGAAAGGAGAATACTGTGGTTAACGGTGTCAAAAGCAGCGGATAAGTCTAGCAGGATGAGAACGGATGACATGGAGGCCGCCCTTGCCAGTCGTAGGTCTTCAACAACTGAGAGCAGAGCGGTCTCTGTAGAATGTCCTTTCTTGAAGCCTGACTGGTTGCTGTCCAAGAGGTTGTGTAGAGTAAGATAGGCCGAGAGTTGATCTGAGACGACACGTTCCAGGGTCTTTCCGATGAAGGGCAGTAGAGAGACTTGTCTGTAGTTCTCTAGAAGTGCGGAATTCAGCGAGGGTTTCTTCAACAGCGGGGTGATCCAGGCTTCTTTGAAAGCAGTAGGAAATGTGCCAGAGTCGAGCGATGAGTTGATGATGTGAGTAATTGCAGGAATGACCGAAGGAGAGATGTCTTTCAGGAGATGGGTGGGGATGGGGTCCAGCGAGCAGGTAGTTGGGTGATTCGACACGATGATTCTCGCAGCGTCGATTTCAGTCAACGGAGAGAAAGAGCGGAGGGAGGTGGTCAAAGGAGCCGGAATATGGTCCAGCGGTGGTGGAGCGGAGAACTGATTGCTGATAGCGGTGGTGTTTATAGTTAGATATGTTTCAGTATTTGTTAAATTTGTTAAATTATTGTTAGAGATTTTTTCAAAATCCGTTGAGTAATCGTGGTAAATAATAGTGATCGAGCTGCCATAAAAATTATATTGCATGATATATCATGATATATATTTTTTAAATTTTGAATAGTGCATGTTAACCAAAACTAAAAACTAAAATCTAAAAACCTGGAAGTGGCTCTGTGCCGATGGCATGACTTTTGGGCTGACCGATGGGCCTGTAACCTTATTAATTTACCAGTCTTCCATTTAAAACAGCTTTTCCCTTTACATTTGCAAACCTAACAATTCCCTCAAATCTAATTTCAGCAGCTGTAAATCCCATCCTTTCAAATATTGCAGTGTAAATTTTAGATATGGTAATGAAGGCTCAGTTAAACTCATACTCAATATGTGCTCACGGGGACTTAAAAAGTTTGTGTCTGTGAAAAAAGTCAATCCTACAGATCCCGAGGTGAAAGACTCAAAAGTGAATAGATTATAAACTTCCAAAATAGCTCTCTGAATATTAAAATTCAAAAGTGCCATAATTAACCACAGGGACCACAACATAAAATGTGCATTTTGTGTTCCATTTCAACCAATGCAAGTAGTTTCTAGGGTTTAAAAACAAGGATGGTGCCAAATGAAGCCACTTAAAATGCAAACACCCTCCCGGCGAATTTCAAATGTAAATATCTTTGGTTAATAGTATCGCTGCCTCTCATACCTTCATTCCCAATAAAATGTATCCGATGCCTAGGGACTCAAATGCATTCCAAACATGTTAAAAAATGCATGCATGCGTCTACATTACACTCTTTTTTCATTAAGAATCACATTAGCCATATTTGCTTGACATTAAACTGTATTTTTCATCTCTCTGCAGAAATGTAAATCCTCAAGAGTGGATGATACCCTCCACTCGATCGTTTGCAGAGTGCCGTGCAATTCCCATTTGTTTTCCATGCAGTGATTGCACATTAATTACTGAAAGAGGCGATTAAATATCTCTTATTACACCGGGTCTCCCAGGCAGACCGTACGAGCTGAGCCAGCAGAGCTTGAAAGAAGCTCCAAACTCTTATTTACACCCTTGACATCAGTGCAAAAGCTGGAGCTCAAGCCTGATGTTAAGTTGTTTAAGCTTTAGATGTTAAGCTTTAGGCCCATACGTAGATTTCACTTAGGAATGATCTATTGAACTTTCTTGACAATCTCTCTGTATCTGAAGTTGGTTCTGGAGGTTTCGGAACATATTTAGGGTTATCTGGGCCATTCCAAATCCTACTAGAATGAATAATGATATTCTCATTTGTTTTTCTTACATAGCAATTAGATTAAATAAATATATTAATAATTACTATTAAAAATAAAAAACAAGATTATAGGAGAGGTGCTATTTGAAAACCTAATTCTATTGTGTGTCAACAATTTTGTGTCTTTATTGGTTTAACTTATTTAAAATGGGGTTGTGCAATTAATCGTTATCGATATTCAATAACAATTTTGACTTCAAACAATTATGAAAACAACATAGTCGGGTAAAAGCAATTATTGTGCCACATTCACTTTTGCCTTTTTTATTTTATTAATATATTATTTGTATATTATTTCTGTAATATTTAATTAATCTTTGTATCCATATTATTAGATTATTGTATCTAACATTATGTTAAATAGTTAGCTGGAAATGTTTATTTTTTAATCATTTATCTTTTTACGTGTTTTCCAACGTTGATGTGTAATACTGCATAATAATCATAATCTTAACATTAGGCGAAATAATCGTGATTGTAATTCTTGTCATAATCAAGCAGCCTTAATTTAAAACTTGACCAAGATGGCAAAGGTATGTAAGATCGCTGCTAAAAATCTGGAAAACATCTGCTGTATAAAACCACTACTAAACATCATAGAAAGAGCATATTTAGTATCTTACAGCAGACGTCTCAGAGACGTATTGCTGATAGGTAAACAATATCTCATAAAGATATGATGTAGATGTATGTGTTTTCACGGTTAAGGATCAACCAGAAAAAAGAAACCGTCATAGATTTATAGTGACTTAATGTTTACAGTAAGAATTGTATTGGTTTAAATGGGAACTAATCTAATAATACATACAGAATATATATGTATATATATATATATATATATATATATATATATATATATATATATATATATATATAATAAGGTTTTAAAAGTAAATTGCCCATAGCTTATTTGTGATTTAAACAGGAATTTGTTGATACGCACACACATAAATGACACATAGTCCTATAGGAGCAAAAGAATAAAAATAATAAATATTCCTTTACTGTGGGTTACAACATGATGACGTGTGCACCTGTCAAAAGCTTTGATTGACTTACTAACGTTCCCATTCATAGTTTTTGGGCACAAACCAAACAAACAAGAGACAATGGAAATAATATAATGCCTATAAAAAGTATAAAAATGAAACAAAACACAGACTAGAAGATTTTGCAGAAAGGTTCTTGTTATTTTATAATGCAGCTTCTTAAGGTCTGAGATGCTTTTAAAGAATTTCAAAGAAGTCCTGGTCTATTCTGCCCTCTTATCGGCTTTTCTTTCTTCAATATTGAGTCATCTATTTTAAAAACATTTTTATTCAATAAAAAAAACTGTTTTTTGATGAAAAACCATATATGTTTTCCAAATTATACTTTTGTCTATTAAACTTATAACACCTTCAGATCAAAAGTTTTTGAAATAATGAGAAATATTTCACTTAAGTATCTGCATGCATCTCCTTAAACGTGAGCATGGTCAACATCATCTTCGTTCATTTAATATCTGGTTAGATCTTACATAACGGTTATAGTTTTGAGCAAAGTTAGGCCGGGAAAATCAATTTGGAATTTCTACCCAAAGGTAAACAGAGCGCTGAATCCTATCGGGCGTTTGGAAGAGAAGGCCGACTCTTCCCAGTAATGATGTGACCCTGAATGCCAAAACTTCCAGAAATAAATGGACAGAAAAGAGAGGAAATTGAAGTGGACAGTGAGTTTTACCCTCCGGGATTTGTGGAACAATTCACCTCTGTTCAATGAAGACACCTTGACAGGTGACCTTCGAGAGGTGGTGGAGCAAACATCCCCAAGGCCGGAAATAGAGGCATGTTACGACGCCATAATATCCAGGAGTTCGGTAAATAAAGGAGTCTGTGGGGGAAAATGTCAAGCAAATGTGCTTTAACGTGTATAAGTGTACAACTTATTGATTCTATTCATTTTGGGATGAATATATTAAACAGGAAGTTTAGAGTTAACTACCAAAATAAAAGTGTGGAGCTGCTCTCTAGTGGACTGGATCAAAACTGTAAGCCAGTCTCAGCTGCACTTTTTGCTTAACCCTGTAGATATGGAAAGGGATTTATTGATCATCAAACGAGAAAATGCATTTGTTTGAATGGAAACGTAATATCTCGGATATTATCCAGTGGCTGGGAATCAATTTTACTGGAACATGACCCTTAAAACGACACAAAGGTTTTAACAGCTATGGGTTTTCGTAGTATTTCTAATGGAGACCAATAGTTTTGAAATATGAAAGCTGATTTGTGTTATGTAAGTGTTATATAAATGCTTCCTCATGCTATGAGCCCTAAAAGACCACAGACTACAATTCAGATATTTGTATCATTTTTATCATGATCAAATATGAGGTTTTATTAGATTTAATTCGGTGTTTAACCCACAAAAATGAGTCCTTCAGTGTTAAACCATTATAACGATGGTTATTTTACATTATGCTCAGGAAAAGAATTAGCAAGAAAAAACAAAACATGACGAAAATACCATTCGAAACAAACATTGTACAGTAACAAAGGGAAATATACAGTACATCTGTTAAGTGTCGTATAAGCGGGAAATAAATGTCAACATCTTCTTTGTTATGATGAAGTACACATAATGAATATTACACAATTTTACACAAGGTTCACAACGAGGCTTTTTTTGTTTGTTTTGCTTGATTTTTTTCGTTTTCGTTTCGTTTTACATCTGAAGCACAATATTTTACATCAGCAGAATGTCCTCGGTTGTTGGCCAAAAAGGGTGATTCAATTAATATAAAAATATGAAAAGGAACAATGAAAGATAAAGTGATTAGAGTTAAGATATTTGCACATCCCCGCACCACTGAAATAAAAGGACGACGTAATGGCATTTGTAACAATTTACAAGACATGTTATGTAATGCCTTTGCCATCTGACGATGTTACCAAAAGACATGAAATATGCAAATGGCCCGAAACAAAAAAGTACATTGACAGGCAGCAACTACTTAATGAAATACTTTTGCTGTGTATGTCTGTTTTTATACATTATTCCATCCTGTAACTGCCCAAAGAAAATATGGGACTGACTTCACATACAAAGCCCTTATAATTCATATGTCCAGACTACATGCATTAGAACCATTCTCTTAAGAACACATGCCACGTGTCACACCTGTAACACTGTATTTCTTGCATCCGAAAGATTATTTAATGTATATAATGCTATGGGTTTAATTTGATATATATCTATATTCTAATTAGGAGTCAATTTTGAGAATTTTGGTGTATGCTGTATATCTTAGCAATATTTAATTTTTGATATATATTTGTAAGTACCTATATGTCAATAAAATAGAAATTTGGTTTTACTACTTTAATGCATTATAAAAATGCTAGTAAAAATATGAGTCCCTTCTTTACAAGTCCTATCACCCTGGCTTTGTTTCCAGTGTTCCTGTCAACTAAACTATGGCTATCTTCCCACAACTTAACCTTCCAAACCTGTGCCTTTCATCGCTCCGTACGGTCGTGAAACACTATAATACAGCATAAACTTTTTTTAAGAAAAAGAGAAAAAAGCATATACTATTTTTTGTCATGACTACAGTAGATACAGAACAGGATGTAACATCCCTCCAAAAGTTCAGTTTCTTTTACATCATTCGATCATCAGTTTGATTTAAGCCGTACAGAGTGCACAAATAGAATCGCCTG
Organism: Triplophysa yarkandensis; assembly: GCA_033220385.1. Taxonomy (NCBI): domain Eukaryota; kingdom Metazoa; phylum Chordata; class Actinopteri; order Cypriniformes; family Nemacheilidae; genus Triplophysa; species Triplophysa yarkandensis. Next base: position 8,526,879 of record CM065677.1, on the reverse strand, counting down.
CAATAGTAACCTCTTCTTTAAAAATGCATGAATGAGAGCAAAAGACACAAATAGGCATTAAAGAAGCTAGAATAGCCCAATATGGAAATAAATGTGTTTTTAGGTTTTGATTATTAGTAACTCGGTGTTGAAAACACACAAAACCACCTGCATAAGATCTTCTTTTTTGAAAAAGCTTTAAGAAAACACAGTATTGGCCAGTTAGGGAACCTGTTTTGATTCACAGGTTGTGATTGAACCTTTCTGGGATGATGGGGAACAACGGGTGTTGCATCTTACGGGTCTGGGCGGCTGTTCAGCCAACCGCCGGGGTTGCTTGGGGCTTCTGAATCCGTTATATCAGAATAGGCAACAAATATTTTTGGTGGTACGCACCCTGAAAATGACACAAATGTATGGTCATCATTACATTAGATTATACAATAAATACAAAATGAGTACAGCATTAAACCAGGCGGCGTTTTTTCTTCATTTTTTTATCATTCTCTTTTATTCGTTAAAGCTAATTTAAAATGATGCAAGACTGTAAAAAGCCCTATATAAATACATTTAAATTTAATTGAATAGAAAAAAGACATTTTCGTTTTAAGTGTGTGATGGAACATGGTTATAAAATAAGTACCCTGGTAAATGTTTGTGTCTGCTCAACATCAGATTCTAATCCACTTCAGCAGATGGTCTCCAGGTGACATTGGTTCTGCAGAAAGTTTGAAAAGGACACAATGTTACTAAATGAAAATGAGACAATAAATAGACTTGCCTGTAACTTATATACACCATATATGTGTGCGTCTGTAAGTGCATGTGTGTATATATGTGCAAAATTTGAGTGACTATTTACATTATTTGCATTAGTGTGTCATTAGAAAATTTGAGTTGACATTTTGAAACATTTATTTCGCCATTATTTGTAATAATGCAGAGAGACTTTTATTATGCAGTGCTGTGAAAAGTCTCGTTATTTTCCTCTCTTTTTTCATGTAATAATGGACGAAATAGATGCTGATACCAGATTCCTGCAAGGTGCACTGGTAGATCTTGTGGAGGAGTAAATAACGGTGTGTATGTGTTTACTAACTGTTTGTGTGATCTTGAATAGGATACATGCAGAGCACAAATTCAATGTATGGGACACTATATTTGGCCACACTTCACTTTCACTTTTTCATTAATATAATGAACATAAATGTTCTTATTATTTAAAAAAACTTCAAAATCATGAAACAAATATTTATTTTATTTATTCAGAAGCCACTGGAAGTGGTAAAATAATACTTTAAACAGATCTTGCCTTTACCGTGTCATTCCACTGACGTGGAAGATCCTCAGGTTCAGGAGGGTAGGACATCCAGGATGGACTCCGGTATGAGGATGGTGGAGACAGGACGAAGTAATCGGAGTATCCGGGGCGGTTGGCAGAAATGGCATATACAGCTGTCATCGGGTTTCCTATAAATGTTAAAATAAACTGTGATTTTAGTTTAATACGATACATCAGAAACATGACAGGTTAATTTAAATTTAGTCTTTGTTTTTAAATTCTATTGTGAGTTGTATAAACAAGAATGTCTTTTTCATGGCAGTTTTAATATATCAAGAGATGTATGAGCATTAAAACTATGACACGGGTGTAGTAGTGCCAACGTTATGAATTCTAAGTGTTGCTACACAGTTTCTTTTTTTAAAGGCCATGAATAGATATAAAAGGGGGTTAAACCTGAGTAAGTTGTCATTGACTCGTCGACGGTAACAGCTGGGAACGGAGCTCGGTTGATCGGCAGGTATGGGGTGCCGTTGTGCTGACTTATCTCAGGAGCCTCTGTGACCCGGGGCTTTAGACTCATATCTGGTGTGGAGCTGCAGGAAAAGATGAATGATTTAAGGATGTTTTGTTATCCTCAAATAATACCACTAGGGGGCAACACTTGCCAACATCACAACAGAACCTTATAAAAAATGTTGTTGCAGTCAACATCAGCTAGAGCCAAGCAAAGCACATTTTATTCAATGCTAGCCATTACAATCTTGAAGAAAGAATTATGTACACAAACATATAAATAATCCTGAATAATAATAACGATTTAATAAAATAAGTAAATTCTATGGCTGTAGGCTAAAATGTACAGAAAATATGAGTACAAATATCTATTTTACCGTCTTAATGAAGTTCCAGGGGGTGCTCCGCTTCTTGGTGGGATGAGGGGAGGTGGGGACCCCAAACCCATATCAGGCAGCTGGGTAAACCTGAATCCCTGTTGGGCAAATCACATAAAGCCATTTAGGCAACAACAAATGAACGACCTCATCAACTACAACGTGCAAAACATGCATGTCAAAGACCAGCACTCACAGGTTTGGGGAGGCTACACTGGTGCACGTCCGGCCCAAACGAGGAGCCCCGCTGAAGAGCACCATTGGGGTGGTTCATGGTGCCGGGTGCGCTGGTCACTCCGTCCATGTAGGGGCTGCCGTGGCTGGGATTGTAGGCGCTGTGGGAGTGGTGGTGATGATGGTGGTGGTTGGCCGGTGCTGGCTCAGCAGAGGCCAGGCCAAAGGCGTTGTCCAGGAGCAGATGCATCTGCTGTCTTACTTCATCAATGGATGGCTGGGAACTCAGTGTGGACGAGTCAGAATGACCTTTGACCTGGTGGCCACCTCCAAAACCGAGTGAACTGAGAAGACGGTCCACGTCTGTCTCTTCGAAAGGTTCGGGCTCACCCTGATAAGTCACATGTTACAAAGGTGAAGTAAATTCTCATCCTATTATCATTAAAAACCTGTATGACTTTCTTTCTTCTGCAGAACACAAAAGAAGATATTTTGAAGAAAGATGTAAAGCAACGGAACCTATTCACCATTTTTGTGTGGACACAAAACCAATGCAAGGAAACATTCTTCAAAACTTGTTTTGTATTGTGGCAGAAGAAATGTTATACGTGTTTGACAGAACGAATCATATAAAGGTCTGATGTAAGGATAAAAAATTATTCACAAAATGTACATGTTGGGTGACTGTCCCTTTAACAAGTCTGTCCTAAAAGCGGAAAGCTCAGCACATTCGTCTGTAATATCCATTATTGGATTTCCAATTTAAATTACTGAACAGGCCGATAATTATATTCATATTCAATGGGGTTCTGCACTGTGATGAGGTACGCAAAATTTTCTTAGTTAGAACATCAGATACCATCCCATGTTCTTATTGGTATAAAGTTAAGCTTAATGTAATGGTCTCGAACAAAGGAACAAAGGGAAAAATCTTTTTTTCTAAAGATGTCCTGACTTCTGACACAGCACAGCAAGACTACATTAAAAGACTTAATAACTAGTCAGGATTTGGGGTCGGGGTCCCATGACTCACTGGGGTTGGCAGAACTTACATCGTAGCCGCTGTTGCGGATGCCCCGCCTGGATCTCTCTCTCATGACTAACATGTCCATCTCTGTTTCCACCGGGCTTGGGGTGTTCAGAGATTGCCTGCTCCAGTATGCAGGTTCCCTGTGGGAATCACTAATGAGAGAATTATACAAAAGTCATTTTTAAAAGAGAATATGTATAATATATTTCAATATATATATACACACACACATATTTAGATATATACATAGACTCATTAAATGTGTGTGTGTATATATGTATATTTGTATATATACATATACAGTTATTCACAAAATATTTAATTTACCTTATCTTATCACACCTTACCTTACCTTATTTATAAATACATATATTTGAGTGTGTATGTATACATATATATGTATGTACATAAATGTGTCTATGCACAAAAATGAATAAACATTTTGGGCATGAAAAAAGGACAAGATTTTGTAGAATTTCTGTGATGTAAAATGTGCACACCAGAATTTCTCACATGTCAATATAAGCCGAACAAAAAGAAACAGGCAGTATTTGTTTTAGATTCAGTAACATGATCGAACTTTTTGGTTACCAAGGCAACAAACACAAGAAACCAGGGAGCACTGCTGAAGGTTAACATGGTTTAAAAATCTATGTCTATCTTAAAGTATAAATTGTGTTTCTAATATATTATGTTTTATGTCTATCCTCTGAATGATTGACATTGATGACATCTCTACCTACCTCCTGCGGTATTTTACATAAGTGGAAGGTTTCCTGTCCTCGTTCGGTCCCCGCAGATCCTCCAGGTCCAGAGAAGCGTTCTCACGTCTCATTCTGTCTCGATGGCTGTACATGTGACTGCTGCCACTCCCGCTGCTGCTGGTGACCGGGCCATCGCTGTAGCCTTTCCTCTTGGCTTTTAACCTTAGCTTATTGCGATAGTGCTCGATGTCTGACTTCTGCTTTAGCCCCATGTTGACCTAAGGGTGAATAATGTTATTTACTATGGCATCAGAAATTAAGTATAAAATCATTCCAGTTTACCTTAGTTATCTGTAAAATGTTGTAATAATTGTACAAATACTTGTTTTGCTTAATTGATCCATAGTTGAATGTTCGATATTGTGATGTCACAATAAAAATAACCAAAAAAAGAGAGTTCTGTCATTCTGTCATTTATTTTTTGCAGAACACAAAAGATAATTCGAAGAATGTTGCATTCTGGTTTTAATGGACATTTTTTATAATATTTTCTTTTGTGTTTTGCAAAAGACAGTCATACAGGTTTGAAACTTGCAAACTCATGCAACTTCACATCATGTTATCTATAGGTTTTGCATAAGCAACAATGGATTTCATATTGGTAACTTTGTATTCCTCAAACAAAGACTGTATATATGTACATAGAGCAACGTTAAAACCTTCTTAAAAAGATGTCCCTGTCTCCATGACAACAGCAAACTTACCTCTCCATTCATCATGACAGAGTCCTGGCTGTGATTGGAGGAGTCCGGATAGGAATAGTTGAGGGGGGCAGCCATAGGCTTGATGGTGATGAGGCGTAAAGAGCCGGTTAGAGAGTCATAATGGTCTGCAACAAGACACAAGAGACCAATGCAATGAAAATTACATTACAATGAGAGTGAGGCTCAGTGGAGAGTGCAACTGAGCTCTATATGATCTGCAGGCCTAAAATCTGATCTTATTGAACAAGTGCGTACATTTTTTTTGTATAATTCAAGTTCATGACATCATGCAAAAGGTAAAACATGACAATATATGTTTACATGGTCAGATTGAAATACCTTTTCTTTGATGCCATCCAGAAATAGTGCATCATTTTAGATTTTAGATGTTTAATTACCTTAAGTTTACATAATTTACATTGAGGCATCTAGCAGACGCTTTTATCCAAAGCGACTTACAAAGGATCAAGGAGACAATGAAGCGGTAAATAGCAGAGATAAAAGCAAGTGCTTTTAATACTAACTTTATACAAAACTTAAAATTAGATCTTGAATTTGAAATTGTTGACTTTTTATAAAATATTTACACTTTTATGTAGAACTCCTAAAATTCTCTCATGGGCCTCATGTATGGGTTCTGATACTAATAAAACCGACAGACAAGAATATTCTTCTCACCATTTCTAACATGTTGTTCTTCTTTGGGCACTTTCTGTATTGTGGATCTCCGAGCTGTGGAGCTTCTTCCCGTGTTGAGCTTCCCGGATCCGTTGCTCGATAGAGACCCGTCCTCGCTTGGCAACCTGCTGTGGGTAGCCATGGCAACAGAGGCAATGGTAAGTTTACTGCATGCGGTGTGATGCAGGGTTAACAGCTGACTCGCACAGCCCTCCGGCCCCTGTTAACCTGCGTTAAACTGCCATGATGTCATTTAACGGACGGCACCACGGGGTGAGCATCCCATTACAATGTTTTGTGTCTTTCAAACGAACATTAAACAACAGAATAAATTACATAGTGGAGCAACAACCACCATGAGCCCTGAACCGAACATCGTCAAGTGCGCCGTAAGAATGACATTATCATTACGACAAAGAACGCTGGCAACCGCATTAATATCAACATTAACTAGCCGGGACATTCAAGGACGGCGTGTTTACAGCAAGTGACTAATTGGAGAATCAAGAAAGAATGGATGGGTTGTTTGGTCTGAAGAGATAAATGCCTGGTTGTATAAAACATTCTTGCAATGCTATAGAATGTGTTAGATCTGAAACGACTGAAAATATGTTCCTCTAGTCAAGAGATGATTGACTTTCATTACGGATGTAACGATTCACTCAACCCACGATGTGATTATTATTTTTAATTTTTCCTTTTATAATAATATTTCTCAATGAAATAATTTCTTTGTCAAATAAAAAAGTATTTTATATCAAATAACTAAAAAAATTGCAGTTTTAAATTCCAATATTTAATTAAAATAAAAAGGAGGGGAAGGTGCTTGCGAAAATACAAAAAAAAGTTATTTCTAGCATAATCATGTGTGTTTTTGTTCACTAAAGCACAAAAGTCATTACATTTGCATTTGTACACAAAGCCAGGTCACTATCGCGTTGAGTCACATTGAAGCGGTTTATCTATACTGCATGCATCGATACAAACACAAACACGATTATAGGGCTGGTCCTTTTTTAAGTTTCATTAAAAGTAATATATTATAGATTGTATTTAAATATTATAAAACATTTCTTTGAAATTTAGGAAAACTAACAGTTTGCAGAAATCCCAGCTGTCCACATTCTTCAAAATAACTTCTTTTAAGAGCTGTCAAAAAGATTATTTGGGATTCATTGAATTTCTGAACATGGATTTATACATACCTAATAATTTTGGAAAACAGACGGACATACATTATATACCGTAGACACAAACTGTTATTCTGGATGTGATTATTTTTGTTTTTAAACTTTGAAATTTATACAGGTTTATTACAGCATCCCCAAAAAGCTAAGACAAGGTTCAAGGCTAAATTGGTTATTCTCGACAAATACAAACTCTGATGTTTTGTGATATTTATGACTGTTTAAGTAGAAACATCTAATTTTCTAAAAAAAGTATGCACAGGTCAAGAGCTATGAATAGCTAAATGGTTGGTTTTTATTTTAAATGATCAATCTGGTTGCCCAAATTGAGAGTATCATTTCTCTAAAAGCAATACTCCACAATTACTGAAACAATAAACATTTAGTTGCTCCATCAAAGCAGTCAGAAATAAATGCGATGCTTCACTCAAACACTCCTCTCGCTGGGAAGAGGGTAATAAAGCACAGTCAACAAAATATGCATATTACAGTAAATCTGCTAATCTCATTGGTATACGTGCCAACAATCTGCCATGCACATTACGCCCAGCCCTGCTGGTCTTGCTGCCACACGCACACACGCACGCACGCACGCACAGATGAGGGGGGGAGAGAGAGAGAGAGAGAGAGAGAGAGAGAGAGAGAGAGAGAGAGAGAGAGAGAGAGGATGCTTCGCCCATCAAGCCTACAGGCACACTGAATCATACATGATTCTGTGGCTGTGAGCGTACTTAGCATCCCAGCATGCACCTCTTCTAAGCATTTCTGTCTGTCTCTATCTCTGCCAGGTTTCTGCCGGTAAGCGTTTGAACCTCGCTTGCATATTTACAGCATTTGCTCTCCCAAATAATTATTTCCCCGGCCCGCTTCTCCGCAGGCTCATTTGCTTTTAATCGAGCCACTCAGGAGAAATAACAAAAGAAAGAATACATTTGTATTCCCACTAATAAGTGCCAAGAGCGATGGAGATGCCGTAGAGAAAGAGCTGTGCCACGCTGCATTGGTTTTAAGGATCAGTGCTCTGTCGCATTGTCCCTCGTAAGATGTAAAGACACGCGTTTATGAGCGGTTAAGTAACCCTGAGGTGTTGATATCTAACGACCTTGAAAGCCCGCATGTGCGAGAGAAATTTCTCCCGCTTTTCATTTGCATTCTGAGCGGCGTGAGAAATGAACCTTGGGGAGGTTTGTCTCAGTGTTATAAAGAAATTAGTCAGGAGCAGAGCAAACAGAGAGCAACACGCTAAAGATTTCATCTGATAGAGCCATTGGTTGTTTGTGCGGCTACCTCATCCCTGCTGCATTAACACTTCCTTTTTTTGTTCCAGGGCACTCAAACATTTTACAGCGAATTATAGGTCCTTAATCCTCTTTACGATATTTATAAGTCATGCTAAAGGTGCGCATGATTTTTAGTGGGAGAGGTAGTCTTTGGCCACATTGAGCGAGAGAGCTTTTTAAAAATGTATGAGGTTAAGTCTTTGAAGGCTTTGGATTTCTATAGAGGTTCGGGGCGATATATCATGATACTAGCTTATTCCATTCGCTGCGTCTAAAAATATGTGCAGTTTCTTGTTTCGTATTCACAGCACTCACCTGAGGTGCATCTCAGTCGACTGGGATCTTTTAGAAGCCGTCCCATCCTGTAACACCCTGTCCTGCGTCAGAGGAGCGTCCCGGACGGGCAGGGACAGGACGAGTGTTTCCTTGGTAACTGTAAGACCACCTTCCTCACCTTGTTGGCCCATGTGCTGCTTGGCGTAATCAAAACCCTGCACGGGCTGAACACAGCATTGAGAAGAAAGCATTATATTTCACCATCGTATTTCGCTTTTTACAGACATCACCTTGCTATCCAAATTTATTCATGCTTTTAAAGTGATAGTTCACCCCGAAATGGAAATCAGGTCATCATTTACTTATCATCTTATCAGTTTGAAGCTGTATACTTTCATTTTTCTGCAGAACACCAAGGAGATATTTTGAAGAATGCTGTTACAGAACTACGGCAGACCTCAGTGACTTTTCAGTTCATATATAGAAGTGAACAGGTATCATCACTAATTAGAAACAGACATTCTTCAATATATATATTTGTTCTGTGAAAGAAACAAACTCAAACAGGTTTGAAATGACATTAAGTAAAATAAATGTTGACAGAATTTCCATTTTTTAAGATATTCCCAATCAAACCATATTTCACAGATGTTCTATACGATGAGTCAAGTTGCCATGAGGTGTTTAATGTGAAATAGCTATGGAACACCTTATTTAAATGAATTATTGATAAAAAATTTGATACACAGATGCAAAGTGACCTTGGATCGTAACCAGAGCAAATTTACGTCACAACATCCTTTTAAAGAATATCAACGCTACAATGTGATTCATTATTTAAAGGCTTTGCACATCCCCTCAACCCGTTTTATAAAACCAAAAAACTACTGCTTTCCCCACGAGAGTCTGTGACCCTCTTACATAAATCTCAGTTAATCCGAGTTCAATTTGATTTAAGAGCTCTGGTTGTATATCTCACTCATCTTTCCAAATCATGCACCGTGACTCACCTGTCACTGTGCAAGCAAGCTGGGAAAACAGCACAAACACATTGACAGGTCGAAGCACAATGGAGACAGGAAGACATACATGCAATTGATCCCGTTCAAGCGTGTCTAATCATCAGCACTATCTGCGGTCCGTATCCTAACATGACTCAACGCCTCCTTGTTTTCATTCACACACCTTCTCAAATTCCTCTCCTAACACGGAGCTCTCTGGTGAAAACTGCTTTACATGCACAATTTATGTTCCTGAAAGGAGATCTTACTGCGAAAGAGTAAGGCCTGTTCCTAGATCAGACAATACAGCTTTGGGGGTTTAGGATCAAAGAGGCGATTATCATAATTACAACTGATTTGCATATTTTCCTCTTGCATTAGGAAAAACAACACCTTCAGGTAATAGGTCGTTCAGAAATCTAACTTATAGTTATAAATATGACCACCTACATATGCAAAAGAACATCGGAGATGTCTCATTTTTAGATGAAATGCTCTGCTATTTAAACTTCACCTAATTAGGCATTTATGTAACCTTGGTGTAGCACTAAGTCTGGGGCGGCCTGGTTTTTAACCTCCATTTAGGTTGCATTTATTATAATTTCTTATATTCCAAACATGATAAAAAATAAAGATTACAGCTATGCAGCATATTTTAAAAGTTAAGAGTGGAAATGTCAGTCCGGTTTGGTGTTTAGAGAGTAGGAAGGTTGTGGGTTAGAATCCCAGTGCCAACAGACAATGACTGAAGTGTCCTTGACCAAGACTCCTGTTTGCTCTGCAGTGATAATTGGTAACAGTACTTGTAACAGTACATCTGATGATATTTCTTCTGTTGTGTTATATGTGGCCTCCACATTTTTCTAAATATCTTCTTTTGTGTTCCGCACAAGAAAGTCAGTCAGGTTTTAACCACCATGGGAGTGAGTAAACGATGAAATATTATTTTTTTAAATAGCTCAGATATTAAAAAGATCTAATATCTGATTTGACTTTGCAATTACTTTCCCAATCTGTGGAATTCTCGTTCTGTAATTTAGAAACGGAGCGGAGATATGTGAGCTGTACAGAACAAAGATATCTTCAATACACTACACTGGACCGAACAGATTTATGAGCCCCTACGGACCCGTTTCCCATAAGCACAGTCAACAAGAATTCTGTCTGGGCTATAAACATGCAGCCAAGTACCATGCACAAGATAGAAATACCTGATGGTGATAACTCCCATCTCTTCGATATGAGGTCTGGCCAGGAAAAGCAGTGAAGACAAGGTTGGAGGGCTTTTAAAGGGGAATCAAAGTGAAATTTGGCATTCCAATGTTCGCACAAGGTAGCTTATAGTATGTATGGTGAAATCACAGAGTATAGAGGGTATTGAGGTTTTTCAGAAGTGTATGTCAAGCATCATATAGACAAAGATATATGAATAAAAACCTAATCATTTAATAAATAAATTAAGGATTTATGAATTTTGAAAGAACCCGTTTCATGTTCGAAAATGCAAAGAAATTAAATACATAATCAGCATTTTTTTTCAACATTTAATATTTAATACTTATTAAACAATTTAAGCTAATCACAGACACTTGCATACCTGCAAGCAAACACACACACGCAGATATAATACTTATTTCTTAACAAACATGAAATCTTTACTTAATTATAAACAATAACATAAAAAATGAAATACATTATATGAAATATGAATCTATCATTTTGAAAATACATGATTATTTTACATTAAATTTAAAATGTGTTTTAATCGCCTTATTGCCACATTTATTGTGTTTTGTAATATGATGCTGACATTACTCCTTTAGCATATACATTGATGTAACACGTTCAGTGCCTACCTTAGTCCGGGGATGGAAGCTGCGAAACGCGCTGGTCTTAAAGACGGTTCGGTTTCTCCTACATATGATGGCAATCGCCATGATCACCACCACCATGACTAAGGACACTGGGATGAGGACTGCTAGTATCCAGAGGTTACTAGGTGAGCTCTTCACCACCGCTGTGTACACACAAACACAGTGAAACTCAATGTTGCTACATCATTCCAGCCAGTGTTTCCAACACACTGTTACAGTAATCCAAGGTCCCTCTGTTTTCTACTGTCTGTGGTTAGCTCCTAATGATCTGGATCTGTCTTTCTTCTGTAGCTCTTATCCGAGAGATTAAACCCCAACTGCTGGCCTGATCGTGTTTTATTCGTACAAAGCTGTGCTTGACGCATCAGAGTAAAGCTCGGACAACTTGCAGAAACTTCCCCTGTGGTTGGGTTTGAGACAGTTATAGCCCTAATAATGAATAATAAGTCAGCGTCATCATGTTGTGTAAGCCACAAACCTCTGTGGTCCTGTTAAGTCAAAGTAATTTTTTTTAGTTCCTTACAGGGTAAGATCGAATGTTAACAGATATGTTTAAATATATACAGTATGTATAAATCTGAATATACAGGAATGTATATATATATTACTAAGGGGTTCAGATTGGTGATGTGATTATTAAGTTCTGTGTCACTACTGCTATGGTATTCTGGACGGTTGTAAGACGCTTGCTAACTGATACACACCTAACAGAAAATGTTTGCAAAATGTGCCCTAACATTCTCTAAATGTTCGAACAAGATTTAACAAACATTCTTGTAGTAACTACAAAAGCCCTTTTCTCAACATTATGTTATTGCTTTATGCTTGGTACAAAAACATTCCTTTTAAATCATGAGTGCAAGCTTTAAAAATATACCAATGCCAACATATTTTTGTTAGCTGGGTATTCAGGTGTATTTAAAATATAAAAAATGTTTTTTATACTGTTATGAGAATGTTAACAAAATGTTTTAAAACATATATTGTTAACTGAGTATTCCAGTGCATTTAAAACATACCAAAATAGTTTTATAACGTAATAAGAATGCTGCGAAATATTTTTACCACATATTGTCTAAGCTAGGTATTCTTTTGCATACTTATGGATCTAGCTTCAATACTTCATGGATCTTCAAACAATATTTACTATTTTTACAGATAATACTTGACCGACTTTATTTACAAGCTGATGACTGATCAAAACAACATGACTTCATCAGTATGACATCACCACGTTTCAGCACTATAGTCGAACTGTACGTGTCACCACAATTTTTTCTAATGTACTGTGGCTGTAAATTTGAATTACAACATTTATAATATATACCAAAATGCTTTTAAGTAGAACTTTCAAGCAAACTATTGTAAGCTTGAAAAAAAATTTATACATACGTTCTGCCTGAACCTGGACAAAGTAGCCCAGCGTGAGAGCCATGGTCTGTGAGTCCACCGTGTTCAGGGTTTTAGCCGCTGTGGCACCCGCTATAGGTGAACCATCGATTTGTATGTAGTACGTCATTTCGGCTGGATTCTTTGGACCAGGGAGTCGTCGGATGCTGACCATCTGTATGAAACACATAGTGTAACTCAATGTGTCTTGAGCCTATGATGGTTGTAATGGTTTTATATTCCCACTGGCAGACATATTATTCATGGCACACCTGAACGGTGTAGTCGCCTATGGATGCGGCTCTCTTGAAGCGGAGGCCGTGCCGACTGGCCGCCAGAAAGAGTTCGGCGAGCCGCTGCTCCATTAGACTGGCGAAGCTTTGATAACTTCCTTCAAGAGAAGAGCTGTCAACATCCTGAATTACTGGACACAGAGGAAAAGAGAGAGAGCAGGGTGACACAAAGAACGTACAATTCTCACCTTGTAAATCTAAAACTGCAATTTTTGCAGAATTGACCTTACTGTGCAAGATATTCACTTCTGACAGGGACAAAAATGAAGAACGGAAGGAGAGAGAGGGGCTAGCTGAGGTAACGGAGAGAACATTATGTGCAAGAGCCTCTGAATTAAGCTAGAAATAGCTTTTTCACACTCAATATTCTGATCCAGTGTGATCTCTCCAAATCAGTTGATGGGGAAACTAAATAATACATCAATACGTCTCCACAGGGAGAAAAAGGCTGTCTGTTCTTTAAGAGAAAGGGAAATACACTGGCAGGACTTCATCAAGTAACACATGCGGACAGATTGCTGTCTGGGTGCTGGTTAATAGTTGAAGTGTTAAAGTAATTACCTGTGATTACCCAGTAATCTCTGGTTGCTACTGAAGTGTTCAGGTTGTGGTACTCAAGAGCTGTTAAGAAAGAAGTAAAGATAGTTAGAACTGGTGCAAGCAAAGAGCAACAGTAGCCTTTTTTATGTAAAAGCAAGAAGTCAAACAAGACTGCTAATCAAGCGACGAATGCTGGGATGTGACCTTGCATCTGGGAAGATTCATTTACTTAGGTTTAAGGTTGAAGTCAATTTTAAAGGGAGTGTATTTGTTTTGTGTATTGTGGCTAGTCAACACACTTTCCCTAAAGGGAAAATTAAAATGTTAATTTTATCATTAATTAAATGATCTTATGCAGTTCCATACCTGATTTACTATCTATTTTGCTTACTGTAGAACAGTAGAAGAGTTTACCCTAGTCACCATTTACTTTTTAATTTTATGATAAATAGTAGGTTGTATATTTTGTAAAAGCGTTGCAGTTGAACAAGTTAATGGTGTAAATGAGGCCAGTGAGAAATATTGAAATAGTTACAAAATTGAAAATATAGCATTATGCATATGGATTATTTGCAATAAACTAAATGATTTGAATACTCTTGATTTTCCATTCTTATCATGGAGGCCTAGAATTAACTAAATGTTTCTATTTGTGTGAACCATTTCTTTACAAATGTTCATGGTTTTAATGTGACAAGTAAAACAAATATTAAAGTGATTGTTTATCCTCAAAAATTGTCATGTAATTGTTTTCTTCTATAGGACACAAAAGAAGATATTTTAAAGATGGGTTTCAACTTGCACACATTAAATTGGTTTGGTTTGGTGTCCATACAACAGAAGTATATTTCGGTAACCTACTTTCTTCAAAACATCTTCTTTTGTATAACTCACTATAGGTTTGAAATGAAGAGATGAGGAGTTAAAAATGACACAATTTCTATTTTGGGGTGAGCTTTCACTTTCAAAAATATAAATGGTGGTATTCCATAATAAAGACATAATGTGTAAGATTTATTAAAGTATTTCCTTTCATTAAACTATTATTCAATGTTTTATATATATATATTTATTTAGTTACCACAAAAAACGAGAATGACAAAAAAAAAAACATTTATATGAAATATATAAAATATGTTTTAAACATTATTATAAATCCATTCATAATTTTATGCATTTACAAAATAAAGATAAAAAATTTAATTATCCAAACTGAAATATAAACTACCATGTATGTAAATGTAATCAGTGTACTTTACTGTAAATAAACACTAAATATTGTCAGGAACTTACGCTCAGCGATGATTAGAGGGGGGAAAAACAGAAAGTAGCCAACCAGCTCGGAAGTCATCTGGTTAAGCAGGTTGCTAGCAGCAGTACCGTTTAGAGGAGCGCTGCCGTTCCAAACAACATACACTAAAGTAACTGCCAATGAATTCCCAGTCTGATACGTGTTCAGAATCTGTCCAAAAACACAAACTAACTATAAATCCTCATAAGAACGATGTTATCTGTGCTCTAAAGGTAAATCATTTATCAAATTTGTTTTCAATTTCAAACAAACACCTACCTCAACTGAAAGAATCCCGTAAGAGTCTTCAACCTTTTCCTGTGCCTCAGCATACACATTTTCCAACCGCTCCTCCATCATTTGGATAAATCCGCAAGACCTAATGTCATCGGATGGCCCGACAAACCTTAGAACTATAGAAATTGTACAAAGTGTCATGTCATGTGCCAGTTGTTAGTCCAGGACACAATAAATTAAACTATACAATAAAAGTATAGTATTTTCACAATCACCTGTTTTGAGTTGCAGATGGACACCTAGACCGGGCAGCCAGGGGGAAACTGGATTAGGAATGGCCAAAACCACAGGAACATGCTCTCTGATGTGATCTAATAACTTGTTAAAGCCGTAGGATGAAATGGTGTCCATAACAACAGATGTTAGAATCACAGTGTTCCCTCTCAAGACATAGTAGCCCACTGTCACATTAGAAGGGGTGCAGATGTCTCTTTCCAACTAGACAGATCATGGAAAAAAATCAATTATTGTAATATGATATATATATATATACAGTACATAATGTTTTTATTTGAATATCATTATTTGAATTTTTGACCCTGTTGGTAAAATAGTTGCAGAATTAGATTTTATGAGATCACAGTAGTCATAGTCATAAAAAATGTAAACGGGCAAAGTGTTAATTATATATATACACAGTATATATATTAAGCATTTTTAAAACTAATTTCTTTTTATAAAATAACATTTTAGACTCAATATTTATTTGAAAACTTAAATTTTGATGGTTTTGACACAATAAAAATACAAAATAAGTTGGCTTCTTAACATTCATTTCAGTTTTTAAATGATCTTACAGAGTTGATATGAAAGATATTAAATTCATAATTTAATAGAATGTTCTTTTTTAGAAATGAGAATAATTAAAACAAGCATTGTAATATATAATGATAAAAAAGTGCCAAAATGTTATAAAGCCAAATTTTACAAAAATAAGTTTGTCAAGCTATTTTGCTTTTTACTGAATGTTTCATGCCAAAGCGTACTACAAGATGCAGTTTCTTTTCGAACTGCTATAAAAAAGCTTTCAAACTGCTTAAAATGTTCAGACTGAGCCATCAGACCATTTTAACAGGATAAATTGAATATTAACAAAATATATGGGTCTAGGTAAAAAAACACTTTCACTGTTTTGAATGGATTTATTGTGCTTTGTAAAAGAGCTCTTCAAGTTTTCTTAACAAAGTTTGTTCATCTTTATTTGTTTATCCAAGCAAAAGTGGACCCTAAAATTCAGAATTATCAAAAATGGTCTTGTCATTTCAAACCTGTATGTCTTTCTTCTGCGGAACACAAAGCTATTTTGAAAAATGTTGGCAACCGAACGATGGCAACCTATTCACCTCTATTGTATGGGCCGAAACCAAAACAATGTCAAAAGGACATTCTTCAAAATATATTATTTTGTGTTCTGCAGAAGAATGAAATTCATTAAAGTTTAAAAAAGACAAGAGGATGAGAATATGATGACATACTTTTCATTCTGGGATGTATTGTACCTTTAAGTAGCTGTGTATTAAGCAAGTGCTGGTGTTGAATACAGTAATATCAACACTGGTGTAAGCAAAGTCTATATTTTATGATTCTTTGTTGTTATTACATGCCTCCCTGAATTCGTACCACACGTTTTCATTACCAATTCGGCTGCAGAATTATTATTAAAGTGCCAGATCCCTGCAAATGCTCTTACTGGCTTTGTTTGTTGTTAAGCGCTTGAAGCGCACTTTAATACAAATACCACATGAATAAATTTCATCATATCGAGCCAAGCCGGTCGACCATCCCCCGTTCTCGCACATGAACCCACACACACTCTCTGTGTTTGTGTGCAGATGGTGATTGTGTTGTCACCTACAGAGTCTGTAATGATACAGAATCCTTGATGTGATGGACAGATGAGAAGGAGGTGGAGAAAGAGGAGGAGAAGAGTGGCAGAGGAATATATAGGACGTTCTCCTAGAGAGCGGATGGATTGTAATAGACACGTACCCTTTCTATCTACTTTTCATTCATTGTTGAAGAGACAGCTCACCCGAATTGATTTTGTTTGTGTTTACTCGACTCATGTCAATACAAAACAACATGACTTTCATATTACTGTGTTGTAATAAAGTCAATTAGGCAACATTTACTAATCTGCCAATTGGAGGGAATGGGGACTGGAGGTGTCACGGTTAAAAATAGCAACAACAACATAAAAATGACTCATGAGTCACAAAACGCTTCGGGTAAAACACAGACCCACATCTGAATCCTAAAGTTGTAGAGAACACACGTATGATATTTTTCATCTCATTTTGGGAACCATGACAGCTCCAGTCCCCATGCACTCTAAGCGCATTAAAAAGATGCAAAATGACATGTTTGGAAGAACTGTCCCTCTGAACAGTACATTCATTTCAATTCGTCTTTATAGCTGTCTAAGCACTCCTCATTACATCGTCTCTGCTGTTACTGAGATATTGATTCCTTATTTGCGGTATATGAGGCGCCAGGCAGCAGTGCCGTGCTATTTATGGACAAGCGGCCCTGATGGACAGGCAAGCGAGTGCTCCCTAGGCTTTAAACCGAGTGTTTCATAATATAGCTAAAAAACAACTATTCTAATATTCTATCCCGTATCACGCAACGTTTCATGCTGAACATACGCACCACCTACAAGCTTAAAAGACATCGTTCTATCAAAAAAACAGCAGTTCCCATAATGCAATTGGACAATTCCCAGCGGTCTGTCTTCAAAGCACAGTGATTATCTCTTTGAGAGGAGTTTTTGTAAGGGAAGAACTAAAAAACATGAGGAATGTGTTTTTTCTCATGAGTCAAGAAATACTGTATTTAACTGCGTTTCCAATAGCAACAAACGTTCCGCTTCATTCTTTTGATTATTTCCTCATTTCTCATTTCAAGGATTGGAACAGCTACCACACATCTCACGAATATATATTGAATATAATGCACGGTATGCATATGATCACATACCGCATTCCCATAATGCAATGCACTCAATTTGACCTTTGTATTTCAGTGCAATGGATGAAATGATAAGAATGTCTGACGGCCATCGGTGTGAAGGGATGTGCGCAAGAACACACACCTGAACACGGATGTTGCTGTCGTTGAACGCTCTCTGTAACGCCTGTGTGAAGCCTTTGGAAAGGTTCTGTCTCATCCCGTTTTCAAGCCTGTTTCGTCTCATCTGGATGGACAACACTGGTGACAGAATGACAAAACACACACGTGGCAGTCGTGAGATTTCAAGCTGTAGAGAAGAGCACAGAACTCATGAGAGAAGATCATGTGTGTAAACACGTCTGCTCATGAGGAGCATATGTTGCTCTCAGTGCAGTACACATGATGTCACTGCAGTATGAAAGAAAGAAAGAAAGAAAGAAAGAAAGAAAGTCTAAAAATAAAAGTAATCTATTATGTTTTGTATAGTGCTGTCAAAATTATAATTTTTTTGTAAATATACAGTAAAAAATTATGTACTTTAATTCTGTTTTATAACACTTTTTAATGATCTTTATCGCTTAGATATTTACACAATTAAATATTTGGTCAATAAAAATTAATTATGGAAAAAACAAAACAATATTGATAGTATCCATAAATATACTACATATTATTAGTGCAATGCGTTTTATATATTTTAATTCAACCTAAAATTAAGGAAGTATACTTTTTAAAACATACTTTAACAATTTATATAATATACCTAGGTATTTTTAAAAGGAATTTTTTATTTTTAACATTTATTTTAATTTAAAGTATGTACTCTTTAATGTACTTACCAAAAACTTTTAAATTTTAAATATAAGGGCAGAAAAAAAACATATTTGTTTTACATTAAACCTGACATGTATTAAAGTATATCTACATTGTACCTATACTCAGTTGGGTTTGTTCTGAAAGTTTGTTCTCTCTCGTACGTTCTCTGCTTCAGTTCCTCGATGGTGGAACGATCTGCCTCTGGCTTCACGCTTGTCAGACTCGGTCTCTATCTTCAAAAATCACCCCAAAACTCATCTTTTCCGGCTACACCTAACTCACTAGGAGTACCTTCTTTTCTAACCTACTCACTCTATCTAAAAAAAAAAAAACCTTATTCTACTTTCAGGTTTTTATCTCGCTCTGTGTAACTTAGTAACAGTGTTGTAGCACTTGTTCACCTATTGTTTTATCGGCTATTTACCGCTTCATTGTCTCCTCGACTATTGTAAGTCGCTTTGAATAAAAGCGTCTGCTAAATGCCTAAATGTAAATGTAAATGTAAAGTATACAGAAAAGTTAACTTTTATGAACTCAAGTATGTTATCTAAAAAAGTTATCTGTCTGTATTCCTAAATGTTCACATGACGTGTAGTAGCGCTGCAAAAAATGTCATTGTTAACTGTTAACAATCAAAATGAATCATTTACTTACCCTCTTTCCATTAAATGTATGACTTGTTCTGCAGAACACAAAAAGAAGATATTTTGTAGAATGTTGATAAAAGCATTGGCACCTGTTCACGAATGCAAGTAAATGGGTGCCAGCTACCAACATGCTTCAAAATCTCTTCTTTTGTGTTGTATGGAAGAAAGAAAATTTAAAAAAAGTAAATGATGACACAATGATTGTTGAACTAAAAAATGTAAATGTTTAGTTCAGTCATGTTCTGGTGGTTAGAGAGTTCGAGTTGTAAGCAGAAAGTTGCGGGAACGAAACCCAGTGTCAGCAGACAATGACTGAAGTGTTCCAAAGCAAGACATCTTACCCCTGTTTGTTCTGCAGTGATGATTGACAACTGCATAATACATGTAAGTTGCTTTGGAAAAAAGCGTCAGCAAAATGAAGAAATGTAAATGTAATGGAACTACTTCTCTGTATATTTACAGGACTCTCACCTGTTTTTAGCCATGATCTTTCCGTCACATTACACGTCAAAACCGAGCTGTCGGTTGGAGGAGCGCTCGGTTCCACCGTTGTGCTTGTGGAGGTAGATGATGTGACGGTTTGAGGAGGGTTCGTTGTCGTCGTGGTTGCTAAGGTGGTTGTGGTGGTTGGTGCTACCATTGTGGTGGTGGATGTGGGCAGAGTCGTGGTGGACGTTGTCGTGGTAGGCGGTTCCGTCGTAGTGCTTGTCGTTTTGATGGTTGTGGTGGACGCCGCAACAGTCACCACCTCTTTCGCCGTAGCGACCATTGTAGGCGGAGTCAAAGTCAGTGACGTCACCTCTGTGGGCGTGACCGCCGTGATGGTCACCGTGGTGAGCTGGAGACTGTCGGCGGTCACGGTGTGGGCCAACGTCGAAGCGTTTTCGGATCTTTCGGGTGAGCTGTCGTTGAGCAGGGGAGGGGAAGTGTTGACGGTTGTGGCGTTGTTGGCGAGAGGGGCGTCCGTCTCCGGCGGGGTTGTGAAAGAGGATAGTGAGGCAGTGGGCAGATCAGGGTTCCTGGGGAATTCGCCGGGAGTCTCGTCTAAGAGACAAAAAGCAGGGTTAGGAGCATTCTACAAAATATCCTCTTTTTTTTTTTTTTAGAAAGAAGTCATGCAGGTTTGAGGCTGACTAAATAATGATCCTTTAAATTGAGCAATAGTGATGAAAACATGCAATGAGGATGACAGACAAACACAACGACCTTGAAAATGATGATGACCATGATGATGAAGGAATCAAGACAACATCGAGTCAGCAGTGCCTGTGAAGAGACCCTTTAAAATCGGTGACTTTTTGGTTTTTAAGACGGTTTAACCAAGCGTGCATTTCATACATCTCGTGTTACCTGAACTAGTGGTCAAGACACTGTTGGGTTTCTGTGCTGGAGACTGAGGCTTTGGCATTCCAACGGACGGCTCGCCGAGGGACTTTTGATTGGTCCGATTGGCACTGTTGCCGGGTGGGGAGGGCAGAGAATGCACCAGCGCCTGAGGCAGCGTCTCTGCAACCTGCAAGGTCTGCACAGAAGAGAACACAGGCTGCTCTCTAGCGCCATCTACCCCCGCTGGTGAGGAGAGGAACTGCGAGGCGAAATCTTCCTGCTCCGTCAGTGCTGATGATGCTGTGATGTTCGGAGGTCCGGTTGGAACCTGTGAAGGACCGAGGGATGGTCCCGAAGCTTCAAGCCTCCCTACATCTAGGGATGAGAAAATAAATAAAAATATAATATAATATATATATATATATATATATAGATCAATATTTTCCATCTTGGTTTTATGTGACACTTTATTTATTGGCAGTACTCGTCTTGTAAACTACATGTCCTTATAGTTCAGTTTTCAGCTTTAGTGTAGTTTTATACCAATAGTGAATGTACCTTGATTTTATATTAATATATGTAATTATTAAACTAAATGTAAACATGAATCATCATTAAATATTGCATTTTTGACATATTTAGGGCAGTCGTGGCTTGGTGGTTCGAGTCTTGGACTTGTGATCCAAACGTTGCTGGTTCGAGACTCGAGGCACCGTCACCTCCACTGTTTCCCGGGCGCCAGAGCATGGCTGCCCACTGCTCCGGGTGTGTGTTCACAGTGTGTGTGTGTTCACTTACTGTGTGTGTACACTAGGATGGGTTAAATGCAGAGCACAAATACACGTCACGTCACTTCTTCACTTCACTACAGTGTGTGTCATGACCTTCACTTTAATGTAAATGTCAAATTAAAAAGTTTAAGTGTGATTTTATTGTTATTTGTAGTTATATGAATTTACATATTTAATCCTATAAATATAACTTTATTTATATAATTTTTTTGTTAATTTTGTTCACCCAAAGTTAAAGCGCTGTCATCAATAATTCACCCATTGTCATTTAAAACCATTATGATTTTTTTTATAAAGAATAGACCTGTATAAACACAAAAGATATTTTGAGGAATGTTGCTGGCAGGCACCCCTTCGCTTGCGTTGATTTTGTGTTTGGTTACAAACTTTCTTCAAAATATCTTCTTTTGTGTTCTACTGAAGAATGAAAGTCAGGACAAGAGGGGGGGAATAATCACTTATATTTCTTTCTCATTATCAATTATCCTTCCCTGTTAACATATTTTGGTAATGTTTCCTGATTTTCCTGCAATTTTAGGCTGCTTAGGTACAAATCATATATAATTCGTACTCATATCAACATTCAGTATTTTCATTTAATTCTTCCTCAAACCAAAACATCAAAGTTTTAAAGTATCTACCATACAACATGTGAACAATGTACCTGCTCAACAGCGCTTCTTGAGCTCAGAAGGAGATATTTCTGAGAAAAAAATTTATTCTGGAAATGCACTCGTGTAGATAGGCTAACCAAGCAGTTTCATTTTCATAGCCAAGCAAGGTTTTTCATTTGTTTTTTTCTTAGTCCTCGACAGCTTTTATTTTAACACATTGAGCCGGTGAACCAAATGACACATTGTTATTTACATCAGCGTTAATGATAATGAATCGTATTAAGTTGCTATAAAAGTATCTCAAGTGCAGATGGAAACGAAAAGAGCACAAATGCCAGAGAGCCTGCAGCCCCCCTGCGCATTTCTAATTCATTCCTGCGGCTAAAGGATTTATGATTAATGTCCACAAGTCACTATATTGTATGACTGTGTCCATGTTACGCTCCCCCCGACAAAAATAAAGTAAAACCCTGTAAAGGTCGATTAATCACGATATTAATCATCTCCAGACAGTCACGGATACCAATCTCCAGAACGACCGCTGTGATTTTCTTTTCCGCGAGAGCGATGTTATTACAGCAAGTGCCTTTAAATATTCCTTACTTATCCTTCCCTATGCTTCACTTATGTGTGTGCGCGGGTCACGTTGAATTCCTATCCTCCAACAGATAACCACCTGCTCTGACAGCTACAACATATGGGATGGTCCTGATTAACAGGCAGCGAGAGAGAAGATGAGATCTCGGGCGAAGCTGGATGCAGATCCAACCCAGCTCCCCATCGATGCACTTCCTCTGAACAGGAACACAAGCCTCACCGATGGCTTTTGCACTTAAGTGCTCACTGCCAGGCCCTGAAGATTTACGGTACACCACTATGTGTTTAAAAACGGGTCGCGTGACTCCGATACGAGCCAATCAAACTCTGCCAGGCAGACCTTCGTACATCATTGTTCTCAGATGGTCCTCTTATTATTCTATGTAAAGGTGATGTCAATTATTCAAAACA
This sequence comes from Triplophysa yarkandensis, assembly GCA_033220385.1. Lineage (NCBI taxonomy): Eukaryota > Metazoa > Chordata > Actinopteri > Cypriniformes > Nemacheilidae > Triplophysa > Triplophysa yarkandensis. The sequence goes on along the minus strand of CM065677.1, from coordinate 8,503,793 downwards.
AAGGGCCTTGGGGTGGGGGTAGGAGGGGTATGACCTCCAGTATGTAACTAATGATCAGAGGGTTAGAAACACATGGACGTTCTCCATTATGAGGACAGGTGGCGCAGGGGGCTGACGGGTAACAGGCCAAAGCCTTTGAAGCCCACGAGGGAGTGTGGGTATCTGAAGCATGGAGTCACACCATTTCAGCAGGACAGATCCGTGTCCATGGTCTATTCATAGGTTCCATCTGCTTTTGTTGAATCTTGTTGTGGTGGCATGGGGGAAACGTTACAGGATCATTGGGTTTATCATAAGGAAGCGACCAAATGGTGAAGTTTTCACCACCAAGGTCAAGGATTTGATCAATATATCGATAAACCAATAAACAACCTGTCAAAAGTTTGGGATTGACTGAAAACATAACTTCTTTTGTTATAAAACAAAAATTTGATACATATTTGATAAAGCCGATTTGGACAAAATAATTTGGAAAACACATGCAATTAGCGAATTAGTGGTTAGGTTTATTGCTCTTACAAATGCAAACTAGCTTTGGATAAAAGCAAGAGGCAAAACTGCAAATGTAAAAGTTAATGTAAAGGTAAAAAGAAAACTGTAATTATTTTGCAGACAGTAAAATAGTTTTGATTTGTTTGTAATTGTCACATTACTGTTTTGATGTTTTATTTTTACATGTGTAAATAATTTTTTTCTGAGAAAGTAAGCATTAAGTTTGCTTTGACCTATTCATTTCACTATGATTTCAATCTTTGGCCTGGCCTTATTCAGTAAAACTCACTAATGGTATGAATATTATATTCTCACAGAATGTTCTTCACATTGAGTAGAAAGATTTTATGTATAAAAAAGTAAATTACTAAAAAATTACTTTAGCTAGGTTTGCATAAATATTCTAGAAGAAGAAGAATTAAGAATGAAAAAGTGATCCCAAACCTTTGAGAGGTAGTGTATGATGTGTTATGAATATAAAATACAATAAATATGATACATATTACATTCTAAAATGGAATTTCAACCTACCACTGTGTCAAAAAATTTTGACCACACCTGTTAGGTTGTAATCTTATAAACTTAAATTGCCGGTTACTTTAAACCATTGTTGGGTCATATATAAACAATTTCTGGGTTAATTTAACCCAACAGTTGGGCCTTTTTGACCCCTTAGTGAATTTTAACGTTTTCTAAGGAATAATTGTCCTTACACAAAAGATTTTGTTTTGAATCACGCTTCCGCAACCTGTGGCATACTTCATGTTTCCAACATCATAAAATTACACAGTTAAGAAGATTAGCGTCTCTATGAGCTATGAAGCAGATTAAAAGCTTTGAAATGGGATGTTTTCCAAATGAACACCCATTGACCTCTAACAGAGGAGCATGCACTTACTGTATATGATTTTATAAAAAAAACAGAACTGAAACTTGAAATTTTTTTGCACTTTAGCAGGTGATCTTTAGGGGATCTCAAGAGAATAAAAACAAGACCATTGACATGAAAAACCTGTAGACTTTATTTCTTATGCAGGACACAAAAAAGATATTTTAAAAAATGTTGGTAACCAAACAACGGAGGAGCCCATTTACTAGTGTCTTTACAAGGGTGAAAAGTGAATTGAATTGTTCAGTTCACCGACATTCTTCAAAATATCTTCTTTTGAGTCCTACTGAATAATCTACAAGTTTGAATTGATAATTCAGGGGAGTCAGTGACAGAATCATAATTTTTGGATCATTTGAAAAACTTTGTCCACAAGTTTCGGCTAATATCTTGTGCTTCTTGTACTTTTTAAAGTATACAAAAATGCAACCACTCAAAAAGTGCCTCGTGGATAGCTAGACAATCACAAGCGGCCTTCAACAAAATAAAATCCAAAATAGAAACAATCAACTCCAATTTCACCAAATCGCTCCCAGCAGGGCAAATGCGTCCAAACTTAACTGAGACAATGCAACGTTATAGGTGTGGGTGTTGTTTATATTCCAGATCTATTCCTGGAAACTCTTGTGCCTCGTTCGGACACCCGAGAACGTACAAACAGGGACATTAGGGAACAGATAGCTTTGCTGTGGCCTTTAGACCAAACCAGAAAAGCGCAGTACCTCACTTTCTTTTCTCAAAAGAGGAAGAAGCTTCATCATAATATATGAACAGCCGGCGTAACAACAACACCTAGGGCCTTCCTTTAACTAAGCAACAACCCACATCCGCGTGTATTTTAAAACACTGTGAACGAGAAAATTAGGGCCATGTCGGACGCAAACAACCCACACACGCTAACACCAGGCCTGTTTTTAGATGAGGCAGGGGATAAATTGTAGAGGAATGGAACAGAGAGATCCTGGCGGGATGTTTCGGTAACAGCAGTGGCTGGCAGATTTGAGATTTGAGCTGTATTAACGTTTATCCTTCAGCTGAGGGCTCTCTGTGTTTTAAAGGCGATGTACGCAGGCACACCTGCTGAGAGCCTGGGGACGGGCGAGCACTGCAGATCCCAGCTTTATATATAAATAAATCAAGTGCTTGGTAGGCACCCAAGCCCCGTGTCTAAAAGCAAACCGACATGGGCGAAATCAAAATTTATGATATTAAACCGCCATGTAGGTCCAGCTAAACATAACAAACAGCAGTGGTGTTTACATGCTTAGATGTTTCGGACATGCAAAGGCAAATAAAGGGATATACAAATTGTATTTATTTATTCAAACATGGTGTTTAGGACAAAGAAGATATTTTGAAAAACGTGGTCCGATGAAGATCAATAGGGTTTTTCACATGTTTCCTCCATAAACACAGCAATCCATTATCATCATAATCATCCTGACATTTTCTGTTTCATTCATTCTCATGTTTAAAAATGACAATCCTGAAGGTTGAGCTTCTGTAATCATAAAAGCCGCATCTCAGATCAGCTGAAAAGACGACGCTATGAATTATTGACTAAGATACAAACACAGATCTGATTAAAATAACAGCCTGTACCCATTCAGCCTCTCTAACTGATGAGGCAAACATCAACACACATCTGTGTAAGCATCATCCAGCAGCGCCAGATTGGCTCAAGACTGTCACGTGACTTCCTTGCAGGGCTCTCTGTAGGTCATGCAGTCCCAGTCGAGTCGGAACAAACACACCACTCGATGAAACTCAGATTTTAAAATGCAATTGACGATCCTGCAACATCATTTCAAAAAACACAAGGCCGTGAGCCGGCAGTGATTCACGAATCGCTGTTTATCCTCAAAATGAAATTAGTTATCAGATGATGAGCTCTCAAGCAAGACGACAAAGCAAATGTAAAACACCGCAACCCCTTGCGCTACCATTCCATCAATCCTTCTAACTGCATGTGTCTCCTCAGCCTCCTGCGCAAACCCGCGGGCCGGGGTGAATTACTGAACTGATGCCTTTGCGTGTTTGTTTTACTTTCCTTGCCTCTCTCTGCATTAAGCAACTGTCAGATCTAGTTAGTTTCGGCTCTGGAATTGACTAGACGACTGGAAGTGAAATACATTTTCCACAGAGGGGGAAAAATCCCGTCTTCTCTTCCAGGTCGCTTTGGAATATTCAGGAGTTTCTGTGTGAAACCTTTAATGCACTTGACTGGAGAGCCTCAGGGGCAAGGCGGGGGTATTACAATCCCCATTAAAACTGAATGACAATTCTTTCTGACCCGCATGATCTCTGGTTCTCAGCCTCTCGTTGGGTAACTCCAAGGAATGAGTTGCGTTTAATAGTGCGTTCTGCACCATGTGCACTGTTCTTTCAATTTAATTGGCTGAAAAAATTATTACGTAATTAGCTGACTTCAAAATCCTTTGCTCTTGTAAGAATGAGAAAGTGTTAAAGTGATAGTTCAGCCGAAAATGAAAATCTGGGATCTATAACTCAACCTCATGTCATTTTAAAACTGTATGAACGCAGAACACAAAACAATATATTTTAAAGAATGACATTGTTTGGTAACATCATTTTTCAAAATATCTTCTTTTAAAGACATTAAGTTAGGTAAGCTGTTACTTTAAAATGTTATAAATTCACTCCATATTTCATACAAAGACTTTGAGTAGACAATAATTAAATCAAATTCTTTTTCCAAAATATCTTGAATCCCCTCTCCTTGAATACCAAAGTAGGACAAATAAAAATCAGAACTTTTTGTTGTTCTACATTCTGCAAAATATCTCTTTTTAAAAGTATTTTAGCAAATGGGTTTCAAATAACTTTTATTATAAGCTTTCTTCCAAATATCTTTTCAGTGTTCATCCCATGAGATGTATACAGATTTAGAACACTTCAAAAGATGAGTAAATGACGACAGCATTGTTATTTTCGGGTGCAATGATATTATGCTGCAATTTTGTCAAATTAAATGTTTTACATTCATTTCATTTAAGTACCTAAGGAACAAAATCTGGCAAATGAGCTGTATTGATATACTATATGATGCAAGATTTATTCACAAAATTGACTGACATCAAATCCTCAAAATAATAAGGTTGTCATGTCAAGCCTGCAGAGAGATATTTTGAAGAACGCAATTGTTTGATACCCAAAATTCAAATAATATAGAATTTTAGTCTTAATAAATCGACAACACAAGTTTCCACACAAATCTACCCTGTGCATTTTCCAGTTTCCCACACCAGCTTTAATCTTCCAGTCAAGGTGACCTTAAGGGAATGGAGCAGATCCTGAAAATAATAAATAATATTGCACACCAACTACACCTTGCTGAGAAACACCGGGGTTTAACGCTCAACCACAGTCAATATGACATGGCTACACAACATCGACCAAAAATAAATCTCCTCCTTAAACAAACCATCTCTTCCCTTAAGGGATTTTTAGCCTAAAGCTGGATGTTGTTGGTGACGGTCAGGGTTTGACAAGGACACAGCTCATTATGCATGAAGTCCAGCCAAAGCGCTGGATTTGCTAATGAGCAACCTGTCATCCAATTCAAGGTGTGAATATGAATATGTGTGCTCGTGTTCTTAAGGCTGGAAGGTGAATTTAAATAAAACGAGGCGGAAAACAGAAATGGAATGTTGCAATTACATTGACGCAAAAAAACACCTTTGACTGATTTAATTACACGATTTCACGAATTATGCACACGTCCAATTAGCGTTCAATGTCTGCGTTTTCCCCGAACGTTCGCTGAAACGCTGTGACTACATTTCAAACAACGCTTCACAGAAACGACAAGATTTGTGTAAACCAGAAGCACTCAATGTATGAGAGAAATGGGATGCTGGTTTTTATCCCAACAAAGAAACAGCTGAAGCCAAACCAGACCGAAACACATCTAAAAACAATCACTTACAATGCTGCAAAACAATTACATCAAGCCCATCCCCATCCTACAAAACAACCAAACACAAGACCCGCCCCCTCGAATCCCCATCGACCCCTCGATGCCCCTTTTTCTTTCCCACAAACCAGATTAGCCCCTCCTCTACACCAACCTTGTTTCATAAGCCCGAGGAGATTTTCAGGTGTGCGCTCCTGCACAATTTCATTAGTGTCTCTCTCAATGGTGTATTAATCTCACAGGGGTCAACTTCAATCCTGTGTTCTTCACAAAAGAGATAAAAGTGAGCGGGCAGAACAGATGGAAATAGACAGCTTCACGGCACAACAATACGCTGCTCGCTGACAAACAAATATTAAAGACAACACATTTGCTCGCCGTCACTGCTGGCTAGGTTGTAGGGCCGTGGTTGGTATCAGATGGTTGGAATCGCGTATTGGTGCACGTGACATTGAAATGACTGGTTTGTGTAGCAGATGTCCAGAGAAGTGAAATATAAAAAAGCTGTAGCATTGAATTGTTTAGTGGTATTACAAACGCACAATTTAAAGGGACAGTAAATGAAGATTCTGTCATGATTACTCACTTTCTTGTTGTTTGAAAAGTGTATAAACATTTCGTTTGGTTGACCACTCTGGAAGAACTCTTGCAACCAAACAGTTCTTGGACCCCAATGACACCACAATGGGGAAAATAACAAAGAACTTTTTTCTAGCCTACATTCTTCAAGATATCTCATTATGTGTTCAACAGAAGAAAAAGTACAGTCATTTTTCTTACTACAGTAGTCAATAGGGTTCAAGAACTGGTTACGGGCATTCTTTCAAATATCTTTCTCTGTCTTCATGGGAACAAAGACATTTATACAGATTTGAAACAACTCAAAGGTAGGGTTAGTGACAGAATTGGGTGAACTATCATTGTTAGGCTATAAATAATTCAGATTCCACTTTTCAGTTGCGTACCTAAATTACAAAATGTGGCAACTGGGCTGTTTTGGTATATGCAAATGATGTGAGATGAAATCTGGTCCGCAACGATTACGGACATCATCTCCTGTTGTCTCGGCACTCATCGAATCAATAAATTTGTGTAACAAACAGAGAACGCAACGTTAGGCAGCAGGGGCAGATGCATTTTTGCATCCAGATTAAGAGTGATCTTCAAATAGAGAATTTGAGAATAAAGAACCAAGTAGACTAAGATAACATTCCAGGTCTATATTTAATAACTAAAGTCTAGATAGAGTCTAAATAATAACAAACATGAATCTGACGTATAGAAAACTGATTAGCAAACGATTTTCACCATTGCATAAAATACCAAGAAATCATTTCATATACCAAACATTTTTAATCTACAGGCCAGATCGTAAAACAGAAACGATGGAAAGATTTGATTAAAGTCATCAATCTCTTGAGATGGGCTGTTTGCTGAAGGATTTCCAAAGCCGTGTACATAGCATCCATCAAAAAGACACACTTACAGCTATTGGACTCATAACTGCCATGCAGAATTGATTATTCTAGAAAATATACAAAATGAAAATCTGTTTTAAACAAACAGCGATAGATAACATAAGTCTTAACGCCAACCCTGGGTCAGTTGGGTTCAAGAACATTATCATAGGCTTGATTTAATGGAATGGATATATTGGGTACGGATGCTGGCATGCTCACTGGCTGAAGCCTTGCATTACAGTAAGTCTATACACACACAATATGCCAAGCGGGGAATAAAAACGTGTATTTCTGGTAACAGTGTGTGAGTGTCTCCAAACAGACATAATCAACTTTCACACACACAGTTCCTCTAATGAAGCATGGAATTGTGGGAAATGAGAACATGTCAGCTGTGAAAATGGTCACATGCATATCAGCTGTTTTGGATTTGTTTCAGGATTTGATCAAAACAAATCCTGTGAATTATTAAACAGCATTTGAGAATGCGTGATTCTGGAATATATAAAAATTAAATTATTGAATTAAGACATAATTACTAATAACATAAAGGATGTTATGTTTACAAGTGATTGTACCAAAGTGGCATGTATATTTTGTTTTGCCAGTGCTAAGCGTGTTTTTCCTTGTTAAAGATTTGCATTAGTTATAGAGCTAATAAATAAAAAAAACTGTATTTTGTCCTCAATAATTTACCTTTAAAAGATTGAAAATGTAAATATTTAGCCCTTAAATAGCCCTTCTGGGATCAAACTCGAGCGTTCAATAAAATATATTTACAGTGGATGTGTAAGTTTGTGGTCTGGCAAACCCGGACATTAGTGAATCCACAGGAAAGCACCACTGAACAAGTGAAGAAAAATAAAAAAAAACGAATTACCTTTAATGACTATAAGTAGGGAAAGTTATATTTTATTTTGAAGAGCATGTTTCCTTCCCTTTAAAAAATGTGCAAAATGACTTAAGCATTGATCCCTCTATAAACTCCTATACATATAAATATACATTTCCATACAATCTTGGTGTTTGTTAAAAAATGGTTGATAATTTCGATAATTTTATTTAACTTGCATTACTTAAATTACAAATGTTATATAAAAACTTCTTAAGTTCTTGAATGTTATTATGTCATTTACCAACTATTAATACTGAACATAAACATTTTATATACAAAGAGTACTTATTGCGTTTTACTGTGTTCTTTAAAATGACATGATATATTATGTGAGGATAATAATTTTTTGCGATATATGAACAATGCGATTCTACACTACAGATACTCAAAAAAAAAGGAATGGCGTAACTTTGTGTTACAATTATAAACTATTGGCCTATAGTCAATATCGACCACTGAATATTTTTTTTGCCGATTATTATTCTCCATTCCGATGCATCTAGACTACACACATTCACATGAGCTCCTAAAGTCCTTAAATTTCGGTCGAATTCTGTGGAAATCTGAGCGGAAATCAGACTAGTTTGTTAACATCACTAGAGTAAGCTCATCACTATTCATATCAATATTTAACGGCAACATCATATTTTTTAATAATATTAATGGCAGAATAAACGATGTAAAAACGCTCTCTTTGTTCCCGGCACATGGCTGGGAATCAAAGCCTGATCGCTTTTTTTAAACGCCATTTTCCTCTTGAGGCTGAACAGATGGGTTTTCAAAATTACGCTTCAAATGTTTTAAAAATCCGAGACCGACAGCTTGACGTTTTTGAATTCGATAAGAAGCGAGCATCACAGACTCCTCAAGTTATATCTTTTCCTTCAACTCAAATAATTACACATTACACAACGGGTTGGAGAGAGATGTCAATTCCATTAAAACTTGGCTTGGCTTCCTGTTGATAACCACCTTTGGGTATGACAGGTGGCAAAACATCCCCATAAAACAGTGGAATAAAGCTCAGATCCCGTCGGGTTTATGTTTGGATAATTACCGAATCAAGTCACCCCGACTCCGGGGCCACAGAAAGACCTTTGGAAAATCAAACGGAAGTAGTTCATCACTGTCATTGTGCTAAAACCCTCACTTTTTTCAGTCGGTTTAAAAAATGTAGATCTGTTCCCATGGAAACATTGCACAGCAGGCTTCTGTTGACTAGCAGAAGCATCACTGTAGGGGCATTGAGGAGAGATGCCACATCCTCAGCAAGCCACAAGTGTATCTGGCCGCTTGCCACCAAAACCGGTTCAAAGCCAACAAGGACAATGGCGGTTTTATGAATGAGAAGGCACAGCTCTTTACCTCTGTGTATTAAGCCTGTGGTCCGGATCTCCTTGTTGACACGCTACTAATCTGGTGTAATTCTAGCTTTAGAACATGTTTCTGTGTAATCTAGTTGCTTTTGATATCGGGGTTGGGATTGTTTTGAGGCACATGAGGCTTTGCTTTGCTGGACTCAATTCTTTGAATTAAAGGGATGGTTGACCCTAAAATAAAATTTCAGTCATGAAATGGTCAAGCTGTGCCGAACATGCTTAATTTCTATGTTAAACATTAAGTAAGATATTACGAAGAATTTTAGCAACAGATATTTCTGGTGCACCACGGACTAACATAGCAGAATAATTAAATGGTTGTCAAAAGCTTGTCTTAACAAACATTTGTCAAAATATCTTCTTCAACGGGTAAGTAATGCAACACGTTTGGCAGACTTTAAAAAACAGCTAACAACTCATCTTTTTCATCTACACCTAACCCAATAAAAACTCTTTTTCTTAACCTACTCATTCTGTATCAATTTATCTAGCTTTTCTCCCCATCAACAGGTTTTATCACACCTTGTTTTACTTAGTAAACTTGTTGCAGCACTTGTTCACCTTATGTGATTTCTGCTATTTACCGCTTCATTGTCTCCTTGATTCTTTGTAAGTCTCTTTTTATAAAAGCGTCTGCTAAATGCCTAAATGTAAATGTAAATAACGCTTTTTTCTCTTCTGGAGGGTGAGAGACTTTTGGGGGCGAAAAATCCTTTTACCTCTTTTGTATCAAATGCATTTCTAATGCTTCAGCAATTGCAAATGTTGTTTTTGGACTGAATTTTCAATCTCTGGGCAATCCAGAGACTGCAAACATATTATAACAAACATATTTAATATCATTTTTAGCACAACACCTATGAAATTCAGGAAGCTGCGATATTTGATTTAATGCTGAATCACTGTTGAGAATAACCAACCGAATATTGATACAGCATTAAACGAACATCTTTGAAGGCTGTGTGGGTCAAATAACTATCTTTATACAGTAGAAATATCACGATCATCTCAAAACACGACTAAACCCATCCGCATTTTTCCTCAAACCCCACAAATAAAACTAATGTATCCCTGAATGACAAAAACAGTCCTTTATGTTACCATGTTTGGGTATGTGGCGTTTTGGTTTATTTATATTTTTGTTCATGTTAGATCAAAATAAAACCCTCAAATGAATGTTATTTAAACGTAACAAATGTTGTTGAAACCTAAATGTTTGTTATTTAAATGTGTTTAAGAAAACTAAGGTCAGCGTAAGAAACGTGCGTGTTGGCTTGAAGTCTTTATATGTAAAACGCATACGTTTAAGCAATAAAACTACGGCTAAATGTAAATAATTTACATACTAAACTTACTATAACACAAAAATAATTAACATTAACATGAATGACAGAAACAGGCCTTAATGTTGCCTTGTTATGGTGTGTGGCGCGTGCAGTCGTTTTGGTTCACGTCTGTCTGACATGTTCTCTGACATTATTGTATTTTATATTCAGGTAACAAAAACATTTCTTAATAGTGATGAATGTTTTTAAATCCTAAAATAAAAACGAGGTATTATTCAAATCTAAAAGTCATTTAATCGTTCAGCATTACGCCAGGGTTTGGCCTGGAGTCTTTTCAGTATAAACACACTATAACACACAAGAGAGATAGGTGTACCTATTCCGGTGTTATGGACGTGATAAAAAAACACTTTTAGAATGTAGTTGTTACAAGTAAACTGAATCAATTGATTAGGTTGTACAAAACCCTTGTTGATCGTACTTAAGCATTAGAAAAATATCAGTCTATGCACAATTGTCTATCTAAAAAGAGAAACAAACCGTGGTAGGAACACAAAAAAACTTCTCAATATTTATATTAATCATACAAATCAGAATCCAAAATATCCAACAAATGAACAAGGGATTTCTCTATAGAACATAAAATACAATATTTCATGTGTCTGCTTTTGAGCAAAATGTATGTAATGAATGTGACAACCCTGAAAACAGTCCTTACAAGACAATGAAAAATGCAGTAAAAATAAAAACAAGGCCGTAACATTTAAAGAGAGACGTCACATGTGTGTCTGCACAGCAAGTGTTGACATGTGTGCTACAAGTATCCTAAAAACCCGGCTGGATTATTTCATGGAAAGGTTGCCCATCCCAAGCCAAGTGTCAACACAGGAATCTTTTGTTATTGTTCTTATAGATTCCAGTGCTGACACTTGGCTTGTCCTTGCTTCCACCAGAAACAACAGCAGCCATTTGAAACGACGAGGAATGCCCATGGATGTGTATGTGGGCACAGTGGGCAAGACCCCCAGAAATGGGCAAAGCTGGAGGACCATGCCCTGACCACAGGTCAGTTCTTTACATTGATGTGACAATAGAATGATGTCATTCTGTATCTGTGCCATGCTGCCATTATGGATGAAAGAACATATGCAATGCCACACATCTATAACAAGGACAGGGCATAATCCGCATTGTGTTGTGTGTGAATCAACAGCATCATTTAATCCGAATCATTTCTTCATCATTTTCACATGCACAACAGGTTGCCAACAAGATATGCCCAAAATCTCACCCTCTATGGCACAAATGGATGGCACCAGGAGAAGTGTAATCCCAACAGGTAAAAGCCACCTGGTCCACACTCCATCCAGGTCGATCCATTTTCCTCCGAATCGCATCCACTCCGGCATGCCCTGGGTACCACTCTCCCATCCGGTGCCCAAAAGGTTGAAAACGTCACGAGGGGCCATCTGTTAAGAGATAAATTCAGCAATGGGCCGAAAGGTCCCGAAAAAGACATTTGATCTGTCCTTTCCAGTTCCTTAGAACGAGGTCTTCCCTCCGATGCGGCGGAGCATCAGAGAGCCGCGGCCGCCGCATCAATCAGACGCGCGGTGATGCTGCGCCGCATACTCGCCGCTGAAACACAAGCCGGACACAGATCCCAGATCCGTGGATCCTGCGGTTAATGCACGGACGCTGCGACGGGAAAACAGCTCCTGTGGATTGGGAAAACGATCACGTCTCCAGAGCGCAAGTGCGCGCAGGGAAACTGGGGATGAGGATGCGGGAGAGAAAGACGACATCTGCTGGTCATGGAGGCTCATTACTGCTTATGGGAGGATGCTGGGAATAAATAGTGATGTACAATTTTTGACTTAATAGATTCAATTCTAAATTCAATCTTGCATTTTGATGATATACTAAGTTGCAAGTATTCGAACATTTGACTCGCATATGAATTTAAGTCACATCCTAATCTATGGATCCATAGGGTTCAATGTGATGTCAGCTATAAGGGCCTCGAGTCTTCCGGGAAGGCTGTACAAAAGTTTAGGAGTGTGATTATGGGAGTTTTGGACCATTCTTCTTCCAGAAGAGCATTTTTGAGGTCACACACTGATGTTGGATGGGAAGGCCGGACTTTCAGGCTCCGCTCATCCCAAAGGTCGGGTGGAGGTCAGACCAGTCGTGTTCATCCACACCAGACTCTGTCATCCATGTCTTTATGGATCTCGCTTTGTGCATTGATGTCATGTTGGAAGAGGTCGGATCTAAACTGTTCCCACAAAGTAGGGAGCATTCTTCAAAATATCTTGATACGCTGAAGTATTGAGAGTGATTGAAACACCTTGTTTTGATTATTTGGATATGTGAGCGAATACTTTTGGCAATAAAATGTATATTATGCGCCGAATAATATCTCAACCCGTACGTCTGTAAGATGTTTGTCAAACATCTGGAAAATATCTGCCGTTTAATATCATCTGCTAAACATCTTTGAAAGAGATGTTTTACACCCATTCTAAATCATAAACATCTTTGATATATTCAATAAGACATCTAAGATATCTTGCTGATGAAAAGACAGACATAAAACAGAAATCTGACAGATGTGTTTGCTTCTTTTTTAATAAACTAAGATTTTCTTTAAGTTTTTCTTTCGGTCTGCATTGGCTGAAAACCTACAGGGAACTATATCATTTATTTAAGATGGTATGAATTAACAAAATTTTAAATAAACGTTGCTCTGTCTTTTTCTGACACATACATGATCATTTTTTTACATTATCATGATTATGTAAGCAGAAAAAACAGCATCAAACGTCACCCTGAGGCTCAGGTTCCGTCCGCATGATGGCGCCATAAAGTCAAATTGTGAACAAGATGATAAATCAACTTTTCTAAAAATATATGACCATCCAACCTGCTCCACCATAGGCTTGACTATCTTAAAGTATGATATAATATGAATTAAATGAAAGAAATAAAAGAGAGAAACAACAAGAGTGTGTGCCCGCAGCAATATATATTTAATTCAAAGTGAATTTTGACAATACACCATAATTTCTTTAATTTGACACTCACCAATAGTCACCAGGAAAACCCGCTTTTTGTGACAAAGTACATAAGGCTTGGTCACATATAAATCACTGAGAACTAGAGAGAAATACGACCGCAAACTGTAAGAGACATTACATCCAAAAAAGTTTCCCAGTCCTCATATAGTGAATATTGCACAGTGCAGTGGCTACATGGCAAACTAATGTAGCATAGAAATCAAAAGCAAACAGAAATCATAAAGCCACAAAAACCTACACGTATGAAAACAGTAACAGTTCAGATTTTGTAAATCAAGTCTGTTTGCTCTTAAGTCTAAATATTACTCGATAACTTGCAGTGAGATCTAACTTTGACTAAAATACAATCTGCAGAAGAGTTAAAATAGATCTAAAGCAATCCAACCCAAATCTTACGGCAAATGTTATACAGTAGCACATATGACAAATACAACAACCCTGAATTAACAATACAACAACTTCTAAAAGAAAAATGCATGAATACACAAATAAAATACAATAAAACAAAAATAAAACTGTTTGGTTTGGGTGTTTTTAAAAGAAAGTTGTCTTTGAGCCCCTCAATATCTGAATCCTTTTGTTAAGTTTTCATCGTGGTTAAATTGGGTTTCGAAGGATTTTGTTACAAGGCCGATCTGGAGAACACTTCTGAAATGTTGAACTGCAATGCATTCTCGTGACGACTGTATTTTCGTACTCATCTCTAGTGCTACATGCTATAACAATGAAGTTAGGCAATCAGAGGAACCAAAACACATTTTGGAATGCATTTGCAAATGCACGAAGCGATAAAGTCTGTTTGTCACATCCTGTCAAACAAAGGGTGAGGGTTAATTCCGTTTTACAAATGTTTAAACATGGCAATGAACCATGGGTTGATGTTAACATTCACAGTGTATTTATGTAAAGCTTCCCAAATACAAGAAAACCGTGTCTTGGGTGTTAAGTCAGCATAATAAGAATCCCTGATATTGTTTCATTATTGTATTTCATTGTTGGTCGTAGAACAAAGAAATTAATTCATACGTGTCTCAAAAACACAACACGAGAATGACCCCTAAAGTGATAAAATTTTCCACACAAATGAAATGAAACAAACATCCATTTTTCCATAAAGTCACCTTACTGCATTGGTGAATGACTACCAAGTAACTCTGAAACACCAACTTGCTATTGGTTATCAGGTTAACACTACGGGGAGACCTAATTTTAAGCGACTGGTCGGTAACAGCACTTCAGTTACGATTCCCAAACACTGGTAAGACTGTTCGCCCGTCCATTCGGAGCGAGGGAACGTGAAAGCGAGGATGGCGGGCAGTGTTTGTAAAGGGAATATAAAGGTCTGAAGCACGTTTTAAAGGCACTAACGCAGTGTTGCTCTGCTTTTTAAAGACTGGGGACCTTACTGGCCCGTATAACCACCCACAGTGACATGCTGTTCACATGAGAACAGGTGGTTAATAACTCCAAGCTTTCATCTCATTAACAGTCCTTCTAAAGTGGGATTTCATCGACGATCAAACGTACGCAGAAACACGTGCAATTTTTTACCCCTCAAACACATTATACCTGATAATTGACACATTTCTTATATTCCATAAACTCATGGGGAGATGGCTTAAAAATAATTTGTGAGCACAGAGATGAGACACTATTGATTGTTACCCAAAACCAAAATTTCCAAGTGCTTTCATCGGAACTTAACGTGAAATAAGAGGGTTATAAAACACACGACTGATATTGATAACAAAAGTTAAATCTAACCTGCAAGCTATGCTTGAACGAAATGCAAATATACGTACTAAGATAGATATACACCAATATGCATCTAATACATAAAGATTAGCCCAAAGATAACGACAGATAAAACACTGAAGCAAACAAAATGGAAAAGAAATACAAACCCCAAACGCGCGCACACACACAAACCCACAACAAAAACTCCATTACTTGCAATACAGTAGTTACAATGACACTTCATAAAAAGAAAGCAAAAACAGATAGATGCATTAAAATGCTTCTGATGCTAGTCAGTACTGTAAAACCAAACGAAAAAAACCTCACTTCTATTTCAAGGTAATTAGACATATATAAAAATAAGTAGACTAAGAACAAAGTTAATCATCTAATTTCACAGCTATTATGAAGTGGCAATCAGTATATAGCAGCTTATCTATGATACATTCAAGAATAAATCAAACAAAGTCTTGCCCGAAAAGCTAAACATCGACCTCAACGTTTTTACATAGATTTGTTAAATACGGCCTCATCTACTCTACATCTGAGGACTACGCTGAAACAGTAGCTACTCTGCTCAAGAAATGAATTACTGTCTTTGGTGTAGCAAAAGCATAATGATGTGACAGCAAAGGAAAACACGACGCACCTAATGTAAAAATTCATATCTCGATAAAAAAAAAAACGAAAATCACACGCGCACACACACACACACACACAAAAAGCTATTTCTCCCCGACGGAATGTACGAAATAAAAAACACGCACAGCCAGCGTCAACGAAAGCCTCGATTAATGGTGAGAAAGAGAAAGTACACAACAGAAATTCAATCTTGTCACATGCATCTTATGAAGAAAAATTGCACACGATCAACTCACGTCTTATAAAGCACTGAATACTCCAGCAATGATAGACTTACAGTTGGATACTCAATACTGAAATTTATGCACAAAGCAAACCATACAATATCATCAAAGAGCTATCTGCAGGATACAAATCCAACAACGACGACACTTCTAAAGGAAACTAAATCTGTGAAAAAGAAATGAAAACGACACCCCAAAACTATGGATTGTATTGCAGTTTCATTAAACAGTGTAAATACTATTAGAGTAGAAACAGATTATCAAATATGAAAGTACTCAAAGGTTTTCTGTACATAGTCCATTTGTATAAGCCTCTGCTACAAAGAAGCATGTTATCCTTAAAGAATCTATCTCTGCTACCTCATCTGAACGCCACACATCCCAAAACACCCGAAAGATTGACAAATCTAAGGCATTAAACAAAAACACATCGGTTATGTCGGCTGTACAACAAGTCAGATGATTTCATAAGCCAAATAAATCTGAGAACTTAAGATTAATAGCAATCGTGCGTCGACTTTTCAAAACAAAACAAATTCCTATGTCACAAACAGCGATGTGTTATTTTGCAAGATTATGTAAGCTAACATGCCAAGCACAAACCATACAATTAATCTATGAAACAGCCCTAATATAAAAATCACAACGAAGTTGAACGTTTCAAGTGCTGCCGTCCAAGTGGGACTAGGGGTGACCTTGCGACAACATGTATTTTAAGGCACTGTTTTATTGAACCCAAGATTCAATGCAGCTAGTCATACAACACATACACAAAGGGCATAGAGCAATGGTATGCAGCCGTTCCTCTTCAAGTCCAGTACTGTTTTTTTGCCCATGCAGAGACATGCGTTACAGAACCTGTGAGACTTAACACTGAAAAGCGAAGGCTACCGAGAAAATACGGACATGTGACATGGATCGCCACAAGAGGGACTCGCACACACATGTGGCTTTGCCACCCGAGATGGTGATGGCTTAATGAATCACTGAGTCTAATACACACATTTGAAGGCAATAATAGCTCGGGGAAGTGAAGATGGGGCGATGGTTCGCTGTATCCCTCCACAAAGGAGGCGTCTAATGACTTGGGGTTTCTCTTGTATCAAATGTGCAAAACACATTAAAAATGAGTTTCACTCATTCCCTCATTCACGCATATTTTTTGATACTCAATGATATCTATAAAGCTCGATTATTTCAATTGCATCATCATCACTGTTGTGAAACTTCATAATAAAGGAAAAAAAACCCCTAAGGGTTTTCAACAGTTCAGAGCTGGCTGCGTGCGCGAGGCTGTCTCGGGCTCCAGCTTAGATATACGGGTACTGACTGAGTTTGCTGGGGCTGAGGGGGAAGCCTGCGTAGGCGGGTGATGCCACGTAGGAGTGCGGGGGAAAGAGGGCTTTGAACTGGCCTTGTGGAAGCAGGGTGGGCGAGGGGAGAAGCCTGTGGTTGATGCCCACGCTGATGCCCTGGTGGTGCACAAGACTGTAGGCGGGTTGCAAAACGGGCCGGGGGGGCGGCGGTGGGCACGGCGAAGGCAAGAGGTGGGCCACGGGCGCGGAAGGCGGATAGGAAAGGAGGGCGGCCGAGTGTGTGGGGCTGCCGTGGGGAAGAGGGAAGGTGGGGCCGTGCACTGTAGGGGGGATGAAGGCCTGCGGTCTGCGAGGCTGCCGGTAGTTGCCGTTCCACTCCTTGTGGCAGGAACCGTAATGCTGGACCTGGGCGGGACATAAAGAAACTAATTATTTTTTTTAACTTTACATTCATTCACAGATGTTAGTTTTAGTTTGAAAGGCGGACCTGGCCAAAGCCTGGCGGCTGTGGCTGGAATGAAGAGCTGATTTTCTGCTGGCGAGGCAGCGAGGGAGTGGAAAGGTGGCTCAGTCGTCCTGGGCCGCAGCGACCTCTGGACTGGCAATAGGACTCGAAGACTTCATGTATGAGAGGGAGAGAAAACAAACAGAAAGAGCACTAAATTAGGGATCAACCAACATTTTGAGATTAAGCATCAAAATAAAAGCAATTTTGTGTAAAAATACTTTTTAAAACAATAATGAAGTTGGCGTGGTGAATAATAGCCGCCTTATTAAGCGAAAAACCAAAAACATTAAAAAGTGAAAACTCGTTTTTAAGGGTCCACCAACTTATGCCTGGTGACATAAACGAAACATTAGATAGCAATGTATCTAAAACTTAAACTCTTGTCAGACTTTCTATGGACACCCCCAAATTATGGTAATGTTCCAGAAAGGTCGATCTAAGAGTTTTCCACTTCAGCGTTATTTTTTGACAGCATGCTTCAATAACAAAGCATTTGCTCCTTGTAGAAAACAGGACAGATATGCTTTGGTATAAATAGGCTGGGATCATCTCTCCAAAAGAAATAAATCAATCAAAATTAAGGGAAGTCACCACGCAGAGTAAAATAAATATGGGAATATAGAGATCACAGGTATGGAGGAGGAGGAAGGCGAGAGGAAGGAGCTCAAACCGAAAGGGTTTCACTCAACACTGGGATGTCGCGCACAAGACACGGGGTCGCCGTGCGCGTTATGCCCATAATCACCTTCGATAGCCTCTGTGACAACCTCCTGTTTCTCTCCTATGACCTGTAAAGTAGACATCGGCTGTGACCAAATACTAAAAAGATTGTGTTGATGGATATTTGCTTTAATCCCTTATTTTGAATAAATATTTTATAACCATGAACCACCAGAAATGTAACCTGAATTCACAGAAACTAGATTTGATTAAGCACCAACATTCCAATCGCTGTGTGACAAAACGATACTGTATGATGCTGAACTGTGCATAAAGTAAGCTATTAAAAATAAAATGCAAATGTTGGTTAAAATGATAGCTGACCAAAACATTTACAATTTCTTATTTAAACAGTGTTTACTTTAAACCTCTTTGCCTGACTTTCTTACGAGAAACACAAAAGAAGATATTTTACACCATGTTGCTAACATTTACTTGCATTGGTTTTGTGTCTATATAATATATGTTAATGGGTACCCTGCTTATTAATTATGCAGGATTTAAATGACAAGAGGGTGTTTTCATTTTTAGATAAACTATTGATTTAAAGGGATAGTTAAGCTAAAAATGAACATTTTGTCTTTTACTCATATTCATATTATTTTCCGACCTATAAGACTTTATTTCTTCAGCAGAAGACAAAAAACACATTTTGAAGGATGTTGGTAACTGCCACGCATTAACTTGAATTGGTTTTGTGTCCAATCGATAGAAGTGAATCTTGCTTTTCAGTCACCAACATTCTTTGAAACATCATCTTTTGTGTTCGGCTGAGCCAAATATTTAATATTTAATATTTGGTGAACTATCACTTTAATAAAAACAGTTGTATTTGTGTATCAACATCATCCTCTACCTGTGCTGGCTACGTTCTGCTCGATGTTGGGGTGGTGATTATTATTCAGCACTCTCATGGGTGGCACCAACACGGTCCTTACTGCAGGTTTATTCAGCCCTATGTTGGGGTGTCCGCACCTGGCCTTGGGTGCCTGGTTCTGATTCTGATTACTCAAAAAGCGTCTTTCGGGAAAGGGACTGTCATGTGGGCCAGGGGAGGAGTCTGAAGGGGGAGATCCGTCTACTGTTTCACACCCACTTTCATGGCCGTCATCTTCTGATATACTGCGTAAGCAAAAGGATAAAAACTCAACCACATCTTCCATGATATTATATCTTCACAGTACACACAGCTCAGGCTAAAATATTCAAATACCTGCTTGGTCTCTTGCATGGCGAAGGGCTGGATTGTGCCGAGGCTGAGGAGCTGGTGCTCAGACTGCTATCCGGGCTGCTGAGAGAACACACTCGCTCGATGTTCAGAGAGCCTGTGCAGGCCTCGCACTCGGGACTACCCTTACACCTGTTACACACACATCCATTCCGCTTAATTTCATGTTAAAACACTCGTATTTGTAGAACAGGCTCAACTCACTTATTAAGAGAGCATCTCTGTGCTTGTTCATCCTCATCTGTGCCGCTGCTTATGCTAATGACGCTAACCGCAGGGCTGGGCGACTCTCTGACAACGATAGATTCTCGCTGTTGATTTGCCACTCCTGCCTTACAGCAGCCCTCCTCTTCCTCCACCCGCTCTGGTTCCTGCTTCACCTGCGTCTGCACCTCTCTATTTGGAGATATCTGCACCGGCTTTGCGTTTGTAAACCTGTTCATCATCTTTGGTGACGGACACACTGAGGGCTGTGTGTCAGTATAGTGTGACACATTCATGATTCTGAAAACAAATCAAAATCATCTTCATTTAAGCTTTCAACTACAGATTGGCTCGCATGTAACTAGTCCATGTCAGGGTAAACTCAACGTGTTACTATGGTACTCAGGTATTTCTGGTTTTTCACCTTAGTGGACCTTGGTGCAACTGTTACACAATATGCGTGAATCAGCTTCAAGGCAAGTAGATTGCATCACTACTAACAAGACATAAATCAAATAGAGGGCTAACTGGGTTTTTAGACCCAGCCATGGCTTCAGGCAGTGACTCACCTGTTCTGACTAGGCTTGTTCCTCTTGTTAGAAGCAGACTGAGGCCAGACAACATGAGCGATACCAATGTTTATAGGTTGATGGGCTGAAACAGCCATTTGGTTTGGAACAATAGTCTGGTGCATCACAGAACCATAATGGCTGTGTGGCCGCACTTTCCTTTAAAGGGGAAAAAAATGTCACAAAGGCATAATGACATTGAGATGTGTTATGTGATGTTTGTAAAGTAGGTCCTTTTTGATGTTCTTACCCCCAATCTCCTCGCCTCTGTGGTCCAGAGTCAGATGCCAAGCTCGTAGCAGGGGGTGGAACCTGTTGCCAAGCTGGCACCAAGATCTGTGGAGTTCTGTTGGACCACGGCTGCTGAAAGGATGAAAACGTACAATGTGGAATCTTTGTATTTTGAAGTCAATGGATAACATTTTGGCTGATGTTTCAATATGCACTAACTTAGATCATACAATTATGAAACAAAGAGCCAGTTTAAAAAAATATACTTGTGCAATAACTCCAGGTCTCATTGGTAAAGGCTGAATAGCTGGGGCTTGGGTCACCAGAGGAAGAGTGTTCTCCATTCTAACCGAATAGCCCGGTGGCTGGTTTGGGTTTGAGGGAATTCCTGTAGAGTCAAAACCAAATCAAACCAATCCATAAAAAAGGAACATCTGTGGTAATTCTCAAATTAAATTCTTGGCGTTTTGTTTGCACAGCTACCATAACGAATTATAACATTTGCAGAAATGTATGATTTTCCAACAGGTTTTTATGAACATTTATATTCATAGTGTGGGTTAATTCTGCCCAAAACATAGCTATTACTTGTTTCTTTGGAATCAAAGAGCCTGACCTTGTTGTTTCTAGCGTTAAGCATAACGAGTTAAGGATCTTATCTAATCTCATCACGATGCACATTCCCGTACCTTGAAGCGCAGGGGGGCAGAGAATGAGTGCCTGCTGAAAAGACTCGTTACACCCAAACTGAGCACTTCCTGTTTGGATGGGAATGCCAGGATGCACAACTGGCGGAGCAGATGGAGGCAGAGTCTAAAAAGACGACAGGAAACAGTCAGTTTTGTAAGCTAAACAAAATACAAGGGTTCCCAAAAAGTAGTGTTTTACCTGAGAGTGAACAGACGACATTTTGTTGAAGGCGACAGTGATGTTTGGGGCACTTGGAAGCGTCACAGGCTTCATGAGAGGAGGAACTTTGTTGCGGTTGAAAGCATCATATATGTTGGTTCTTAAGTGACACACATCCATGATGTGGAAACACGATTGGACACTGCAAAAATTAGGTAAATGGAAAAGATAATATAGTGTAACTGTTTATGAACAGTGTAAGTAAACATTCACCAAAAAAAAAATTGTCATCACTGAATCGATTCTTGAGAATTTATACCTTTATGACTTTTTATTCTGTGGAAAACAAAATAAGATATTTTTGAAGAATGTTTGTTACTGGCACACATTTACACATCGGTTCACAAATAGAAGTGTATGCATGCCACGTCGTTCAGTAACCAACATTTTTCAAAATAGCTTATTTTCTGTTCTGCAGAAGAAAGACAGCCATACAGGTTTGAAATGACAAGAGGGTGAGTAAATGGTAACAGGACTAAGACAAAAATCTGAAATGGAATAAAAAAAAATTTAATCTGGACATACTGGTTGCAATGTGGAAAGTCCATTAGGTGCTGCATAGTGACAAAAGGGTGGGAAAGTGCATCTGAGGGGGAGATTCTCTGATCGGCATCGATCATCAACATCATCTTCAGCAGGTCTACAAATTCTCTCCTGTCTGCTTTCTCCGCCAGCTGGTCACACCCCTCCATGTTCAGCATTAGATTCACCTGATAAATCACAAAAGCTTTTCAATCCTGCAACACTTCACTTCCTCTTCTTAATGAGTGTGTTAAAGAGGTCTTTACATGTCCAATGTCGTCCAGACAGCTGAAAATATACTTCCTTGCTTCCTTGGACTTCAGCCCTGTTTCAGTTTCATGCTCTTCTGTTGTCTGCGGGAATCGGAAAAGAGTTAAGAGTCATTACATAAGAACTTTACGCAAAGTGCAACTCAGTGGGGGTAACACGATATAGAAGTAATTCCACACAGACTGCTGTGCTGGCCGATTATTAGAGTAATGTGTGGTTAAGTGGAAGGGAAATGGATTCTTGCCTTAAGTCTCCAGGCTGTGTATGGCGAATCGGACTCCTTTCGGAAGAAGCGGGCCGTCTTCGTTCCCACGTTCAAAAGTTGCTCTCCTGGCAATCCTTGAGTTTGCGAGATGTAACGAATCTGTGGAGACATTGGGATTAATGATGACCTCAAGAACACAGTGAAGACAAATGTATATGATCTCATCCCAAGGGATGGCATTGAGCGATTGTTCTGTTTAGCTGAAGAAGTTGTGTTTTTGTGATCCTTATGGATGTGGATTCGAGCGTCTCAAAATCTTTGTGGTCGTCTACCATAAAAATGCATCTGTGTGTTTCTAAGAGTAAAATATATGTTAGAAATATCTTGATTCGGTCCTACCACATCACAAAAATACCCTTACAAGTAAGCATTACAAACTTGGTGTCCAAGTACCTGGTATTTTTCCACTAATCAAGAGTAAGTAATGCGAGATAAGACTGGTCTAGAATGGGCCTGGTATGTGGAAACCGAATTGTGTGCCAAAATTCTAATGCACCATTCAGAAAGGTATTGCCTTGACAAGTACATTCGTCTCATAATCCAAGAGATTACTAAAAATAAATACATCTAGAATAACTATTTGTGGGCGTTACCCATGTTTGTGTGTAAAGTGTCAAAGTAACCTATTAAGTGCGTCCTTTAGCACAATAACAAAGCATCTGAGATATTCTAAGACTGCCCATGACACATTTTCTAGTCATGCATCGGCAAAGATACTTTAACATTAAATAATCCTAAAACAGAATTGATAATCTAACTTTATATTGTTTTATCAAATATTGGGTTCAGATTCTAAGCTGAGTCTCTTGAACACAAAGCTTAAAAAGCCTCTGAGCTGATGCTGTCTGTAATTCATACAGAGAGCAGTATCAGGTTTGCCTCTCCTAAGGCTTTGTTAAGTTGCCAAGTCAAGATGTTGGCCACGCTCCTGCTGCCTATAACAGATGTCAATCCTCTCACACCAAACAACGGGCATAATGCAGGCCAACACATTACTGGAGCTAGGTCAAAAAGAGTTTCTAACCATTTGGCTGATGCTTTTAGCCAGAGCAATTTCTATTTTATCTTATTACACTGATGACAACCCCGTAAAACAAATCGTGAGACATTAAAAAATATCTTTGGTCATTATTAATAAATATCATTTTGGGTGTATTTAGTTCAGCAGCGACATAATGAGTCACTTTAAGGCTTAATTAAACACCATATGGTTTACTGATCGTTTTCCTGTAATTTGTCACACTACTGACATTTTAACCACAAACAACTTTTTTTCTTTTGCAGAACACAAAATATATTTAGAAGAATGTTAAAAACCAAAAAACGCAAGTCAATGGGGATCATTCATTTTTATTAAACTAAATATTTTCTACTTTAGCACGCAAAAAATAATGTGAAGAACATTTGAATCCAAAAATCTTAAGTCCTGATTAACTGTCATTCTATGGATACAAAACCAATGCATGCCAATGTGGACCGGTGGTTTAGGTTACAAACGTTCTATCTTCTGCAGAACACAAAAGGAGATATTCTGAAAAGAGTTGAAAACCAATAACCTTAAGCACCATTGACTTGAACTGCAAGGACACTAAAAGCAATGCAACTCAATTGGTACCAACAGTTTAGACCAAAAACCCTTAGTCCCCAATGACTTGCAATGTTTTTGTGTCCATGCAATGCAATGCAAGTCAATAGTTTACCACCAATCTTATGCAACACAAAATAAGATATTAAAAAGAAAGT
This sequence comes from Triplophysa yarkandensis, assembly GCA_033220385.1. Taxonomy (NCBI): domain Eukaryota; kingdom Metazoa; phylum Chordata; class Actinopteri; order Cypriniformes; family Nemacheilidae; genus Triplophysa; species Triplophysa yarkandensis. The sequence continues at coordinate 8,479,287 of CM065677.1, read as the reverse complement.
CATATAGGTTTAAAATGACAAGAGGGTAATTAAAAGATAACTAAATTTGTATATGTTTGGTGTACTTTACATTCAACCCTAACCAGGGTTAATAAAAAACACTGCTGCTGTTCTTTAGCCTATGTGCTATAGTTTGTTTTTCAAAATAGCTATGATGGCAAAGGGTGCTTAAACAAGGGTGATGACCTCACTAAGCAAATAACATTCACAAAGGCATTGACTGGGTTTGGTTAACCACACTGCTGTCGTTTCAGAGAAGGCAAGACCAGTTGAACCCCACTAAAGTGCATGCGCTATCTGAAAACACCATTGTTCTTGTTGCCCGGGGAAACTGAGTTAGTGGTGTGTGATCTTTGCTGACATTTCCTCCAAGCGTGCGTCTGTTGCTTCTTAGAAAAACTGTGTCATAGTGGGCCTCTACCAGTGAAAACGAAAGCCACCACACAGCCCTCATTGGCCACTTGCTCTCATTCCCTCTCCCCTTTCCTCTCTCGACGATGACGACACATCTCCATTTACAAGCTCAGAGGCTCAACATTGCCGTGTTAAACAAGCGATGTTTATGGCATCTTAGGGGTGTTATAGCGTTGTGATCAGGTTGCCAAGCGCTGCACAAACACAGAGCGCGCTGAAGTGAGAACCTGCTGATAATGCAGGCTGGTGTGATTGGGGCTCGCAGTTATAAATACATTCTGCTGTGTGGAGTGGAACTGGACCTGTTCCTGGCATGGAGAAGCGGTCTAGGGTTTGTGGTCAGCAAACCGAGACCACCCCATTCCAGCAATGCAGGGTTGCTCTGCTACTGTTGGATGTGACACTCGCACAACAGGGTTAACAACACTTCTGACAATGGTTTATATGCACTACTTCATGGTAGTGTTTTCACGATACTGGAATTCCTATTTCGAAAAAGACAACTTTCTCTTTTTAACATTTTCAACAATTAACCGGAGGGAACAGGATCAGTGTGTCTTCCATAGTGCCCTATGTGTATACAAAAGCACATACCTGGGAATTATATACCAAAACCAGCATTAATGCCAAATGTTAACTTTACCGGAGAAAATTTTATGAGCGGATAATATCCATTCTTTTGCGCATATACATTCACCTCTCAGGTAAACAGGGTAAGTGCTCTTAAACGCACTCAAGTGCAGTGTGTTGTGAAGTTCAGCTGCAAATGGGACACAGCTGATCATATTTAAAACATTTAATTAAACTGGTGCAAACTTATTCTGACTGTGGGATTAGGCAGGGCTCGGATGTTACTGCTTTCATGTGCGATGTTCGGAAAAAAAGGGAGAAAGGGCGCTGATGATATCAATACTGCTGGACATCAGTATCATATTTTTCCCGATTTTTCAGTAACAACATTTTTAATAGGCATGTGACACATTTCTAGTGTTGTGTACAACAGCATGAGAGTATAAATATGCTGTATGTTTAAAGTTGATAATGCAAGGAATTTCATGAGATGAAAGTGCTGACAAAATCTTTGAGGAGCATGTATCTTAAATACTGCAACTTTATAGTTTTGCAATAAATAAATTTACTTTATAAAGTTGACAACCTTTTTAATAATAATTATAAGGTAAATCTAGGGGTAAGGTAATGAATTGCAACCAAATGCTCATTCCTCCTCTTCAAAATGACTTTCAGTCAAAATTTTTACATTCTTTGTGTGTTTGTGGCAACTGTAGAAACATTGTTGTGCATTTTATGTAGGAGGTGACCCAGTATATGTAAATAGAAATTACTAATTTTAATATGATGAAAATATATAGGTTCATTCTATTCAGTCTTTATATACCCCTGAGGATATATAGATGTATATATTATGTATGTTTTATTGCACACTTGTTAATTGATCCTCCAAATTGTAACAGATAAAAAATTATATCAGTGGTTTTCAAACCTTTTGGTTGTAATGCCCCCTTTGTGTATCATGTTTGTTTTTCGGCCCCCCAAAAGACTTATCAACATAAACTCAGAATTTAAATTAAACTAAAACTATATTTAGTTGCACAAAGCTGGAAAATCTGTCCTTTTAGTTAGTGGTCTTATTTTCTGAGGTTTGATGGCATAAAATGTATGACAAATTTCTATATTTCATAAAATGCAAAAAATTTGGGCCCACACTGGATCAGTCCACAGGCCACCAGGTTTGAAAACTGCTGCTTTAAATAACCATAAACATATATGAAAGGTGACCAACAGTAAAACATTTAAAGAAAATAAATAAAAAACATATTGGGTGTCAGTCCAACAGAAACTAGTTGAGACTTCGTGTGTACCTTATTTTATACATAAAAGACATTTAATCAAACCATCTTAAATGAACAGGTGTGTTAGATACAGCACCGGAAAAAAGCAAATGATGTTATCTGCCAAAAGACAACAGATTAGTCCTGGCAAAACACAACAAAGCACGTCATTATCTGAGATCACAGCCTGCGCTCTTACCTGGTCATACTCCAATGCTCCTGGATAGAGCGGCCATCCCAGGAACAGCTCAGCGATGACGCACCCTAGTGACCACATGTCTATGGCCTCACAGAAGGGTAAGCCTAGGATGATCTCCGGTGCCCTGGAACACATAAACAGACAGGGATGAGAATTAATAGAGTGGTAACCTTGACAACTGACTGTTGATTAAAAACCAGCAGGGCATTTGTTTCATTACCAGATCTCGGATGAAGGTCAAACCAGAATCAACAACATAAATTCAGGATGAGCAAAGGCTACATTATGCAATTCATGATGATGATCTTTACATTATTATACTTAAGGCCATATAGCGTCCTTGGTGAGACTTCTGGATAAACCCAGTGACTGGGGTTAGAGATGCATGAGACTCGTCACGCTTAAGGGTTGTGTTTTACATCCACATTGATATCATCCTTAGCCAAATGACACAGACTTCCTGTTCTCATTTTGTCTGAGTGTGCAGTCGGGTCTGGGCTTTGACGTCAGCGAACCCATACACATCTGCTGCCGTGACAACCGGAGGAAAAGCGCCGGCTGCCTAGCGACAGATGAGGACGGCTCTTAACACCAAAACTGGGTGATGACAGAGGCGGAGTCTGATGACAGATAATTAACCCTGGTCACCATTAATAATCAACTACAAAGTATTTTCATGCACTGACGCCAACGGCTAATTCAGATAAAATCATAAAGGTTGTTTGTCCTCGTGCGCTGCGTGTAACAACTGAAGTTGTATGCAAAAGAACACTTACAACATCATTTGTTCCTACAGCGATTGATACCGGAACACATCACATTGGGTCACTAGTAAGCTGTCTGTAACTACCAACAATACCCTACTTATGCAGTAACAAAAGCCACTGTGAATTATTTACCAGGGCATAGGCAATGTGAGACTGTTCGGCTTAGAAATAAAGTTTGCTTTATCATTTTCACATAAAGTCAACATATAAGTTGCTCTTACATGAATACAGCTTAACCTTAAGTGTAAAAGGTGTCACACTGTAAAACTTTAGTGCCAACTCAGAAAAGTGTTATAAAGTGTTATAAATATAGTTATAAATACACGAGGTCTTCACGCATGAGAGCAATACAGGTACCGTTTTGAGCGCTGCTTTTAAAATCTGTCTTGCATGAGAGGCTATTTTTGCCCTGGTAACAGTGTGACTTAGCGAACCATATAAACATGAGTATGTTTGGCACGGTGAAGAAGAAAACACAGGACGCACTGCGCAATATAGGTCTACATCCAAAGCCCTTCACAAGTTAAACATTGTACTGCTCAGTTCAGCTGTGCAGGGGGGTAATCCAATAGCAGTGGGGCGATGAAGGATGATAGGGTATTAGGGATGATGCCCTTACACTTGGAGGTGGGCAAAGAGGCTAGCGACAAAACCAGCGAGCACTCCAGGGACCAGCCTTAAAAAACTCTACAAGCCTACAGAGACACAAAGAGGACTAAATATTTATCATGATCACAGCAACAGATTCATGTGGAGTGTCAGGGTGACAAAGCCACATTTTTAGAACCTAACTCCTAATGTGCTTTACTTAACACCCAACGTAACAACCGACTCGAGATAGAAGGCAGTTGATAAAAAAATATGACCTTCTGTCTAATTCTGTTTATAAATGCCATTGTGGTTCAACTGATCTGCAAAAATTTCCCAGCAGCCCACAGTCAGCAGGAAATTTCATTTCAGGTAAAAGAATCAGGGGAAGTTACAGAAATCAGGTCAGAAAGAATGATGACATAACACAGCAGGTCTGGACTTCCCAACACTGCGCGTCAAACAAAGTGTTACTGTCAGACTGCTTACAAGGTGTTTTTGCTTGCCTTTCCTAAAGCCTTAAAATGCTAAAACGTTTAACCACAAGAAAAATTTCATTTAGATGTTAAACAAGCACTAAATATATCACAAACAGCCCAGCGCTTATGAAGTGTGGTCCACAACAATGGTTGCTAACACTTCTATATTCATAAAACTTGAACTCGCAAATGTTTAAAAACAGTAAATATATTTGAATAAATATTGAGATGATTACATATTTTGTCAAAAGCTGAACTCTGTGACATCCTCGTAATTATGATTAAATACTACTAAATAATACAAATAAGAAAAAACTTTTGTGCAGATAAAGTTAAGATTTCTTTGTAAAAAACAGACATAGGAATTGGGTGTAAATGTATTTGTCATGAAAAATGGTATGCAAAACCTATTAAGCCCTAAAGCAAAATTGTAGACTTTCTTTTTCAATAAAATCTGTACAAAGGGATATTTCTTGTATCAATTGGCTCACTGTTTTTTTTATGTGCAACCTGATTCCACTAAGATCATGTGCTCCTAAGAAACACCCAGTGGTGGAATTTACCATCAGTGGCCACTGGTTCCATTGACATGCTTCAACTGGTACAAACCAATAAATGAGTGTTTGTTAAACTAAGCCAGGCTAATTCTGAATCCCAATCCTGCAACACTTATTTCCTGTGAGGTTAGTGGGGTGGAAGGGGGAGGCCGAGTCATCTGGTTCATTCCAAGCTATACCCGGAAAGCCTGCAACCCCCACAGCCTATATGTGACTACTGGGACGGCAAGCCCTGACCACACAATAACCTCTCTGAAGGCCGGCAGAGCTCTGCAGCTGTTCAGTAAACAAGCTTAAGGCACGTCGCCTGGAGAGTGCCAGTCGGGATGGGATTTCAGCCTTGTACAAAAACCTAAAAGATTGAAATGTGTCGGAGGACGTGAGATTAGAGGGATCAGCTGTGTCAAAACGAACAAAAACAACGAACCAAAAAAAAAAGTAGGTATGGGAATTTCAAAATCCCGCCCCCACTTTATGGTTGAGATGTAGAACCAGGTCTAACATCTTGTGTTGTGAAGACAGATAACAGTGATCGGAGAGCTTACATGTCGGTGATGTAAACTTGACAACAAAAACCATATACTCCAATGAACCTGGACATCAGACTGAATAAGTCTTTTCTGTTTGAGGCCTCTGTCCATAAAGAGAACAAGAACGAATAGAAAAACAGAGTATTTTATATCCCTTTCAGCTCAACCTTGCACTCAAAGATCTCTGCGTAAACAAATCCCACCCAAACAACCGCTTATCTAATCTCCTACAGCAGCTAAAACTTATTCGGACTTCCCCTTCAAGTCATCCAAGTTTCAGTTTTCCATTAGGGCCACAGGTCCTTTTGCATAGAGCAACACACAGGGTTCCCCATTCCAAGACCTCAAAATCTGAAAGGTAATTTTGGTTTGGTAATACAATGCCTGCAATTACATCATGGACAGCGAGGGACTGGTATGAAATCAGAGGTTAGGAGTCATCTGGGCAATTCCATGAAAATTTTAACATTACCATCGAAATATAGAGATTTTACCAAAACTTTTTAGTATACTTAAATCACAGATGTCAAAATTTGTTGGTCCATTAACCAACAAGAGCATTATTTTTTGTGCATGGTTTTTCATAGACAAGTAAGGGCTTTTTTCAGGATAATCACATCCATAACACTAAATTTTGCTCCTAAACACATACATTAAAATATAGTATATTTTATATACTATAAGTATAATTATTTTATGTTTGATAAAGAGGTATCCCTTGTCCAACTGAAAATTCTTATTTGTACATTGTAATTCGCAGAAATCTTTAGAAGTTTGTTGTCTCCCAAAAACGGGGTTCTTGTCATGGATAATTTATCCTTTTTGAAATAGAAAACTTGTTCATAAAGTTTTTTTTATGTTTAAACACTATCAACAAGAGTTTTGTCTAATATAATCAGTTGATTCAACTAACTTGTAACAAATCAATTCGAAGTATGTTTTTATGTCCCGTCCATTACACGAAATGTCACGTCAATAACTCCAATCTGTCAAATGTATTGCCAATCTGTCAAATGTTTACAACAACAGTTCAAGGCACTAGCAAATAAACACACATTCTGAGTGTTTTGCCGCATCTGTTTAGATCGGCCACACCACAAACACCTGTGATTCGCTTAGCTATGGCTTTTGAACATGTCCTAAAAACATCATGCAAAAAATGGATAATTTGTGTGGATCACTTGTTTGCAAGGAAAGGTTCTAACCACAGTTTTAAATTCTAAAGCACTAAAGCACTAAAAAACACATACAATCTCAGAATGTTATTTCTCCAGCGTCCCTCATTGCACAGCTAACGCCCAAAGGGTACAGCATACCACTCATAACTGAATTCTGGCTTGTGCGCCGCTCTGCTGTTCTAGAAACAGAACATACCATGCAAACACATGCGCTAAAAACAAAACACTGTGGAACTGTTATTCTGCACTACTTTCAGAAGCAAATTTGGGCAAATTGAATGCCAAAATAAGCATTGAAGCTACTGTATTTTATAGTTAACGTGAACTGCTGAAGCATGTTTATAGAGACCGAAGTTTTGTTTGCATTAAGTGTTGGAAGAGAGCATCATCACAAAAATAAAAAAATTATTTTCTTAAAACTTGTTTGGGCTACCAACGGAAATGCTGAGTAACGTAGACAGTCTGGCCACCCTCAATAGGATCAATGTACATTAGTTTGGGCAGACAAATAATCCCCTATAGGAGCCTTCTTGAAGGAAATCATACCATAAATGGCTATATTATGAGGTATTGATCCAGTTCTTTGGAAGACTAGGTAAATGTACTCTTTAAAAAGGAAAATCCGCTTTACTACTAATAAAACAGACAACAGATCTTCAATTGAATCTCCCATAGATATTCTGATTAGCCCAAATGTTTTTTAAGGAACAAACAAGAGTCATATATGCTGACATGGATATTTTATGTTAGGTGTAATATGTTGTGAAACGTGGGAAGTGAGCCTGAAGCCTCTGCAGATAAAATGACAGCCTTGAACCAGATGAAATGTAAAACAAGTTACAGGTTCCAAAAAAGGTATAAGGGCTTCACATCTGTAACCTATCCTGTTCCAATTCAGGTCGAGCAGCGGTAGCAAGCTGTTATAGAAAGCTGGGTTTCATCTTCAAGTAGGTGATATACAGACCATGGAACACATCAAGTTGGCCTTAAAGGAACTGACTAAAAGCTCTTAAAATACAGCTGGCAGTCATCTCAGGAAACCTTCTGATCCTGAATTTGAAAGGCCCTTGAATAATGTGTTTCATTGTCCCCAATTCACCCAAGATACATTTTTACCCCAAAAGAGTGAAAACTTTGACAAAGGAATTATTGGCTGCTTTTAGAAAGGTTGATAAAATGTAGTCAATTCACATGAAGTAACATTTCGTAGGGGTAGATGACCTTAAGCTAATCATGTGAGAGGGACAATATTTCGAGACTGGCCCATTTGAGTCTCCTGAATCGACTACACAACCTGACTGAAGATTGGCAGAAAACATTAATCGTGTATTGAGCCTCTATTCACAATTGCTATCAAGACTAACTAACCACCCTCTGGTCGGAGGTCAATTTGAATTTGAAGCCCTGTTAGACTTCCAGTCAATAAAGCCTGACCAACCAATGCTGCAATTTTTGCGACGCATGATAACAGCATCAGAGGACTAGCAAATTAGGTCTTCTTCAATTGAGGTCCGCTCAAAACTCACATGATTTAAAAAAAACTCACTGACAGAGAGCAGATGTTAACACAAATGGTCATTCCTAAGGCAGCCGATGGATGAGAGTGCCACGCAAAAAGATTTATTATAAATTCAAACACATGTGGAACTAAGAATCTTAAAATATCACAACGGCTACCATATGCTTTTAGATGTGCATTATTTGCACCATTAGTTTCGTTTAAAGAATTACAATGTTGGTGGGAAAATGTCCAACAAGTGATGACGTCAGAACAAATTTTATATCTTCAAAGTCAAGGTCTCAAAATGTTTAATGTTCTTTTACAAACAATTAAATTAGAACAGCTTCTACTAGTTAACTGAGGCCAAACCATACGTGTCCATGTCTATGAAAACCTGGCTAAAGTCCCTTAAAACACTTAAATTTGATTTTACCTATTAATTTTACTTTTATTTTAATCACACTCCCAGAGAAAGCACACTCTGGGAATGGTCTTTACATTGTGTTGAGTAAGTTTATGTATATAAAAAAAGTTGATAAATAAAAATTATTTAAGCTGGATTTTTACAAGCAGGATCACGTACGTATATTAAAGGAACATTTAAGAACCAGAGAACAGGGCAGCATGTGTCAGACTTTAAACTTTGACATGCAATACAAAAGACCAAAATATAAGTTACATAATGCTTCTTAAGAGCTAGTGGCAATCTCTCATTTAATTTCTATGGGTGTGCCTGAACAGATCAGCACACATATAGTTAAAAAACCTTTTTGTGTAACAAGTCCATTAATCTCACTCATTTAAATGTATTTAAATTAGAACAGAGAGGTTCATTTAGATGACAAAAATGTGACTCAGCTATTCTTCAATTTAATCTTGAAATCTGTAAATGAATGCTACCGTTTTGAGTCCTCCCTGAAGTCCAGGAACAACAAAGCTGACATTTATAGGTTAAACCAAAATGTTCCTTTGCACATGAAAACGAGCCAAAATGTTCCAAAAGGATTCCAAAAGTGCGCTAATTCAGCAAAACCCAAGACCCCGAAACCGCACATAGGGAGGGGCAATTTCATTCACCTGGCCAACATTTGAGTTTACAGGGCAGAGTACAGACTGTTTGGAATTTGATCAGCATACACAATCCATTCAGGCCAGCCACACTTGGGCCGTCACTCGGCCTTCAGTTAAATCCAAGCAGCTTGTTATGCAACAGCCCCGTGTATCAGTTTTCCAGAGGTTTTAACACTGCTTCCAATGTTCTGATCCCACTATCCTCCCGGTGGTTAAGTAGCCAGTTTAAAAACATTTAATAAGAAAATATCACTGTAAGCCAAATAAACAAAACAACCTTTACAAATATACAGCTTTTAGACAATTTGGGAAAATGGTTTGGCACCAACTACTAGAAAGTACTTTTCAATTGGGAAGAAAATCAATTTTGCCAAGTAGAATCAGCCTAGGTGTCAAGGAGACAATAGACTAAATAGCTTAAGGCCAACCAAAAAAGTTTATCTTAGCAACCTGAAACACAAGAAGGTACATTACTTTTTGTGGAACCTGAAACACAGTGACCTCAGCAATGAATAATTAAGGGACAAAGGGCCGCTGCAATACATAGTAACAGCATGGGACAACTTCTACTAAAGCTATTTTGGTTTTATCATAGCACCCACAAACAAGAATTCTTTGATATTCTTTCATTTGATTTCACAATATCAATCAGTTGTTAAAACTTGGTCTTGAGAGCTCGATTTTGAAAAAAAAAAAAATGTTAACATCATTATTTAACATGATTACACATTGAAAAGAGTTAACAAAAAGATAAATTATTCGATAATTAAAAAATAAATGGTTGACTGAATATTCAACCCAATTCAAATAAATGTGAAAAAATACATAAATAAGATATGAATACATTAAAGCACATAATTTACGAACAATAGAAAATTCAAAAAGTGAATACGGCACAATAATTGCTTAAAGGCGGAGTGCAGTGTTTTAATCAAACACAAATATATATAATATATACATAATTTCAAAGTAGGTGTGAAAGCAACATTATTTTATTGCAGGTGTGAAAGCAACGCATGTAATTATTTGGATCACTTCCTGGCCAAAGGATACATGCACTACGCAGCCTGCTCCACGACAACAGCTAAATACTTGTCATGACAACCTTACATACCACAATGACTATGAACACTAGAAACACACCCTAAAATTATGTAAACAAGATCTGTGCTGGAAACCAGCTATGGGTTCTAAAAGCATTGAACATGCATTAAGGTAGACAACATAGTGATTTTGCTCTAACATTTCTACTTTTAAAATAGTTACAATACTACAAGTGCAAGGCCCACAAAAATCAAGATTTCACCATGTGGCACTATGAATATGGATATACTAGTTTCTATTATTATTATTATTGGTAAAAAATCTAAAAGATCTTTAGGGGACTATAAGGAGCAATAATGAAAGAGGACCTTTATGTTAGCAACAAAAATACTATACCACAAAACGCAATGCAAGTACAAACAAACAATGGGTGTGTACATGTTGTTGTTATAGTATTTATTGCTTTTTCTTAGACAGTAGTGTAAGACCCAATAAAATGCTATAATGTCCAATTCAGATAAAATGTTTTTGAAGCGAGTAATGTTTTTGAACAAAATGTGCACTCTTTAAAACAATGCTGATCACAGCGTGCACATAATACATATGACAAATAATTAATCGCAATGGCTCAACAATGTACAATTATAAACCACTCAAATGAATAATTACGCACTACTTTTAAGTGTTTATGTAATGATTACTAACATGTAAAGTGCAACATAAAAAAAGACAATCCTCCCACCAAAAAAGGAAAAAGAGGGGTGGTTATGCATAACCATATATAAAAAACATTCGTTATCACACTTATTCAAGCTATACGGTGAGAAAAAGGCTTAGCTAACAGTCTCAGCGAATCTTATTCTCATGTAAAACTATGCATTCAAAAATGCCATCTGCATGAGATGCGAGTTCATGCATTGCCACAGTTTGATGCCTGCAACTGTAAGGCTGTACCAAAGTTCACATTTAAATGCCCTAGTTAAACTTGTGCCTAGTTCCTCTTTATCTTGATGCCTGATAGCTTTACCACATACTGAGCATGTTTCAAAAGACACACTGTACTCTATGTTAAATCACATTGACACCCAAACCTATTCAGTTTCAAATGGAAAAGGAGTGTGTAATTTTCTCCAAAGCTTTTTAGAAAACGCATATTTTGCAGGTTCGATGAACCAAGCTTAACGGAAAAGGAAAAACACAAACATCTGGAAATTTTTTATTTAGAAGCCTTTCCATGTTTTTCCATGCCCCATGAATCATGAGAAAGCCGCATTGGTCCTGCCAACCACACAGAGACAAAGTACAGCCGGCATGGTTGGGACTGACCCCATTAGAGAGAGTAAGCGCACAATAGGAAAACCAAACCAGTTTATGGACAGAAATCCAGTGTGTCATATGTGTTTGAGAAAAGAAACGATCTCTTAGTTGAGTTACATAAAGTCAGTTTGGGTGCAGCTCTTTAAAGGTTAGCATAGACGCACTTGTTAACAAAGCAAACTTGCCATCAAACTTTAAAAAAGCCTTAGAAAGCATTATATAATTAGCCTGACAGGAAGTGTGGCCTAAGAAAACCTTCCTCTGTTTAACTTCCTCAAATGAAATAATCACATAATTCCTACAATATACCTAAAGTCTTTACAAACATGAGCATTAACTAACCTTTTAATGTACATTTTTGTTTGAAGACAAGCAGGACTCAATGTTCTTCAGTTTTGCAGTTGGTTTACAAAGTTGTAGAGTAGTAATAGATAGCAGAAGAATATAATATCAAAATTGCATTTAAGACAACTTTTTTTGAATATACCTGTTACAATTGTAACATAAACAAAGTTATGTGAATACATTTCCAGTAACTTTTTTTTTCGAGCATAAGCTGGTCAATAACTGTCCAAAAACTCTTACATTTGCACCATACTTGACATACCTGACACAACCTGTGCTTAGCTTTGGCAAAACAAAACACAGTCACAAACAAAGCTTACCTGTAGTAGCGGGACTGCAGGTATGTCGAACACACAGCTTTGGAGACATGGCTGGCTGAGCCAAAGTCGATCACTTTCACCCGGAATGGTTGTCTCACCGGATCTACCAGCATAATGTTCTCTGGTTTAAGATCAGCATGGATCAGGCCCAAGCTTTTTAGCTTCCTCAGTGCCATGGCCACCTGTTGCAACACGGGCCTAATCACCTTGAGTGGCAACGGACTGAACTTGTTCTGCTTGAGGAAGTCATACAGGTTCTGCTCCAGCATTTCGAACACCAGACAGGTGTGGTTCCTGTGCTGGAAACACTCGAAGGCCCGCACCAGGTTATGTTCCTCAGCGTTCTCGCCGCTCAGTCGGGCCAAGATGCTCACCTCGATCTGGCCCTGCCGTGCATACGACGGATGGTTCTTAAGTATTTTCACAGCCACGATCTCATTTGTTCCCCTCTTCCAACACTTGACCACTTGACCAAACGTACCACGGCCCAAGAATTCCAAAACTTCATACGTGTGCTTCATGGAACATAGCACCTCATGTTGAACCAACTGATAGTCGCCGTCCCCCGCTCCATTTATAGCTCCCGTTCCCGTTCCATTCTGCTCGGGCGGAGGCACTGCGGTCGTGCTCCCAACGTTTGTTTGCAACATGGCAGGCAGAGTCGAATGGTCCTCGACAATCTGCATGATGCTCTGGCCGTTCTTAATCTTCTCAACTTCACATCTAAACCCACATTTCTGGGTTCTGTCGAACGAATTCAACCCTTCGTTTACCTCTTCGCTGTCACTCGTTCCCAGAGCGCTGCTTCTACTACTACTATGGCTGTTTTGGCCACTGTCTCCACTTTCTTCTTCGACTGGCGCGGCCACACTTGAAAAATACTGAAGGTCACCCTCTGATGCCACACGTTTGGATGATGGGTAATTCCCTCCAAGGACCTCCAGGGGAGCTAAAGAGGGTTCAGTCTTTATTGAGATAAACCCTAAAACACAGGGCTTCTCGCTAGTCGGCTCTTCAATTCGCGATAAGGGAATAATATCTGAAGGGTGTGCAATGCCTAGATTCACACCAACCACATAAGTGCGAGGGATCTTTTCATGGTAAACAAAGCTGCTGGGATCAATTTTCTTCGCTCTGCAAAAGGCACTTGTCTGGGATTGATAAACATGTGGTGGGCAGACCGTAACCTGTGATGCCATACCTATATGCAAAGAGAATATAAAAAGAAAAAATACTATTTAGACCTTGTCATTCATTTTACAAATGCAAAGCAAACGGATAATATATTCACAGATATCAATTTGATGTACAAGGTTTGAAACAGCTTCATGAGAAAAGCTCCTAAACAGAAGATTTCATAAACTTTAAGAATCATCATTAATGTGAGATGAAAACTATATATTAGCAAAGTTAAACAGATGGAGATTCAGACAGACCAACAAGGATTATCTGTCTTAGTTTTATGGCAGACAGGCTACTTATACTAGCAAAACATATGGCACAAGTTCAGACATGAGGACAGGTGTGGCAGCAAACACTCCCACACACATCAAGATCTCAACACACAGATAAATCTAGTATATTTAAGCTTACAAAGTGAAGTGACACCCTTTTGAATGTGCATATATATACAATTAGTTGCTTTAAATTTAAAAGATTAAACTTTGAAGAATGCTTGTTTGACAGGCTTTGCTTTTATAAGTTCCACAACCACTGCATTATTAAAGGAATAGTTTGCCCAAAAATGAATTCCTCACCTTCTAGTTGTTCCAAACGTGTATAATTTGTTTTGTTTGGTTGAAAGAATGGTTGGATTTAAGCAGTTCTTGGAACCCACCTACTTTAAAATAGTAGTAAAAATGATAATGGTAATCAAATGAACCCTAAAACTTTTGGGTAGCTCCATATTCAATCATAGGGATCCAAAACTGTTTACTGGGAAGCATTTTCCCAGATACCTTTCTCTGTATTCATCAGAACAAATACAGATTTAAAAACAACACAAAGGTGAGTAAATAAGGACAAAAATCCTCCATATCTGCATGACTATTTTTAAAGTGCTGTAAAAACACAAAAGTTTAGGAAAACATAGCTTAAGTCCATAATTGAAACTTCAAACCCTCAGTGGCTTTAAAGGGACATTCCCATCTGGAGCTATGTTTTTACGAGGACTTTTCAATAGTAGTGTAATCCTTCAGGAGCAAGGAGGCACCATCCCTGGTGTCGGGTTGCATGGTTCTTTCCTACGTTTACAAATGCAACTACCTTCTGCTGAAAGCAGGTGTCAGCTGACCTTTCCCAGTGTCAGGACCTGGTGGGGTTGTGGGAGAGATATCTCAGAGAAAAACACCTGTTGACCTGTTGATAGCGCAACTGTTGGGGCTATAAAAGTTTAATGGCAGGAAATGATCAGGAACTGAATTCCCCCACAGTGTCAGGCACACATTTCGCGAGTGATGTCAAGTTACTGTAAGAATGATTAACTTAGTCTGTGTTACTATTTAGTTTGTAATGTTTCAACAAAGTTTAAAAATGCATTTAATGAGCACAATCTCGGTAAACCATATTTAAAAAAGAAGGCCTGTTTTAATGAATTATTCGATTGCAGAATAAAGATTTGTGTGCTGTGCCTTACAATGTTTAATAAATGTGTTTTGAGAGTGCATTCATATTTAAACAAAAAATTTACATTTATTATTTTTTTTAAATGAATGTTCAATATAAGTTAAATAGGCAATTACGTGAAAACATCAAGGCGACCAAAGGTTTTTAGTATAATTGTAGCACAGATATCAACTTTGTTGATTCAGATACCCAAGGTCTCTCTTAGTTTTAAAAACATTATTTTTAGGGCATGATTTTTCATAGTGAAAAGCAATTCCAGGATTGCGTCATTTTGTTCAAAAACACACGAATATTAAAATAAAGTCATTATTTTAAGTTCTATTATGATCTATCCCTCCGGCATTTGTTGGATTTTTTGATTTGTTTACTTAACATAAATCTCTAGAAGTTTGTTGTCTCCCATAAACAGTTCATTCATCTTTATTAAAACACAAAACTTGTGCATAGACTTTAACATTTCTAATGTTTAAACACTGTCAACAAGAGTTTTGTAATGTAAACAACTATTAACAACATTCTAAGAGCATTTCAACAACACAAAATATTACATTACATGATTCTAATGAACACCTCATACACATTGTTTATGTTTTTATATTTATAAATATAAAGATCAACATGTATAAAAGTAAAAATTTACCTTCATTCACAATCTATTACAAACTAAGAATTCTTATGGGAAAATGTTATAAAGTTCAACATGTGGCCAAGAAATGTTAAACTTCAGATGAGTAAAAATAATCTAATAAAGAAAAAGTTGAGATCAAAACCTGTCAACTTTACAAGAAAGTTTACACCAACAAAACAACACAATCAATGTAAACACACACTGTGTGTAAAATGCATAGAAACCCTTGCACATCCGTAGTCATGGTGATCACAAATGACAGAAGTGACGTGTCAGACACATTCTACTAAATAGCAGCTAAAGTTTTCCTCCGGCTTTCCCTTTAATATGAAGATGATTTACACTCTTAAAACAAGTCCTCACCTTTATAGACAGCATCTGTGTGTAGACTGGAGATGTTTAGTACACATGTTGGGGTTTAATTCGCACCCTCTGCATGCTCGACGCGTTCACGCTGCCATCTTGTCCTCTCTCTGGACGACGAGGGAGAGAAAAAACATAAGCTCCCTCATTTTCAAGTGCGCGAAACTCGCATACTAAGCCATCCACGGGTGTCGAAACGGGTCCAGGGGAGAGTTAAGAACACCCGCTTTGAGCGGGGCTGGTTTTTGTAGTCATTTCGGTGACGGTTCGGTCCTCCTGGGTTGTTTCCTGCAGACGGGGACGGACTACAACTCGGCTCAACTCGGTCGCGCTCTCTCAGCTGAGTCCTCGGGCGCGCGCGTCGCTTCTTCCTGGGCGCTTGGGTGATTGCGTCACAGGTGCGGTGACGCGCTGCTGCCACCCGCAGGACTGGAGAGGAACGTCGGTTTGGTTGGATGATGTCCCCGTCTGGTGGGGTCATGCAAGTTCACTGCTGGTTTTGGGACAATTAAAAATAAAACTTTTTATTTTATATATGTATTTATATATACTATATTGCAAAAAGTATTCGCTCACACATCCAAATAATCAAAACAAGGTGTTTCAATCACTCTCAATGCTTCGGTGTATCAAGATATTTTGAAGAATGCTCCCTACTTTGTGGGAACAGTTAAAATCCGACCCCTTCCTCTTCCGACATGACATCAATGCACAAAGCGAGATCCATAAAGACATGGATGACAGAGTCTGGTGTGGATGAACACGACTGGTCTGACCTCCACCCGACCTTTGGGATGAATTAGAGCGGAGACTGATAGTTAGGCCTTCTCGTCCAACATCAGTGTTTGACCTCATAAATGAGATTCTGGAAAAATGGTGAAATATTCCCATATACACACTCCTAAACCTTGTGACAGCCCTCCCAGAAGAGTTGAAGCTGTTATAGGGTGGACTGACATTATATTGAACCCTATGGATTAGAAATAAGATGTCACTTAAGTTCATATGCGAGTCAATTCAGGTGAGTGAATACTTTTGGCAATATAGTGTGTATATATATATATATATATATATATATATATATATATATATATATATATATATATATATATATATATATATTATTTGTGTTTAAAATTTATGACTTTGACTTAATAATGAAGAAAGAACAATAAGATTGCAGAATGGACGGGGCAACTTTAAAATTCTTTAAAAAAGGTTTTAGGGTGTGACCCAAAGAAGATGCAATTTCAGAAAATTTTGTGAAAAGGTGACTACACTTAAGTTTATTAAATGTGATTAAATTTTTTCCTTTTCTAGTGATAACACAACTCCCTTGGTTCCCTTTTATGTCATAAATGTGATGAGTTTGTCATATTTATAAAATGTAGAAAAATATGAAAGGAAAGGTGAGTAAGTGTCCCATATCTTTTAGTCAGTAGGGAAGGATGGCAATTTTATTTATTTAATCAAAATGACTTAAATTCAGTAATTTATCAATATAATTAAAATATTATTTTACAATAAGGATACATTTGTAAAAAGCTGGTGACTAAACAGCTGTGGCACCCATTCACTTGTTTGGTGTGGTCCAAAAACCATCACAAGTAAAATGGTACCAGTCATCAACGTTCTTCAAAATATTTTCTTTTGTGTTGTGTTCCAGAAGAAAGCCATAGAAGTTTGAAATATCAGGAGGGTAAGTTAATTTTTTGGTGAAATATCACTTGATCTACATTAGTATAATGTATTAACCATTATTAGCAAAGATCAAAATGTTGTGTAAAATATGTTGGATATTGCTATAAAATATTTATAAGTGTTGCACCATGACATTTAACAGTTATATAAATAAAATGTAATGTGTTCTTGTAATGCCTGTTGCTTTAACCTTACGATATCATAGCTCACACAAAGCTTTTGTTTGTATAACTATACAAGAGGTTAAAGGCAAACAGATGATTGACATTTTTATTCAGATAAAGCTTGTAATTTAAAAGCTGTCATGGTTGTTCTACAAGTAGTACCTTATACCTCTGCAATAAACATGGGAAAGAAAATTATTCATGATAAAATGTGTTGCACACATAGTAGTGTGTAGTTTATGACATTAGCCTACAATCTTATCATGTCAGTGCTTCTGATACACAAAACTTAAATTCCAACAAATATAGCCAGTGGTTTACATAATAATTAAAAACAGAATAAAGTTACTGTTTAGTATTTACTTTGCACAAGTTTCTTTTTTACTGATAGCATTCCATTTAAAAAATAACCATTAGTAACACTGAGTGGATAAGACACACATTCAAAGTTAAAACAAAGTGCAACTCGGTTTGAACATGTTTGTGAAATAAATAGTTGTAAATAATTTTAAAACACGCTCAGCATGTTTTATAAAAAAAGACCATGCTTGTTGTTCAAAATAAAAAAAAAGTTGATAAGAAGTGCAAAAGAGTATTTCAAGTCAAACTTAACACTCTTATCATTGGCTTTCTTGCTTCCACTGAACACAAAAGAAGACATTTTGAAGAATGTTTTAGCACCAAGTGACTGGGTGCTGCCACTGAATGGTTGACAACATTCCTCAAAATATGCTCTTTTGTTTTCTGCAGAAGAAAATAGTAAAACAGGTTTGAAATGAAAGAAATTAAATTTTTGGGATAACAGTCACTTTAATTATGAGTGGCACAGCACAAACTCCACCAGATCAATCCTAATATTCAAGTATAATTTTTAAAGAAGCTTCTTTGACACCTCAGATAATCCTTAAGGGTTTAGGCCATGGATGCAATGTTTTGAAACTATGAACAAAACATTGTATTTGTTCTGTAAAATGCCAGTAATTCTTTAAATATTTATAAGCGCACAGTAACAGTATTTTCTAGGTTCGCCTTGTATACATTAAAATATTCTATTCTAACAATCAGCAGTCATTGCCTTAAGCATTTTATACTTCAGGCAAATCTTCTTAATTCATTCATTAACAGTCCTTAATATATGATGAAATGGGAGCTCAGGAATGTTAATCAGTGGAATAAACTCCTTGCTAAAGATGCTAGATTGTGAGCATTGAAGGGTTAATGAATAATATACTGCACTGTGAAGAGAATAAAGCAACAGTGAATGGAACGCCATGACCACAATTGCTTCAGACGTGGTATTTAAACATCTACATTATCCCCTTGTATTAGAATTTCCTGGAGGATCTTCTGGTAAAACGGAGAGTAAACAAGCTTGTTGAAGGCTACCAACCGTCCCAGTTTGATAGCAATCTCTTCTAACTCTTTGCTAATGGGCACCAGACCTCCAGGAAGGGCTGGAGCACACCTGTTGGAGCTGGTTTCCAAGAACCCCAGAAGGTAAGTCTGGATTCGGGAGTCTGTTTTTAAGAACAGATCATAGCTAAGAACTCTGCACTTCAAAATGTTTTCAAATAATTTCAACACTGTAAATATAATTCTGAGGGGCGTGCTTACCAATGACCTTACGTATGGGGTTGTCCGCAGATTTAGCCGCTATAATCTGGCCTTTCAAAGTGCTCTCTCGATCTGGGGAGAAAGGTGAAAAGCCATGTTGAGATAAGCATCCTCTGAGCTCCAAACATAACTTTTCCCCGATAGCAGCAAACGTTTCCTCATCTTTAAAGGACCTAAAAGGAGAATAACATAACTATGGTCACAAATATGATACGTATTTATTGGAATGAATACTTCTTTGAAAACGCCCTTCTGAAGCTAAATTGCACTTGTCTAACAATTTTATAGGCTATAAAACTCACGGTGTGTGCATTTCCGACACAAGTATCTTAATGGTTTTCTTCATTCGTTCCATAAGGCCCGGAAGTCCAGAAATGGCCTCGCCAGCACTGTTATACACTATAAGCAAGACCGATGCCACCATTGCCAGCTTCTCAAGTTCCTGTTGCATCTCCTGAAATCTACCTTGATCCATGAGAAGTGTCTTAGGTCATACAGGAGTGAGAAAATGAAAAAAAGGTTTATTTGCTGTTAAATTACAGAACAGTAATAGTAATGGAAATTTAATAGGAGAGTACACCTAAAAATTATAATTCTCTTCTTATTAGAAAAGCTCGCTCATTTCAAAGTCAATTTACCTCTGGAAATGACTCAGTATCATGGTCCCATTTCAAAAGACGTAGATAGGCTTGATTGTGCACAGAGAGGGGGAGTTGGGAAGAATTGGGTGTGCATGTCGCCCCACCCTCCACCTCTTTCTGAGCTACATAATCGGCTGTGTCCTGGAGCCATTTCTTTGTAAAATCCAAAGCATCTGTAAACATTAACAGCTCACTACATTAAACATTTTGTTAGGTTACATGTGTTTTAATGCGAAATAATGCCTTCTTGCATAACATCTATTGACTGTTAATTTATTGACTTTGCTTACTGGGCTGTTTTTCAAGGAAATCTTGAAATTTCTTCCGCTCATATTCCACTGACTGCTGTAGGAGGTGAGGCCGCAGACTGCTGACAGCAAAGTTCGCCATGTCTATCTTCATCTTGTCGAGCACTGCAAATATAGACCTGCAAATTGTGTAGAAAGAACTTATCTGTTATGAACTCATTTAACTTTCACATCTGAGTGACTTTGTTATTGTAAACGACTTGCTTGAATAGTGGGACAATCTCATTGATGTGTCTAAGGTTTTTCACGTCAGTGTCGCGACAGGGTGCGCAAAAGGTGGCCATCATGTCAATAATGAACCGGGCCACTTTACTGATGTCAAGAGCACCATTTTCCACCTCCTGCTGGATCAGTGAAAGGTCCAGAGCTTCTTCAATTTGACCCCTGAGTCGACTCTGTTCTGATAAGAGAAAAGACAGCAGGATCTGGTGTAGAGGGGAAAGGTTAGGAACAGAATTACCAACATGAGCATGATAAGCTGTAAAAAATGCTGAATAATCTTTAAACTGGTCCAAAAATGTGCTGGTTGCTTTCTGCGAGGAAATCTTACAAATGTGTAAAGTTTACTCAACCTATTAAATGGTGCAGTTTTTAAAGAATTTTAACAATAACGAATGATTTTCTTTTCTAACGTTACCTCTTTAATTTCTCCAAGTAGTATTATAGCATGGCTGTATGATGGTGGGTCCGCATTCATCTCTGTCTCAAGGCAATCCCAGAATGCCTTTTGCATCACTTCTTTGACCCTTTTCTCCAAACTGAATGCACAAAAGTATGTTTATACATTGCAAGAGCATAAATGTACAATGCTAAATAGTGCATTAAAAAATAACAAATTGTGTTCCGTATATATATATTTTTCCAGATAAAACATATTATCAATACTATTGTTTTGCAAAAATAATGAATGCTATTTGGTATACTACTTTTGGCGACATTCTTTAATTATCTCATCATTCTCACTAATAACAATATGCGGTAGAAAACGTAACAATGTTTCATATTTTTTATTACCTTCCTTCCTCTGGCTCGTAAGGCTTCACTTGAAAAGCACTGTTTAACACTATTTCATGGGCTAGCGCCATGTTCGTGACTCCTTTCGCTGTCTCCATAAGTTCCTCGACTGAGACAAATCGGGGTGGACTGGCTGTGTGTATTGAAATTCGACATAAGGGTTAGAAAACACTAACAAAAGGCTATTTTATGTTATTTGTCTAATGTGATCTTACACTGCGGCGTGAGTCTGTGAGGACTGGGAGTATTTCTATTCATTTGCTTTCGGATCATCTCTTCTGATGAAACTGAAGAATTCTCCCTTTCATTGTTGTCCTTCTTCTGATCCTCTTTGAGAGACTCGCTGGATTCCTTGGACATGCTTTTCTAAAAACAAAAAATAATGAGTAAGATATGTAACAGACCTTTTAATAGACTAAACATCAGACAGCATTGACATTGGATCAATACTTAATCTGACAATACTGTAAAAACTTTCCATTGTTCACAAACTTTACCTTTATTATTAAACACTGATCATTTGCTTTTTATAAAGGGATTCATATCAAATATTTGCTCACATATCTCAAATTCTTTCAATATTTGTTTATTCTGCTGTCAGACAGACTGATTCTGGATCTGTTCCTAAAACATGACAACATACAAGCATGAAGCTTCTTGCATCTGTCTGTGCTGTTAACCTCACCTCATTCACAAACAATACTAAGATATTTAAATATTAATGTACCTGTTTTTATGTTCTCTCTTTAACTCTAGTCTCCTCTAGTAAAACAGGGCCACAAATAATCAACAGGAGTTAAAACGTTGCCTGTGTTCTGGATGAATCCATGCAAAATGATTCACGTGTTTCCGGAAGTGCGATTCAGAGCAGTGCGTTGTAGTCTTTTGGGTGTCTTTGTGGATGGGACGAATGAGGAAAAGAACTACATTTCCCAGACATAAACACTTTCTCTACCGCCCAGCTTTGTGCGTGTATCGGATATTACCTCACAGACTGTGTGAATGCAAATAACAATATAGTTGTATTTAATATTACATTTTTAATTTTTGTAAATTAAATAATTTTATTATACAATTTTTAAAAAGCGCGGTGGTGTGTTTCAATTGTTTTTTTAGTTAAAAAGTTAAAAATTTTGGGATTTATTTATTAAACGTAGAAATGGCGCGCATGTAAAAAGAGAGTTAGAAAAATGTGACGTTAAAATATGCTTACGTCATGAGAATTCAGTGATATACGTTTATTGGACGCTAGGTGGCAGCATGTTTCTTACCTTCTTACACAATAACTCAGGTACTGTGATATTGTATTTATAATTAGCACAATAATAAATAATAATAATAATAATAATAATGACATTTGATATAGAGGAAAAATTAAATAAATCATAAAAAATAAATATTTATTTTACAGGAGATCATTTTTGACTGGACACATCCATCGCTAAGCTAAATTCCAACATTGGGGTTAAAACTGAGGTGACTCTCTTTATTTAAATTAATAAACAAATGTAATTTATAAACTTTATTTCAGTCACTACACATGACCTTATACACATTTAAATGTAATATTTATATAATTCTATTTAAAATAAATCACAACATTTAAGTTAGTCAGAGCTAACCTTCATCCAGCTAGCATGTCATGTTTATTTATATTCATGCTGTAAACATATTGTTTAAATATTCCAACATTGGTTTCAATAATAAAAGTTACTCAAGCAAACATATTAAAGAAAGTTTGGGACATTTGAGGAAATTTGATCTGTTGGTGTGTGCCTACATGTCTGAAATTAATTGGAGAGACAATATTATGTAGCAAACATATGTGTTTTTCATGACAAAACCATTTTATTTCATAAAAAATGATGACTTGCTGAATATTAAAGAAAGAAATACCATTAAGAGAATCGACGAGGAATTAATGTTAAAATGCTTTATAAAATGATCAATAGTCTATAGTTCTATTGTCAAAAGGTGACCACACTGATGATGATCACACATAACATATATAACTTTTTTATTTTTAGTTATATGAGTTATATATATGAGTTGTTATTATTATTATTATTATTAATATTATTAGTATTATATTATTATTATTATTATTATTATTATTATAATTATAAAATGGGAAAAATATTCATGCGTAGGTGAGTTATTGCCCAAATCTGCTACAAATACAGAATTGTGTTCATCAGCAAGGTTTATTCTAAGGGTTAATGGCTTTCTCTGACATTTATCAAAATTTCTCCCCTTCAGGTTTGTCCAGCGCGGGTGAAAGGTTAAATCTGCAGGTAACACTCTTTTGACCAGAAGTGCCAATTTCATTTCAACACTACATCAGGTATGTGAGTCCGATTACAGGCCCAATATAGACAGAGAATCATCCCATTTAATGGATGGTGTCCTTTTAATTTTGCCTTTCATGCCTTATAAAGTTGTTTAATATCCGCTGAGGTGAATCGGTGGAGGAAGCGAATAAAGAGTCTGGCCCCCCGGGTCATTTGTGATAGTAGCAAATTCTAACGGGATCATTTAATTCCTGCACATGATTGATATATCAGCACCGGCTAAATGGACAAAAAGCGTTCTTCTATTAAAACACCAGGCGGACTGAAGACCTCCCACTTTCTAAGTCAGTCATGATGGGATACAGGGAACCAAGCACAGGTCAAATTAAATCTCTTATATAATTTCGTCTGAATGACAGTATCATCCGTCCATTTGATGTTACGGCCCTGACCCCTATTACCCTAAACTGTTAGCATGGCGGCATTTTCACCTTGATGGTTTTGGGATGGAATTTAAAGCGCTGCTTTTGACGCAACAGCCTGAACTTTGTCTACAGCCATTGCATTAATGTCAATGGAGGTGGTTTGGATAATGTATTCTTATGAGGGAAAATTTATGATTTGTGCCCTATTATGGGATGTGTGATCTGATTGAATGTGTCAGGTTTGAAGATGTGGAATGTAAATGGGGACACACTCATCACATAAATTCTATGTATAAATAAGGCAAGGTATATTGATTCTATATGTATACATGTTACAGTTGCACTGTAAAACTTGCTGGATAAATGTAGAATTCTTCTTTATTAGTAGTAGTATTTATTACAAGTTTTTATGTACTATTTATTTGATTTACTATATTATTCATAATTATATGCTAGTTAAAATTTTTTCATTTATATTGGTTTTTGTGATTATATTGAATTTGCATACGCTTTTATGCATTAAATATGGATATTTTTTGTTGGGTCAGTTTAGGATTTTTTAACATGATTTCCCTTTTTCAAGTTTACTGGAGATAACCATGGATGCTGAAACAGAGATTTTCTCACCGGTAAGCAGAACTGTGCATAACAGCAAAAGAATACGTACACAAATAGATTTAAGTTAAGATTTATACATGCTTTTGTCTTTATAGATGGAAGACAAGAGTGTTCTTGGTCAGCCAAAGATCCTAAATGTTTCTCAAGAGAATGATGGCCGTACCATCTCAGTGCATGTTCTTGAATTCAAAACAAGTCTTCTGGAAGCGGTCGAGGAGTTACACCTTTGCAGGGTATGATACATGTATTCTGCTATGTTTGCAAAAATACGTTTAGTATTGATGAATAATGAAGTCTGTTGATTGGACTTATATTTATTGCGGTGATGTTTTCTTTAAGGTGATTGTTGTTGTGTTAACATTTGTACCCTGCCAGGCCCAGCAAGACATTCTTTTAATTGATTACCTGATGGATTGAGATAAAGCTCCCACACGCACCCCTTTTTTTTTGGTCAGAATTGTTAAAATTTAAAATGTGCAATAACTTGAAGACAAATTTTGTTTTAGTCTTACTTCAGCCAAACTTTTAAAGTGCAGATAAACATACAGACAATCTTAGACAAATATCAGTCCCCTAAAAGGTTACAAGACATCTCAATATATTAGGAATGCGGGTCTGTTAGTGTCCGAACGGCATCAAGATCTATTTGGCCCGCTTGTGAAGAATTGAGGAATGTCATGTTGTGGGAGGAGTGCTATCAGTATTCAAAAGAAGGAAATGCAAGCAACACATTCTGACCATCTGGACTGAATCCAGCTAAAGTTACACGTATGTTAGAACCAGGGCCGTGTCCGCACAACGGCACCCTGGAGCGAGCACTTAAAACTCAACAGTGGACATGTTTAAAGGTTGTAAGAGCAAAACTAAACATTTCTATCTCGGGTTTTATTGTTATGATGATGTTCGGTGAGGAACAAAGGCATTAACTCAATGTGATCCTCAGGCATGCTATTAAACTCACACTTTGTAGTTCTCTGGTTTATAGGGCCAAGGTTAAGATGGAGGATTTCCTGCCAGACAAACGTGCTCAGCTGAATGCCGTCACATCTTATATTCTTTTTAAGAGATCGCAAAGTGTGTTCCATTAAAATGACTGTATGTGGTTGGGATGTTGTCAGTTTTCTGGCCAGATACAGGAAATTTGAACATGCAGCTTGTGAAAGAGTATAGTGTGATGTATGACATTATTGTAAGATAATACTATTTTATAAAGGTGCTAACTGAATTTTATTTTATTTTAATTAAAGTGTCAGTTCACTCAAAAATGAAACGTCTCTCATAATTTAAAGCAAAAAAGAAGATATTTCGAAGAATGTTGTTACCTGGCACCCATTGACTAGCATTGGTTTTGTGAACTTGAAATGAAATTGAATGGTGCCACAGCAGTTTGGTTAGCAACATTGTTTAAAATATGTTCTTTTATGTTCTGCTGAAGAAGTCATACAGGTTTGAAATCACATGTGGGTTAGTTAAGAAACACAGAATTAAAATTTTTGGGAGAAATATCCTTTCATGTATCTTAATGTATATGCAGTCAGTTTCAGGCTTTGAAGATTGAGATGGTCCACTAATGTTTATTACCTGGCAAAAACTACAGTCCCACTAGTTAAGATAACAGTCATCTAGAGTGTACAATGTAAATGTATTATTTGGATTTATGATTTGTTTTGAACCAAATGTGTTTTTTAAAACAGGATGCTGCAAAACGACACGAGGAGCAGATATGTAAACTTGTGCTAGAGAAGCAAGAGTTGGAATGGCAGACGGTTTGTATGCTAAGCACAATTATTTTTTATTTTAATAGTCCTGTTTGCATTTAAATGTCAGTTTGCAAAAGTAACAAAACTAATTTAAACAGGGTTTTTCTTATATTCCAGGAGTCCTTACAAAACAAAATCTCTCGAATGTCAAATGAAAACGCAGAATCCCTTGCTGCTGTAAAAAAGCATGTATGACAGCTTTCCTCATTCGTACAGATTTTTCTGAGCTTTATTATTGTAAATTTAAATGTTTTTTCACCTCACTTGAAGTTTCAAGCTCAGATTAGAAAACTTGAGGGAGAAAAGGTCAGTTTTTAATCAACTAATCTAACAGTTTTAATGTTTTCATTACTAACCTAAACTGTTTATTTTATTGTTAAATCCCATATAATGCATCAATCGACCCACATACAAATAAAGGGAAAAATCCAGCTTGCTTCTGAACTCAAGGAAAAAGAGATTTCAAGCCTCAAGGAAGAACTTAAACTGCTGCAGGTACAAGCAAACATTAGTACAATATTATGCATAACTCCACACATCAATGCATGTTTTTCCTTTCGGGACACACACGTATAGCAGTGGGAAAATCCATCTCATCACTGACCTTTTGAGTGGGGGTCTGTGTAGGTCTATTTGGTGTTGTCAGATAAATGATGTCTTGCGGGTGATGTATGCTTTCTCCTATGGTTCACCACACCCTTGGTTCAACCCTACGATTGGCCAATAAAGGGCCTTGTTACCATTTTATTTGGCCATTGTAATAGAGTGATTTCATGCTTATAATAGAAAGCACAGCGATTATTTTTTCTTGAACCCTTGCAATTCAATCAGAAAAACTGAATATTTAATAAAATGTAATTATATAGTAATAAGAATTTCATTAGTTGGCTACATAATGTTTGTTTGTATGTTTAACATTTATGTTGTGCATCTTCTACTTAATTTTAATTCTATTCCTGTTTATTCTTCATATGCAGATTTTAAGATCCAAGCTAATGTTGTCATGTTAGACAAAATGTTATACGATGGAGAAAGCATACATTTTTACATTTGATAAACATTCTCATCCATAATAATTGTGTTGAAAATGTATATAATGTATTTAGCCATTTTTAAAGTAATTTTTTGCCTTTAAACAGAATTTTTTATTTTTTAACCTCTATTTTGGAAATTCTGGAATTTATCTGTTGCACAGATTCTGTATGGTGTAGTGTTGTCATCAGTTACTCACCCTCTTGTCATTTTAAATCTGTACACCTTTCTTCTACACACAAAAGAAGATATTTGGAAAAAAGTTCAACAGTGGCACCCATTCACAAAACCGATGTGTGTTAATGGGCGCCAGTTACCAACATTCTTCAAAGTATCTTCTTTGTGTTCTGCGGTAGAAAGTTATTTAAAACGACAAGAGGAGAAGTAAATGATGACACAATTTTCATTTTTGGTGAACTATCACTTTGTTTGTTAAGCAAGCCACTTAAACAATTACTCTTCTTGTGTTACTTTCTTACAGTTGCTCAGGTACAGTTTGGAGAAGAAATTAGCCGAGCTGGTAAGGATTTCCAATTATATAAATTGTTGACAGAGGCGAGTGGGAGCGTTAAGAATTAAAAGGAGGAACTGAGAGGGGGAGAGGATCATCAGGAATAACGAATAGGGAGGGCGTGACACGTGAACTGCCAGCACCACTGTGAAAATACCGCTATTAAAATATTTTATATCAGAGCTTCGCTCTGTTTAACCTTTCAATGGCGGAGAGGTGGGAACAGTTTGATACACACAATCAAACAGTAACGGCCTTTGGTTCGCATAAAGGCCCCTCAGGCATGTTTGGAAGTCGACTCCTTATCTTGCAGAGAGAAGCGCTCGGCCTTGATGTTAAACAAAGGTCCTCAAACTCTCAGAGAAACGGCGCAGTATATATTCACAGTCCCTCCTCGCTGAGAAGAAAGACCGTTATTGCTTGCACTGTTAAATTGAGATATTCTTCTTGAAAGGGAGGACAGTGTGTTTTTAAACTTTCCAGGAGCAGAAGTTGCAGTTGCAGACGCAGTTAAAAGACAGCCACCTGAGTCAACTTGGAGAGGTGGAGAGGCGCTTCGGCACCATATCCAAACAGTGCGCCGTGGTCAAGCAGGCCCACGAGAAACTCGAGCAGAACGGTACAGCTGCCATCTCATATATGAACAACATCTGTCATGTGCCCAGATATAAAATTAGGCCTGGATCTGTAAAATCTAGATAAGAGTGACAGGCTGTGCTTAACAGACACGTCTATCTTGTATTTAACGTCGACTTGTAATGTTAATTTCAAGTTTATGTTGAGTCATAAACACGATTATCTCTTGACTTTAAACTTCAGTATCCCTATTTACATAAAGCAGTGATAGAGTTGCTGCTAATTTAAAGAAGCATTGGGATTTTAGTTTGTCTGGTATGCGTAATCTTTCTCCGTTCACCCTAGAAATATTTAATCTAGGGAGACCCACCCATCCCCCTGCTGACACTGGTTTTATGAATACATTTACTATCCTATGAACATGAATTATTTTATCCTTTTTTATGAGTCTATAAAGCACTGCCAAATTTCTCATTCTTTGTCCCAAAGTTGAAGAGGCCATGCGGATTAATGAAAAACTGACATCCATCAATGGAAAACAAGAAACAACCATTAAAGCCTTGAAAAAGGTAAAACATAAATGATGTACTGTATCATTCTTGTAATTCTGACTTGAAAGCAACATATATGGCATATATGTTTTTAATCAGTTAAACTTAACTTTTAGGATGTAGAGAGACTTAACAAAGAGGTAGTCACACTGAAAGTATCATCAGTCTGCAAATCCGGAGATGAGCATTTACAAAGCGTTTTGAAAGAACAGCAGCTTCAACAATTTCAACAAAAGCTTCTTGTGGTAGATTTTATAACTGTTTTTAGAATAAAAAAGGACGCTACAGTGTTTATATGTGTGGGGTGTTATACTTACAGGAAACAGAACTTAACAAGAAACTGAGAAATGAAATTACTACAGAGAGAGCTGAGAAGCAGGTAGGTCTCACATCTTCGAGGGTTGTGTATTAAGGTGTATTGAAGTTAAAAATTCGCACATGTGTTTGCGTGTCAGGAGCTATTGACATCCCTTCACCATACTGAGCGTTTGCTACAGACACAGACAGAAGCTTTGAGTCGAGCAGAGCAGAAACTTCTCACGCTCCAAGAGAAATATCAGGTATCAGAAGTAAC
Organism: Triplophysa yarkandensis; assembly: GCA_033220385.1. Lineage (NCBI taxonomy): Eukaryota > Metazoa > Chordata > Actinopteri > Cypriniformes > Nemacheilidae > Triplophysa > Triplophysa yarkandensis. The sequence continues at coordinate 8,449,731 of CM065677.1, read as the reverse complement.
CGACTCTGGCTAAGATAACACAATTTATGTAATAAAAGAATGCATTAAAAATAAGATTAAAATATGCAAAATATACTTTAAAAGATTGTATTTTACTCGTAAATATATATTTTTTTCCATCTTATCTGTCTGAATTAAAGTAACATTTAAATAATGAAACCTTCATTGGCCTTTTAAACGCATATATTATCGTGATAATACTGACTTTCTTTGAAGCTCTGCAAATTACACAAAAGGATATTTTGAAAAATGTTGGGACATGGCACCCATTTATTTGCATTGTTTTTTTTTGTCGATTCAATAGAAGTGAATCAAGCTTTTTGTGTTTTTGTCTGTAAAATAAACAGCTAGAGGAGACAAATCGGAACATTTGATATGTTTTCTTAGTTTGTAAACTCTAGTCTTCCGCCGCTCATAAAGTTGATTGATTGAACTTTAGAATATTTAAAACACATGAAGTGCAACTCAATAATAGTAAGTGTGTTTAACATCCATTTACAACCTCTCTCACTCTCTTTTATTCCAACCATACTTCTGTTTAATTCACTTACCCATTCACTGATTAAAACCTTTATTAACATGACAAAAGCCAACTGATTTGTATTGGCCGCTCCATCTGTTTAGAATCTCCTGTCTGGGTTAAATAAACACATAAAAATTTACTATTGCATTAAAAATTTTCTGGGTGATTAATTTCATTGCAGGCCCTTAAAGCAGAACATGAATTGAATCAGGAACGGACCAGAGAAGAGCAGGACAGCTATGCCCAGATTAAAGACGAGTACCAGAATTCAAAGCTTGTTTGGGAGAAAAAGGTATATAGAGATTTTAGCTCTTTTTTTATTTGAATGTAAAATTATTAAAATGAAACGTGTCTGATGCAGATGCTGCAGCTACAGAAGGTGACGGAGGAAGAGGAAGTTGAGCTGAAAGCTGTAAAAAAAGCTTATAATCACCTTCATGAGGAGAATAAACGTCTGTCTGCTTTTGTAGATCATAAAACCGAAGCTATTCAGAATTCACAGGTTAAATGATTACGTGTATACCCACAGATTGTTTATAAAGCTTGTATCTTGGGATTTATGCATGAGGTTACACATTTTTTCTCACATTTACAGATAAGTAATATTTTTGTCAAGGTAATTTGATTTATAATCAGACCATTCTTTTTTGGTTACAGATTGGTTTAAAAGATCAAGAAACCCAGACTTTAGAAATGTTTCCTAGTAGGACAGTTACTGATATCAACCTTGTTAAACTGGACAGTCTCCATAAAGATGACTTTTTGGAGGAGGGCCTGTTTAGTCCACATAATGTGGAACCAATGAGCCTTCTTCAAGAAAACGTTCCAGGTGAGAAGGAATGTGAAGCTGTCTTCTCCAGCCAAGCCTGGCGCCAGTGTAACTAATTTCTCTCCAGAATTATGTGAAGTGTTGGGAGCCGGTTCTCAGTTTGACAGCGCAACTTTATTAAAACAGCTTACCTGTACTTCTCATTCCTTTTTTGTAATAATGCATGAATTTTATATTATTACCCAGATGAAAGCACCGCTGACTGTGTGAAGAATAGAGAAGATGATGAAAGCAGCACGGCTAACATTTCAATGCAGGTGGATCTAACTAAGGTGTTAGCATCGGCTGGACGTGATATGTTGGTTGCAGTGTCTAAGAAAACCTCAGGACTTGAGGAAGTCAACTGCATGACAAATCAGCTGTGTGCTGAAATAGAAACAGTTGATAAAGGATGCCCCTCAAATCAAACCCAAAGCGACGCAGAGCTCACCGAGCTATCAGTTCCTCAAACCAGGTCTGTTTATGAGGTAGACGGTGAGTTCGGTGACCCTTTGGCTTTGCAACCGAAAGACAGACCGCTGCAACAGAATCTGTGTATACCTGAAGTGACTAAACCCCAGACATCAGATAAACACACAGACAGCCAGCGATGTGCTACGTCTGAGGAAACAAAGACAGATTTCGAACACCAGGCTGCACCTGAAATTCTCAAGAACCTGTCACAAACAGAAGATCAACTAAATATAGAGAGACCTCAAGAAGACCAAACATATGACACATGCACACATGTGACCGAAAATGGGATTGCAGACCAACCAAGTCCATGTCAGGAAGCCACACAGCAGGAAATAAAACCCAAAGTTGAGTCCATAGATCAAATCTCACCACCCGAACTGATCTATGGACATTCACAAAGTTGTGCTTTGCAAAAAGACAGCTCAGCTGAAACAAACCTCGCAAAACTGAAACAGTTGCCACCAGCTCAATCTATTCTACCATCAGACTCAATGGAGAAGTCAGAGAAAAAAGAACAAAATGCTGATTGCTCTTTTGCGTCATGTACACACACCTTGGAAGTTCAACAAAGTGAAGTCGATGTTTCCAGCAAAGTGGGTTTTGACAAACCAGATGCTACAAACCCAAATCAAGATTCTTATGGATGTCTAAAGGCAGCTGAACAATCTGATGCTGACCACAAATGCCCAACAGTGGTAGGCACTTCAAACCACGCAGGATATAAGAGACATCGATCATCTTTTGGATGGGACTCAGTAACGAAAAACAAAATGAACATGCAGAAGGGTGTTGATAGAAACCTTGACCATGCATTGCTTACAAGAAACAACAAACCCATCCTGGCCTTAACACCATCAACAACCTCACAATCTGACCTGAGGTTTGGATTTCCCAATGCAGAGTTTGTTCCTCCTTTTTGTGCTCGTTTTACAAAAAAAGGTATTTTGTGTAATATAATCAAAATCTGACCAACGAATAAAATGTAAGTAATTTATATTGTTGCACGTTTCACAGCCCTTGTGAAGACGACTAACATACTTCCTCACCCAAAAAGCGATTCCAGAGGAGAGTGGAACGCCATCAAGCAGTCCTTTTCAGAATTGTTCACAGAAAAAGTAAGTTAAATCTTACAGGAAAAATAATCAAGCGAGAACACACACTATACATGCTCCGCAGCACACGCCGAGCACGTAAAGACAACTTCAGTTCCCAGATGTATTTTGGCGGGGTGAAATGGCAACATTCTTCTCAATTAAATGTTGATAGAAAACAGCAGGAAAAAGTATCCATGGATTAATCACAGGGATGTAGCTCAGCTCCAATGGGAGCACAGAGGCTAGTGTGGAATAAACCAGAGATAAAGTCTATTGTTTCCTGAAACATAACAGAACATTTATCAGTATTTTTTTCCTCTAGTTTTAAGGTTTTTGGGGAACATCTCAAAATAAAATTAATCAGGATAGATGTTTTCAATTTTTTTAATTGAAGTCTAATTTTGTCATCAAGGATTACGGGTTGATCCAAAAGCAAAACAAAATCTAACAGATGAATGCTTGTTAAAATGAGCTTTTGTATATTACGGACTCAGCTGTCAGCTCTACATTTTCCAAACATACAAAGAACTTGAGGCAGAGCCTTTTTGAGTAAACTATCTTTTCAACAGCTATCGAAATGGCAAATTAATTCTCATTGTTAATAATGCATCAGGATAAAATTAAGGTAGAGTATCGTTGCACTTTTTATGACTCTTCTAATTTTCCCGCAGGACACTCGAGTTCATATTCCCTACACCTCGATTGGCAGCCCGGCTTCTTCTTGTGTGGGTAATGGGCTGAAACAGGACGCCACTCTTACTGTTTTTCCTCCCAAACTCCAGAGCCTGGAGATTGAGACTCAGACCATGGATGATGGGGTTGCATTGAATTCAGTAGGAAAGGAACAGAGTCAATCTGACATTATGGTCCAGCTTTCAGAATTCAACGGAATGATGTTATCGGAAGGTTTATCACCACATAAAATACGAAAAATAGATTAAACGGATTTAAAAATTGTTACTTAGCAATGTTCTTTGTTTTAGTTATTTTACATAAAGTGGTAATTTATGAACCTCTGTAGATGATGTTAATGATAATTGTTGACCATATGTCTTAAATAAATGTTATTTCGGGAAACTTTATTTTGAAATCATATTCTTAAAGTAATAGTTCACCCAAAAATGTATATTCTATCATTATTTTCCGACCCTCTTGTTTCAAACCTGTATTTCAAAAAGATATTTTTAAAAAATGCCGGTAACTCACACCTGATAAACTGCATTGGTTTTGTGTTCATAGAATAGAAGTAAATGGCTAACACTGCTGTTCAGTTACCAATATCTTTTTTATTGTACTGCATGAGGAAGTCATACAAGTCATGAGATGGCCAAACAGGTTTAATATTGGAATAGGGCAGGTCAATTATTACAGAATTGTATTATTTGGGTGAACTATCAGTTTCGGTCTCTAGCAACTACATAAAATTCAATGTTTATTACTATATTACCTCAATTTGCGAGAGTAAGCTTAATAGAATGATTATAGTTTGAGCTCTCTGATGTGATTTTGGGAACATTTTGATCTCTTGACTTTTATATTTCAAAATGAAATAGCCCTATGAAGTTATAGATTGCACGTTTAAAGGGGTCAGGCGATATATGTTTGCATCTGTTGGTGCACGCATCATGTTGTAACCTATTACTAAGCAGGCAAAGTGCTCCACATTAAACCTGTTAATTGAACTGTACAAGGTAATTAACACTCATTACTCCCAGCCCTGCCTGTCTGTTCCTCAGAGGACATTTAATGGCCAAACATTTCTAATTTACATCCATACACAAACTGTGGCAAACTATAACTTGAAGCAATTAGAGCAAGAAAATCAATTAGCACATATTAAGCCAAATTAACAAATGCAAATGAATCTCCCATTAAGTTTATGTGCTCCGTAAATAGGCTGTGGGGACCATGTGGACACATGTTAAGCTAATACACGTGATAAAATAATGTGGAGCATATGGCGACGGCGGTCACAAGTGTGAATCGCCGTAAAGCTGAGATAAGGTTTTTAAACCAGGTAAATAGAATTTATAATATTTGATTATAAATTAAAAAAATTTAGCAAAAAATGAAAATACGGTCATCATGGATGACTTTCTATCTGCAAAACACAAAAAAGATATTTTGAAGAATATTGGTAACCAAACAACAGCTCAACTCATACACTTGGTTTTATGTCCAGAAAACAGAAGGGAATAGGTGCCCCTGCTATTCGGTTATCAATATTCTTCAAAATATCTTCTATTGTGTTTTACAGAAGGAAAAGGTTTTTAAGGAAAATTTATGTTCTGTAGAAATAAGTTAAAGAGTAGATACAAATACATAAATTTAACTAATAAAAAATTATATAATTACAAATTTGCATGGAAAACTTAACTAATTTTAAGTACAGGTAATTTTAGGTACAGGTTTATTAGAGGAAGTTTAATATAACATAGAAATATAGAAAAAAAGTGCTTTTAAAAGATTTTAATCCACAAAAAAACAAAAGAAGTTATTTCAAAGAATGTTGGTACCCAAACAACAGTGCTAACCATTGACTTTTGTGTCTATACAAAGTGATTAGGTACCCCTGCTTTTCAGTTGTCAACATTCTTCAAAATATCTTCAGAGGAAACAAATTTTTTAATCAAAGCTGTGTGTGCCATAACCATACATAACAAAAGGTAGCCCGTGGAGTAATAATATTCGGTATACTGCATTTAAGGTGATATAAACAAGTTGAGTTTCCATCTCAAATGTGCATCTTCCTCTAAAAGTACTAAAACCAGTCAGCTGAAAGAAACCGAACAACTACTGATGATATCACAAGGTCCCTCTGAAGTTCACCTTAATACACTTACTCATTACTAATACGTCAAAATGTTAATGTCCTCGTAAAAGAAATCTTATGCGTTCCAGCCACCGTGCCAGCAGTACTGACCCTTATCCTCGGTGGGAGTGGGCAATATGGAGAGTGTAATTTTAATACACACACTGGATTATGAAGTGGCAGTCCTTTGAAACAGTCAATTACACTTGAGTGTGGGAGGGCCGTAGTGTTAATTACAAACCGGTTTTATATAGTGTGTAAATACAGAGCCTGCTGACATTCGCATTCCATCACTGTGTCCTGACTTCCACAGCAAATTAGGCCGACCCATCTGTGTGTGCAGCTTTACAAAAACATTCACCAACAGCAACTACCAGACACTTTGCGGGGATTGCTGTCAGCTGTGTCACAGTTTTGTGCCTTTGGAAAGTCATTGAGATTCAGTGTTGTTCGGTCACCAACATTCTTCAAAATATCTTCTTTTGTGTTCCACAAAAGTCTTAAGACATGAAGATAAATACACAAGGAAGGATTTTTCAGGTATGGGTGAACTATCTCTTTAACATCTTTATACACCCCCTTATAATCTTCTTCTCCCTCCATGGTTGTGAATCATGCCCGCTCTTCTCTTCTCATCATTCCTCTCATAAAGGGATGAGAAAATAATTTCTGCCTCCGTTCGGCGTTGCAACATGTTTGCAACTATCCCATGTGAAACAAAAAATAAGATATTTTGAGAAATGTCATACTTTTGTGTCTATAAGAGTTCAAAGGGATCCAGAGTTGTTCGATTATCAACATTTTTATAGCTATCTCTTTTGTGTTCTGCAAGAAAAGAAAGTAATTAACTGGATAAACCATCAAGGAGTTTTAATTTTTGGTGAACTATCCCTTTAACATCTTTAGGCCACACTTCAAAATCTTCTCCCTTCATAGCTGTGAATCAAGTGCCCTTCTCATTTTACCTCTCATAAAGGGGTAAGAAGATAATCCTCCCCTCGGATCACTTTTGTGTGTGTCTGCGACCTTCTTCTGTAAATAGAAAAGAAGATATTTTAAAAATGTCACACTTTTGTGTCCATGGGAATCAACATTCTTCAAAATATCTTCTCTTGTCCTTTGCAAGAAAAGAAAGTCCTCCAATTTTAATATTTGGGTGAATTACCCCTTTAACATTTTTCCACCCCCCCAAAAAATCTTGTACTCCCTCTATAGCTGTGAATCACGTCCACTCGGCTCTTTTCATCTTATCTTATAAGATAATATCCACCTCAGAGGGCCATTGCGAGGCATTTTCAACTCTCTCATGTAAGACATAAAAATAAGTTATTTTGAGAAATGTCGTAGTTTTGTGTCTATAGGAAGTCAATGGAATTCAGTGTTGTTCGGCTACCAACATTCTTCAAAATATATTATTTTCTTTTCTGTAAGAAAATAAAACAAAATCAATAAATAAACAATGAAGGAATTTTTGGGAGAACAGCTTTCAGTTTTGGGTAAACAATCCCTATAACTTTTTTAGGCACCCCCCCAAAATCTTCTTCCCGCCGTGAATCCTGTTGGCTCTACTCTTCTCATCTTACCTCTCATTAAAGGAAGAGAGGATAATCCCAGCTCGGATAGCTGCTGAAACGTATTTACGGAGATATTTTAAGGAAATGTTAAAGTTTTATGTTTTAGTGTAGTTTTGTTACCAATATTCTTCAAAATATCTTGTTTTGTGTTCTGCAAGAAAAGAAAGTCATTCAATGATTTTTCAATGACCTAATTGGCTGAACTACCGCTTTAACTTGTTTAGGCATCCTCTCCAAAATCTTGCTCTCCCTCTATAGCTGTGAATCACATCTGCTCGGCTCCTCTCATCTTACCTCTCATTACAGAATGAGAAGATAATCCTGGCCTGCCCACTACTGTCAAAGGTCACCAGAGTTTAAGGTTCACCATCCCCATCATTTATATGGTCTTAAATTAGCCCGGATGCTCATCCTGACTGTTGCTCTCTCTTTAAACCAGTTGTTAATCTTCTCCTCTCGTACAAATCCATTGAGAAACAGCCAAGTTTAAGCACCGCTTAGTTGATTGAATTATACCCCTTAAGGACCACCGCGGCAGGCCCCATATGTTTTTAATTCTGAAGAGGCAAGAAGCGATCACATGGGTACACGTAGAGCACGTCATCCCCGCAACTTACAGTATTTATCTGCTCGCCCGGCTGCATGTGTTTGGAAGAGCCATTCCGGCTGCGATGGGTCGGGGCGATTTGAAACCCCATCTTAACCCACATGCCGTCCTGAGTTAGCCGCGTCTCAATCGAGGTGTCAGCCCATAAGTCTTACTCAGTGGGATGTCACAGCTAGATGATGGAGAGCCCTTCTTCACTCCAGGGGATCTTGTAAAACTCGCATGGCCCCGGTCTCCACTCCCAGTCTGGCCTCTTTCTCGACACGGCCTCCTCGTGTGCTAAATCAGAACTCGTGAATGACACGCCGAGATCCATTAAGCAACAAATGTATTCGGTTACTAACTTTTAAAGGATCAGGGGATCGCAGGGGTCTCGCTGGTTAAAGTACTACACTCCAAATCTCGTAAAAGTTACGTGCAAGGTTTGTCATCGTAACCTTTGCAATCAAAGTGGATGTAGGGTGTTGAGGAAATGAGAGGAAAGATTTCAGCACATGACTATTTATAAGGGTTTCATAATGGCATTTGAAATTGAATAGTTTTGTCTATCTTAATAGAACTTGTTATACTTTTTGTACACTAAAAAACCTTCATAAAAATAGGTCACAATTTGTTGAATTAATATAGAAAAATGTAAGGAAAATGTTCGCGGATACCTCAATTTTAAATTTTGCAATGAATAAAATATTTAAGTAATAATGGGAATATCTGTATTGAATGAACAGAAAATGTACTAGTAATTTTCTGCCAGTGCTTTATCCATTTTTTACAGATGTTTTACAGTGTGGCTTTACTTATTATGTATTTGTTAGGAATAATTAATATTCAGTAGAAACAAAAACTTAATCGAATATAAATCTAAATTTTATAAGTAAATTTAATACAAAAACAATTCATTTACAGTACAGGTATAATTAAAAGACTAGAAAAAAATTAATATAGTATTTTGTATAATAAAAGTAATTATCTGCTTTTATTTTTTTGCTGACAGATATCAATGTGTAAAAGTATAATAAAAGTGTAGAATATCAATGTGTACAGCACAATTTTACTGAACATGCAAATCTATATTACATTTTCCCAACAGATTTCATCTATGGTTTTGGATTTTATAATAGTCCATCTTAATGGAATATGTATACTTTCATTATTATGTATTTGTTAGCAATAATTTCTGTTCATTAGAAATAATAATAGTGTATACAATAAAATCAATAAAAATAATAGAAAATTGACAATGAAGAAATGTTATTTCATTTAATACAAACAAATTAATTAACATGACAGTTATAAGAAAAGTATATTTAAAAGTATTTTTATTTAAACTTTGTCATACACATGAAGTTTAAAATTATAATAAAAGTAATAAAATGTTGTTCATTTTATTGCTGTCAAATATCAATACATACACTGCATTGTGAATAAAATTTGGCGTATTACTAAACACCCAAATAGATCTTGATTTTACCAACACTTGCCAAAGTATCAGGCCTAATATTTGACTCATATAGCTTTTGATATGCAAGTTGCCGAGTGTTTCTGTAACCCAGAGAGAAAATAGGATCTAGAGAACCTCCCCCTCACTGAGAGTTCAATGATGTGCATCATTACTTTCAGTCAGCGACCCTTAACTGTGGTAGTGATGAGCTCAGCTTCTCAATTCTTCAGTCACTTACAGCATAAGGTACATTAAACTGATGTTACTTGCAACGGCCATTATTCTGTCTATGCACTTACATTTGTTTGACTATGCACTTACAAACCTGTATGACTTTATTTCTTCTGCAGAACGCAAAAGAAGATATTTTGAAGAAAGTTGCGAAATCAAAACCGTACCCATACACTTGCATTTGTTTGTGTCCGATCAGGAGAAATCTAGGGGTGACGCTGTTGTTTGGTTGCCATTATTCTTCAAATTATCTCTTCTGTGTTCTGCGGAAGAAAGTTGTACAGGTTAGAAATTATAAGTGGGTGGGTAAATATATATAAAATTTTTAATATTATTGGGTAAACTATCATTTCAATCCTACATGATAAATGAAATGATACTATATATAATCGTATTATGTTTTTGTATATTATATTGTTATTTTTATGTATTATTATATTATACATTAGATTAAAACATTTGCTGAGCATTGCAGTTTATAAGCGTCACATTCTTTATATTCTTTCTCCGTGTTCCCAAAAATATTATTTTTATTTGGCTTTCTTAATCTCATATCTTATTTATTTTTCAAACAAGCAAGCTCCCCCTCAAAAACAAAAAAAAATTAAACGCCATGACTGGAATACGAAGGAGTGATTTGTGCATCTATTATTGTAACTCTATTTTTACCTTCTATATCCGTTTGTTGCTTTTTTGCACAATGCATTCGAACAATCTGTAAATCAGTCTCTTATATTTTCAGTGGGAAGTCGAGATGTGTATTTATCCCCTACCGCTAGATTAATGACCACTGGAGCGACCTTACGACCTATCAGATTACAGGAAAAATGAGCTCAGAGGTCACCAGATTCAGATCAGTTTCATTCAGCTTATTGGTGCCACTGCCTTTAATTTTAGATCTTTCCTAAACAAGGGTCTTTTTCTATAAAACAATATTTTACGACTTCCTCTAACTCGGTCTCTAGTTGGGATGTTCCTCTCTCACACAATAACAAAGTTTGAGGCAAAAATGAAAAGTAACCGTGTGTTCTGATGAGCTGGTACGCAGGCGTCAGAAACACGTTCCGGTTGCGTCATTAATTATCAGATGAGGAATGTGCCGGCCTTTTCATCTTAATCTAGAAAGCAAGGGCCACGGCACAGCAGGAATTCAGATGATTTAACTGGCTTTGACTTAATCAGTCTTAGAAGCAGTACAATGGCAGTGCACAATGATAGATCACTCTCAAGTCACTGAGGAGTGTTTATATAGTCTGCTTTCACTGACTTGCTTACCCTGCTGACCAGTTAAGAGAAAACAATTTTGATGGGTGGACGTAAAGGGATAGTCCAATCAAAAATTAAAAGTATGTCATATGACTAGCTCATCCGGTTTTGTTGCAAACACAAAAAAGATATTTCGAAGAATTTCTCTTAACTGGTCAGCTAAACCTGAAAACAAGAAAACGAGTTTGATGTGTGGATTTAAAGGGATTGTACAGTCAAAAGTGAAAATGACGTCCTAATTTACTCCCTTTTAAAATTAAGATATTTTGAAGAATTTTCTCTTAACTGGTTAGCTCACCCTGTTAAAAGAAAACAAGTTTAACGGATGAGATTAAAGGGATAGCTCAGTCAAAAATGAGAATGATGTCATCATTTACTCATCCTCTTTTTTGCAGAACTCTTCACCAGTCACCTTACCATGCTGACCAGGTTTAAGGCAACGATATTGATGGGAGGATTTAAATACATAGTTCAGTCAAAAATGAGTTTTTTTCATAATTTACTCACCCTCTTTTTTAAAGATTAAAAAAGTAGTTATTTTGAAGAATGTCGGTAGCCGAGCAACGGCGGTACGCATTCACTTCTATTATAGGCATACCAAACCGATGTGGGTGAAAGGGTACAACTGTTGTTAAGTTACCAAAATTTTTCAAATTATCTTGAATCAAGGCATGACATGAGTGTGAGTAAATAGCGACAGATTTTCATTTTGAGTCACCTATACTTTTTTTTGTTTTAGCCTTCTTGTATTTAAACCCCTCTTGGCTTAAAACAAACCTTCTTAGTAAATTTACTATGAGTATGCATTGTTCGGTTGTCAACATTCCTCTAAATATCTACTTTTGGGCTTTGCTAAAGAAACACAGTCATATAGGTTTTGGAATGACAAGAGGGAGAATAAATGACACAATTTTCCTTTTTGAGCTAGCCAACCCACACAATTACGGCTTCTTATGTTAAAAAAGATAACGATAAATGATTCCACTCTTTCGCTAATTAGCGTAAAAGCATGATAACATTAAAAAGCGTCTTCCCTTCGGAAAGCCCCTTTATCCTGACCAGCCCATGAACCCGTGCGCAGTCAGAGACATCTCTCCTCAAGTAACTGTACACTGTAAGTTTGTTGCCAAATGATCTGCCACGAAAGGATTTGCAAGCTACTTCGTGCCAAACCTGGCTGTTTGCACTTTTAATTGCCGAGCATTCAAAACTACACGTGGAACAGAATGTCTTGTATACGGTAGCGTGCCGACTACCAACCTGTACGCAAACAAACAACCCTTCCGTTTGCTATCGGCCTGAGTCACGGGTTGAAAAACATCACAGCGGTGACCGCGATAAAAAACAAACGCCTCTTGTCCTTGGTGCTGCTGGTGTAAACGAAACACTTTTTTATCAAAGCTATCCGTCATCAGCATTTATTATTTCCAGATTTTGATCCCCTTTGTATAACAAGGCTGACATGTTGCACGGTTCAGCGTTCATGATCTGGCAAGAGATTGCACTTTGTAGTGATTTGTATTTGATTCCTTAACCGATGGCGTTCAAACGTAGAGATACTATCTTTGAAGGAACGTCCCGACATAATTTCTCTACCCTGGAGCCTGGCCAAGCTGTAAAGTTTTCTCTCCCCATAAACTTAAGTGGAGACTGAAAAATTTCATCTCTGGAGATTGATGGTGTGCGCTTAGGATGTAGAACTCACAGCTTTTATTAAACAAGGAGCCCTTTCTCTCTAAGTGTTCCGTTGTGTGCCATTTGTAGCACGAAAGTCTCCCATCCGAAACGATGGGCCTACATTTGGAACAATAGTATATATAGCAGGTAATGTATAAGAGTCATATATAACGTGGCTTTGACTGGACGATCTGGAAGTGCACATTCGTTCAACTTCTAATGAAATCAAACATGTTTTTCTTCTCTCTTCCTCGCATGTTCAAGGTTGTTCCAGCGTGTGCATACCAAAATGAATGAATTAATGGCCTTGCAGCTGGCCGTACCACTCCGGCCGATACCCTCACTCGCTCGTCTCCAAGAGCCTGTGTGTTTAGGTAACGTTGGATGGTTTCCCGCATCCGTTGCATTTCTCTGCGTTCGGTCTTTCTGAAGGGGAGCCAGTGTTTTAAATACCTCTGGTTCTCAGACGATTCTCAGCTTTTGCCTTATCAGCAGTTCACCACGATTCCAAACCACCTGCACATGTTATTTTAATAGCATCTCCCGATGGCTCGGGTTGTGTGTGGTACAGCGCGGCGAGGCCCAGTTCCCTTTAACTGAAGTTGTCAAGACAGGGCATTTAAAATGGTAATTCACCCTCATGTCATTTTAAACCTTTCTTCTGCAGAACACAATAGAAGATATTTTGAAGAATGTTGGTAACAAAACGACATTGGCCAGCTTTGACGACCACTGAGGTATTTCTCCACATATCCGAACAAACTGTGAGCTCTAATCATCTTTCAAGGTGGGATTTTATGCAAATAATTCCTGTAAGGTGTTTTACAGTATGTGTTGTGTAAAAGTTGCCAGGAAACGTGGTCCTGACACTGAAGTTGAAAAACTGGATATACATCAACTATACTTACATAGTCAGCAACTCCCCAAGTTTTTTAAAGTGATAGTTCTCTTACGTAAATGGAAAATGTTCTCTTATTTGGTTACCCTTATTGCATTTTAAACCTGTATGATTTTCTTTCTGCTAAAAAACACCAAAGAAGATATTCTAAAGAATCTTGCTTACCAAACAACACTAGTCCCCTCTGACCTCCATTGCATGGTTACAAAACCCATAGGGACACTTTTCAAAATATCTTCTGTTCTGTTCTATAGAAAAAAAGTGCAACACATGTTTTGAATGCAAAAAAAAAAATTTGATGTGGCAGTTTGCCACAAAAAATGTAGTCATCCTTTACATAACCTTATGTAATTTAAAACATGTCTCCACAGAAAACAAAAGATATTTTAAAGAATGTTGGTGACCAAACAACATTAACCACAATTGCGTAGACACACCCCAGAGACATTATTCAAAATATCTTTTATGTGTTGCAAAGAAGAATTCCCATACAGGTTTTAAATGTTTGTAAATAAATTCATTTAAAGTTAGTTTCCCAAAATAAAAATTGCATACATAACCTTCTGTCATTGTTTACTGGGCAGAAAACAACATAAGATATTTTAAAGAATGTGGCCGAACAGCAGTGCCACTTCTACAATGTCAACACAAAACCAATATTAGAGAGCTTCTGCCAGTTCCCAACAGTCTTCAAAATATTATCAATAATGTTATTTGTAAGAAAATCATCCAGGTTCTAAATGTCAGGAGGGGGAGTAATGTTGACAGAATTTTTTTTTTGTGAACTTCCACTATAAATAATTAAGAGAATTTAATATTTCAGTAATGAATGACCCACACAAACATGCCAGTGCAGTGTTGTTGTTGGTCATCTGGTTGGGTTTGCCTCGAGCCAGACATGCTGTTATGAACCATTCAGTATCTTCAGATAGAGGTCAGGGGAGTGGCAGTAGTACCTTTATAACTTTCGTTTTTCATATTCTGCTTCTTTTACCTCAAGATCAGTCCTCCCTCCATTCATGACAGACGTTAAGGTGTTGGATCAATGCCCATTCCTATGTTCTGTATGAATCTCAGTGTTTGGGGATGTGCTAGACATAAAAAACGAAGAGAATGATAACAAACCTGAGAGAAGACAGAAAAATGAAGTGTATTTGTGCACACAGCCACTATGAACACTGAGCCATTGTTATAAAGTAGAGAAGAACCGTTCATGTCAAGCGATGTAGCATTGACCGCCTTCATCTGACGCCCCCCACTGATAAGGCTGAAGATGATTCATTCCACTACACATCTGTTGCTAACAGAGCTTTTATTTATTTGAAAAAGATAGTGTGTTCTCTGTCAGAGATGATATCCCTTATATTCGTTGTCCATTGTCTTCGGTGCGTTTCATTACTTATGACTTTAATCTTGCATTTACAATAAATCGGGGCTTCAAGTGGAATCTGTTAGCTCAAGACTCCACGAGCATATTCAAACTTTGGTGTCCTTTGTCACGGGTGAGCGGTAACATTTCTCATTTCCTTTAAACGCTCTCCGAGGGCTCCGGGAGAGATCCGTCAAACTTGGGGAAATCATCTGGGGCTATCAATTAGTCTGCCGTACAAATGAAGTCGGTAGATGTTCTACCTTCTCTTTGATGCAATCACAGGCCTTAGAAAA
Organism: Triplophysa yarkandensis; assembly: GCA_033220385.1. Taxonomy (NCBI): domain Eukaryota; kingdom Metazoa; phylum Chordata; class Actinopteri; order Cypriniformes; family Nemacheilidae; genus Triplophysa; species Triplophysa yarkandensis. The sequence continues at coordinate 8,434,661 of CM065677.1, read as the reverse complement.
ACAAAATATTTTCAGGGTCACTTGGACCACTGTGTTTTTCTTAAGCCTGCCGAGCACTCGGGTAAAAGTCGGCGAGGTTTGATTTCGAGATAATTTGTTGTTTGTTAAGTGGAAAAATGCAGTCGAATGGCCAAGGGAGCCATTTTTTTCCTCCACTGTTGTTTAAGAAATGCGGCATTAGACGTGGACAGAATTTCCAGGGTCTCTCGGGGAACCTATGGCCTTTTTCGGAGCAGAAATAGCATGGAGTGGGTGTTCAAGTGTGTATGGAGAGTTCGGCGCTAACTAAAACCCCTTTTTACTCATTAGTGTCGGCCTAGCCGAAGCAAAGTATTGGTGCATTGCTCAGTCCATTCCTCAGCCTCATCCCAAAACCAAATCGATAACTTTCATCTGCCCTTTACTTTGGATTCCGGCCTCTCCGCGCCGCCAAACACAGAGCGTTCATCCAAAGCCTTTGAATTGGATGAAGACTTTGACACTGTGACTTCTGCCGACTGCCTTTTTCATTCCCTCGTGCTCCTCTTCCCGAGTTGAAAAGTTGAATCCCGGGTCAGCAGCTTTCAGCAGAACCCTAGACTGCAATTCCAGATGGTGAAGTAGGACCAGATCTCAGCTCATCACTTAAATGAGAACTGCCTCTGCTTAGCCACGTCCTGCCGACACTTCCGGCTACACCGAGACCCAAACGTTTGACTAATAAAGACAGATCTCATCTCATTGCTTAAACGACGGACACCATGTTCGAAACCACGAGCTTTATTTATTGCAGATTTTGCGTTAGTTTAGTTGTGACCTCACAGCTTGTCTGAACGTGACCTTTCTCTTCCTGCTTGTTAAGATAAGTTTGGACTAAATGAGTTGTTTAGATTTACGCAGAATTTCGCCTATATGAGTATGATACTGTTGTTTGGCACACTGTAAAGTTTAAAGCAAGTGACCCAAGATTTGAAAGATAGTTAAGCTTCCACTAATGTTTGTGTGTTGCTATGAAAGCAAGAACGACTGGCAAGACAAGAAGCACAGTAGATAACCTTTAGTCTTCATACATGAAAACAGAAAAAACCATTCAAGGACACTAGCAACTGCCTGTGTGATAAAACACTGCCAACATTTCCTTGTCATTTTTTTGTTTTTATTGCAGAACAATAGACTTTTGTTAAATTCATGGGGTTTAAAGTGTTTGCATGTAAATACAGGTATATATCTATATTATATGGAAATATCTACTAATACAAATAATGTAAACACTGACTCAAAGTATTAATCCAAAGAATTGATGTGCTTTAAGAATTTTGCACAGTACTGTGTGTGTGTGTGTGTGTGTGTGTGTGTGTGTGTGTGTGTGTGTGTGTGTGTGTGTGTGTGTGTGTGTGTGTGTGTGTGTGTGTGTGTGTGTTTCTTTCCATTAATGGTTTGAGTCAGTATTTACATCATTTGCAGTAGTGTACGAGTTGACATTTCTTAACATGTCATTATTTGTAATTGTCCAGTATTTTATCATGCAGACTGTAGCTTTGCATGTTGTTGTCTTGAAGCATCTTGAAGACATTAACACAGATCTTCTGGATTTAGTCCGTTCAAGTTTTTTTCCTCTCTTTTTATCATGTAATAACAGATGAAATAGATGATTTACACCAGATCTCAGTGTGGAGGACTGGCTACTCTCATTTATGCATACAAAAACCTCACTGGGACATTACAAATAATGCTAAAAGGAATGTTAAAGAAAAGTCAAATATTTATTGGGTTGAAAAAACTTTTGCACAGGACTGCGTATATAGGTTTTGTTCATTATGTGCTTCAAATTACAAACAAAATGAAACCCTTTGTGTAAAATATACTGTGTTTTTAAAAAAAACAAGTAAATACACACATAATGTTTGTATGTCAGCTTATTATAAATACAAAACATACAAATCAAAGAGTCACAATGATAAAGACAAATTGTAACTCATACTAGTTTTGTTTTTCATATTTATAAAAAAGATCCTCTATTAAAGATGGGTGGGGATGATTGACACATTTTGCACACACACTCCTTTATAAAGATCTTGATAAATAAGCATTAATGTGTCTGGATGTTGGGCTCACATCTCATCACACAAAACTTTCCAAAAAAAGGTCAAAGTGGGATTATCATCTTCTTCACTGTCTGTTACTGTTATTGTAAGTGTTGTGCAAATGGTTATGAATGGCCACTGCTTAAAAGAACAAGCTAAAAATTGACAAAGTGAAAATATAATAGCACAAGATTCGTTTGTTTTTACATGATCAAGCCGTCCAGCTGAGGTCTGTCTCAGGTTGGACTTGTGGTTTTTAATAATATTGTTCTCTTTCAGTCGGGTTGCCAGAGGTTAAGCAGAATTCAGCCCTGACGGAGGGGAGTGTGTGGAGGGGTTGTGCACATTGGGTTGTGTTATAATTGAGTCATCTCTCCGCATCTCAACATCTATTTTTCATCTTCCTCTCATCGGATGGTCGACAATTGTAAGGCAACAACATTTTAGGAAAAATTTCGTTTTTTTATGGAGCATTCGATTCGTTTTAATCGATCTTTCTGTTGCATTGAGGTCGTTGGAATGAAATGCATTTCATTCGTTTGTTATTTCATTTACATTCAATATTTCAATACAATTATATGCATTTAAATGACACGTTGGTAAAAACACAAATATGTAATAAAGAATGAAAAAATGTGAGTTCATAGTTGTGTCAAGAAACTTGCTTTTGTCTTAAGAAAATTGTACAATTACATTAATAGGCAAACATTAATTCGATTAAACATATAATCTGTGTTATTTTATTGAATTGCGCAATGCGTGCATTTTAAAAAAATTAAAGAAAAAAATTATAAGATCATTTAAAACTGTTTAAATTAAAGGCAAAAGGGGGAAAACGAATCCTTTCGTTGGTCTTTTAAATTCTGCAAGTATTGTATAGTGTTATACGGTTAGTAAACTATTTAAAATGACAAAAACATTATAAAATTCGAGCAAATCTCAAACGTAATTATTCGTTATTTTATTATAATATATTAAAAATATAACGAATATTATATTATAACATAATTGTTTCTGTTTTAGTAAACAAGCCTCACATAGCCATCAACTACAGTTTTGTAGTTCTGTTAAATATAAGAAGCCGCAAACATTAAATACGGATTAAATAATGACTTTAAATCTTATGATTAAATATAAATATAATTTAAAAAAATTAAATATGCTTTATGTTTCACTTTCTAAACAATTTAATTATTATATTATATATTATTATAAATATTATTTATATATATATATATATATATATATATATATATATATATATATATATATATATATATATATATATATATAGTAAGATAAATATCTGAAATGGCAAAAAATAGTTTTAAATATATAAAATCAGCAGAATGTCAAAACATTTGATGGATGTGATTATGATAAGGGATTTATGATGTCAAACATTACTATCATCTCTCTCATACAGTAAACAGCTTTATTTTTAAAACTGATTACCTAAATCACATATTAATATTTTTTATTCATTTATACCATTTATATCCACATATCCTTTATTCAGTTAAAAATGCATTTATAATCTGTTTCACAGAGCCTGTTTAATTGTGGCCTGCTATTTGTTTCCAACATCATAAAACCCAGCTTCTGAATCATTGTTATCCATCTAACTCACTCCCACACACACACACACACACACACACACACACACACACACACACACACACACACACACACACACACACACACACACACACACACACACACACACACACACACTCTATATTGAGATTCCCTGCATGCTCTATGAGTATACATAGAGGAGAGGTAAATGAATGAAGTGTTACACTCATCTTTGGCTCCTCCTCCCGGCTCCTCAGTGTGGGTCTGCCTGTGAGCTCCCAGGCCTCCAAAGAAAACAGGCACACAAGTAAGGAGGTACACCTCTCTATCCTGCTCTCCTCACTCCAGATCCTCCTTCAAGACCCTTGGAGATCTCCCTTCCCTATTCGGTTTCATTGCAACATGGACTTTTCCGATTAAAACAACTTCCATCCGTGAGTGATTCCTGTCGGCCCAACTGTACTCAGCGATGACATCTTGCTGGATTTGACATTGATAGGATTGAGGCGTCGAACTGAACTCACACCAGATCACATCCGTTGGACCTTGTCTTACTCCACGGCCTGTTTGCTCAAGTGCAACAGAAAGAACTCAACGATGGGATCAGATGTACGTGACCTCAACACGCTTCTTCCCCCTGTGCCCGCTCTGCCAGGCGGGAACGGTAACTGCACCCTGCCTGTAAGCAGCACGCCACAGTGGGCCCCAATGCTGGACTTCCACACTGGCTCTCCTTACAGCTCGCTGGCCCCACACTCCTTTATCAAGCAGGAGCCCACCTGGGGCACGGCTGACCCCCACGAGGACCCTCACTGTGGTCTAAGCGCCTTCACTGTGCACTTCTCAGGACAGTTCACAGGCACAGGGGCCTGCAGGTACGGAGCCTTTGGGGCACCCACACCCAGTCAACCTCCGCCCAGCCAGCCGAGGATGTTCAGCAACAGCCCTTACCTATCTAACTGCATGGACAGCCAACCCAGCTCCAGAAGTCAGGGTGAGAAAACTGGATTTTATTTTAAGTTCAATGTAATGTGACTGTCATTCTGTATGGGCGCCTTGTGAAATTTAAAGGTGTAATTTAATAAATACAGATCGGGAGAGTCTTTTAATATTATAGAAAATATAGAAAATTTTAATATTGCAATGTTAATGTATAGATTCATTCAGTGTTTTATTTGTTCAGAGGAAAATGAATGTTGATAGATTAAACTTCCTTATTAAGTTAACATACATGAAATCTACATCAATAGAGAATAAACAGTATCATAACGGACAATCTGTTATTTCAGACAGTTTTTGTATGTTTAGTTACATTTCATCATTATCTGCTCCTAAATGTAATTATTTGACCTTTTTTATATAATTATTGTTATGGTACCTAGTGTTTAGTACAGTTAGTTCAACAATGTTAAACATTTTGAATCCATTTTAGTTTGATAACTATGATTCATGTTTGATGATAAAAATGAATTTGCATTCTAGTCAAAAAGATAAATTTGCTTTAAAAGTTAACATATAATTGAGATATCTTTTTTAAAATCTTAAAAAGTAATTCACTTGAATCGTCCAAATGAGTTTATTTTTTATTTTTTAAAAAGCATAAATTCATAGTTTCATATATTTTAATAAAACATTTAATTGACAATAACTGTTCATATAAAGGGCTTTATACTGTAAGTTTGTCACTCATATTTTCAATAATTTTTCTGTTATTTCAACGTTTTATATATGGTCTTGCAAAGATATTCCATCATATCGCATATTTTTTTGTCACAGCAATCTTTATCAAACTCCAAGATAGAAAGCCACAGTCTGTTTACTGTTTCCTGACACAGCAATGATTCACAAGTATGAAATGACCATGTGATGAGGTGTTTGAAGCATATCTGCAAAATGACTGTGAACTGTTTTGCCAAAATACAGAAGCATTAAGATGTGTCATTACTAACGGTAGACTAATATGTGTGTGGTGACGGCACTGGTGACAGATACATCACAGAATACATTTACTTACTTATTTGTAGACTTAAACACACAAGCGAGTACTGGCAAAATGTATTATAAAAACTCTTTAAAACAATCAAAACAGTTTTTTGTTTTTTCTCTCTTTAATTATGGATAAGTTTATATATTCTAATTAAAGAGAAAAAATGTTATAAATATATAGTACAAAATTAAAAATGAAGTGAAATTAACTTAATAACAGTTATGTGTCAAGTAATTGTACGTGATATTTTTCAATGTACAAAGAGGAATAAGACAAATATATATTTTTTAAAGTAATTCATTAAACAAAGCCAAAGTAAATGCAACTTGGCTCCTAACTGAATAATCATTATTTATTTGTTTATTGTTCACTGATGTAACTGATTCCCATTATTAGTTATTACCGCAATAAATAAATAAATGAATAAAATATAAAAATAATTGAAACTGAAACTAACCTTTTTTGTGGAGAATGTTTCATCTTTTTGTTTAATTAAATAGATAAAAACAATAATACTATAAACACAAAAAAAGGAACTTTTCTTGAAACCTGTCGCTTGGACATCTGAATAAATGGGTGGACAAATTGTATTTGTCTTTTTATATTCTCTGTTGATATATATTCATTTATTTTTTCATTGTTGTATGTCTTACAAAATTTCTACATTTTGAAAATAATTTCCTCTTTCAACCATTAAACCTACATTGCCACTAATACTTTCATTATGTCGAGAAATTTTTAATATGATGATGATTTTATAGAATATGATTATTAACTAAAACTGATACCCAATGAGTGATAGTCCGTGATGTATTTTTCAATCAATAATACTAAAATAATAATAAAATTATCAAACAACTCAACCTAAATCTCCTGAAAAGCTGTTGTCAGTAATTCAGATCAAATCTTAAAAACTTTGTACATTTTTCTGATTCTCACAGTATCACATTTTGGAAATATGAAGTGAATTGTGGGCAGTGTTCACCACCACTGACTGGCACTTTATTGACCCCCAAGTTTTAGCTCGTGCTGGGACCCTGGTTGGATAGAAGAGAAATGGTCATCTTTAATGAGTTTTTCTCTCTCTGAGGTGAAAGTGGTTGGCTTGTAATTAATGAAGTTCCTGGTGGGGGACTTGATTTACGATGGTACGTCTGACCCGAGGTTACACCCAAGCATGATTCACCCCTTAAACCTGGTGTCTGCTCTCGACTGCACCGTCCTGCCAGGTTTTATTTTCCTCGCACAGCTTGTCCACTCGCCCCTGCTGGGGAATGAAAGGGGGTGATCAGAACCTGAAGAGGAATCTTAAATTCCTATCAACCTCCTTTCTTCGTGCTCTTATTCAGATTTGGTGTTATTTCAAAATTCATGATATCTGAAAATCTTGTTCTCATATGTGTATCTCTTCCAGGTTACGGCCCAGTTGCTTTCGATGGAGCACCCAACTACGGACACACACCGTCCCACCACACCTCACAGTTCCCCAACCACACCTTCAAACACGAGGACCCCATCACGCAGCAAAGCAGCATGGGTAAACACAAACACACAACTTATATTACACTTCATTATGTTTGCACGTATTACTGGAGATCTGATATCAAAGTCCTCGAGAGCTTGACCTTGCTCTTTGAACTTACAGTGCGGTCCCTGTAATGTCATTACGAGGGCAAGTCGAGTAAAACATCCCAGTAAATCAGCTTAGTGTTTTTAACAGTGCAGTTCTCTCCGCACGTCACAATGTTAAACAACTTAGTGTTGGATGCAGTAAATTTTCTCAGAGGTCCCTGAGCTGGTGACCAGAAGATTCAACGATGTGGGGTTCCTTCGGAACGCTTGAAACCACCACGGGACACATTCGGGTTATGGAAGCCGGATGAACACTTTGAAACAGAGAACGAGGCCAGCGTGCTTTATAGCTTCAAAGTCGGCCTGTTGTTTTCATAACTGCTAAGCGTACTCGGCCGCGTCTCCGCAAGCCTCCCTCGCTCTCATATTCCCTTTGTAGGACGCACTACGCCACACACGCTCAATCATGCGCTTTATTAGAACAGTGAGGTTATGATACTCAGTGCATCCAGCCATGGATATTTTTTATTAGGGACTTGAAGTGTTGAAATATGATTTATTTATTGTTTATTTGTGTAGGGCAATATTAAAAGCAAATTATTTACAAAAAGAAACGAAAAAGTTTGTGGACAGGTATTGTTAAATACTTAAGAATTTTTATTTTGAATATATAATAAATTATTTGTCGTCTATTCTCATTTTTTGTTATTTCTTAAAGCTGTCAAGACCGGTTACTTTACAAGCGTTGATTTGATTGTTCATATTTGTTGGATTTCAGGTGACCAGCAGTATCCCGTCCCTCCGCCGGTGTACGGCTGCCACACGCCATCTGACAGCTGTACAGGAAGTCAGGCTTTGCTCTTGAGGAACCCATACAACAGGTAGATCTCCAGTACTATCAATCGTTCATATTGATGTCTTAAAACCTGTTTCTGAACACACTGCACATACAACATGAGCGTCCCATCCCTACATGACAAAGTGATTTAGAATTGGGTAAAGTTAAAGTAAAACTTCTCCCCAAATATAAAGTATCACCATTCTCACCCACTTGTCATTTTAAACCTGTATGACTTCTTTCTTCTCCAGAACAAAAAAAGAAGACATTTTAGAAGTAAGGACAGCCCTGCAACCTATTCACTTCTATTGTATGAAAACAAAACAATGCAAGTGAATGGGTGATGGTAACAGCATCATTCGAAATATCTTCTTTTTGTCCTGCAGAAGGCAGAAAGTCAAATGATGCCACAACTTTTATTGTTCGGTTCTATCACTTTAAGCTCCTAGGGTACAATTGAAAGTTGTAAGAACACGTTTGCAGGAAGTTCAACTTACTGGACTTTAGTCAAAAGCATCATGTCACGATGCCACGAACACATAGAGGACGTGGGAAGTAAAGTTAAAAGGAGAGGAAAGGCGCATGGGAGGTTTTGTCCGTACAGGATGTACAAATAAAGTTATTTCGTGTGTCTGTGGTGACTTCCACAAAAATAACTTTTCAATGTTTTCCTGGGCTTTAGAGAACCGACACGTTCATAGTGTGGCTGATTCTTTTGTTAACAAAACATATAAAAAAACTTAAAACCTGCAAACCTTTCACATTGAGAATGTAGGCGATGATTCACTCCCAAAACAATAATAATATAATTTGCAAAACATCTGTATGGCTTTCTCTTCCATCTGACACAAAAGAAGATATTCGAAGAAAGTCTGAGTGGTTTTGTATTCATGTGAAAGAACCAAGTCAACCAAGTGTGGTTTGGTAACCAACATTCTTCAAAATATCTTCTTTTGTTTTAAACTCAAAATAAAGTTACTGCTTTAGAATGACATGAGGGTGACTAAACTTATAAGTTAACATTCCTTATCAAACAGTGGTTGATAATTCATTTGATGAAAGTAAATGTAACCAAAAGAAGGGTTCAAAGTATTTTTCATTGTCAGTTCACATGAACTTCTATTTACACCTTCTAAACATGAGTTCCAGCAGTACCACATCTATAGAAACGCAAACAGTCCTACTTTCATTTGTCATCATATTACCGAATCAAAGCAGGTTCCTGTCGAAGGTCAAGTGTTAAACAGCAGCGTGAACCAGGCCAACACAAACGTTTTAATCCACCAACCGTTTGCACTCTCAAACCTGCTCTGAATTCTTTCATTCTGATAAGTGCTTAACTGTTCTCTGAGGAATTCCCTGCAAATTCGGCGAACGGTGCGCGCACTACGGCCCCGAAGTGATCTCGCATTCCGCGGATGCTTCAACCGTGTTGTTTTTCCAGCCCAGAGAGAACATAAAGATTCAAAATAACAGAATTGGGATGATAAGGGGACTCGGACTGCGTTTTCCAGTTCCTGCTCCAATAAACAGTCAACATTCGGCTGCCATGGAGGGGCTGGGAATTCTCAACTGCTTTTTGAGTCAAGCGTCTGGTACAGCTCTGTATCCACGCGAGCTTTTAGTAAGTGCGGCTTACAGATAAAACATGTTTACATTTTCATCGTTATTTCTTTATGAATTATTCATGACTGCATTCGCACTTGCTGTCAAAAACCCTAGGACTTTCACTCAGCCCGGTACCAGGTACCAGTTCATACCGACGTACGCTGTTCCCTGTCCATGATGAAACACTGTGATGTCAGAGTTGTTGGAGATAAATCCAAACTTTGTGTTTGGGTGAGCACATGGCAGGGTAACTAATAGTCCAACAGACAGGCTTTTAATAACTTACGACACGATTTGATTAACTGATACCCCAGCGCTGAGGTTTACCCCCTCTTTTTTTTGTGTTCGCATGTGACACATTCATTCCTTGTTACCCGGGATGCCTTTGTCAAACACTGGGCCGTTTCTCATCCTCCACATTTTCTCCGTCCGACTTTGATCGCTGGTTATTAATACGAAGGGTTCGCCCCGCTCTTGTTGTTAGGGAAAATACTGTACACGTATATTTTCATAAATGATGTTGTGTTGTATCCCAGCAGTGATAATTTATATCAAATGGCGTCACAGTTGGAGTGCATGGCGTGGAACCCTGTCAACACTCTGGCGTCCGGCATTAAGAGGTAGGTCGATGTGACCCTCGCCTGTCATGATGAAATTCTTTAGTATTTTGGATTACAAATATCTGGATCCAAAAGGACAGTTCTGCTTAAGTAGAGACACATTTGGGTAAAAACTCACTTCATAGATTTAAATATAAATATAATTTCCCCCGAATGTACACAATTGGCCAAAAGTTCAAATCAGCCAAAAGTTGTTATGTTGGGCTGGTTTGTGTGGCGTTTCCCTAACCTAATGAAGTTGTACAGTGTATAAATGATTGCTTTTTTTACTTATCGTGAGCTAAAATCGTCCAAATTCTTCCGAATTAGCAGTTACAATAGTTTCGAATCCTTGCGCGCTGTAAAACGTTTTAAGTTACTTATGTATTTTATTTTAAGTACAATCCGATTAGCATTAGTTGTAATTTCAACTGTTTGAAATTATATTCATGTTTTCGCATTACTTAAACTCATCAATTACGGAAATCTTTAAACTAATATTGATTCACATCAATTCAACTACTTTCAAAAATGTAAGTAAAATTGTTGAAATTAGTCATAAAGAAAGTTTGATTGTAATTTAAAACCAAACAGCAAAAAATAAATTGTTTACATGATTTCTCCAGGGTGCCCAAAGGTTTTTAACAAAAAACAACACTTTTTAATTGTAACGTGTGTATTTAAAGCTGTTTACGATCTACATGTTTTCATACATACCTACATCACTTTACAAATCAAAGGCATTTTTATTAAAATTCACAATTCAACCAACTAACACAATAACCTCTCCTAGCCTAAAAATCCCTACCCCACAACGTACACATCAGTTTGGGCCACAGAGTAAAGAGCGCATATGCAGGATCAGCTTCTGTTTTGTCTGGCTTGAGAACGATATCCTGCCATATATTTGCCAGCGGCACCTCAGCCTTGACCATGCCGTGCGCCGTCCCGCCTGGAGGAAGGGAGCCGGGCAGGGGGAGGTGGAAGTGTATCAGTGCACAATGGGACGGTTTCTACTCCCTCTGGGACCCGGGCGAGAATCCGCAGTCACATTGGGCCAGGCGGGGAGAGGGCTGTGACCTCTCGGCACCCTCCCGTAGAGAGCCTGTGGAGCGCCGGGTGACGGAATGATTCATGCGCTGATAAATAAGAAGGACAGGGCAGTTTTCGGTCTTAACTCAGTCATTCCTGCATACATCCAACTATCTATAATTCAGCTTTTGCATACCTCCAAATCCCTAGCCTGGTGCGAGAGCCGGGTAGGTTTTAAGCTGGGCTTGGGTGAATAAATGAACTGTGAGATGATTTAATGCAGGATGCTGTTTTGGACCGTGTTTTTCGGCTGGCTGGTCTTACATACAGACAAAGAGAACTTTATACCTCATGAACTGCATTCACTAAATTCAACCATGGCTTGTTTCGCTTGAAGCACATAATCTCTCGGTAACAAACAAAACAAAAACAACGCTATCTACGTTTGTGGTCCAAAAGAAATACAGTGTAAAATGGTCCTGGAAGATACATAGATGTGTGTATTTACAGCATCACGTCGAGAAACACATACCTCTGAGGGTTAAGCAGAAGTTCAACAGTGAGCAAGACCATACATTCCCCATTCATCTCTTTGACTGGCCCTACCTCTGATTTTTGGGGGTAAAAATATTGCACTTTGGGACAGGGAGCAATTTGCCCCACCGTCAGCGTGACTTATAAAGAGATGACTCTTTGTGTTTTATGGCTAGCTATGCCCTCGGTCATCTCAAGCTTGTGAAATAATGGATAAGGAGATTTAGGAAGGACTACATCTGCTGGGGGACATAACGGGAGAAGTTATGGGTAGAATTTTGTTTTATGGACGACTGTGCAATTGCAACATTTATATTGTCAACACTAAGCATGGATTAATTTATCATATTTTAGTGACTACACCATATGCAAATGTTAATATCTGTAAGTCTATTTAGTAATTTAAGACCAATGTTATGTTAGAAACTTAATTCTTAATTCTTTTCGTGTTTTGATTTGTTGAATTTTGCTTGACAAAACAACAAATCATCTCTTTGAAGGGTTCTCTTACATATTTTTTTAAACTTGCTGGTAACACTTTACAATTAGACGCAATAAGTTAACAATGAATTTACCACCAATGAAAAATACTAATGCAGTATTTAATTTTTTATTAATGCAGCATTTATACATGTTAGCTTATTCATTCCAACATTTAACTAATTTCCATTTAACCAAACATGTTAACTTATATAATTTTATTTTGAAGAGTTAACCTGTTTAGTTCGTAGAAAAGTGGTCCCTTCAACATTGTGCTCATGTGAAGACTGTGAATTGTCTTTCAAGCCCATTTGAAAAAAAAAACTCAATATTTTATTTTAAATATCTAATGAATGAACTAATATTTTCATAATACTGCCATGAAACGAGAAAAAGTATTGTCATCATTTCTAATAGGTCATTTTAACACAACAACAAAAAGAACCATTATTGCACATGCAAGCTTTTCTGCAAAAGTTAGTATCTATATAAAAAAAAGAAAAAAATAAACAATAAAGTTCCATACATTTGCATTATTATAATACATTTTTAAGTTAAAACTATGTCTTGCAAGAAATACTTCGGGTTGCCAGCAGAACAACCGGAAACTCAACCAATTTTTAAATAAATTAAAATACAATAAAATTCCACAATTTGTTTATTTGGTTAAACTAATTTAGAGTAAAATTATAATATAAAATAATAAAAATGTTCCTTAAAAAGTTACATTTGTAGTCACTAGACACAGTAGCCAGACCGATCAACAAACACGAACCAGAGGTTAACCTCAGGCTACGTGCTTGTGTCTCATGAAACCGTAAATCGTATTTTTATACTATATATCACAATATTTTTTTGTATTTCAGAAATAACATCGCGAGAACCCTGTTTTAGAAAACAAACATTAAGTTTTAACCAATGTAGGTCAAGTGTATTAAGATATGTGCAATGGGGAAAAAAGACAAAATCCTTAATATGGAAAAGCCTTTTTCTGATTCATGAAATACTTAAACTTTTGTTTCAGCTATTATAATATCCCTAATATCATAATCCCAAATTACCTTTCATTTCATAAATGTTGCATTGAATCCACATTCTCCTTTTTTGAACAGTCATGGAGCGGGTTATGAAAGCGACCCCAGCACACCCATGGTTTACAGCTGCAGCACACAGTACCGCATCCACACTCACGGCGTCTTCAGAGGCCTTCAGGTCAGTATCACCACGCTCACGACCCACCAGAGTTCACTCTCAGGACACACGGAACTACACTGGGCTCTCGATATGCGCTCAATTAAGGCCAAGATCAATCACGACTCTCAAAATTATAGTTTCAAATGATGTAAAACCAAAAAACTCTTTGAAAGTGCTGCGATGCCTTAAATAATAAGGGAAAAGGAGACAGATTCGACTGAAAAAGAACCCGTAGAAGAAAAATCATGACGCAACATCAAGGCAATGCGAGAGGAAGCAGGCGCCTGCCAGGAGAGTTGACACATTTGAAAGGCATTTCAGGATGAATAGGGAAGAAGAATCACTTAAAAAGTCCATTAGCCATAAAGCTGCAGTTTCCAGTTGCCGTGAATATAAATCATTAGGTCTTAATTAATGTCTGTCAGCGGCCTTAAAGCGCTTAAAGAAGACATAGTCCAGAAGCGCTCTCCTTCACAATGACATGCCTTTCTACACTTCTGTGTTTACTCTCTTTATAGTCTTTGTAGTGTCTTTAACGGGGATATAGGATTTAAAGATTTAAATGTCCTGTATCAATTTTCAGTGGAATGCAATAGAAGATATTTAGACGAATGTCTCAGCGCTGTTCGTTTGGGATTCAAAGGGCATCAGTGTTGTTTGGTGACCACCATTCTTAAAAAATGTCTTCTTTTGTTGCCTGCAGAAGAAAGTCAGTCTCTGAACTTGACCGCTTACAAATCACGCATAGCATGTTAGCTAAGTGTACTGCCTTCCCCGCCGTGTTATCATCCCCGCGGGGTCAATATATAAATCCGCCACTACAGCTTCAGAGCGGTTCAGTAATTGACTTATCAATAGCATTTAGCAACATTCATTACAGGGCCGGCGTATGGAAACGCCATTATGCTAAGCGCTAGTTAATTAAGAGCAGATGGGATTTTGGCGGTGTGCAAATTAGGGAGATGGGAGGATGGGGGGTTGAAATATTGTCTGTCTAACGTCCGTGACTAACTGTTCACAGTTAGAGCTCATATCAGAAGCGCGGTTAAATCTCGATGATCATTTCACAGTTAATTCCGCAGTAATGAACCGATTGGCCACGCTTATCATTAGCGGTTATCGCGGCTAAGAGCCGCTGTGCTTGGATTTGACGCTGATAGTGGATATCTCCTGAGGTTTGGACCCATGACCTATGCAATGCTATTACAATGCTCTACCCATTGAGCTACATTAATATAGTTGAGTTTCTCACAGGATGTCAGGAGGGTACCGGGCATCACCCCAGCGATAGTGCGCTCGTCCGAGACCAATGAAAAAAGGCCGTTCATGTGCGCCTACCCGGGCTGCAACAAAAGATACTTTAAACTCTCTCACTTACAGATGCACAGCAGGAAACACACAGGTAAGAGTTCAGGTAAAGATCTTTAAGCAGTCTTGATCCGTCAGCAGGTGATAAAATGTGTTTGACGATGTTCCAGGGGAGAAACCCTATCAGTGTGACTTCACAGACTGTGGCCGCAGGTTCTCCAGATCGGACCAGCTGAAAAGGCACCAGAGGAGACACACAGGTTTGGCCTCTCTGCCTTTTTTCTTGGTTTTATTATCTTTATTTTTTATTGGTAGGTGTTTTCGCGGAGCAACTTGATAGGTGGCAAAGAAGGGGTTATAGGTGTTTTGGCAGTCCCAAATAGCAGATAATTGATATAACGTTGAATCGATGTTTTACTTTACATTTAGATAACGTTAAATTGATGGCCTATGATTTTAGGGTATTTCTTGCGCCATAGGAAATATCACAAAATTAAACAGTTAAATGAACTTAAAAATATCTTTAAAAAAAAAGAAAAAATTAAAATCTCAGAAAATATAGTTAGGTGAGAATCCAACCGCTTATTTCTCTAAAATTTACAGATATTTTGTAAGTGTATGTTATTAAAAAAATGACATTTATTTGGCAAATACGTTTTTGTACACCAATACATGCACGCACGCACGCACGCACGCAACACACACACACACACACACACACACACACACACACACACACACACACACACACACACACACACACACACACACACACACACACACACACACACACACACACACACACACACACACACACATTTTACTCATTGTTTTAATTGTACTCATTTTTTTGTTTCAATTTTAGCTCCTAAAAACACTGCAATTGTATTAATGTACACAACCCCCCAAAACTGTTTTTTGATGTATCGCTATTGGATCACCTTTTGTTTAAGTCTCACTGACGTTTTTAAGTATGGCCTTCCTTCCGGCCTCTTTCGTAGCCTGTACCCTTTCCCACCTTGAGTGTGCGTGTGTGTGCGTGACCACACTTGTGTGTTCCTGTGTGTGTGTAGGCGTTAAGCCCTTCCAGTGCGACACCTGTCAGAGAAAGTTCTCACGGTCAGACCACCTTAAGACCCACACCCGGACACATACAGGTAAAACAAGTGCGTAAACCTTTTCATTTTTTCATATTTTATCTTTGATGGTGGATTTTTGAACCTCCTGCTGGTTCCATAAGTCCACGTTATTCTCATTAAATGTGCCAAAAAGTATAACTCACACAGCATATTCTAAAGTTCTCTCTCCTTATTTCCAGGCGAGAAGCCCTTTAACTGCAGATGGCCAAACTGTCAGAAGAAGTTCGCCAGGTCGGATGAGCTTGTGAGACATCACAACATGCACCAGAGGAATCTGACAAAAATGCAGCTGGCTATTTGAGTCAACGTTTAAGTTTTAGCGCTGACTTCGTCTGGGTGCTGATCTGAGACCTGTCCCTCTCGCCTAAAACATACACTTGAAGCTTTTTGTGTAAGGGAAAAACACTTTTGGAATCAGCAGCAAAGGTCATGTTTGCTTTAGAGTGTTTAGATTTCTTTAAATCCCATCGAACAAAAATATTTTAAAAAGTTAGAGAGAAGTTGTCTCCTGTCAAATCTATATACTACATCTATACTATAAATTATTTTAATACAAAAACATATCATAAATAGAAAAAAAATTGTAATACACTATTTAAAAAAATTGAATAAAAAAATATTTGTTATACAAAATGCAAAAACTTTAATATGATTAAAAAGATATTTTTATCGTATTAAAATATGTGCATATTTTTTAATGCAAAAAAGAATGATCATATTAAAAAAATATCTGTATCTGCAATACAAAAATATGAAAAGGTTCATAGTATGAAAAAATTTGGAATACAGAAAAATTATCTATTAAAATATTTGCAAAACAAAAACACAACTTGGCTTCGCCAGTTCAGATGAGCTTGTGAGATAAATTTTGCCAATATGCATTTTTGTTTTTTAATAAACTCAATATGATTTATGTTGTTTATTTTTTTATTCAAATTTTTTTAACATTCTCATTTTTGTTATACAATTTTTATTTTTGTATTGCAAATATTTTTAACATGTAAATTTTTATGTGATAGAATATGGATTTGATAAGAGACACAGACTGATTTTATCAATCATAATGACACCCAAATTAATTTGACATTGAATCAATGTTAAAGTCAATCTTGAGCTTTAGCCCACTAAACTCATTTTGACTACCCACAATTTCCCAAACCATCATAGGTAAGAAAATTACACCTTAAGAATGAATTAAGTTGTGTCCTGGAACATCCATAAAAATGCATTCTTAATTTATTTCGAATTTTGAGTCCATAAAAACTAAACATTTGAATAGCCATAACACAGAATGCAGTTTTTGACATAACTTCATCAAGACTCATCAGGATTCCCCCACATCATTTCTTCTCTCTTTGATAGCATAAGGTTTGTTTTGGATCTCTTGCTGCTGATCCGACCCGTTTTTCTTTGCAAGAGTGAAGGTCATGGTTTAGTTAGGGGAAACTGGCACTAGAGTAGCACTTAGAAACAATGTTTTCATGGGAATCCTGATAACAAGAGGCATTGTGTCTGTATGTGCAGCGCCCCTTTGAGGTTCCAAAACACTTTGCTATAAAACCCTCTGTTTCCAGTAAAGGAACATTATCTTGTTTTTCTGGGATGCTGAGATGAGATGTGAAATATAATGTACTTAACAGTTAATTTAGTTGTCAACAGTTTTGGACTAATTTATTATGTTTGTTGTAAATTAAATGTAACATTTTTCCTTATCCAGCATTTTGGGCAACATTGTATCTGAGATTGTGAAAGTGTTCCACTGATGTGCTTGTTTATACTGTTACAAACCCAGACCTTACAGACCTTACCGGTTTATTTATGGGTAGGTCACACTGGTTATGTGGCTGTGCGGTTGCGGTCGAGCTGTAAATATTAGTTTCAATCCTCAGCCAACACCAAAAAATAAAAACAGATGGGAAATGTGACTCACGTGTATAAAGGATAGAATGTGAAAAGCATTTGGATGGAAAGTTTTGATGTTGTTTTGTGTTTTGTTTGTCTTATATCTGTTATTGATGGTCTTTTTTAATAAAAAACATTCAGCATTATTCTAAATAAAGTGTTCCAAGGGTCTCCTCTAAACTGTGAAGGAAAAAATCTTTGTAAGAATATATTCAAGTTGTAAACCCTCTTTTTTTAAATGAACAAACGTCTCCCCTCAAACTTCATTAAAACACCCATAAAAATTTCCTACGGTTCTATCTTTATCTGGAGCTCGAGTCTAGCCTTTGAAACAATTTGCTTGGCCTCCGGTGCTGTGTAAATCTAAGCTTCTCCACCCTATTACTCATGAGGAAAAGTCCCTCTGTATCTCTGAGATGGTGCTTAATCTCTGTCCTAGATTTGGTTCGAGTGCCCTTTGAAGGCGAGGTGGCTGCTTTGTGTAACTTCTGCAAAGTCCACTTCCAATGGACCCCGGGCCCTGAGACCGTTTATACTCGCCACTTAAATTGAAAGAATCATTGGTCTTGCCCCTGTGGGAACGCGGGGATCTTCAAAGCCATCAGGCAGATGAAACTCTAGCATTACAACAGCTTGGAATGAACAACGACTTGCAGTCTGGTGTTTGATGGCTGTTGGCCTACAGAACGGGACGTTATGAATCTGGTCCCTAAAATATTATAGACAAACTCAAATTCCTCAGTTTCTCATTCCCTCTGCACTTTCTCCGCTCTTCTGCTTTTTCTGTATTTCTTCTGATCACTGTAAAAAATGTCTAATCAGCGATCTGCTTTCTGGCTCTGATACCAGAAGATGAAAGTAACTTTCTCATTGAACTTTTTAGTCTGTGGTTCTTCCAAAGGCTGATAAAAACATGAGAGGCATCTCAGGCCTAACAGAATCACAAAAGAAGCGGTAATTGGATAGAATAGTGATTAAGAAGAACGTCTCCAAAAAGAGAGAGGAAGAAAATTGTGCAACAGTTTTTGAGTAAAAAATACTGTGGAAAAATTCTGATTCCATCCATTCGCTTCCTTCTCCATAAACATTCTTACTATAAGATTAATAAAATGTCAAATACATAAATGTAATAATTATAATAATAAATGTTACATTAAATAAACACGAAAGAAGTATAATATTAATAATAAAACAAATAAACAATCTGTCTTGATGCATAACTTTCTCGAAAATAAATCTTTTGAATAAATTCCATGCAACAATTGGAACAAAATCTGTTGACGAGATAAAACTATAATATAATATAATATAATATGATATGATATAATATGATATAATATAGTATAATATAATTAATATAATATACTAAAATTAATATAATATAGTATAATATAATATAATATAATATACTTTATTTGAAAGAGTTTGCTGTAATCAAGATTATAAACCACTACAATAATAGAAACAAGTCTGTCTTGCGCATCACTTTCTCAAAATATATACCTAAATAAATCCCTCCTTAAAATTATTTTCTATAAAGACACTTTACATTATATATAATTATATATTACAATATAATGTATTTTATCAAATTATTTAAATGGTCTGTCAAAATTGGATTTTTATTTTATTACAAAATTATTGTGACTATAAAAAATTCATTTAAAAAATAACTCTAAAGAATATTTCCATCATTTTGATATATTCCCTGTCCCATAACACAATAGCACCAGAAGTACAAATTCATAAACGTCTGTCATCCTGTCTTGCAAATATAACCTTTAATAATCTCAATCATCTTTGACATTTCTGTGCATAACAGCTGTCCAGGCCCAGTCAGAGCCTTAAACAAAAGGAGCACTTTAAACTCTTACTGGGGATTCTACACTGATAAACAACCCGAAATGATCTTTTGACCAGGTCAGCTGGCCGTGCCTGTGATGCCTTTATGACCCTGGAGGTGGTCGATCAGCGAGCCCGTTCATTCAGACGATAAGATAAGAGAAAGAGAGAGTGATGAATTATGGGTAGGAACAGAGGATAGACGGTGAGGTGAGACGAGCGAGGTGCATCTCTGACCTTCCGCTGCAGATGTGTCGTTTTATCAGGAGCTTCTCTTAGGGAGGCGAGCGGGTGTATGGGAACTGATGCGGCACTATGAATTAGACTATTGTTTGTCTTTTAAGAAGAATGTCACCTCACTTCATCTCTATTCCAAACAACTTTAGGAAGCTAGTAAAGGAAAGTGTTGAAAGAAATCAACAATGTGATCAAAAGTGTGTGTGTGTGTGTGTGTGTTTGGGAATTCCCCCACATGAACCTGGTCTCTGGAGTAATGATGTAATGGCATTGGTGATACTCTGAATGTTACGGTCCTGGTACGGCTCTCCACACTGTTACTATGAGACTGCATTCCATCAGTCATGGTACAGATATTTTCTCTGTCTCACCCGCTCTATCTCTCTTACACACACAAAGACTCTTTTTCTATGTTGTGCAATAGCTCTCTGCTATCCTGGCAATGTCATCAGCTCCCTCTGCACTTCCTCAAATCATGTACAGTAATGAGGGTGAGATATGCTCTTTCCTGGGCTGTATGTGCAAAAAATTGACCATATGACATTTGCTCTCCTTTAACATGGGTTGTCGTTGTTTTGAGTTGAATGATATCTTTCTTCTGTAGAGCACGAAAGAAGATATTTCACATAAGTCGTCCATTGTATGGTTCCAAATGAGATTTCTCAAAATATTTGTACAGCAGACGGTGTCATATTCAGATTTTAAAGAACATGAGAGTGAATAAACGACGACAGAATATTCATTTTGGATGAACTCGCCATTTGATGCCTAATTTTAATGAAAAATTAAAATGCTTCCATAGTTCAGGACAAAAACCACGTCACAGCCCATCGCTCCGATTTTTGGTTAAGATAAAACAATGTTAAGCTCAGGTTCAGACTCTCTAAACCAAGGGAACCATAAACTCAGCAAGCCAATCATTCAATACATTTGACAAATAAAAAAATAATAATAAGACTCGGAGTGAACTTTTTTCAACTGACTCTTGTCCATGTAACCAATATTTAAGGATAGTTCACATCAGAATGAAAATTCTGTTTTCACTAAAAATCTGACTTTCTTTCTTCTATGGAAAGCCACAGAAGATATTTGGACATCCATTGACCTTCATTAGTTTTGTGTTTATACAATTGAAGTCAACAGGGACCAACGATTTTGGTATACTGACTTTCTTCACAATATCTTCCTCTGTGTTCCGCAGAAGAATAAAAGCCATAAAGCTAAGAAATCACATGAAATGAGTGAAAATAAAAACAACCTAATTTTGAGTTAAGTTTCTCTTCAAGACCATCTTCAACATATATCTTAAAAATGTTAACCGTGTGTATAAATGTCCAGTAAAATAAACATGGACTTACTCTGACCTTTTGTTTAGAACTGAACTTGCGCTCAAACCTTTATTATAAGGTTCTCTCTAGCATTTTACTGCCTCTAAAACTGGCATAAGAAAGCAAACAGACACTGGATGACGAACAATGTTACACAAGCTTTTTTCCCCAGATGTTCCCTAAAGGCCAGAAGGTCAGTCCAGACAGATCTCCTCAACGCTGGCCTCTCTGACCAACACTTATCTCCCTAACAGGTTGTCCGGAAAAGCCTTCTGTCCACACGTGCAAAGGCTCTTCAGACTTCATCCCCACAATGCTATAATTCACTCCTGGATGTAAAAGTGGCCAATTGAAGACACCCAGATTGATTTAAAGCACTTTTAAAATTCCCTCTTCTGAAAGCTGGAGAACAGGAGATATTTGTGTACGAGTGGCTGGTCTATCTCAATGCCAGATCGGCATGTTTTAAAGCAAATAGTCACTGAAGAGGAATCTTTAAATTAGTGGTTTTATCGCTAAAGTGCTTCAGGGAAATGTCTTAAAAACTGCTTGTTTGACGATGTGAAGGATCTTTGGATGGACCTTGAGAAATTTGATAAAGAAAGCTTCCTGGAGAAACATGTTCAGTATTTTATAGCTTTATACAACGGAAAAGTTAAGAGACCAAGTTAAGAGAGCATTTTTAGATGTATTGTGGTCATTTCAGTCCATCGTCTGATGTATTCCATAAAATCAAACCTTAAAAAATGACAAAGTTATGCAACAGCAATGTGAAAGTCTGACAGCATGACAAGACACATGAAAACTGTTTTTCATGTAAATAATAATTATTTAATATCTCCAATATTCATGTACTCCTATAACTATTGTACTTCTTAAAAGTGAATCTAAACGTTGGAATAGTTGTGGTCTTTTTAACCTCATCATTTTTAGAAATGGAAGTACTAAAATAGTACTGATATCCTATTTTTTTCCACAGCTGTATGAAGAATGACCAACTTTAAGATAATGAATATAAGATATCTCAAAAGCAGATACCAAACGAATTGAGGGAAAATGTAATAAGTCAGATTTAAGCAGGAATTGTGAGTAAGTAGTCTGAAATACCTCTGGGAGTTTTGTGCCCAAAGTAAATAAAGGAGATTTGGTTCCTCCAGCACTCCCAGTAGCAGCTAAAGTTCATTATGATCTCTCCTCATTTGTCATGATTCATTTGGGCAAAAGAACAACACTTATTTTAACAGGGTAAACAGATGCCTTATCGAGATGTTGACATTTTCGGAAGACGCATTTCCATAAGCGATTAAATCAAACATAAATATAATATAAACTAAAAAAGAAACAGAAAGAATGCGGTTTGTTTGTGTTGCAAGAGAGATTTCTGCCCAAAATCTGCTTTACAGACATGAATCAAATGAAGTGTTGTTTGTTTTTGTGTGTTTTGTTGGTTTAACAAATGCTTATCCAGTAACTATTTTACGGATATTTATTATGTGAAACTTTAAATAAAAATCAAATACAAAGTTTATTTGAAAAAACTCTGAACCATTTAAGTTCTTAAATGGATAGTTCACTCAAAAATAAAATCTACCACCTTTAATCACTTTCCAGTTGTTCCAAATCTGTGTAAAAGTCTTGTTATCAAAGAGTTCATGACCATAGATTGATATATATTTTGTTCTGTTCAACACAAATTTTTATATTTCGAAAAATGTTGGACATTTAAAACATTCAGTGGAACTTTTGATATTTAAATATTTCCGACTATATGAGTCAACATTAACCAATAACTGTTATAAGCATTCTTCGAAATATCTTTCTCAGTATTTTTCACTAAACAAAGAAATATACACAAATTTTTTACTTTCTAATTTATATTGCTTCAAATAAGTAAATATACAGTTTAAAGTTTCGGTATACGCAATTGAATAATTGTAAATCTGACAAGAGTACATTTCTATTAGAATTCACACAATACAATGGTGTAATTTACAAATATTATAAGTGAAATAAATACTTATAGTCTTTATAGATAAACGTAAGAAATATTTTTTAATTTTAGAGGAATTAACTGTTTGATTTTACTTAATTATTTAACTATTTTCCACCAAAGAACACTATCTATTTTTTATTTTATTAACTAAATATAAGTGTTAATAAGTTTTATATTTACAAAGTCAAGTGAAACCCTTTGTTACTGTGCATACAGAATTGAAACTAGAGTTTTCATATTTGGGTGAACCATCTCTTTAACTTTAAATGATGTTTGGCTGTTCTGAAAAAAGTAGGCCATCTTTCTGTCTAGTGGTGAAAACATCTATTTGACTTGGCAAAAGATGGTTAAAACATATTTAGCTTGGCTCAAAACTAACCGGAAGTGAGAAACCCATTCCACAGGACTATAAGTTATCTAAACTAACACATGGGGGGAATATAACCTTTGACCATATCATATAGGACATGTATATGATCTATACCTTAACACAGGAGAAAAATGATCTGGTTACATATTTATATGCTTGACCCCAGTCATACAGTAATATTGCCATATAGGAAGTATAAGGGTAAAGATTGCCTTCTACTGTCCATTAAGAGCATTACATCTTAAAAAAGCAAATTTGATCTTTTGGTAGCAGGTCATTATGGGCTGTCTCTGTGGAATGAGACCATAGTTCAGTCTCTCTGTTACAGATGGATGATGTAAACTGTCGGACCCTGGCATGGATTAAATACATCACAGTGTTGTAGAAACTATTGTGTGGATCAGCACGAGTATTCATTTCACATGCACATTTTTTTCATTTAAATATTGTTTAAAGATACTATTTTAATCTATCTCGTCCCTGGAAATGTATCAATTCTCTCTTCAAGTGGTTGATCAAACAGACAAGCTGAGCTTAGTGTCAATTCACAATGTGTTTATTCAGCCCAGTGAGTCAACAAGGAATTAGATGTCATTCATCAAGCTTGTTAAAACAAACATGCACAAACAATCAAACCCCCACCTAACACATGTCTTGAGGACCAAAGAGTAAACCTGAGGGGTCAAGGGTCAAATGTTGGGCTATTTATCTGATATATTGTCTGTCTTAGGAAGCGCTATGGTGAGAGATACAGAAACGTGTGTCACAACAAACTGAAGTGTTAATAGGCTGATTTAGTGATGCTGGGAATAAATGATGTCATTTTGAATCAAAGTACCGCATTTGGTTGTTTTGTGTTTATTTATTCTTTTTTGTAAACTTACCTAAAAATGTTAAATCTATATTACATGTAACAAGCTGTAAACACTAAGCTTTCTTTAACACATATTTCCATGTGAATAAAGTAGCATTTTATTAAAGCAAACTTGTTAAAATTTGAATAGAAAATATTTATTAAAAATATCTAAATGAACAGCTTATAGGCCAAGAAGAAAAGGCACAGTAAATTCTTGCACATACATTTTGTACTTTTTTGTATTAATATTAATGTTTGTAATTATTGTTTCCCGTTATTTTGTATTAAGTACAAAATTAAAACGTTAAGAGCACTTTAAGTCAAATTGAAGTTCAGACAAAAAAATAAATTCCTTCATTGTTTCACCATCTTGTCATTAGGGCCCTGTCTATCTATCTTTCTTCAATATTCAGTCATCCATTTAAAAATCTTTTTATGAAAATATATTTTTGTCTTATCTCAGATATTTAGACATACAGATTAAAAGTTTCTCACATTTTGACCTGTAGTGTAAACAATAATAATTATTATCAAATAACTTTTAATCCTTTTCTGATTATCCTTTTACTCATTAAAGTCAATTTCAGTAATAGTTACCTATTTGTCATTTCAGGTTAAAGAAATGTGTATAAATGTGATCTTTAACATCAGTTAATAAAGAATAAAGGATTGAACCACATGAGGGCAGTGTTAGTCTTTATGTGAGTGCAGAATCAAACACTTATAACAGCTAAAACACAGAGAGAGGATGTTAATGTAGATGAAATATACATCATGTGTGCAGAATTGTGTATCAGTAAGCCTTCAGTTCAATAAATAGGTGAATTATTCAAGTAATAAAAAAGCCTAAAATGAAACAAGACTGTGTTCGGCCTGTGAGACAATTGGGCGGCCTGTCCCACAAAAAAGTAGAACCTTAAATAATGCCAATACATCCAGGACTAACACTTGATACAAAATCCACTATTTTGAACATGAAAATGGGACATTTCCGCCACTTGGTGCATTTACATATTTCCCCGCGCAAATAAATCCACAGCGTTGCCAAGACATATCCTTGTTTAAATAAAGCAGGCCCCAAGGATGCTCCAAATTGGATTACATGTCAAATAACCTTTGTCTTTGTGAAACGTATCCACAGTGGCAAAATCCATGCCCGGCACGTTAGCAAGTCAAATGAGGCCGGGGTGCATATGCTAATGACACATTTGATTTGTTCATGTCTTGCTCGGCGTATGTAAATGCTCTTGTTTGATAAGACTCACAGGGAGATTTGTGCCAAGTACATCTGGGTGAAACTGACGGGAGACTGGCTGTGTTGTGTTAGTCCTGCCCTAAGGCGTTGGATGGTCTCCCAGTTCAGTGCTTGTAAACACATTACATTCAGTCTGTTTTTCACTTAAATCTTCGTTGTACAAATACGGTTTGCGTGATTTATTCAGCCGCTGTTCATTTTGTTGATTTTCGATTAATGTCATTAACACTGTTATCGTTATCAACTTTAAGGACCATGGTTTTGCACCAAAACGCATGATAAACAATGCTTCAGAAGATGAAAACAATTCTGGGCCAGAAGAACACTGTACAAAGGGTTGAGCAAATTAACCGCCAGAATATTTTGATAAAAAATGTTAAATGAATATGTTATATTTAAATAATAAAAATAAAACTTGCAGCTGTTACGAAGATTCTTGCAAAGTCGTCTATTTAAATGTAAGGTATTATTATGTATAAAAATATTTATATTTCTTCCGCTTAAAAATAAAGAACAATGGTGATGTCCCCGGCGCACAGAGTAACATTGCAGATATTTTAAGGTGGTACAAAAGGCCAAAGCAAATTGTTTACGGATAGTGTATGGTACTGTTAATATAAATTTTTATAGACTATAGACAACCCCACACAAACATAATAAAGTCTTTTTACATCTAACTTCTTTTATTGCTATGTTTTGACAAATCATAATCTTTGGCTATCTAAGAACACATAAAAACTTAAAAAAACAAGTATTTCTGCGAAAGTGATAATATACGCTACATGTACGATAGGCATTTGTTTTTCCAGCTCAGGTTCCCAAGGCAAAGCTTGGTCAGATTCAGCTCACCTCTTGGGACAAAAATAGTCCCCAAAGTTTGCATTGGTATGTACATAAACAGATGTACACTTTAGACTCCCTGAAGAAACCAATGATGTCATATAAGAGGTCATATTAAACATCTGTTATGATGAGATGATACAGAAAAAACACCTTATATTGTGTGTGTATGTACTACATATTCAGTGGTCTTATATGTGGTACTATATAAGTATTATTTTTATGATATCATAATATTATTATTATCTTCAGTTCTTGGAACCCATTGACTACCATAGTGAAATAAGATAGTCAAAAGTGTCCCATAATGTTTTGTTGTCCTACATTCTTCAAAATATCTTATTTTGTGTTCAAAATAACAAACATTATGACGTATTTTTTCTACTTGGTACACAATGGGGTCTAAGAACTGTTTGACTATAAGCATTCTATGAAATATCTCACTCTGCAGTCTCCACCAAAGAGGACTTCCTCAGTAAACTACGTACCCGGAAAGCACTGCATTGCGATGGTTATCTGGGGTCTCCTGTGTGTCCTGAGGGCGGCATGTGATTAATACATCAACCGCAACAAGATAGCACATGAAGCTTTTCATTTAGGAACTACTCTAGGGCACTTAGTGTGTATAATTGCCCAATTCCTGTCTGTCCATCACGAAAGAGAGCTAGAACAAGAGATACCTCGGACACCCCAAGGAGGTTGAAAGGGGGGTCCACAGAGGGTCTCTACAGAGGTAGATTATTAATTAAATTTATTAAACAAACATGGCAAAGGAACGAGGAGGCTGCATGCCATCTGCTGTCTACGGCTGAAGCGGGAGGAGGGGGTTTCTCTGAGGAGTCGTCGTGCCCAGCGATGGTTGAGCTTCAGTGGCACTCAAAGACAGATGGGCTCCTCCATCTCAAGGGAAAGGCCTACAGACCCCCTCCGCCTCCAGTCATTTTTCCACCTCTGCATCGAAAGACGCTAGGAGGGATGTGCACATGGGATGCAAGATAAAGAAAGCAAGAGAGCCCTGAACGGGAGGACTTTGGTTTCTGTATAGGCAACGCTTACACCTATCCCAGCTGTGGACTCTGAGTGCCTGTCACCCCCAAGAGTTTCCAATACAGAGGAATGAGGCTTAAAACAAGTTTAAACTTTCACATTTAGACACAAATTGTCTTAGAAAACGTTTTACTTTATAGTTCAACAATAGAAACTATACATTTACTAAATTTACAAAAAACACATTTTAACACTTAGTAGATAGTAAGCAGTTTACCAAAAATGAAAATTATGGCAACGTTTTATATTGCAGAACACAAAAGAAGATATTTTGAAGAATGTCATTCACTTCTATTGGTTTTGTGTCCATACAATAAAAAAGAATGGATTCTGTTAACAACTTTCTTCATAATATTTTGTTTTGTGTTCTGTAGAAAATTACATTTGTCCTTTCAAACATGTATGGCATTCTTTATTCTGCAGAACACAATATTTTTGTGTGCATACTGATTCCAAATTTAAGAAATTGTCCAAAATTAAACGTTCCACATTCAACAAGGTTTAAGCCCAATGTGTATTGACACAATTTGGGCGAAAGCAATTTTCAATTCAGGAAATACTTAAGCTTCAAATCTATCTTATCCTTCTAGCCTCTGCCAATCATCCAACACGCTTATTCATTAACACTGACACCTGATGCCAATCCTTTGTTGAATCTTTAAAAAAAAAAAAACATGTGACTGCAAGATGAATTGTGAGTCCTCAACAGGAAACCTGTGATCTATGTTCTCTTTCACTGAAAGGTAATTATGCTTCATGTCAGATATAATTTCCCGGGCCTAATTTTCAACCTACAGATGGATCTAATGGCTCCTCATTTCATGTCTTCTTACATCTTCTCACAGCCTGAATTAGTGTTGTCAAGGGACTGAGGTTCTAAATTGGGGAAGGTTAAAACTCAAGTATCTCAAGTCAGATTTTCAGTCTAGTTAATTCAATTTTTTCATTTAAATCGACTTTTTGATGGGCTTCGTTCACTTAGACCTGGTAAAAACGTCAATTGTCAAAAGCATAATTGGACACGAGTTCAAAGCTAAACTTTAAAACGAGTTATTTTCGTTGAAAAGTTGAAATGCCAGCTCGAAACCAAAAGAAAAGACATAAGACCATTTTCAGCTTTAGTGTCCTCGCATGCACGAATGGCCTACATCTCGTACGCTGTCATGTCACCGAGAGCGGACAAAATCACGTCACGTCAGGATGACACAGAGTCGTTCGTTTCATTTAAAATTACACCAAACAAAAGTGAGCGTTTAGCTGGGTTATCACCTCCCCATGTCACTTCGTATAATGCAGAGCGTCATTCAAACCACGGCAATTTCCGTTCACTCGTTCGTACAAGAGCGTGCAACACCAAGCCCACAGCTAGCATAAGCGCGGCCTCCTATTATCGCGACCCACATTCCGGCACTAATGGCAAGCAGAGGAAAAGCGTAACGCACTGCAGCGCATAATGACACGTAGATGAGACCGAGACCACATCTTCATACACAAGACATGGAATGGAAGAGCAAATGAAGTCCCTCTCACCGAATTCAACACGCTTTTCTCCCTGATTTACATAGTCTATTTCATCCAAAAGTAGAAGCCTGAGAAACAAATTGGCAGATATGAGAGGACATTACACGTCTGAGCTTACAGATGCTTTGACCTTAAAAGACGAAGCTAGACCCTCATTATCGCTGGTAAAGAATGTCGATGTTTTCTTGTCATGGAGCATGTTAATGGATGCTTTGGACTGAGCTGCAAAGAATTTCACCCATCATTTCTGTTTGCAAATGTGTACTGTGCCTCACAGTCAACAGTGTGATGTTTTTAGTTAATTTGTCGTCGCCTGAATTTCATTAAATGTGCACGCACATACACACAGATTATGGAAAACAGACACACAAAGGTTGTGACCTGGAAGAAATAATGGACAGGCAAAATGTGGTGTAGACGATTCATTAACGGACATACCAAAGCAAGATCAAGAGCGCAGAGAAAATTCATATAGTGAGATCTCTCTTATACGTTACTGTTCACTTTAAAGATAAACACAATCTATACCCAACAAAATTATTGTAACCTACACTGCAAAAACTGTCAAAAAACTAAAAGTGACATTACATTATAATTCTTTGAATTTACCATTGGCAGAAAATTTGCTTTTATAAAACAAATCTTAATATAAAATATATATATATATATTAATAATATAGTAATTATTAAAAATTATTTAAATATGTACATTTTAGTATTGTAAAAATGTTAAAGTGCTCTTTTTACACACATTCATTTTGTAGTTATTTTACTAAAAATAATGTACTTCTATTTATGGTGTCTCAAAATGACTTTATGATTTTTTTTAGTACTGAATAAAATAGAATACATTTAAATGTATTAGTGTCTATACTTATTATAGTTAGTTCCCCCAAAAAGAAGATTCATTCACATTATTTACCTGTATGAGTAATAGTACTTTCTGTAGAACATAAAAAAAGATATTTTGAAGAATGTTGGGACCTTTTCACTTGCATTGGTTTGGTGTTCATACAATAGCAGTGCATGGGATGGCCTACACACACTTTCAGACTTTTTCTCAACATTACCGTCAATAAAAAATTACCTTGAGCTTTGAATGAACACAGACTATGACATTCATCATCATGCAAACACATAAAAGAAATCTTTGTGTTCTTGGTGAGATTAACAGATGATGCATTTACAGGTATGAAAATGTCCTGGTTTACGCTGCCAAACGAATGACTTCAGTCACTGCATCAGTGCACATCAAACCCGTTTTTCCATTCTCCTTCACTTTAAAGACAATCCCCACATCTGTACTTTGTTCCCATGCAGGTGAATCAGTTTTAGAAACTACAGAGGCAGAAAGTTAATCTTATATAGTCGGTAATTTACAATAATTCAGGCCGAATGCACATTTCTTTTTCATTATGCTCTGAGATATGAAACGCTTCTGAATTATTCATAATTCAGTTTCCCTGTTTGTTAGCCTGCGTTTGCAAATAGCAACATCAGGGCCGCTGGGCAAG
The DNA here is from genome assembly GCA_033220385.1 of Triplophysa yarkandensis. Lineage (NCBI taxonomy): Eukaryota > Metazoa > Chordata > Actinopteri > Cypriniformes > Nemacheilidae > Triplophysa > Triplophysa yarkandensis. The sequence goes on along the minus strand of CM065677.1, from coordinate 8,404,024 downwards.
CGACTGTAAACGTTCAAGCCTATCAGCGCAGCGCCGGTGGGAATCAACAACACAGAGGAATCGATGTGGTAATGGGGGCCATTTCCCTTTCCAAAAGAACTTATTAGGGCTAATTTTCAAGGACGTTCAGAAAACACAACAGGGTGTCACTTTGGTGAGATCTCAGGTTCAATAGAAAGCTGTCTGGGTGGAGCGGCACGATGGAGATATTAGCTGGATAAGGAAAACGGTTTAATGAAGGGCAGGGGTCAATGAAATGTGCCAACCTCCTCTATTACCCCAATTACTGACACATCCTCTGTGGCCGCTCCTGGCTAGGGATGCTTATTAAGCCACTATCTGTCAGGGATTAGATAAAGTAGCTGTCAGTCAAATGTGAAGACATCCTCTTGGCTTCAAACCACTGAAATGAAAGACAAAGAGCTGAAAGAGTATTTGATGTGACTGCAGATGATGGTGTAATTGGTAGCGCGGTGATCCTCCAGGACTGACGGATCCCAATTATTAAAGCTTGGAATGTACAGAGGGATTTGAGCGGATATGATTGAAAAAGCAGTTAGAAGGAAATAATAATGAAGTAAACATATATTGGCTTTTCAACTTATTTGGCTTTGACCACCTTTAGGGCTGTACATCAATATTTAATTTTAAAAAGTCAAAGGAATAAATTTATTATGGTAGTCAATGGTGTCCCAAAAATCTCAATCTAATTTCTTTCTTTCTGTTTAACAGAATAAGCATCAAACTTGATTTTTTCTACTATGGTAGTCAAAGTTACCCAAGAAATCTCACATTCCTCCAAATATCTTTCTTTGTGTTAAATAATAAAACATACATTTTTTTTCTAATGTGGTAGTCAGTGGTGCCGTGGAAATCTCAATTGCTCACATTCTTCAAAATATCTTTCTTTATGTTCAACGGAACCAAAATTTTAAACTATTTAGTCCTACTAGGGTGGTCAATGGTTCTCCTGAAACATCAGTTGCTCAAATTCCTCCAAATATCTTTCTTTGTGTTCAATAAAAACATTAAACTTTTTTGTACATGGTTGTCAATGTTGCTCCAGAAATCTCAGTTGTTCACATACTACCAAATATCCTTCTTTGTGTTAAACAAAATAAACAAATTAAAACATATTCTTTTCTACCTTCGTAGTCAGTGATGGTCCTGAAAGCTCAGTTGCTGACATTCTTCAAAACCTATTTCTTTGTGTTCAATCAAAGAAAAACGTTGAATTATTTTTCCCACTATGGAAGGCATGGGGCGCCTGAAATATCAGTTGATCACATCCTTCCAAATATCTTTTTTTGTGTTCAATTAAAAAACATTACACTTTTTTCCTACTATGATAGTTAATGATGCCTCAGAAATCTCAGTTACTAACATCCTTTCAAATATCTTTCTTTGTGTAAAACAACATAAAAATGTTGAACATTTTTTTTTTTCAACTATGGTAGTCAGTAGTATCCCAGAAATCTTAGTTAATTTACATTTTTCTAAATATCTTTCTGTATTCAGTTGAACAAAAATATTAAACTATTTATTTCCTACTATGGCAGTCAATGGTCGCCAAAAATCTCAGTTGCTGACATTCTTCAAAATATCTGTCTTTGTTTACAACAATATATAAAATTAAAAATGCTTCTTTTCTGCTATGGTAGTCAATAGTGCCCCTGAGATCTCAGTTGCTAACATTCTTCCAAATATCTTTCTTTGTGTTCAGCAGAACAAATATTTTGTACAGGTTTGGAACAACTAGAGGGTGAGTAATTCAACAGATTTGTCATTTTTGAGTGGACTATCCCTTTAAATCCCCATTTGTTTTCATTGCACATGAAAAATGGCAAAACCAAATCTTTAAATTTCTCATTTTGTGTAGAACAAAAAATAAAACTTAGACACTCATAAATAAAAAAAAAACTATTAAACTTTTATATATTTTTTTCCTATCATTTTGTGTGACTGTCACTTTAAGAACAATCTACAATCTTTCAAGGACCCTTTATCTGCTCTCTCTGTGTTCCCTTTGTCCACCTCAGTTCAACACAACATCGTCGTCCTCATTCTCCACCTGAAACCAGATGTCCCTTTGGCTCTCCTCTCACGCCCCCCGTGCCCGCCATGTGCCAGCATGTGAAATCTCAGGTGACAGTCACCTGGACACCTCACAGCCTCTCAACAGCTGTAGGGCCTTGATTGTGTGCCCTGCCCACGTCGGCCCCGAGCCGCCCCGCTGGCTCTCTCACATCAATTGACTGTCAATGCCTCTCAGCCGAAACTAGAAGGAACTCAAGCAGGATAAAGGGAGAGAGGGAGGAAGCAGAAGGAGAGACAGGAAGTGGTACACAGGGGAGGGGCGAGCGGAGCGAAAGTGGGGCCGCGGTGGGGAGGGGCCGGTGGTCGCTTGCCAATGGTTCAAATTAATTGCTACACAAGGAAAAATGGGGAGATAATTATTTGTGCTTTGCTGTCAGAGCTGGAGGGGAGATGACCTCATTAACTTGCAGCTTGTACACAATTCAATTACTGAGATATGGAAAATGCATTTTTGATTACTTCGGTGGCTGGGGCTACATTCATCTCCATTTCTGTCCTCTTTGGGTGCTGTGAACGAGTGCTTGTGTGACTTAGACGGAAGGGTTAGTTGCTTACCGAAAAGAACTAACGGTTTGCGTTGGTATGTGCCTTAAGTGGCCCTGTTAGATTATAGAGCGTCACCTATTTACATTCATCACTCATTGTTAAGGAATAAATGTACTGTGCTGTACATTGGCATATATGTGGCAGTATGTGGCGCTATGAAGGCCTATTTATATTAATGCAAATTGCTTTTGAGATTTGAAGGATGGAATCGAAATGACCTTCCGCTAGTGAAAATTGACGGTTGTCGGACATCCTGGTTCATCAGCTGATATGAGGTCAGGTTATCCCTTTACTGACTAAAGTTGGTAATGTTCAGGTTGCTGTTATCTGCCCTTGTTGGGATAGGAGTTTGTTGTGCATGAGTGAAACAAATTCTTTTTTTTAACTTCATTCCAGTCGAATATTTAAAATGCCAAAATGTAGAGTTCGGATCGTGGCATGTACCGATTCCTCATAGGCAGTCCTGGATTATGGCCAATAGGCATCACATGAATCCTTGCAGTTAAGCAAATTGTAGACGTAACTCTGCTGTAAGCTTCTATTCAACATCATAATTCACTAATCGGTGACATCAAACTAGTCTTTTTGTTTATACAGAGCAGAAGTGTTGAAGTGTTTAACTGTATAATTTATTACAGGATCTCAGAGAGGAGCAAGGAAAACAACCCAAAACACAAAACAAAACAAAACAAAACAAAACAAAACAAAACAAAACAAAACAAAACAAAACAAAACAAAACAAAACAAAACAAAACAAAACAAAACAAAACAAAACAAAACAAAAAACAAAACAAAAACAAAAAAACTTAAGGGAAACTGAACCAATGACTTTTTTTCCATTTCCCACTCATGCACTCATATAAAAAATAGAAAAAACAAATAACAGGATGAGAAAAATTTCATTCACTGATAATTGGAATGAACCAATAATTGATGGATTGTAGAGTGGCGATAATTTACGAAAATGTAATGGTAAAAACGTATTTATATTTTAGCATATTGTTATAATATTGTGCATAGTTAAAGGAGCAATCTTACTGAGGTCAATCACCAACAAGTGGCTACATAATCTATGTTGATAGTACAAATTTGCTTACTAAGAAAATGCATAATACAATTTAAAAAGTAATGAAAACTTGTAGATCTGCTGTTTACAGGTAGCACGTCTTTAACTGCAATTTTGATTTTTATATTTTTGTATAGTTTATATAGTTTTAATTTACACATATTCAGAAATGACAATGAATTTACATTCTTAAATTAATTTAATGGCAGGATGATTCTTAAATTAATTTAATTAAAAGTTCCATAGAATACCATTTGTATAGAATATTATTATAGATACAGATTATTAATACATTTATGTATTGTATGAAACAGGTTTGTGGATGGGAAGTTTTTGTAGAACCCAAAAATGGCTTTTCTATGGGATTGGTAAAGCACGTTTTCGTTTAATACTGTATGGCAGACTTGTTTCTTAAGCCAGATGGATAAAGCTTAACTTCTTACAACATAATGAGATGCGCAGAGTTACAGTTTTATATCCAGGCTAATAATAGCAACTTGCCTCATGTAGGCCAGCCATAGCTGGGCATCTGCCAACCCTCCTAGGCTTTGCCGAGAGAACAGAGAGAATATCAGGAACAGTAAAAGAAAGAGAGAGTGTAAGAGGATTACATCTGTTAACATCATGTAGATGAGAGTTTGAGCGGGGCCCTGAGCTCAAGGGGTTCTCCTCCCCCAGACTCATCTCTCCTGGCTGCTTTCTTCATCCTCGCTGATGGCAAGCAAACACAGAGATGGAACAGGAGGAGGGGTGAACCCTTCAGGCAGCAGCCTCATATGCCACAAAAGCCCATCTTGGAACAGAGAGAGAGCGAGTCTCCCGAGACCAGTCATCTCTCAGGGCTCATTGTCATGCCGACTTAATGAAAATGTTTGGCTTTCTCTCTTAATTAAAGATCATTTCCATTTCCATTTGGAAAGCATGTGATCCATACAGCCAAAGAGCTCTCCGGAATCATCCTTTAATGGCATTAATATCTAATCACTTAATGTCCTGTAATTAATTCAGCCTGGCTATCCAAACATGTTGAAATTAAACCATATTTAAATACGGAAAGCAAAGAAGCATTTGTGACATCACAATGCCGCTTCGTCATGCATTCAGATTAAAATGAGCTCTTCTGGTTTTTGTTCTCTTAAAGCTCATTAAATAATTTTGTCCCAGAAAAACAATAGCCGGGCTAATCGTGCTCGCCGCATGAGAGGGGAGATTTCCCGAGGGGAGCGGGTATGAATTTTACCAACACGGTAATTCTCTCTGTTAATCAGCCACTGAAAAGACCCGGGTGATGTAAAACCATTTGATATCGAATCAAACCCTCGCTAGCGTCTCTAAATTGGCTTTCTTCCCCTAAAGATGGTAAAAGTTAATTAAGCACTCAACGGGTTTATGGTGTTTAAATGAAAATATATCGCTCTCATTGTGTAGCTATCACGGGGCCAACTAATGGCAGGATGAAATGCATGATGTCGGACAAAAAATGTCTAAGGGTCTTGTTCTTGCTGGTGTTTGTGTCAGTCAAATCAGAGCCTGATGTGTGTGTTGTTGGTCAATAGGAGGAGTGGAGGGCAAATGAGGAAAAATAATTATTTTTCATGGTCTTGACCTTTATTTAGATTTTTAGGAATAAATGACGCAATAAAAGGATAATGCAAACCAAAATAACAATTTAAAATGTTTTAAATAGTAGTTACATTTTTTTATGTCATTTAAAATCTATATATGAGTCTTTTTCTGTGAAACCCAAAAGAAGATGTGTTAAGAAGTAAGATGGACTCAATGTTGTTTGAATAGCAGCTTTCAACAACATCTTATTTTGTGTTCTTCAGAAGAAACAAAGTCATACAGGTTTGAAATGGCATGATGATTTCAATCTCTATTTTTATTTATATATTTTATAATTTTATTTTTATTTCCCACAAATTGCACCCTCAGAATCCCAAGGATCCTCTGATGATCAGGTGTTATGGTCTATAAACCAAAGAGGCTTGTAACATCACTCCAGTGTAATTTATGGCATTAATAGAGAGTTTAACAATAGAAACATAGCCAACAGACCAGATTCAGATATTTAGCACCATTGCCTGAGGAGAGTGCATGGTTCTGGATTTGAGATATGTTTGTTTTAAGATGATGCAAAACAACAGATTTTAAAGACGCAGACTGTCAAGGTGAGTTAGATGTTTTTATGTTTAAATATCATTTTGTGTTATTTATAAAGGCGTATAATGAGAGAAACGGCCATGTATACACGCAAATTGTTTGATAACATTTAACAGGTAAAAACTTAAATTATATTTTAGCAGAATGTTATATTATTGTGCATACTAAAATGAGCAATCTTAATGATGTTAATCACCAACAAAGGCACGTGTGGTTACATAATCTGCCTTGATAGTTTATGTTTAAGAAATACACGTTATAATCTGTTTAGCAGCCTTGGTCATTGTATCAGTCTATAAGCTAACCACTAAATGTGATTTTAAGGACCTTATTATATAACAATAATGCCAGCACTATGGTCCTTTGATACCAAACATGTACAGCAGCTGCTTCCAGATCCGGACTTAAATATTACATAAGCAATTTCAGTAATACATAAAACATAATAGTAAAGAATATCTTTCCTGAGTGTGGATTTAAGGTGAAAAGAGGTTCCTGGTGTGATATGTAAATGTCATCAAAAAAAGCATTACTATAATTGAGTGGTGTGAAGGCATTAATATTTAACTCAGCAGGGCCATGAGGGGTGAGAAGCTCTGTCTCACCGCTGTCCGTCATTCAATCAGGGGAGGGGAAATGCAAATCAATTAAGATTAACTTTAATATACGATCAGCTATTCCGCATGAAATCTGTGTCTTAATAACCTCAGCGCTTGTGATAATATTATGGATGTCGAACATACAGTTTGAAATGGTATCGCATCTCAGTAATCACTTCTAAGAAAATCTTCTCTGTACAGGGTAGATACAAAATATCAGAATGGGGAAAGTCAAGAAAATGTGTTTGTAATGTAGATATCATGTAAAAAACACTTATACTTCGTAACTGGGGTGTATTTTGTATTTTTTTAATACACAAACCCAGAAACAACACTTAGGGATGACCAATATGACCAAAATTAAAATAATGACAATTTTACACATTACAGGCCATGAACAACAAAATCTTCACTGTCCTTATGGAACCTTGTATCTCGATATTTTGTACCTTTTATTTTTTGCCATAAATAATTTTTATTAGTCACCCAATAAACATATTATTGGTTATGTTTGTCACTGAAAAATTATTAAAAAGTGCATTTGGACTTTGACAACACAGTATTAAAGGGACTGTTGACCCCTAAAAAAAAAAAAATATATATATATATATATATATATATATATATATATATATATATACTCAACCTTGAGTTGTTCCAAATCTGTATGCATTTCTTTGTTCTGTTGAACACAAAAGAAGATATTTTGAAGATTGTAATAAAGGCATTGTCATTTGTCCACCTATAGTGGTCCGGGTGGTCTGAGAACTGTAACAATCATTCTTCCAAATATCCTCCCAAAACCAAATATAAAGAATTACCAGAAAGTAAATGTAAGTCGCTTTGGATAAAAGCGTCTGCTAAATGCCTAAATGTAAATGTAAGTCGCTTTGGATAAAAGCGTCTGCTAAATGACTAAATGTAAATGTAAGTGAGTGTTTTATATTTTTGGCTGAACTATCCATTTATTTATTCCTATCACGTTAAAAAATACTTTTTTGAAATTTTCTGGAAAACCATAAATTTCAAAAGGTTTCAGAATAAAAACGACTATAAGCGACTACGAATGTGCTTTTATACATTCGTTTCAGACACACAGATCCGCGTGCACAACTTATCGTTCAAGCATCATCATAAAACACAAGATAAATTTGCTAAAATGTAAAGAAAGAGTGGGAAAAAATCCAAGCTATTTAATTTAAAAGTCGAGTAGAATAAATCTAATACTATATGAATTGAATGCTTTCCAGAGTGCATTTATGCTCCCCTTCAATTTATTTAATCATGCAATTCTGCTGTTCCTTCACAATTCAACTTCTAAAACTGAAAGCGGGCAGCTCCTCTTTGCCCAATACTCCGGCTTTTGCACAAGGCAGCAGTTTTTACCTCTTCATGAATTCCGATCTTTGGAATGTGCTTTTAATGTGACCACATGGTGAATCTGTAATTACAACACCTTACTTATCAATGTGTGTAAACAGATTCGCTCATGCCTCCCCGGAAAGTGCTTTGTAAGGACTTTCTCTCGCTTCTTTCCTCATTTACTCAATTGACCTTGACTGTGCCGGCACATTCCTGGCAATATTACACCCTCCAGCTCTCTGCCTATCTCTCATCCTCTATCACCCGTTCCCCAATCATCTCCTCTCCAAGCTTTAAAGTCCCATCAACAAAATTATCCCCCATATCCTGATTATCCCCGAAACCATTCGCTATGGAAGCTGCCACGTTCAAATATTAATATTCAAATTATAATATAATTTATTACATTATCTCGCTTCTCAGACCGACTCTGTAATTTTTATTGGAGGTGCGTAATTTACACAGACGTTGGCGTAGGACCTGTCCGCGGCCATTAAATTAGCCTCGCCTGAATAATTAGATACTCATCTTAAACTGAGAGGGCCTGTGTAAAAGATAACCACAGTGTGAACTGCAGAAGACCTCTGAGGTTCACACGCGCGCACACACTTTTCCAATCTGACATGGTACATATGCTGGCAGTGAATGTGTGGAAATAAGTCTTTTATTCTTAATGAACAGAGCCTGCTGTCCAACGAACACAAATGAATTAAAGAGAGGAATAACATGGGCCTTTGGCATCATTAAAAACCTCACATTATATCCACAGTGTCAATGGACTGTGCTCAAATACAAATGAACATAAAAGAGTGTAAAGCAGTCTTGGGCGAGCCATATGTCACATATATAAAAAGACACATGTGTTTGTAAATACTTTTTTCTATAGTTTAACATTAAAAATTTGTGGTTTGAAAGGACGGTTCACCTGATAATATATATTCTGTCATTAACTGATCAATGATGAAAACTGTACAAATTTCTTTGTTCCGTTGAACAAAAAATATATTTTGAAGAATGTAATGTGTTTGGTTAAAATCATATTTTCCAAGTAACTACATTTATAATACCACTACAAAGTGCGTCATTAATTGCAGAATTCTTAATTCTGTAAACTATCCCCATTAAATCATGTTAGTAGTTGTAGTGTTTCTTCCATTTCCTGAAAAACGGAGTATTTGGAAGACAGGGATAATATATAAATAGAGTAAAACCAAAAAAGGTTTTAACCTTAAACCTGTATGACTGTCTTCTAGAACACAAAAGAGATATTTAGAAGAATGTTGGTAACCAAGAACTTTGAACACAAGCCCCCTTTATGAAGCCTAAAACATCCATTGACCTCTCCAAATAAAACTTGATTTGAATAGTATTTCAACTCATTAATAATCGTCAATTCTACCAAAAATGCATCGGGTTCCATTCAGCACTCCCTTATCCCCTCCCTTCAACACAGCATCAACACGAGGTGATGGCTACTAGGCCCAACCCTGTGCAACCTCTTGGCGAGCAAGACAGTGCCTCACGGAGCTATAACAAACGCTGACAACTACCCGGTAATTATTGGAAGGTAATTTCACTCAATGGACTTTAATTACAGAGCGGGGACGTGTTCTCCTCCATTGTGATGCCGGCTCACGGGGAGCGTTCCAAATCGGCCATCTTAAATTGCGGCCTAACGCGCCGGGCTTGAGGAGCTGTCATCATTCCTCCCCCTACTGTAGTTACCCTCTAGGGGTCATTAACAGGTAACTCTTAATCATTTACCTGCAGTAAGCTATTAATTGTAATCCTGTGAATTAAAGATAATCCTAATTAGGTGGCAGGGAGGAAATAACTCAGAACCGAGGTGAATGGGAGCACAGAACATTGACGGTGCTTTGACAGGCTGTCCTTTATCTACTGGAGATTCAAAACAGACTGAAACGGCTCCAGGCAGGAGATGTGTAAAACTATCGTTTGAACTCTTTAAATTTAGACCAAGATCAAGTGTTTGGTGATACTAATAAACCATGGGGATGAATCCAAACGGCATCTCTTAACACATGTTAGACTTAAATTAAATTCAGGCATAATTTGCTCACTGTTTAAAAACATAAAGAGCAGAAAGATATTTGGTAAAAAGCTTGTAAACAAACAGTGCTTGGACCAAATTGACCAGAACAAGATACTTTTAATTTTTTTGCCTTCAAAAATCTTCAAATCGGTAGATTTCTAATTTTTCAAATTTCCATTTCCAACTAATTTAAAGGCTGCAAAAACATGTAAAATATATTTCAATATTTTTATTACATTATTATAAAATAATTATATATATATATTGCTCAGTTTAGTACATATCAAAATGTTTATTGTTTGTGCTTCAGTTCATTAAAAATTATGCTAGTACTGTAGATATTGCTTACATATTTTTTCTTGCCAAGTTTAAGTCAAATTGTGGTTTCTCCACTGTATATGGCTGTTTAGCACTAAACAAACAACCAAAAGCTGAAAGTTAATTTTCTTCTATAAAAACATTAAATCTGCTGAACCAAACAAGTGTTTATTTACTTTAAAAACACTATAGAAACTTACAATATAGCATTGATGTTTATAGAGATCCTCATTACCTTCCTTTAAAAAATATTTATTTTGAAATTTGTTTTTCAGGAAACGTAAAACACAAACGGCAGTACTTTATCATTAAATAAAAGTTCTTTAGTACCTTTATGGTTCTTTTTCCACAAACCCAGCGACAAAGAAAAGGGTGACCACAAACTCTGATTTGTGAACACTTTAGTTCAGAGGAGGAAAGCTGTTTCATCACAGAACATGTGCTCTTTGTTTCAATTTTTTTAACCACATGAATAATTAAGATGCTGAGGAGAGTTCTACATTTTTTATGAACTCTGAAGCACTAGTGCATTAGTCCGTAGTGTGACTTGCAACATCACTCAACGTTCAGGTCTGAAATATTAGGCTTTAGAAAACATGACCTCATTTAAAACATGAAAACCATGTCTTCAGAATCATGCCTTTCTTTTGAAAAAAAAACCTTTTGTATGTGTAATATTGCATCAAACACATAAGAAGATATTTTGAAAAATGTCTCAGTTGTTTTATGCCCATACAATTAACATCAGTTTTGTTTGGTTACCATCATTCTTCAAAATATATTCTGTTGATTTCTGCAAACAAAAGAAAATCACAAAGAATTTTAAATTTAGTTGAACTGTTTAAATATCTTCTGTATGTCTCCTCTGAGTGAAGCAGTGTTTTTCACGGATGACAGACACACTATCATCAAGGTCACAGTATCGCTAAGTTCCTCTCTGTCTGTCGCCACTTAAGCATGTCAATACAGCATAAAGGTCTCGGGTGGCATCTCGAGATAAAGACAAAAAGGAATTCACAATGAATTTTCACTCCCTAAAACAATTCCTCACACAGTTTAAATGAGAAGTACTTTACAACGTGTGAAGAAGTTTTTTTGTTTTAGCCTGCAAGTTATTGTATAAAACATGGCATTAACTTAATACGTTTTATGTTTCAATTTGTGATGGCACATTCCTCACCTCACAAAACGTAACCCTGTAAATGAAGGAAGTCTTTAAATGGTCAATTTACATCAGGTCTCTATAAGAATCGAAAGACATAGACGTTATATTCCTTGTCTGGCTGCATAATTAAAAGATTGTATAATCTCCGCTGTTTTAATTTGATTCGGGCCTATCTCATTTGGCCGTCCTATCTAATCCAGTTCACTTGCGCTGGCTGTCAAACAGACGAACGATATGACATAAAATGTCGCTAATCACCTTTAGCGGGAGGACGGCAGGGGTTGAGCGATGAACAGGAATGAAGGAAATACTGTATCGCTATCAGAAGCTATAATTAAGAGGTTGACATCAGACAATAGCAGCAATGACACGATGTTAGCAGCCTGGATAAATGTGATCTTTTCAACATGAATATTTCAGAGCGAGAGCGCGGGGAGGGGAGCGCGTGATTCCGCTGGAGAGGAGAACACTGTAAATCTGTGATTTAATTAAGTGAAAACTTGTGTTTAGTGAGCACGGTGGATTCATTTTGGAGGGCTTTTGTGACACTTTTGGATCCGGTTCAAGCTGATACTTGTGTGGACACAACATGTGTCCATACTGCTAAAAACAATAACAGAAATTCTGATCAATTCTAATTAAAATTGTACTTGTTTTATAGGAAACTACAATGGATTTTTCCTTTCTATTAAAACAAATTCAAAATTCCCTTCTGTAGCATTTTTAAGCATTATTCCTATAGGATCTAACATCACACCATTAGAATCCATCACATTTTATTAGAGTTTTCATTGAAACCAGTTAAAATCCATCTAAACCATTAAAACCATTCCAAAATCTTTAATAGTATCTATAGGTTCTTTTCAACAGGGTGGAATGAACCAAAACTAGATGTATGAATTTTGTAATGGTTTAATTTATTAGGAAGCTGACGGCTTGTATTGTATGAGAAGCCATTTAATTGATTTGGTTTTCCAAAGTAGTTACAAATCCTACAAACTAAATGAACAGAAACACTATTGTAGTTTTATAATTTAGATAAAAGCTTAAATGTATACAGGTTTGTAAATATTTATATTTATATTGTATAATATTTCTGATTGACTTTCATTGCAGATAATTCCCCATCAACACCCACTAAAACACTGTTAAAGTCGCCGAATAACAACCCTGAAGGAATTATTATACCCATAACAGCATTACAATGCTCAGATTCATAATTTATAGCTCATTAAACTTTACACAGTACCTCAATTTTATTAGTACTGGAGTTGGCCTAAGTTGGCCCCAACCAGATCTTCAAATAATAAGCAGATCAGTTCTTTCAGCAGTCGTATGTTGATTAAATGGACTGAACTCACTATAATCTGTGCAATAAAACACGTAACAGGACGGGAAGGGCACCGCAGGGATGTCAGAAGGACATGTTGAGTTGACGTGTTTATTGTATATTATAAATTAGGTTTGGTCAAGCGAGTTCTACCTGTCAGAGGTCGAACATAAAACATGAGATGTAGGTGTCAGGCTATTCCCCCTGCACTTCATAATGGAACGCATACAATTAATGGACCCAATATAGGCGTTTGCATGGAAAGAATTTAAAGTTCCAGAAATATTTGGCAGAAGTATTTGGTTTTTGTTGTCTTTGTACCGCAGGAACCGGACGGACTTTATTTGAGAGAACCTTTATAGATAGAACTGCGGCTTAGGAACATCCCATGACTTAAGCAAATTCTGATTAAGCAACATTTTCTTGTCTGATAGAACTGTTATTGTCTGTTCGGCTCTGTAGAGCACTGATCACAAAAACATCCAGACATAGAAAAAGCTTCTCTCCTCAGGCCATCTATTAAATATTCACCTTGTGCAATAAATAACTTTGCATCAGACTTTTCATGTATAACACCTAAATATATATGTAAATTTGTATATTTTAAACACCTGTAGACATCTTCTAGAATCCGCATATACATATTATAAACCCATAAATGTGTGCAATACCTCAGAAATTTCACATGTAGCACTTCTCTGCATATTCTCTTTTGTCACAATGCATTTTCACCATTGTGTGTTTAACTTATATAATTATTTTTTTCTTTTCCATTGTTACTTGTCACGTGTCCTGTCATTTAATATTGTGTACTGGAAGTTTTTGTAACCTAGACAAATTTCTTGTGTGTGTAAGCACACCTGGCAATAACGCTCGTTCTCGTTTTGATTCTGAAAAATTAAAGTCTTGCAAAATATGAAGCTGCACCACTAAATCTAACTATCATCAAGGCAATATTCAAATTTACAAAACATGGGTACAAAATCATACAAATTAGCCACCTTATAAAACCATGAGATTGAGCTGAATTTATACGATGCCATGATATGATTTTTTACGAATTAATCACTTTTGTAGATTTAAAAATATGAATTTTGAAGCCATTACGGTTGTAGTTAAAATTTTACTTTCTTTTTAATTTCATTATGTCTTACAGATGTTGTATGACAAGTCTAAATATTCTGTAGTTTTTCTTCTAGCATTTGTGTAATGTCTAAAAACTTCCGGAAGTGCTTGTTTACATTTATAATGTTCTATAGATCTCACATGTAAATGTGTAAAAATACCTTTAACATTTTTATTCATACATTATTTCTCATATCGAACCCTCCTCCATCGCCATCATGTTCCCAAACATTGCCATGTCCCGTTTCCAGCATCTATGTTAATGAAATTCTCTTCAAAATTCCACTTCCTGTTTAATCACTACAGTAAAAACAGCGGTAATCGAGGCCTGTCCCCCCTTGACATTTTCAAGCCCGCCCCACCACCTATCAGCTCCACTTGTGGGAAACAAATGTCTACGGTGCGTGTGCTATCGAGATTGAGTTTTCACCCCCATCGACTCATTACTTCTGTCAGCGGCGCCCATTTCCAAATTGAAAAATCTGAAACAATAAATGATAGCGATGCCGTTAATAACTGTTAAGAAATCGCATTTGGAAAATTGCGTTTAAGCAATAACCTTTTCTCCCTGTAATTAAATGACAGAAAGGTCCCAGCTTTTAATTAAGTCAGCAATTTACAGTTATGAAGCTATACTTCACTATGCAGATTAGTGGATGATAGGTCACCGAACACCCTTGCCTGCATTTTTAGTAGAGCTGATCTGGTAATTACTCCCCTGTTTCGGCAGTGACCACGCTGAACCCGAGCCACCACTCGCCCGCTCATTTAACTCGAAGAGACTGAGAAATTAGGGACGAGGGTTGGGAGGAAGAGAGCGAGACAGTTCTTTGATGTATGCTCTGATGTATAACCAAGATTAGTCACTCTTCCGCCGTTGGCATGTCAAGCATCTTTAAATTGAAATAGATTTCGAATGAGGGGCATCAATGAAGGGAATAATGTTTGAGGAAGTGAGTGTCCCATCGCGGTCGCCCCGTGCCCGTGTATGGATGAATGGGCATCGGGGGAATATATAATTGTTCAACCGATCGTAGTTGGCTGCAGATTTATGGGGAAGTAAAATCCTAACACTGGAGTTTTTATAAACATATGATAGCAATTCTAATTCATTCCATTTCAATGAGTTACGTAACACATGAAAAACAGATTAAACCGTTTTGAGCAGTGTCAAAGGCTCTTTTACACCGCCCTGGGAATTTATTTGACTAACCTCTCGCAACTCCGACGAAACATTGATTATCCGCGCGTACTTTAGCAAAAGATTAGTCTCAAAAATCTCTGCAGGGCTTTATGTGGCCTGCATATAAAATCACTTATTAAGGCCTGTTTAGAAGTGTTGGAATTTTTTGGCACCCTCTGGGAACAGACAGTCATTAGGTGGCATAAAACTTCTTTTCTGCACCAATCGCTCTAATACAGACTGTCAGAATTGAGATGCTCCATCTGATGAATTAAATTACTTTTTCCTTGAGCAATGCTTGCAGAAGTCCGGAACAAAAAGATCTGGATAAAGTTCATATTAAAGTTGTTAAAGGGAATGTTCAGCCAAAATATCAAATCTGTATGACATTTTATCAGCACAAAAGAAGATATTTTGAAGAACGCTGGTCACCATACAACAAAGAACGCCATTGTCTTCCATTGTATGAATGCAATTTCATTTATATTCCAAAGAACAAAGAGTGGAGTTTTGAATAGCATGAGGTTATATCATCAATGACAGAGTATTTATTTTTGTGCAAACTATTCCTTTAAAGTACCCACAACACAAAATTTAGACTCCTTTTTTTGGTAATATTTATAATAAAATGCATTGTAGTCTTTTTTCGAAATTCATGTTTCCCTCATTTGCTCATAAAACCAAATTGGAAAAACACCCTTCAGCCCTTGAGCGGCTATCAATCTCTGATAACGTCAGTTTGACGGCTTGGGCGGCACATTTGTTAACCCCTCCCCTTAAACTGTCAGTCTTAAGCTACACTCATATCATTTGACTGTGCTTTTACATAATTTTTTTTTTACACCAAACAAAATAAGTAAAGTTTGGAAATTAATCAAATATACTATTTTAATGTTGTTTATTTCAATATAAATTTAAATGTTATGAGCAGCGACAGAGTGACAACGTCTCATTCATGTAAAATGAAGCTAGGCCACTTTTGGCAACACAAGTTACATGGACCATTGACGACAGGAAGTGGGCATGTCAGCCGGTACGACAAAGTTCACAATTGTAAAACATTATGCAAATGACTAGAGGAAGAACAGGGTATGAGATCGTGTCATCCAGATACTGTTATGCTACTAAACTTAAGTTACCAAACTGGTGACACCTTCCAGCAAGAGACGTGCGACACACATTCTGTCATGGACACCACCCAACAAAAAAAGTAATAAAAATGACAATTCACATATAAAAGTAAATTATTATTTCCGACAGCAAAGCAAGCAAAAGTGCATTTGAAGACTTGCACCCTTGAACACCTGCTTTCAAAACATGCTGACAATTTGCCCAACTGATGATGTAATTGTGTGCGCACGTATTCCTCTCTCTTTACAACCCATAATGAATCTGGCTCTGCAATAAAGACCATCAGAACCAAATCTCATGGGCTCCTTTGAAATCCAAAAATCATTAGACTTAGCGTGCTTAAAAGCAACGGGATGAACGGATGAAATCATCTCAACATTGCGGAAATCAAAGGGTAATCCATCTTGCTGCACAGCCGGTTGTAGGTAGAGTCTGAGGCTGGCGGTTATTACCTGACAGAGGAACCAGTAAAGAGTTGTCGGGCTTGCAGTGAGACAAAGGGCTGCAGCTGGCAGACAGGGTGCGGGCAACATATGCGCTTTCCCAAAACCATCATGTCCTCGCTCAGCTGTTGGGCTCCCATGATCACTGATCAATGAAGCGTTACTATGCTAAGAAAACAAGCACATGCAGAGCATGTTATATTGGATGTCAAATGGAATATATGTATATATAAATATATATATATATATATATATATATATATATATATATATATATATATGCCACACAAATTCAACAACAATTGCTAGACCAATAATAAAATAAAATGATTGTCCAGTCTTCTCAAGTTCTCATGGGTTGGTTAATCTGACCACTCTCTTCAAAAGCACCCTGCATGATCTTTCCTTTCTCGCGTGAGCAGCTAAACCCCGGCACATCTGGCTTTGCAGTGCTGAGCAGCGTGCTGGATATGCAGCATGGCGGGAACAGATGCACAGTTGGTGTTGGAGGTAAATGTGAGTGATAGGATCAGAAACCCATATGTTGATAATGCTTGGAGGCCAGAAGGCCTTCTACAGATCATAAGCTTGCAGTTCAAGTCCTGGATGTACACCTACATTCTAACTAAAGGGTAAAAAAATTCACTGTGCCTATTTTATCTCTCCATTTCAAGCGATTTGTCTTTTTTTAAACACTAATTCATTGTAGCTCAACCCGCAGACATAACACACCAGCAACACCAAGGTCATGGGTTTGATCCCGGTGGACGCAAAAATCAATCAAATGTAGAAATGCATAATATTTGCAGATGCAAATTACATATTTCACACACAAAAAACATCTGGTGGATGATCAGCTGAAGCAAAAACGTTGAGACTCTCCAAAACAGATCAGTCCAGATGAGGGCTATTCTATCTGACGGATATCTTCATCATACTGAATACAATACTTGAGTGCATACACCGCTAAGACATCTACACTAAATAATCACATCACAGTGTTATTAATAGGTCCCAGGACGGCAGGCGAGCTCCGAGGTGCTTAAGGTCACACCCCAGAGATCAGTGGACGGAATATCTTTCATCAAACCTCTGCTACAAGTCAGTAAGGTTTACTGTAAAAAATGATCTTCTTGTAAACAGTGCATAATAAACTGAAGAAAGTACAATTGAAAAGTTTTAAGACCAACAAACCTAGGTGTAAGGGTGTATACAACCAATCCTGTGCATGATTCTAAGGCACGTCAGCCTTATAACTCCAATAAAAGTAATATATATTATTTCGAGTAGTGTGAAATTAGGAAATATTGGTTTACATTTATCAACATCCATTTGACCATTATTTGTAAAGTGAGATTGTTGTATGCACAAGATGTGTGATAATAGCCAGTGCTCCACACAGAGATGTGATGTCATCCTCTATTTCATCTCTTAATTAATAAAAAGATAAAAAGAGAGAAAACTTACACAGACTAAATCTAGAAGACCTGTTTTAATATCTTCAAGACGCTTTAAGATAACAACCTGCAAAGCACTGTGAAAAGTCTAGTACTGTATAATAAAATTCTCACAGAATTATTACCAATGATGAGTTATGAATATAAATGTTTAGAAATGTCAGCTCATATTTTCTAATGACACACTAGTGAAAATGATGTTAATACTACCACAAACCATTGAACCAAAGAAAATACTGACGTGTTATAAATATGGTGTGCTATAAAATAAAATTGTATTCATTTTTTGACCCGGCGGGATAAATAATACAGACAAAGCATGTATTAAGAACCCAGAATAGATAAGAACTCTTGTTACTAATATCTCAAGAAGGTGGTGATAAAATGCCAAGACTTCACTTGATAAATGTCACGAACAGTTTATGCAAAGACTTTAAATTTAAAACATAATATTTTTTATTTCTTATAATCGCTACAATGTCCAAAAGTGCATTACTGTTATTTGACTGTACGTGTGCAAAACTTCATGTCACAAGAACGCAAAGATGATCTTTAAAAAGTATTTAAACTATTTGAACTAGACAAAGCATGCAATATTCAGTTTGCCAACTCGTCCCATCAAACACTAATCTTAACCTTACACCGAAAACTATTATATGTCCAAGATGCCTATCAACTGTATTTCACCAAATGATTACTGTATCTCAGGAACTGTGCTGTTTGTGGTAAAAAGAGCAGAGAGCTGTTTTTGGATACGTAGCATTGGATCAGACTGGATGTGTGCTGTAGGCCTGTAGGGAGTGGCAGTGAGGAGGCATATGCTGCCTAGCAGGTGAATCCACTTTTGTTCCAAATCCGTCTCACGCTCCCTGCATACATGCCTGGCACTGAGTTCAATAACACACGCGTGACCTTTGCTCGTAACCTAGAGCAAACTTTCCCTACTCATACATCAGAAATAAAAACAGACGGAGTTCTACAGTGGTAAGTAAATCCTTGATGTCACTTTATATGAGCATTATGAATCAAAAACCAACCCAAATGAATTTACAAGATAAAAAGACTTCTTCGCAATAGTCCAGGACAACATTCCCAGTTAATACATTCAGAAGTACAGTAACTTTCTCCATACCGCCAGCATCTCTGTCCAGCTCCACTGACGTGAATGATAAATCCTTAATTCCCAGAAGGAAAACACTGCAGGACCGGACAGTTATTAATTCGTAGGATTATTTAATATGTCCAGCGAAAGAACACTTGATTAATTTCTTTTTCTCTTCCCCGCTGTGTTTATTAGTGGTTGAATTAAAGATTAACCTTTTAAATACGTCTGACATTTTCCATGTCCTCTCAAATGCAAAATTAATGCACATTTTTTCATCATTAGTTTAATTTTCAGCATGATACTTTTGTTCTTTGGACTGTTGAGTGCTTGAGTGTTACAACCCTTCAGATTGTTTGCCTTTTGCTGCCACGTTTCTGAATGATAATTTCATTTTGGAGATACTTCATTAAGCATCATTAGCCAAGCGTGGAGCACCTCATTTAGTAGAAGAGATCTCTGACTTATGCCAGCTTGACATACCATTGAAGTTTTTTTAATCAGTAGAGAAAGTCTGCAGTAATGCTCAATGTAATCCTATAGAACAAATAAAACCCTTTTTTCCAAGACAAGAGAAATACGGTTCTATCTTTCTTCATACACATATTTTCTGACTTATCATTCCTAAAACTACATTTTAAAGTAAACTGTGTATCATTTAAAGTGATGTTCCTCATCAGCATTGAGACAACAACCCATTTCATGGATGTCGTCCTACGGATTGAATGCGACCCAATGAATCATGAAACAAATCCAGAAATCAATTGCTCTTCTATCTGTAATTTACCGAGATTTGAACACCGAAACATGACTTGTACAATGCCATTCTGTTGCTAAGACCAGTGCATGACATATCAGAAACGAAGACAGATAATAATCATGTTAACCCAAGAAACAATGACCTGTGGTGCACCCCTAGTTTAACCCAACGAGAGCTAAATTGCAATTTATTGTGCAAAGAAAATAGAAATAATGAAGGCCGTCGTGATGAATCACATCCACACTAAAAGTTGGTGTTTGCATAATATATTTCTGTGTACTGTGCATGTTAACTTCTTATTATAAACACAAACACTTACATGTGTATATACACACAGACATATGCATACATACATATACACAAATAATCTTAATTATATATTAAAAAAAATTTATTTCATACATGCATGTGTGTGCTTGTACAGTATTTATGGCTACAAAAAAATGCACAAATACATGCATCATTCAAGCAAACTTCTATTCTGGATCTGATTATTCGCGAATAATCGCTTTGACAGCCCTATACACAAAACCTCTTGTAACAATTCCTATCATGCATCATTTTAATACAACTCCTCGATCTGTAATTAAAACATTTGTTTCCAAAACTTCAAGAGGATTAAAAGTTTAGGCCCGAGTTTGGACACATGCGCAGACGCACAAGGAAAAAGCGTGTCCATTAAATGCTCCGGTGACCCTCATTAACACACGGGACCGCATTGTTAAAAGACAAGACAGATTTGTGTTTAATGATCTCGAAAGAAATGTAATTGACTGGGCATTACTGTCCTTAAGGTCCAAAAGCACACAATGTTTGTGGGTGCATTAAAATAAACTAGAACTTATTGAGAGCTCAAGCGTAACAGACAGTCAATTTTTTAAATAAGTATTTTTAACAAGCCGCAATAACAAAAGTGCGAAATATATGTTAAAATGCACAAAAAATTGGAAGAATTTAATGCCACATTGAGTTTCCATTGCACTTTGGCGCTGTCCATTCAGCACCACGAGCTCCATAATGCAAGTCAAGAGAAACCCAAAGCCGGTTAAACCTATTTTATACTTTTTAAACTTGCTTTAATTTCAGTATGAGTTTCCTGTAGGCGTGAGAAACCATAATTTAAAAGAAACACACATTTAAATCCTTAACAATGCATTATGCATAATGTCATCTTTGCAGGGAACGCAACATGCGCGTACATTTGACTTCATTGTGAAGATTAGATGCTATATTACGATTAACAGCATTAATAGAATAAGAGAAAACATTTCATCTGTTGTTTCTTGGGGTGTCTTGCGCTTCTGTTGTAGATGACCCACTAGAGGGCGATCGAGCATTGTTAAAAACAATAAACCACACATCAATGTCTACAAAGACATCCATGAATTCACACAGCAAAGGATATGCACATGTGAACAGTTTATCTCTTGAATATTCTTTAACAATATTTCATATCAAATAAAAAGAAAGCAACAAACTGTGTGGGTGTAGTGGAAAATCCAACATAAATGAGCATTGTAGTAAATATTAAATATGTTTTAGCATTGAATAAAACATCTGACTTGTTTATGAGTATGGTCTTAAAAACTATAGATATCACCTAAAGTATGCATGTGGCACAAAAGACAAATATCTGACCATAAAGCAACTAAAATAGAAGACATTCTTCACTATTTAAAAGGTGGAAGTAATGTCAACAAGAAATTCATTCTTGGCCTACAAAACTATACATTGAAAAAATTGGTTGTTGGAATGACTTATCATGTACACTGGTTCCACATGATTTAATGAAGTATTTCTAACATAACTTGTTTCAAATTTCAAGAGAACTTATCTTGAGAAAATACTTAATTTAATCGTGTGGAGCTGATGTGCTTGATACAATTGAGTATTTCCAACAACCCATTTTTCAGTGTACATTAATGATAAGAAAGGGCTGGTGAATTTCCCTTCAGCTCAATACACTCCAAAACAACTTTTTGCTACACTTCTCATGCAAACAATCCATTCAACATTGGTGTGTTTAACGTTCACAAACCCGAATGTAATTCCGTCGATTGAAAACTGTCCAGGCTTAGTAAAGAAGGTCACACCAGTCTCTATAGGGACGTCACCCACCTCTCATTTTCACACCATGTGATGATAACATATACGTCTATTTTTAACCATTGCAAATCCAGGTGGAAAGTCCTCAAACTAACAAGAAATGAACTAATGAGACCTTTCATCTGTTTAGGTAAAAGCCAAGACAAGCCATCACATGGTCTCTCAACATGAGCTCCATAGGGCCCCCAATGTTCCAGTTATGCCATCAAACTAATGCGTTGTGACTGGTCCTCACTTCTGACAAAGTCCTCCAGCTGTCTCCAAATCAGTGCACGTCCAAGAAATATGACAACAATCAAGAAAGAGAAAAGAAGAAGTGTCTTAAAATCAGTGGCTTGAGTTCCTCAAGACGTGCTCAACTTCTATCAAGTGATCCTTTTATTTTCTCCATGCAGAAGGCCCCTGTCACATCTGTCTGGTTTCTAATGTAATTTGTAATTATTGCCCATCATGAGGTCTCCAGATTTAACCCTTGTTTAATTAAAAGCATAGTTAAGGTTCTGTCATAGGAAGCCATGCAAACAGATGGGTTACTCTCAAGAGCTCTGAAATCCATGGATTGCGTTATCGACATCTGCGCAATTAATTTCACGCAGAAATATTATGCGCAAAATTCGTTTAGAATTAGTTAGAGTTTATTTTCGATTGCATAATAATTAAATGCATTGTCCAGCATTGCATTGCAAAAAATCTAGTTTATATAACCATATATGTATATATAAATACATGCGCACAAATGTGCTCTAATAGCCCTTGGCATTATTATCATGACCGCAATTATAACGCAAACGAATTAATAGTGAACTATAATAAGCGGCTTTTGCGGAGAAGCGAACGGGCATCAATCAGTTCAATTTTCTTCCAAATATTGACTTCAGGACAACATTTGTCAGCTCCATAAATCGGGAAAAATCTCATTACACCGTGACTCTATTTTCCAGCTCGTTTGGGGTTGCCAGATATAATGTGAGCATCCCTGTTATCCGAACGCATGTATTTAAATGTATCTTCCACATTTGTGTTGAGTTTGTCACTTTGGGTATTTTACATTTCCTCTTCGCTTCGCTGGAAGCCACGCAGCCCGATTTAATGACCTTCGTTTTATTCATAATCTCATCCCTTGCTGGTCCCCGGACGAAATTGCCATGTGATGTTCACAACGTTTTAATTCGTTCTTCTTTCCTCGGATTATGACAACGTCCAGGTGAACTGTACAAACACAAGTACAGCATGTCAATGTAAAGCACAATGTGTGAGATACATTCAACTGAGATGATGCTTGGATCCTGCCCTGATCTCCAAAGACACTCATCATCCTTAAATGGGTTTGACAGCTTAACACTTGACATTCCTTGTATGGAAATGTCTTCATTATTAATCACATATTCATCTGATCAACAGAGCTTGTGCCTTCCTTTTTTGATTTCCTTATACTTTCAGTCTTCTCATTTAAAAGTTGAAGATCAGAGAGAGAACATTTGGAATTCAGATCCACTTTGAAAAACTCAATTTCCAAAGAACTGGACATTTTCATATCACATGGTCTTAACTTCTGGATGAACCCAAGCACACAGTTTTATTCCAATGCACGTGTTGGGAGGGAGCACCTGGAGTTGCATGGATTAAGATTTGGATGAAATGGAAATATTGGCAAGATGGGGGTTGCTAATTATCAGAAATTGCCATGGGTCTTGGTCTCGATGGACCCCGAACATGCAAACTCCCCATCAATGATACAACACACAGCGAGGTGGTTTTTGACATTATAATGTAAATGGACAAAGTCACTGGGGAGAGATGGAAAAGGGAAACCTAATGCACCGCTTATGTCTTGCTTCAGGTTGGGTACCCTGCCTCTGCATGGGCTTAATTTAGGGGAATCGGTTTGATTTTGCCTACTGTTGCAGTGGGAATACAGGCTTACCTGATGTAATCTAACAGGGCCGGATATAGACTTCAATTTATTAAAGTAAAAATTTGATCTGTGAATTGCAAGGAAAAGGAGCTTGGTTGTAGAAGCTGCACATCTTTCAAAACAAATCAAATCTTAATGCAGTGTCCGAGCAATAAAGCTTTTATTATATTAAAGTTTCAACATTTGCACAACATTTGACAAATCATGAGCACAAAAGCATAAATGTCCTGACATCTGTAAATAAGGCCAGCATAAAATGTAATGCATCTATAATCTGGCATATTTCTTCACATTCAACTAGAAAATTTGAGTATCTTCCCAATCTTTTACACTGCTTTTCCTATTCTCATTTCATCTAATTAGTCAGCCAGTCTTTATAACACTACCTGGTTCAATGCAAAGATGCCCGTCCAAGTAAATTCAACTAAACAAGATTAAGACACACTTGTTAATATAACAAACATTTACTAAGAAGAAGAGCAAATCCTCTATGCTCAGTTCAAACCCACCGGCGGTTGCTTTTTTCCATGACAAATTGATCTGTTTGCTCATTTGCTTTTAGATGTTCCTATGCCAGACAGTTCTCTGATGTTTACCAATTTGTCTGTTGCTGTAGACACACAAGTGTAAGCAAACAGAATGAAAAATAGAAAAATGATATGCAAAGGCCTACACAATATGCACATAATCGAGTTTAAAATCAACAGTACCATTAATGGTTATGGCAGCTTTCCTGCATGAAGATCCAGGGGGAAAAAAGGAGGCACGTGGCATATGTCTGATCCAACAGATCACCAAGACAGAACATTGGATGTGTCCCTATATGGAGTGGAATTTCAGACGGAATAGTTTGCCATCATAATTTAGTCATTAGTCAAGATTTCCTAATGTTTTACATTGATGTCTGCAGGGGTTCAGGGATGTTCTTCTCAGAGTCATATGATAATCTTAATGTGCAAGATGTGTGGTAAATGCCTTGCCCTGTTACATGACTTTTTAAGGCAACAAAGCATGCACACTACATATAGATGTGAAAATATTTTGAAGTAGAAGGAAAAAAACAGCAACCTGCCAGCATCATGCCCTTTGAGATACTCTACACCATGCATTTGAATTGAACACTTTTTATCTGAGAGGCAAAGCATAATTTGGTCCATCGGTCAAGCTGCATTTTTAGAAAAGACAAATGTATAGAAAAGTAAAAAAAAAACAATGTTAGGATTTCATATCATTCATGTTTACATCAGTCAGTTTCTCCCTGACAAGAAAATCAACGTAGAGATTTTTCCACATCATTTTGCATCATTTTTAAGATGCATCGACTGGTTGACAGGTGTCAGTCCTCGCTTTTTGCCATTGCTTCGGTCGATATCTAATCTTATCAAGGGTCAGTAAATAACAGTAAAGGTCTTCTTCTGTAGCTAAGCTCAATCTCTTCATCTCATCTATATAAGGAGTCTGTAACATACATCTGTAGTGCTTATCATGTAAGAAACAAACTTTCACCTAATGATGCTCTTTTAAATACATTTCTAACACACAATACCTGGCTGTCTAATCTATCCAAAATGCATCTGATCAGCCTGAGGGAATTCAACAATCTTACATGTGTCTGAACAAATACAAGGCATGGTGAGGATGATAAAAACTTACTTTATAATCACCACAAATCCACTTTCACATAAGTGTGAGAAATAGTTTGCAAGGTATATGTCTCACAAAATATTATCACATCTCTAAATCTACAATTGAAACACACAAGCATTAAATTGAATCTAAGAACACAAAAGAACGAATGTGTTACAAAAATAGCAGAATAATTATTGCCAGAATAATTAGATGCCAGACTGGTACGGTTACAGGTGTGTATTATTTCTAACTTACAAACAACATTATTAACTAATTTAATAATTTCCCAAGAATTTAAAGTATAAGAGCTTTAAAAGGATTGCTAATGGGTCGGACATCTGGTTTCTTTGGATGTCTCAGAAAACTCATAATTTGGCAATGCAAGGCACATCAGAAAAAATAATGTTATATTTACTATTTTAAATTGCATTTGATAAATATTTAAAGATGGGCTGTTCCTTCTTTTTCACAGTCTGCCTCTTTCTTCTAAATCCACACACATGCTTGGAAGCAGAGGGTCGGCGTAAGGAAAAGCCGGCTGGACAGATTTCGGTTCACGCCTGATCGAGCTCTGGAGTACAGGCCAGCAGAGAGAGAGAGAGAGAGAGAGAGAGAGAGAGAGAGAGAGAGAGAGAGAGAGAGAGCACCTGGCCCGGCTTTAGCATCCCCATCTCAAGAACTCTGCTGGGTGTCTTCATCCTTTAAGATGCGCATTTGTTTCTTGTCATTTATAAATGTTCCATTCCCTGTGACATGAACCGTTCATTTACACAAAAACATAAGCACCTTTAATGTTTTTCTTTAACTTTAACTTTAAATCTTGAAATTCTTTAACCATTATTCTTGTTTGAATTATTTTAATATTAAAAGCGTCCACAGATTTAAATAATTTACAACCACTTATATAAAGCCAATAATCACACGATGCCAAGTTGACCATAAAGTTTGAAATACAATATGATCACAAGTGCATGGATCTGCACAAAGCAGACACTTCCAGGTTCCAGGAATGATAAATGGCGTCAACTGTGACGTGGCCCATCACTCCAGCCAATCACTGCCACGTTGAGGTTAATATTAAGAGAAAGTTGATGGTGAGAAGGGGACGTCTTTTTTTATGCCCATCCACATTTAAAGAGGTATTTTGTACCCATCAGGACAACACACTTGACGTGCGACGTTTGCGCCTCTCGCACTTTGGAGCGGCTTTCATCCCACAGCCTTCATCCCGAAGAGGGCTTTACAGTCTCCTCACTTTTCCCGAGGGTCGCTTCCCGGCTTTTGGACTGGATGGTATTTTCTCTGGGACTAGTTTTGTGACTCGGAACCGGAGGGGCTCTCTCCAGACACCCGTTACCCTTGCGTCCGAACTGATTTGGAAACGTGCGCATGGTCCCTAAAGGAACTTGGGACGAATCTTAAGGTGAGTTCGTTTACTCGTTACACGCATGCACATTTAATCCAGAGAACATTGAAGTTTGAATAAATGTATGCATGTGTTTCTTCTACACATGTGGCATTAAATGACGCTTTATTTTAGGAAGTGCGCAGACTAATTGAAGTTTCTTAATGACCCTCATGATGAGTAATTATGAGAAATGTGTTACATGTCAGATTAGTGTAGACACAATTTTATCATTTCCTTAAATCTTAAATTGTCACATTACCGAGATTATTTAACCCGTGTTTATTTCGTTAATTTAATACACTAAAAGCGCCTTTATTAAACTACAAAATAAACAAACATGAAATATCTGACAACAATCCATAACAAGTTATATCATAATTTATCATTTATAAAATTAAAGTTTAATTTCATAATAATATAACATCATAAAACTTCATCACAAACTACATTTCTACAACTTCTTATAAATTCTGTTTAATTCCCACAGTTATTTCTAGTGGATTAAAGACATATAAAAATGTAATTTATGACTTACTATAAATATTAATGTTTATATTGACCTCCAATATAAACTTTGCGACTCTTCATAAACTGAAACAATGTTGTAAGAATAAGAAAAACACAACTGTTCATTCCTGAAATTCAAGAAACGATTTCAAGCAGCTCAAGAGTTTTCTCCGTCCAAATATTTGCCAAACACAAGCAGGAAATAACAATGAAAATAATCAGCACTCGACACCTTCTGTCTAATGAAATGGAATAATGTGCGACTTGCTTCTTATGGATCATGGCTTCTGGAGATACATGCGGACCTTTTGTTAGTACGGTGCCATGTCGCTGTGGGCAACCAGCCTAAAAAAACTTTGGTAACCCCCTCCCCCAGGACATGGTCCCATTGGCCTTGCAATGGCCAGAACGATCAAACTTTTCCCACATTGCCATGATAACAAACAGCCTGCCTCTCTCTCTCTCTCTCTCTCTCTCTCTCTCTCTCTCTCTCTCTCTCTCTCTCTCTCTCTCTCTCTCTCTCTCTCTGACGTCAGATATATTCAGTGCAGTCACCTCCCCTATTATTAGTTAAAAACTTTTTTAATACAAGGCGACGCACTAAGTCTATTTGGCCCTGGGGCAAATAACGACAAGATTAGGCTCTTTTTCAAGACCTTTAATCCCAACTGCGCTAATTGATGGGAAGACCACAAGAGTCCATGTGTGTGAAAAGTCTAGACAAATATTTGATCTGAACTTTAAGGATTGAGTAACTTTAAAATGGAGAATAGACCCCACACCAGTGTTCCACTCTTTTCATTCTTTTTTTGGACTTTCCCTTCAGTTATAAACGTCTCCGACGTATCCACACTCAATGTACCGACGTGTTGCCCCACAAACCACATAGGAGAAACTTCTTCCCAAATATGAAACGGCGTGGCCCCGGGATGACAGTGCATGACGGTCGCGCCAGCTCATTATCCGACACCCATTCAAGCGGCCTTTCATTGGGATGCAGACTCTTTGGCAGTGTCGTTTGTTTCCTCATTGTGCTCCAGTGGGGAATGCAATGCTTGTCAGAGCCCGCATTCACTTTGGGCAAAGTTTATTGATGAGCTCCGACTTTAAGCACTTTTCACATGTCAAAACGAAGTCAAGTGTATGCAACCACAGCTTCATTTTATGCGTCCCAGCATATTTGTCTCTCTTTAAAGCTGTCCCACATGCCATACGACCCCCCCCCCTTCCCCTCTGTACGTCTTGTATCCCGACCCGGAATCCATTCCACTCCAGTGCGCGGCCGGGACACCCCAAGCTGAGAGTGGCGGGTTGAGAGCCCGGCGCATGTACCCCCGAACACAGGCGCGGAGGGGTTGCTTTGGGGTGTACCGAGGTGTGTGCTAATGTCCAAGCAATCAACAAATGTGGTTTAAGTGTCCGGCCATGGACGTAATGATATTTTCATTTCCCCCTTGGCAACCCACGACACGGAGTTTCTTTTTCTCCCACTGAAAACGAAAACAAATCACGCTATTAATGTAAATGGTATGGGGTCTCGACTGAGCGTTGTGCGCAAACACGCAAAACCAACAAATGACACGTGGACGACGTTTCCATGGACATTCAAAGTTTGAAGAACTGAGATAATAGAAATAAGATAGATATACTACGTCATTATAAAACACGTGGAAATACTTGAGTCATTGACTTTAAAGGCAGTTTTTTATTCTTGTGTTTTTAATTATTAACAATCTCAGTGTATTTTTGAATATAAGTTCCAAATTGATTGGAAGCTTTCATTCATTTTAAATATATTTATTTTCTTGATATTCCCTTTTAAACATATTTTTTATATTTGCCTGCAAAATATTTGAGTCACTGACTTTACTAGCAAAGTTTTTATTCGTGCTTTTGATTACTAAAAATCTCAGTGTATTTTAGAAAATAAGTTCCATCTGATTGGAGGCTTTCATTTAGTTTAAATATATTTATTTAAATAGCATGATATTCCATTTAAACATATTTTCAATATTTGCTTGCAAAATATTTGAGTCACTGACTTTACTGGTAAAGTTTTTTATTCTTGTGTTTTTAATTATTACCATCTCAGTGTATTTAGAATACACGTTCTATTTTTACAGGGCACTTCCATTTATTTTAAATATATTTATTTAAATAGCATGATATTCCATTTAAACATATTTTTTATATTTGCATGCAAAATATTTGAGTCACTGACTTTACTAGCAAAGTTTTTTATTCTTGTGTTTGTAATTATTACAATCTCAGTGTTTTTTAGAATATACGTTTAAATTAAGAAGTTTTTTGATTAGAGACTTTCATTTATTTAAAAAAATATAATTGCTATTTATTCCCTGTAAACATATGTTTGGTATTTGCATGCGACATATTTAAGACACTGACTTTATTATCAATTATCCCAGTGTACTTTAAAATATAAGTTCTATTTGATTGTGGGCTTTCATTTATTTTTAACATATTTAATTTATTCGCTATAATTATTCCCTTTAAACAAACTTTGGATATTTGCATGCACTCCTCTCCTTGTAACCCTGTTGAAAGCCTTTCCACGTTCCCATCGTCAAACCTCTAAAATAAGCAAATCAATAAAAAAGCGTCGCATGAGGGTGAGTGGGGCTGGAAAAACGAGGTTTTCCACGGCCCTGTCACCGGGGCAGGAGGAAGTGTTTTTCTGGGAGATGATGACAGAGGTCAGGCTCAGCTAATGGGCCACTGAAGAGAAGAGGAGGCGAGGCACAAACCCAGAAAGGACACATACATTAATATACGGGCGCCATCACCAATCAGCATAGGTGCGCGCCCTCTCTCTTGCGCGCCCGCTCGCTCCCTCTCTCACTTCAACTGGCGCACATTTTTCAGCATCGCGCAGTCCTGACATCCCATTTTATTGTCAATCTCTGTTTCCTTCGCAGGGAATTTCACATTTTCCACCCGACACCAGTTGGAAACTATAAAAGACAAACAGCTTGAGGAGGATTTCTAGAACTTCATCTTCTCTTTATTGTTAAAGGATTCGGAACTATGCCTCAAAAGGGTAAGACACCTTTCTTTTGACCACCTTAAATTAATATGAAAAGCAGAGCAACAAAACAAACTTCTGTTCTTGTAGCATACTCGATAGCCTTTGTAATGAAATAAAAGTGTGATTTGTAATAACAAACATGCATCACTATATACATTTACGCAATATAAGTGATTTAGAAAGTTTAATACTTCTAAAACATTATTTTGTTAATGTTTTAACATCCTCATGCCATGCATCCCAGACCTCGGATTTTCACCGATGGTTTTTCTCTATTCTTCCTTAAGTTATGTGGAGTTCCACGCAAAGTTTTTATTTCTGACACCAAAAGACATAAAAAAGTCACAGTAGGCCAAGACTGCGATCAGTCTTGAAAATGGGAACGCAATGACCCGATGTGTGGGGTGTCAGGTTGAATCACACAGTCAAATTCAGCCGGGCGCAAGCACCAAATCGCACCGTGAACTTGGTGTGTTGTTTTATACTTTGCTCTTCTTGATACCAGCTTTAAAAACGCATAATTAATGCATATAGTTTAAAACGAGTAACATCATAAGTGACTTCATTTTGTAATGGTTTGTTTAAAATACCTAAACAGGTTAAAAAGCTATTCGGATGGCAGGACTGTACTAGATGTAGTAAGGAAAACGCAATAAGACAAACCTGTACTGAAAATGTGCACCACATGTTTTTAAATTATTAAGTCGTGTTCTATTTTATTTTACCTTTTTCAAATGACACGAGTATAATTACATTTGTAGTTACATTTTGATTGTTAAATTCAATGTTTGAGCAAGTTAATGATGAGCCTTCAATGCACATTAAAACGAACAAATTCGATTAGGCCATGACAATTACAGACAGCATTATTAAAACAAATCCTTAAATATTAAAAAAAACATTTAATACAAAAATATATCTAAAGGCACGAAATAGATATCGGGACGTAAGAATGAAGTCAAATAAATGATCAGAAAAACAATATTAATAAAATAAACGATGCACTTGCAAAAATGTTGTAAGCTTTGCAATACTTCTCTAAAATATATGACATTTATAATATATAGAACTCAAATAAGAATAGTTATTTTAAAGTGCATACAATAAAATTAAACATAACATGAAACATTTAAAAAGAATAGTAAAGTGCACGCTGCCAGGCAATTGTGTAGCCTATATATTTATTTGTTGCTGTTCACTGTAAACCGCGCACACAATCCATCTTCTTAAAAAGAGGAACAAATCAAAGCAAGGGAGTATTTCTTCAGTGGCCTCCTTTTCGGTCCATGCATTGAATGGGTTCTTTATTGCAATTGTCTTTTACCAATTGAGCTCCCCACTGCGCTGTTGTACATTTTTTACAACCCTTAACGACACATACCAGTAACACAATTACCTCCAGATACTTATAACAAGAAATTACTTTTCTATTTCGCGCAACGAGACCAACAAAAAGGCTTTGAGGTAACGGGCACCGGGTCACAGTGAGCCGCACTGGCTGTTGCGGGTGAGGGGTGCGCCGAACCGGGTCAGGAGGGGGAGCGGGGGCTCGTTCCCTTCAGCTCTTTGTGTTTTCTGAGAGTTGTTGGTACGTTTAGTTGGAAGCGGTGTAGCTAGTTAGGGAGCCCGGGTTTTACTCTCTGGGTTCTGGTGTGGAGAGAGAAAGAAAGCTATTGTTAAAATTCAGAGGGGCTTTGTAGGGGACCCCTCACCCCCCTCCTGGCTTTACTTTTCCTGCGCAGCCAGGCGAGGTAGACAGCGTGTGTCACCAGAACAGAGTATCTAAAGAGAAGGCCTTGCCCACAACATTTGAAGTTCGTGAATGTTGGGGAGAGCAGATGAACAGACAATAGTGGAGAAAAGATTGTGCGTGCATAATAAAGTCATCTATAAGCTTAATATATGATAAGATGCCTAATAATAAAATAAGACTTGAGTACAGAACAGACATAAATCATTGTAGTTTCCACCACCCTGAATTATAGTAAAATTCTAGAAAATAACATAGGAGGACAATAGGTAAACCTAAGAAATAATACCGAATAGAGAGGGTGTACTAATAAATTGTTTTGCTTTGTCCTAGGGATATTTTAATAGAGTGAAGCAGATGAGAGTCTATAAATTGTTTTAAGCGGACAGTCAACTCTGTTTCCAGGCAAGTTTAAACCCTGGACATAAGTGTATTTGTGGAAAAAAGTACTGTTCTCAATTTTTGCATGAATGCAAAAACATGGCGAATGCTGAAGATTCAGCCACAATATTGTCTGTAACTTACAAACATGACTGCAAATGTAAACACTGTACTGCAATACACTTGACAGAAAAAGTGAACACTTATTGTTGTTTCTTTGTGACTAATAGAATACTACAACCGGGCCACGTGGGAGTCTGGAGTAGCGTCCATGATGCAAAACAGTAAGTGGAGTTTTTTATGAGCTTTAAAATGACAAAATGTGATGGGGAAAGCGTAGAATTGGTTTGGATAAATGAGTTAAGTTTACAGTATGAAGGGACAGCATGCTGAATCTTACAGCTTCATCACTTCAGAGTATGCACATATAACTTGATGTTAACTTTATAACAAACCCATGCCACACACAAGTACTAAATTAGAAAGGCTAGATTAAAAGCAAAAAATTACTGTCCCAGTAAGAAATTCCGTCATTTGCAAAAGTCACATCGACCCATCAACACATACACAACCTACTTACAGTCTAACCCATGAGCTTTTTGCATAATTGTGTGTGTAAGGGGATGTGTGTGCTAGGGGATGGGAGAGAGAGAGGGAGAGAGTTTCTGCTCGACTTCCTTTTAAATAATTGCTGAATTAATGTTAGCACTGGCGGCCCATCCACCTAGTCCATTAGCAGAGAAGAAATTGACATTGCATGATTCTGATGGAACGTCTATCATGTTTATGAAACACAGGAGAGTGAAATAATAGATCAAGCTTTGATGCAACACTGAGTGTTGTAGAGCATGAATAAATTGCATTTGCTGGTTGTAATACTGTCTGTGTCTTTGAGATGTGTGAAGGCCAACTCTCATGCTCGGTAATTTCTTTAATTCCTTTGTGGAAAATACCAAGAAAGTTTTGATTACAATAAATGAGACATATTTTCTCTTTTAATGCTGGACAAGAGGTGTATGACATCTGTAACGAAGGTGTGTTGAATGTTATCCTGTCATTTTGTTATTTTGTTGCTCTGTCATCTTGTAAAATGATTTGGTAAATATTGTGCACAAAACTATAACGAGGTCAGAGAAAGTTTTCAAGAGTAATGCATTTAAAACATCATGAACGAATGCTGTAATAAACCCATGTGCATATTTTTCACGTCTTATTCTTTAGATGTATTTTTTTCACGAGGATAATTATTGTTATTGTGCCAACTCTTTTTTCGAATGATGGCACTGAGCTCGCCAAGTATTGTCGTGTGATGTCTTGTGCGCATTACTGTGGAGATATCATTCGGGCCTTTGGTTTTGTTTAAAGGTCACAGGAGGCAATCCAAGCTTTGTGCTAATAACTCTTGGGTGTATATAGAGTGGAGCGTCCAAATTGACACCATATGTCTTCCTATTAATTGATTAGGAACAGAGTACCGAGCGCGCAATGATTGCCACTGGGCGAGACCGACACCATCCGCCGTGGGGAATTACACAACGATTAAGACTTAACCTTTCAAGCAAAAGTATGCTTTTAGATCCTAAATCAAGTGCCTGCACTTTTTTAAGAGCATGCATTTTGAAATTAAAAATAAGTCGGACATTAATTTACTTTAAATGCACTGATGTTTTACAATTACAATTTGCTCTTTTACAATAAATATTCCTTTAGATTCATTGTGCATTATGTATAAAAACAAGCACTCCGTTATAATTTCGTATTGATATTTTATATTCATTATGCATAAGCCTCGCTCCCAGAAATATAAAGGTTTGTCACTTGGGAAAAAAGAAATGTCACTTCTTATAAATTAAGGACGAGGCTCGCCCCCGTGGACGTAGACGCGCACAGCCCCTGGCTGCCTTAAAATTAAGCTTCCCTTAAAGGGGAACTGAGTGAAGTCCAATTTAGTCTAAGCGATATCCAAATGCAGACAGAAAGGGTCGTTTTATCATGCTACTATTTGTCGTGACGATGCGATTTTCAAAAGCAGAGCGATGTCATAAAGTGACATGTCTGCCACAAGTGCTCCGACTGATCTTTTCAATTAGCCTTCCATGCATGATCCAGGGCGACTTCCGCCTATTTCCAGAAATTAAGCTCAAACTTGACGTGCAGCTAGCTTTATTTCCAAGACAAATGTCAGGCAGGCTCATCATATTTTCCCCCTCTTCTATATTTGGAGCTTATTTATTGCAAAGGAGCTTGTGCTCTTGACTCAATTTAAAGGAAGGCTTCGGAGGGAAGAGAGCTTAGAAGTAAAGCAAACCCACAACTGGAAGGTTCCCATTGCAGGTTTGGTGGCTTTTCTATTGACATTAGACATTGTAGACCATCTTTAGGTTATGTTTAAGTCGTGTTGCTTAATGCTTTAATAGAATCAAGCCATCTGATCCGTTTAAGGCTTTGCAAAGATGCGCAAATCTCGACTCGGTGGGTTGGAGATGTTCTGCTCCAGATCATACAAGAACGCTGACGCTTCATCCATGTTCTGCATGTCATTATATCACAATTGTACATTTGGAGATTATTTTATGCCACATCTGGAGGACAGTCGCAAACGTATGACAGCTGAACAACAATGCTGATTTTAAAGAGTTTTACTTCTGAACTTGAAGTTTTCTTGACAGTGCTCTTGGAACGCTTGGCTCTTTTTTAGACAATTGCGACCTGAGCTCTTCTATTCAAACCAGCTGTGATCTGTTTACATTGAGTCTGGTTTGCAAAATGCCGGCTTATTTACATCGAGATCGTACTTTTCTATTCGTTTAGGTCACAGTGGAGTGAACCAGCTCGGCGGTGTATTCGTCAATGGCAGACCGCTGCCCGACTCAACCAGACAGAAAATAGTGGAACTCGCTCACAGCGGCGCACGGCCGTGCGACATATCCCGAATTCTGCAGGTGATCATAATGCATGTTTCCTCCAAATACTTTAACATCACGTTTTAAAGTTAACGACAATTTTCATTGTTTCACATTTGTGTCTTATGTTTTGTATCTTTTTGAAAGAGATCCATTTCAGTTTAATGGGATTCACTTTTTAAGAGCTCACCTTGGAATGCATATACAGTGGTTCCAAAAACAAGAAAATTCCTCATGCACTTGGCACATTTTACAAATTGGCATTTTTTACAAATTGGCATTTTTTCAAATTGGCCACTCAAAAAAAAAAAAAAAAAGCAATTCGGAATCGAAAAGGATGACGTGCATTTTTAAAAAGTGCATACTTTCTCGTACCACTGAAGGCATTTTTTTGTGTTAAAGGTATTTCTTGTGTTATAGACCCATGCTGATGCAAAAGTCCAAGTGCTGGACAATGAAAACGTAAGCTTATTATTGCTTGCAGCATACACTTAAAATATAACACTAGTTTTAAATAATGTATGTGAATTGTTTCTTGTGTTTTCTGTCTAGGTGTCCAATGGCTGCGTGAGTAAAATCTTGGGAAGATATTATGAAACAGGCTCCATCAGACCCAGAGCCATCGGTGGAAGTAAACCAAGGGTAGCGACTCCGGAGGTGGTCAACAAAATTGCCCACTACAAGAGGGAGTGCCCGTCAATCTTTGCGTGGGAAATCCGAGACAGACTGCTATCAGAGGGGATCTGCACCAACGACAATATACCCAGTGTAAGGTTATTCATAACAGATAACAAATCACATTTTGTTTTACTAACGAAATGTATTTTATTTTAATTACATTTTAATTTTAATTAATTTAACATATTAAAATGCATGCATAACAACCTTGAATTCGAGTCCCCCTGTAATCTCCTCTAAACCTAAAGGGCGACGCAATGCAATGCACTGGCATGTAGGCCTGCGCAGAAACGGTGCCAATCGTTCCAAATGCCAATATGCCACATCCAGGATGCGCTGTTTAATTAATGTGCCGCATCTTTGGGTTCGTCTTTCAGGTGTCATCGATAAACAGAGTACTGCGCAACCTGGCTAGCGAAAAGCAACAGATGGGCGCAGATGGCATGTATGAAAAGCTTAGGATGCTGAACGGTCAGACCGGGACGTGGGGGACCCGGCCGGGCTGGTACCCCGGAACCTCGGTGCCAGGACAGCCCAATCAAGGTATGGCACTTTACTCCATGGGGAAACGTTGGGGATGTTTGGCATCTGGTGAATGTATTGGAATAATTATTATATGTATTACCAATATTTGTAGTATTATTAACCAATGTTAAATAATAAAATTAAACCTACAGATATGTTTATAATTACTATAACATTTTTGTTAGTGTTTTTTAAATTCAAACTTTTGAAGGACTTTAAAATAAGTTTGTGTAATTATACATTATAATGGAATTTAGGCTAAATTAGTTAAATTAAATTAGAAAAAGACAGCGCGTTATCCCATCAAAAGAATGTTTCTGTCACACGGAAAAATGTGTTATGGGAACAGTTCTGTCGCTAAGTAATAGCTCATTAGAGAACGTTTTGTTTCCCATTAAGGCGACATAAATAAGCGTTTAGTTTGAGAAGACAGCTGAGGAAACGTTCCGCCGGAGACAGCCTGGGCACGACATGGCAACGTTTGCCAATTAAAGTCGTCATCATTGAGGGCACTACACGACCAAAGACAGAAATATCCAAACATAATTAGATAATTGATGTCTGTTATATTGGCATGTTAAATTTTTACATGGTTTGCAGAAAATGCGCATTGGGTAAAATGTGGGAAAATTGCGCATTTTACGCAACGTAATTAATGACATGAAACGCACATTATTTATGGTTTCACATAGGTTATGTTGCTCTATATTTATTATTATTTATTATAAATGATATGTATTATATTATTATGTAATACAAAATTGCATTATTTGTTTTTGTGACTCAAAACTATACGTCTAATTAAACCCAACAGAGCCATTGTGTACTTCTTATTTACTTGCATAGGGGTTTGTCTTTATTCTATAGTGGAACAACTGAGACCTACATTCTTAAGCATCTCATTTCTGTTTTGTTTTGACAGTCTTTAACACTGAAAGACGTTAATAGCTATATCAAACGTGTGATAACCACAATTACCAAACATCATCTGTGATATTTTTAGGTGGCATCATTGTCAGGCATACCATGTTACCCTTAATAAGCAGCAGCTAAATGTATTTATGTCTACATGGGAGGTGGCACTGCATACATCCACATCAAGAGTATTTAGACAGGGTTTAGGTTTCTGTAAGACACAAATATGGTAGCAATCTGATGAATGGCACGCAACACTGAATAATACAGAGGATTCATTTGGGTTGACAGGACGCTAAAAGAGACAACTCTACTGCATTCAGATGGCCCATAGGAACCCCTCCCTATAGGCCCGGGGTGCTAAAGCCGGCTAAAGGATTTGGACACTTTCCCTTTTCCATGGGCCCTTGCATGTTTTAATCAGCTGAAAGATGCCGCAGTTGTTTTGCCATCTTTCTGCTTGCCTTCCACCTCACTGGTTACGACAATAAGGAATGATTTTATTTCCCACAGCCTTTCTTAGAGAAAACCAACCCTAAATCTGGCAACAGTTGGTAGGGCTTTTGAGAACAGGCCCCACGCTCGTTTCTGTTGATAGGGATTAGCTCTTGAAAAGTGAGACTTTTAAAACTTTCACAACATCAGAAGTATAGTCCTTGAATAGAAATGCATTCAGATGAAAAGAAAGCAATTCAATATTTTATATGCAGTTCCTCGACATGCTCAACAAGGCCATATAGTGCAGAAATGTGTAGATTTCTGTTATTACTAATGTATATATTATTATGCAATTATGAATTTTTTGTTTGCATTTCTAATCAACTCAGAGTGCGCAAAAAGTGTGTGTTTAAATTTAAGAGCTAATTCACATTAAAGGCCGCAATTCGATTTGAATTCGATTTGATCATCAATGCTAAAAATAACTCAAAATGATTGATCGAGATTCATTGCATCCAGAATAAAAATGTGTACTGTGCATATTCATTGGGTGTTTATAAATATGATTTTAATCTGTTTAAACAAATCAAAAAACACTTAAATTATTTCTAAACACTTGTGTCTTTGTGTTTAGAAATATGAAGTTATTTTGTAAACACAAACTTATTCTGGATACAATCGTTAATCGTTTCAAGGCCCAAAACCGTGAAAAACTCCATAGCATAATGGTTTTATGAGCCTATGGTGTCCAACAACACATCAGGTTAAAGCTTATGGACTCAAAGTGGGTACTTCTACCCCCATGTTTATGACAAGAGGCTTCTCCATCTTTAGATGTCCCATTCAGGGTGGCCTGGCTGTTTTTCTTCTTGCCTCTATAAGAAGGTATAAATCCAAACTAAGGTTGAACGGTCCAGCCCTTGGGACAGTGATTAATGACAGTAGAGCATAAAGGTTAACACGCCGAGCTGAAAAGTCTGTTGACTGGAATCCTCCATGTACAATGAGAGCTGGAGAGAATCCTTTTGTCGCCTCTCCCAATTGTGTCCTCAAAATTCAACCCACGAAAGTTTGCCATCCCTCCTCTCCGCGAGTGTTTAATAGTTACCCTTACTTTCAGGCTTTGTGTCGCACTGAAAGCGTCCTTCTCCCATTCAAGTATTGGTGGTCAACTCAATGGCCCAGCAAACACCCATATGGTGCCGGTAGCCTAATTGAAGAACTCGGGAATGAAAGGAGGGAGAGGGTGTTTGGGTTTTAAAAAACAGTTCAGGGAACCTTTAAATGTTTCTTGGACAGTTCTGTGAGGCCCTCAAACCGGTTTGTGGCTCGATGCTGAACCATTTAAGGGAGCGTCCAAGAAATGTTCTCCCATAATATTCCAAATTCAGTAGCTTTTATTTCCCTCGCTTTAATTAAAGCCTATGGTGTCATGTTGATGCAGTATAAACCTATATTTTACCTTTCTTTTCCAGATGGATGTCAGCAGTCAGATGGAGGCGGTGAAAACACGAACTCCATAAGCTCAAACGGTGAGGACTCAGATGAGACCCAAATGAGGCTCCAGCTGAAACGAAAATTGCAAAGGAATCGTACGTCATTCACCCAAGAACAAATAGAAGCACTTGAAAAGGGTAAGCACTGATGAGTATTATTGCCACATTTTTGCGTTTTTAATTATACAAAAGCATCACAAAAAAACAATAAAATCATTTCAGAATTCGAAAGGACGCACTATCCAGATGTGTTTGCACGGGAGAGACTGGCTGCCAAAATAGATTTACCTGAAGCAAGAATACAGGTGAGCAAGAAAAAAACATATTCATTTCATTTATGCTTTTTGTACTCAAATTATAAAAGAGCAAATGGGAACCTCTAAAACACTTTAGTATAATAATACAGCCTTAACTTCAAACCTTTTGATTACTACCCTTATGAAAAAGAAGCATATAAGTATACTAAGTAAAGTTAGGAATATATAAAAGGATACTTTATTTACTAAGTATACCAATATCAATATTTCCACCTCTTCAATACTGCATCTGACTGATGACTAATTCATTTACAACATAATCTATCTGTAAAGTTTGTTCATAGTACACCTATAGTGTTAGAATTTTAAATCTGTAAATAATGTCCATAATACCTA
This sequence comes from Triplophysa yarkandensis, assembly GCA_033220385.1. Taxonomy (NCBI): domain Eukaryota; kingdom Metazoa; phylum Chordata; class Actinopteri; order Cypriniformes; family Nemacheilidae; genus Triplophysa; species Triplophysa yarkandensis. The sequence continues at coordinate 8,363,774 of CM065677.1, read as the reverse complement.
TCTATTTTGTATAATTATTGTACATATTGCACATATATTCTGTACTTGCTGCTTCTTCCACATCGGGTTAGATGCTAACTGCATTTCGTTGCCTTGTTCCTTACATGTGCAGTGACAATAAAGCTGTATCTTCCCTAAACTAATTTAATCAATGTAGTCAAGTAGTGTACTTTTTAGTGTACTGATAGCGCTTGGGCTTAAATTGGCCCACTCTTTAGTTAATAAAAGCATAATTTTTTTAATTAAAATAAGCCCACAGTGTACTTATTTTTCATAAGGTTACTTAAACTACATTTCACTAAATTTTCTTTCTTGTGTGCTGTCCTCAATGGCCTTTGAGAACTAACTAAAGGTGTCCTTTCAGGTGTGGTTCTCCAACAGAAGAGCAAAGTGGAGGAGGGAAGAGAAGTTAAGAAACCAGAGACGACAAGCCAGTAATTCTTCCAGTCACATACCCATCAGTAGCAGCTTTAGCACTAGTGTCTATCAGCCAATACCACAGCCCACAACTCCAGGTAAACACACTCGTAGAGGTCATAAGAAAATGAGAAAAAAAATACATTAACATTGCTTTTTAACCATTCTTGTCTTATTTCCGTGTTAACAGTATCATTCACATCAGGCTCCATGTTAGGAAGACCAGACACGGCCCTCACAAACACATACAGTGCCCTGCCACCGATGCCAAGCTTCACCATGGCCAACAATCTTCCTATGCAAGTATGTACACACAAATGTCACTTTCAAGCCATTCCGGTATAAAGTAGGCGACTTATATTTCTAGCTTTATGCAATTGCTTTTTATTGTGCTTTATTGTTTGACACCATGTTGTGCCAACGTATAAGTTTTAAAGGATTAGTAATTCAATATTTGCAAGCGTTGTAAATTCTTATGCAACGACAACAACAGCTTACTGAGGGCCTTGTTTGTATATTAGATAGAGATGTGAGCGTTGTTGACAGGTATGCCCTTCCTCTCCCTGCAGCCCAGCCAGACCTCGTCCTATTCCTGCATGTTGCCCACTAGTCCTTCGGTGAATGGGCGGAGCTATGACACGTACACACCACCACACATGCAGGCACATATGAACAGCCAATCAATGGCCGCCTCAGGCACAACCTCGACGGGTAAGTTGATCTTTTTAGGTTTTTACTAATATATTATATATATATATATATATATATATATATATATATATATATATTAATTACTACTTTAAGTATTTGGATTTTCTATTTTTGTCGTATACTAATAATTTTAGTGTGCCAGAATGATAATTTAATATAATTTGTTTTTCATACGACAGGGCTAATCTCGCCTGGAGTGTCCGTACCAGTCCAAGTGCCAGGCAGCGAACCAGACATGTCTCAATACTGGCCCAGACTACAGTGAGAACAAGACACGAAAAGATAAAAGAAAACAGTGGGGAGGACCACAGAGGGCAGCTTCTTCATCTCCCGTTGTCTCTCGGCTGCAGGGCTGTTCAGCAGTATTTTACTACAGAAGGAAACAAGGAGAAGCTAAAGGACCTTTTTTGTACTGGGATTGTGCCACTTCTCTATCATTCTTTGGACAAAAAGACTTGAAGAAGTAAAGAGAACAGACTACTGTAAAGTGCCCGGTATTATATCGTGAATTGGAAAAAAAACAGTTTTTCAGTTTCCAACCAAGTCATTTTGATGTATTTGTACATGTTATGGCCAATTGTATGTTATGACAAAAAAAGGAAAAAAAAACTGGATGGACCGTCAAACGAAGCATTGGCGAGCGGAAGAACATTTGTGCGAGCTACTTGTCATTCTTCGATCTATTTTCAGCTGACGTCAAGAACTTTTGCTCATTTCTGTTTCAGATGTGGAGTTCTTGGACAATCATTTCAGGATAAAATTAGGCAGAATTTAAAAGAAGTCATTACACATTTTTTCCAAAGCTTGCAGACAAAGTCAGATGTATGTGGAACAAATGTTCACTGCTAAACCGGAGAAGAAAATTTTTGGTAGCTAAAATGGTAGATTGTGTCTTCGATATAATTCAGTTTTGTTAATGTCAAAATGTAAGTATTTGTCTTCCCTAGAAGTCTCGCAGAACAATTTCTATAATAAAATTAAAGTAATTTTATAATTCTCTGCATATTCCATACATATCACACGCCTCTCGTGAAAGGACCCATTTTAAATAAACATCTGCATTAATGTGGCTTAAAAAGAACTTAGAGCCTTTGTATAGCTATTGTTTCATTGTTTCCTTGTTTCCTTAGCTTTTGCCTTTCATTGTCACCATTGATAAAATTCAACACATCAATAATCAATTCTAATTCGATTGTGTTAGATCTGTAAAGACTTTAATAACTTATATATATTTAAAATTAAACATCACATATCAGTCATATATTAAAATAAATTCTGAATGTATATTAATAGCTTATCTTTAAATCTCCCAAATAATATGCCTCAAAGACATTCAAACATGTCTCCAATAGAAATTGGAAAAATATTATTTATGACATTCATCCTGACCTACACTATTGGAGTATTACATTTCATTCAACCTCCAACTTGAAACTCTTATGTATGTTATGTGTTTTCCGCAAGCCTGTTCTCTTTAAAATCATTTGCATGTTAATAATGTTGTACCTTTTTAATTAAAATGTTTGATAAAGGAATCAAAGAAGAAAAGTGGGGTCCCATAGTCAGAAATCTTATTTGATGACATACATAGCTTTATCATCAATTTATAAAAAATTTTATTCATACAAAATGTTTTTTGACAAAACAATAGATTATACTGTCAGTCATCATAAGGGATGACTGCAGTCTACAATATGTTATTTTGCCACATTGGGAGAACAAGCAGGGAAGAAAATAGAGGCAGGAATACGTATAGGGAGAGGGGACTGGATACAAAAAATGAGCTTAACAGAAAAAGGCAAAACATTATACAAGAAGGCAGTTACATAAGCGGCATACCAAACCAGCTTGGGTTACATTAAAATATTATTTTTTTTTCATAGATTTTAGTAATCATAATATTAAATAATTAATATAATATTTTTAACAAGCATTGTGATCTGGAATTAGAGAGAGAGAGAGACTCCAAGTTATATTATATTCCCACTGAAAGTCCTAATTTCTTCAAAGGTTTTTCAAAGGTTCTGAAATGTCTAAAGTCAGTGTAGCGGTCTACTTAACCCAACACTGCAGAGCAACCAACCTGACACTCTAGAATATTTCTTCAACAGGATGAGCACTGTTATGCAAAAAATCATGTTGATACCTTTTCCAGCAAATCAAAAAGCTACACAAGCGGTTCATGACAACCTTTCAGAAACAGGTGTGTCTGTGTATATTTTTTATACCACATCGCACATCGCAGAATGATCTTGTTAGGAGACATACATTCAAAATGCATCCATCACATTTACATCACAGGAACCCCAGATATGTCTGTTCTGTGTGAGAAAATGCATGCATTTGACTTGATTCGGTTAGTTTACATCACAGAAGGCCTCATCTTTAATCGAAAGATTCGAAGTATTTCGTACAAAGGCCTAGTGGTTAAAGCGGATGTGTTAGGTGGAGCTTAGGTGAAATATGAAATTCCAAAATTGGGAAATTCTCACATCCCTATAACTCCGTTAATACATAACACAAATTTTTATGTGTGTTTTAGTTATTTATCTTTATATAAACAAGTATTTTATTATTTCTAACTTACATCCATTTATTCTGTCATCTCATTTAAATATTGTAGGGCTTGTCTACATGAAATGGCTACGGAGGAGCAGAGGAAACCCAGGTGCTTCCAGCCCGTGGCTGTGCAGCCCCCCACCTCATACCAACACTTACTGGATTCTGCCAAAGCCTGTTTGCTCAAATGCCAGGCTGTTTCTGACAAGTCTAGAGGCTAAAGCTGTGCACATAGAAGGGGAGAGAGAGACCAATGAAAGGACGAGCAGAGGGAGATATTTTGTCCCTTTTTTCCGAAGTGAGCATTTAAATATGACAGGACACAATTATGCATCGTTCAGTTTGTGGCTGCAGATGCGTGTTCTCCGTTGAGAGAGTCTTTCTGAAGGGTCTCTGTGCAGCAGACCTCTACAATAGAGTTAATGCAGCTGCGTTTGAAATGATAAACACAAAGGAAACGAAGCAAATAGACTGCCTCTATTGTACTGTTATTTTGTCATGATGTGATAAAGAGTCTAAAAGTCAGACATCAATGATTCCTATGTATGCACTTTTTGTAATCAAAGGTTTCAAAGGAATTTGACTGTAATACGAAAATTTAAATTACACATTTCTGAATGTGTACATATTAATGACAATTTTGACTCCAGCATCGGCTCTGCAAGATCAAAATTTATTCCAATCAGCATTTTTTGTCATTTAATAGAAACATGCATAGCTTGTTCAAATTGTCAATTATACATATCTTCTATTATTGAGTGACCAAGAAAAAGATCTTTATTAAATTTAAATCGAAAGTATTGTGTTTAGAAATGTTTACCACTCTAAATTTTAATTATTAATAATATCAATTTGTAACTTTTCAATAAGCACTCCATATTTGGCCATTGTATTACAAAAAACTAATTTCTAACAAAAGTGTTTAAGTGTATTACTCTTTTACAAAAAATATTAACTTAATCTAGTAACTAAACCTAAAACAAAGGTAATAAAATCTAGACAAGCTAAAAATACACACAAAATCCTTAAGAACGTTTAATCATATTATGAATAATGTATATATAAAAATGTTTAAATGCAACATTACAAAAAACTCATTATTAGTTTGTTAATATTTTTAATGATTGACTAATTTATTTATTTTTACATCAGAATGGGTTTCGTATTAGGTTTAGTTTTAAGGTTTAACTTAAAAGCAATGTGTTTTAGATTTGGATCCTACTGTTCATAAATGCCATAACATAACTCTATGCATCATGACTATAACTGAAGAATCTTTTGGGTAGGAAACTGAATGAGGCCTAGAATGATGGTATGTTTCACCACAACACTATTTCTTTGCCTGACGGGGGGTTATCCACTTAACGCTTGTGCGTTAAATCCATATAATGTTATCCAGAAAGTGTTAAGAAGGGTTATCAGTCTGTCTCAGTGGGGACAGAACAAGTGGCTGTTAGCTCTCGAGCATTCATGCTTTAGCATCTTATTGTATGAGCGTGTGTGTCTGCCACTGCTTTTATAGAGGTTTGTAATTTAGAGTAATAGCCACTTCACACGTCCTACGCCCAGGACCCCTTCTCTCGATGGCCACTTACAGAAACAAGCTCTGCTGACCAACTACCGCTACTTGTGGCTCTGATAATGAACTAGAAGAGCTAAGCTTTATTGAGAGGACTCATGTGGAGAGAGTGGGTGAAGTGACACTTCAGCTCACCTAAAGAGGAAAGAGCTGATTTCATTCAATAACATCTCTCAAAGACATACTGAGATCATGAATATTGGTTGTCATACTGCATGGTGAAGTACATACACCGTAACTATGTAAATACTATAATATTTTATCTTAACATGAACATTTATTTATCATTTACTTAATCTTGTGTTATTTTAAACCTGCACGACTGTACAACACAAATATAAATATTATGAAGAATGTGCGTAATCAACAACACCAGCCCCAATTGACTTCCATAGTAGGGATAGAAAACCCCCATGACAATTTTTTTTTAAAATATCTATTTTTTGTTCCATAAAATAAAGAGTCATAAACTGTAGATGTAAAGGTTTCGAATGACATGAAGCTGAATTTCTTTTCTCCAGAATTAAAAAAAAACTGTATTTTAACAGTCCTCTTAAAAAAAAAGATGCGACAAAAATAACCTGCGACAAGAATACAATACGATGTTTCTACTGTATTATAAGTATAAAAGGTATAAGATCGAAAGCCACTAGGAAAAATAGAAATAACTCAAAGAAAAATGATGGGCCTCAAACATCTATAAAATATTTAAGATATATTTACAAATACAGTAGGATTTCTATGAAAAAGTAAAAATCTCTCGCTGTAGCTGTTAAATATTATTTGCATTTTCTAATATTCAATCTTAAGAGTGTCAAAAAAATTAAATGGCTATCTTGTTTAAGCTTAATAGATACAATAGTTATGACTAGTAAAATGGCAAACAATCTATCATGCTGATTTTAAGACAATTCGGATTTAGGATACGTCCCACCACAAACCCAGAATGAAGGCCTGAATATATTGACATTAAAATTATCAGCATCATGAGTTAATATATTAACCAACATTAGCTAACAACAAACAATTTTGCTTTATAGCAATTATTAATACTTGTTAATTTTAGTTCATGTCAATACAGTTATTCGTGTTAGTTTTTGACAACTTTTGATGTAACTAATGTATAAGTAAACAATGAAAGTAATGTAAACCTACATTAATAATTGCTGCTTTTCTAGCTGTTATTGTTAGTTTATTATAGGTCAAGCATTAAAAATAATAAAATAATGTGTAACAAAAGTATTATTAAAACATTAAAGAGTTGAGATGGGAAATGTCCTAAATACGGGCTGCTAGAAATCTCAATACATTGCCTTCGGCTGATGGCTTGGGAGAACCAATGACCTTGAGCCGTGACCGTTTATGTGTGTGCGGTTTGTGGGGTATTTTCACAGAAAGGATTGTGATAATATTCGTGACCTGGTGCTATAAATGTGATTAATCACATTATTTCTCCATTCACAAATCCTACTCTTGATTACAGTACTGAAAGCTGGGTGGCCGAGCCAGCTTTTAACACAACACAACAGCAAAGATGATTGACAGCAGCTGGCAAGAAGAGCTATACACACTGAGCACAAACATCGGAATGGGATTCAGACACACTTTAATATGGCTGGTTACTAAATAATAACATTAAAAACATACATCTATGCATATGCTCACAAACTTAACTGGAGCAGATGGAAAGGGGGACTAGACTGCACACCTCACCCTTGACTTCTCTTTTTGGAGTGTCTCGGGACACCCCAGTCGGAGAGACAGACAGAAAGCGGGGTTTTTCTGGACCGGGGTATGGTCCTCGCAGCCAAAGCTCATCACAGTGATGGCAGCATGGCAAGTGGTTCTCTACGGTGACCCCGCCTCCCCTCCCCACCTGCGACTGCGGGACAGGACAGTGATCCAAAATCTTTTCCCAAAAAAGAACAAGACGAAAGGACCTCAAATAGCCATGAGAAGAAAGAATAGCTATATAAGCAACACCCACAAGGGATCCCATATTAAAATTCTGTCATTTACTCACCATTGAGTTCTTAAGCTTCTGCATATATTTAATTGTTCTGATAAACAAAGGGAAAGGTATTTGGAAGAATGTGTATTGTCAAAGAGTCCTTGGACCCAACGGATGAGATATTTTGAAGAATGCAGGACAGAAAAAAGTTCTGGGTTACTTTTATCTACGATTGTAATCCTTTCTGCAAGCACTTTTGCCAAATATATTTTTCTGTGTTGAACCAAACAAAGAAATGTTTAAAGATCCCTTTAAGGACAATGTCGCCATTAGCCAAGCATGTGTTTTTACACGCTCGCAGTTTTAGCAGTTCAGCTGTTTACATCACAAAAGTAAGCACATCATTTGTGACCTAAATAATGTAATTTTCCTTAAACAGAGATTAGCAAAACTGCCCTTACCATGAGGACAGCATCAAAGGAATTCCAAAGCTCCGGCCCGAGTGACTCATGACCAAAGTACTAGGTGCTAATTCTTGAGTTTTTCACACACTGGCTTTTCTAGTGCTTATGTTAATAACAACAACAAGCGTTCCCATCGTCCAGATAGGGAAATCAAACCAACTTTTTGTCTGTAAACTTTTTTATAGAAACAAACTTGTGGTTTTAAACATGTATGTCTTTCTTTTTCCTGGAGAACACAAAAGAAGATATTTAGAAAAATGTTTTAAAGTATCTTCTTCTGTGGCCAGAAGATATTCGGTAAAATGATTGTAAAAGACAGCTTGGTCCCTATTGACTGTATTGTTTTGTCCATACAATAAAAGTCCATGGGAATTCACGCTACTGTTACCAACATTCTTCAAAATATTTTATTTTGTGAAGTGTAAAGAAGGTGAGCAAAAGATGGCATGATTTGAATGTTTGGGCTATCCCCTTTAGACACCCAAGAACTTTATATTAGTTAACCAAGTTATTTATTAGTGAACGCTTCAAATTTATAAAGTGTTTTATTCTAAAGTGAATAATGTTTTGTGTGGAGTTAATTGCGTAACTCGGTCTAAAACAAATCTAGACATCTGTGCGTGCTCTTGGATTTCCACTGAAGGGAATGATTAAGCTTGTTTTTCAGCAATCCAAGCCCTGTTCCTGCCCCACCGCCTCTGTCTGCGAGTAATCTTGAACCGAAATTCAACCCTACTGTTAAAGAACACAAAAATTTCTCGGCCTGCCCATAATCCCAGAGTCATCTAGAGTTACGCTGCATTGTTTCGCTAAACTTCTGAATGACTCTGCACTCCTGACACAGGAACAACACCTGAGCAGATGTTTAAGTAAGGATCTTTTGTCTCTTTGGATCGCCAATCTTACAGAATATTTTAAGAGAAGAGGCAATCTAATATAATAATCTGCAATAACGTATACATGCGGATCAGGAGCCGAATGGAAGAACAGCATTAATATTTACCTGTCCACCAGGAAGACCCTGTAAAGGGCAAACTATATGCTAGAGATTTGAAAAACAGATATCCTTCAGATTTTCTGAGAATTGCCTGCATGAAAAGGTCACTTGTAATATATCAGCAACATATTCACCTGGAAGAAAAAGGACCTTTGGAATATGCTGAACTGAGCACAGATATACACATACTTTATGTAGAAGGAAGCGCCATTAAATGAAAATAATTAAAGGATAATATTTTTCGGCTTAAATAAGAAATTGATTTTAAAAAGTTTCACTTGAGGACCTTCAGGTCTCTCTCTTTCTCTCTCTCTCTCTCTCTTTCTCTCTCTCTCTCTCTCTCTCTCTCTCTCTCTCTCTCTCTCTCTCTCTCTCTCTCTCTCTCTCTCTCGCTCTTGCGCTCTCTCACTCACTCTCTCTCTCTCTCTCTCTCTCTCTCTCTCTCTCTCTCTCTCTCTCTCTCTCTCTCTCTCTCTCTCTCTCTCTCTCTCTCTCTCTCTCTCTCTCTCTCTCTCTCTCTCTCTCTCTCTCTCTCTCTCGTGTTAGGTCTGGCCCAGAGGGGTCAGAATATGACACACAGAAAACTGCATGAACAAAATACATGTAAGTGCTGCCTTCACATTAAATACACAGGCTTTGCAAATGCTACAACTGGACCAACCATGACAACATATCTAAAGGCTATTTATATGCTTACGCTCACACACGAAGACACACTCACACTCGTTCACCCACACACACACACCTAGAATCATTTCATTTCAGAAAACAATCATTGCATATTAATAACACTATTATTACATTTTAACTAATGAAATTTGTAACTTAGATGAAAATTATTTGTAGTTTAATGAAAAGTCCACACAAAATAAAACATACTTGGATTATTTATTTACTCTCTTGCCATATTTTTCTACTGAAAAAACATAAGAATATATTTTAAAAAATTATCAGACCAGCAGTGGCACCTATTCACTTCTATTGTATTAAAACAAAATCTCTTTGAAATATCTTCTTCTGTGTTCTGCACAAGTAATAAGGTAAAACAGGTTTAAATGTCAAGAGGGGAAGTTTAATATCTGGGTGACTAATCACTTTTACAATACATGTGGGTCAAAGAGGAACAAATGTAAAACTGGTTTAAATAAATGAAAAATATAATAATTTTAATTTAATTTTTGTTTAACTTTTACAGAAGACGAAAACTAAAATGTCATTCTTAGTAACAATCTTGTCAGGGATGATTCCGCAATATAAAAAAAATGAAACTAAGTAGTTTAACCCCCAAATCTAATTAGCTGGAATTTTAATTTTTTTAATTTTATTGTATTTCATCATATATTTTGCCTGTTAAAACAATTGTTTTTACAATTTTTTACAGTTGTTGTATTTTAAAATACAATACAATGTAATATGCTACCCTTTTTTTATTCTTTTATAAATTTCAACAAGTAAAAGTCAATATAAACACGTTGTTTAAATAAATATTGTTAAACTGAATGTCAATGGAACATTACTGCAACTAGAATTTTTAATGTTATTCTCATAAATATGTTAACCATTAGGTAAACATTTACTTGCATTAAATTAGCTTTCTATGGACACAACATCATCCATTTTAACATTATGTAGTGATCTTGATAATTATAACTAAAAGTAATAAGGACCTGGGTTTATTATAGATCAGATGAGGAGAAAGCCACCTAAACAGGTGTGAAAAAAGGGCCTATGTGTGACAGAATGCATTAATATTAATGAGCAGCGTTTATGAAAATGAATATTCATGGCCCAATCCAATCTATTCCTCCTCAGTCACACTTTCAGTGCATGTTGACGTAAAACGCGTGCAGATGCTAATCTATGTTAAAAACGTGTTTGTATCTGCAACAGAAACACGCTTTTTAATGATGCTGCTGTTAACTCATAATCAGCGCTAAAGCAATGTACCTCATTTCACCGATGACAGCATCCATGTTTACATTCAGCCTGGAGATGTAGGCTCAGGGTCAATTACCCGTAAACACAATGCTAATCTATTCTTTATGAGGTCACAGTCATAGTTAGATGACCCTTGAGTTGGACAGCATCACGACAAGATGGACATTTGTACAGGTTGTTTATTTTAATTGTATTGGAATAGATGATTTTCAAACGTTTCACCCAATAGAAGTAAATTGGTGCCACTGCCTTTCCATTGTCAATGTTCTTCAAAATATATTTGTGTTCTGCGGCAGAATGAAACTTCAACAACTTCACCTCTACACAAAGCAAAACAAACCGTATTACTAGAAATCTGAGCTGCGGAAAGAGACACAACTCACTTTTGGTTATCGTGTCATGAAAAAAGTATTTCCGAGAAAAACCTTTTCCATTTTGTACAAAGCAAAATTCGTATTATCTTATTGAAGACAGCTAGAAGATGCCTTAGATGGACGTGCTATTGACCTATGACTTCTCAAAGCTCGGAGGATTCTGGAAGAGACTAGGCAAGATGATGCAAGGATGTCTGACCCTGTCAGTGACTATAAATATCAAAAAACAACCAAACACAGTTTGAAAGCTAGATTGTTGCTGTTTTACAGTAATTTACAGTAGGGAGTTGTTTTGGCTTTGTATTTTTGAGAAAGAATGAAGGAAAAATTCAAGTTGGCACAGAGTCATTCTCTTTAGATAATTCATATGGTACTAAACCCAAGCCTCTTGTTAACATTTTTAACACAAATAAAGAGATTGAACAGTTGTAACAGAACGAGTAAAAAGCTTTAAAAAAACATCAAAAACTCAAAGGATCCGTGGAATGCTGTTATTCCACTCCAGCAATCTTTGATTTGTAATCCAACACTGAGCTCCCCTCCCTCTTTTTCTATTTCTTTCACCGTCTCCCGGCATCCTTTGCAAAAAGGCCTCTGCCATTAAAGTTTCTGCTTGATGTTTTCAGTAAACCTCTCCGCGCGGTGACATCACAAAGAAAAGAAGAAAACTGCTCTTTACAACCAATGTCATAAGCACATTTCCCAGCCATGAATAACAGTTTTTCTTTACTGGGAAACTGTTTCTGAATCTAATAATTATCCTCTTCATCCTCCTAATTCAGACTTTAGTGTTTGGCTGAGAAACGGGCCGGCTGCCAGCGCCGAGCAGAATCCGAGTTGTCAGGTGGATTACAGTCATATGAATCGCCCCGCAGGAGGCCGAGCAGCCTGCAATTACGGCACGGCGGCGCCTTTGATTTAAACGAAACTTTCAGAAACGGACTAAAATGTTGAATAATAAGCCATTAGAGATTCGGCGGGCCGGAGCCGATTAGGTTCCTCTTGCATGTACACAAAGTTGTTTGGCCAGACACCTGTGACAAGCCACCACGCACACTCCAAAGTTTTCGAAAAGCACTTACGATTAAGAGCGGTAATCGTTGCCCCTGTGAAAAATATCAGTTTATTCCATTGTACTAAAAGCTCTGAATGGGATCTTTTCAAAAGACGGAGAATCTTTTATATGACGGCCCTTGGATTTTTAAATGAAAATGAGGGGTCAACTTCTCGCATTTTTCCTCACAAAGGACTGAAAGGAAGGGACCAGGCAGACTGGAAGGCTACAGCAGAAGGTGACGAGATAAAAAAGGAAGAAGCCAGCGCCGCCCGGGTTCACATCAATGCGGCATTGTGGACCCGCCAGAGACAAACGAGCGCCGGCCGCAATCGGGCCGTAATTAAATTTCACACAATATGAGGCAGCAAATGACATGTAAATTATAAATGGTTGATTCCTTGCTTTCCGTGACAGTGTTAAATAAGGGAGGTTTAAGTGAAATCATTAGATTATGCCATTCGGGGAGGGGACGGAGGGGGGGGCCTTCAAAAGGTCGCTGTCTTGGAGGGCCCGCCGCCAGCCCTGGCACAAACGATGCACTCGAAGAGCGATCCGAACAGCGCCGGGAACAATGCCGAACCAGTCCTTGATTGTGTTTGTCCACGTAGGTATAAAACAGACATTATGGGCATTTTGTCTGGCGCACCGAGACGCTCGGGCGGGCTGAAAAAGAGAACTGAGATAAGTGGACGTACTACGCAGGCTTCGTGTCTCTCGCACCAATTACCCTCTAAATACATCGAAGCGGCCCATAAGCATCAACAATGAAATATAGCTCGGAAAGAGAAAGGAGGGCCGATTGTAAAGCGTTGCATGCGTGGAGGAATACCGAGGGGTAATTGAAGGGGTACAGATGAGTGGGCGAGCTTCTTTTCACACTCTGAAAGACATACAAATACAAACAAGAAGGGGTGATCTTACTTCAAAAGACTTCAAAGAAGATTGAAACAAAAAAGCAGTTTTAATGAATTTGTGAGCGTGTTTTTTCAGTACATCATTGTGTATTAGACACTGTTGGATGTACAATAATGGTTCAAAGTTTTGGAAGACTTACTTGCTAATGCATTTATATTTTTCTGTATCTTTCTATAAACATAAACTCCTCAAAATTATTAAAATAAGTAAAGGGAGCTATTGGAATTGTGTTATATCTAAAAGAATACAAATACAAAACATGTTATATTTGATCACTTTCACCTTTTGACAAGAATCTGCAGAAATATTTTCTTTTCACTTATCAAGCAGCTTCTTAAGATCCGCCTGAGATGTTTGGTAAAGACTTGAAGACTCTATCAATTCTGCGCTCTCATTGGCAGTTCTTTCTTCAAAATCATCCATTTCCAAAACATTTTTATCAAATGATGTTCTGTCATAAAACCATGTATGTTTTCTATATTATACTATATATTATACAGTCAATTAATCTAATTTCACATTTCAAGTTTCACAAATTCACCATTAGTGGGATCTAAATTTTTTAAACAATAAGAAACATTTCACTCAGTGTCCCAAAACTTTTGACCGGTAGAGTAAGGGTTCAAACAATAAAGAAGTCACCTGGGTCACCACAGAGTCGTGAACTCCGGGCTGTCCGATCAAACTCCGAAAAGCGATCAAAAAGTAATGTGTGGGTACTGTAGGCTATCACATACATGTCCAGCCTTCTTAATTAGGACAAATCCCCTTTTAGCCAGTACTAGAGAGAGTAGAGGCGGCCCCAGAGTGTTTGTAAAGAAACTCATTAAAAATTTGGAGAGAGAGAGAGTGTTACGTCTTTACGCTTGAGTACCTTCGAGTGGCCTTTAGGATAAATGTTCCCCTCTCGTCTCAAGTAGTCTTCTTGAACTGAGTGCCGAGAGGAGAAAAGAGACACAACTTGTTAGTCAACAAGTTAGCTCAGAGGGTCAGAGAGGGATTTAGAAGAGCGAGGTTACTCTTTGGTAAAGCACACACAGAGAGAAAAGTTATCAAGAAAGCCTGATCAACAGAAATATTCCACTAAAAAATAAAAACGTTGTCATCACTTATTTACCTTAAGGTTTAAGACCTCACTATAATAAGTGATACACAAAAGAGATTATTTAGGTGGAGTCAATGGGGACCAGTGTTGTCTACCTTTCAACATTTTCAAAATATCTTCAGTTCTGCCTATGAATGAAAGTCATACAGGCTTGGAATAACATACATACATAGGAATACACAAGATAGCACTGCTTTGTTTTTAACTTTTCTTGTGATATCCAGCTTCTCTGAAAGTTCAAAGCACCTCAGGCTCTCTGCATGTCAACTCCATAGGCCTTAGTGGCAGGCCCCAGCCTAGATTAACCCCGATCGGGCTGTCGACCCCAGGGCTCTCCATCTCTATCCTGAGCCCTGAGTTCACCCACTGAGTCAACATCATCTCCCAGCTCTCTTTCCTAAACTCATGCACGACAGCTCCACAACACAGAGTCTAAGTCAGCCAGCATCACTGAACTAGATAATCCCAATCTGGCTAAAGTTGGTCCCCAGAGCATCTTCAAAAGCCAAATTCTGCTTGTGTTCATCATTTACCGTATGAGACACACCCCACAATTACAATTGAAAACGATACCGACAACAAAAGTATCGGCACGGCCGACAACTAATGAGCGCGTGCACGTGTTTACCACGTTAAAACGCATCAAAAGCTCTGACGGAAGCTTCGGAAAGAGGAGAAAATTAATTATTTCAAATACATGTGGACCTTTCATGGGCACGGGCTCCATTTGCATTGAGGAATATTCAGCAGAAGTAATTGGTGCGCACTGAATGAACTCAATTTTCATTCCAAATTTCCTCCGAGTCCCCAGGCACTCCTGCACGGGATGCGAGCGGCAATACAAACAAAAGTAATGTCAAAAGGGAATGCGGGAACGGCGGAACAAAGGGGAGAGCAAAATTGTTTTAGCATCGCAAATGAACGATGAAAGCTTCAATTCAGAGCCCGGGCTGAATAAAACAGATATCGCGCTCGACGCTGACAGTTGATGTCTTCATATAAATGTAAGAATTTACATTCTAATTAAAAAGAATTTACATCTTAATCAACGCAGGCTTAATTGTTCGGCTACTGTTTTCCAGCGGTGATGAAAAACAACATTGTGCTGCCAGAAACTGAATAAATACTGTATTATCAGAGCATATTCTGATGCTTAGCTGTGAATAGCTTACATTACTAGGCCTGGGAGGAATGCCATATAGACGTAGAGTTTCATTGGACACAGGCGCCATGACAGAAGTTAGAGGGATATTTCAACCAAAAGAGAATGTTCTGTCATTATTTGCTCACCCTCTTGACATTTCCAAGTGTCTTTGTTTCACAGCGCACAAAAGGAGATGTTTTGAAGAACCCGGGTACCTAAACAGTGCCTACACCCATTCACTTTTATGAATTGAATTGCTCAATTAATAACTTTCTTCAAAATATTTTTTTAATTCATACAGGTTGGTAACTGAATAGCAGTTTCATTCATCCACTTCCATTGTATGGACACTGTTCGAATCAGAACTTTCTGTAAAATATATTTGGTTGTTCTTTAGGAGACATTGTTTGATATACAACTTACTTCAAATTAGCCTTTTTTGTTTGCAGAGGACACTGTTGGAGGAACAACTTTCTAAAAAATATATGTTTTTCTGTGGAATTAAGAAACTCATACAGGTTGCTAACCAAACAGCAGTGGCACCTATTCACTTTCATTGTATGAACACTGCTCGATTCAAAACTTTCTTCAAAATATCCTTTTTTGTCCTAAGGAATTACATTCATACTGGTTGGAAACCCATCAGCATTGGCACCTATTCACTTTTATTGTACGGACACTGCTGGATTTGAACTTTCTTATAAGTGTGTTCTGTTGTTCTAGGCAGGACACTGTTCGATAAACAACTTTCCTCAAAATATCTTTTTTGTTTTGCAGAAAACCCTGTTCTATGGAAAACTTTCAAAAAAAAAAAGAGATGGCGACTAATATTTCGTTCTGCTGAATTCATTCAGGTTGGTAACCGAACAGCAATGACACTTAATAACTTCTATCGTACGAACACCAACCAATGGAAGTGAATCAATGCCATTACCAACGTTCTTCAAAATACCTTCTTTTGTTTTCTGCAGAAAAAAAGAAAGTCATATAAGTTTAAAAATGTCATGAGAGTGGGTAAATGACACAATTAAAATTTTTGTTACCCTATCACTTTAAAGAAAGCACTCACATAAATCCACAGAAAGCTCTCTGGGTCTGTGCTAATCTCCCTCTCTGCTAATAAAATAAACAGTGTGAGACAGTCCTTATCAGCCCCATAAGAAAACCTCAGATAAAGACGTCCAGCAGCTTTCTTTAGGCAAAAGTAATGTTCGCCTGATCTCAAGACGGTAAATCAGTTTAAGCGGCTTTTACACTTTCCAACCATTTACACGTCCAACTTAAAACCGTCGCCCTGCGCTCATTAGGCAACACAAAGACCGGCAACTAAATGAGGCATGATTCATGAAACGGATCCCTTTAATCATCGCTCCTAGCCCCTGAAAGGTCGTTTAGTATATTATATCTAAGTGTGCAGCATATTCCTGCTTCATTACTGATAATTAAGACCTGTCATATTTCCTTGCACAATGTGTCGGCTAAGAGCTTTGGCATATGCCAAATGGGCATCAATTTTCAAGCCGTGAAACCAAAGGTAAGGGAGTTGGCTGGGCACTGCAATTCTTGTAGTTAGACGCAGAACTTTCAAGACGTGTTCCTCTCATTGTGTTTGATGGGTTCAATGAACAGGCAATGGCTTGCTTGCCAAAAGTCTCTCTCTGATAGTTGTCACTTGAATGGCCAAACGAAAGGAATTAAGGGCAGAGACTGGCAAGGCCTTGGTGGAGATGCCCTGGAAGGGACGCAGTGGCTTTTGCATTAGCATCTGTTTTGGCTCGACTGACATAAACTGGATAAAAGTGTCGGTGGTGCCACAGGGGGCGAGTGAAGAACTTTGCGAGATGCAAGAAAACAGAGGAGGATTTCTGTACAAAGACAAAATGGAGTAAGAGATGAGATAGAAAGACCATTGTTTGCGATAATGTATATAATATAAAAAAAAAATCTTAATGGTTCAATTAAGAACCTTTAACAACTGAAGAACTTGTCTGTCTCACAAAAGATGGTCTGTGGCAGAAAAGATCTCCAGATTAAAGAATCTCGGAAATCAGCACCCATTCTGTTGCATTGGTTTTGTGTCCGTGTGTTAGAACTGAATGGGTGCCCCTGCTATTCGGTTACCAACATGCTTAAAGATGTCTGGTTTTGTGTTCTGCAGAAGAAAAAAAGTCATACCGGAATATATTTTCTATAGCAAAATGTTTGAATATTTTGACAGTCTTAAGGAGAAGAAAGGCTGGCAAAAGGTTTAATATAGCATCAGTGCATCCACCAATCCATGTTAAAAAAATAGAAAAATATATTATATTACAAAATCAAAAACCAACACAGTCCCACATCAAAAACAGACACAAATTTAATGCAAAACAGTTTCTACACTCTCAGATTGATTTTCTGAATCGCTACAAGCTCTACAGAACACAGATGTCGAATCAAGATGGGCTGAAATGTTAAAACACAGTGTTTAGACAGAATTAACATGTCAGTTTGCATGTAAATGACTAACACTCGATGGTCTGATCTCTCACCTCGAGATCTTCTCGCAGATTAAACTCCCCAAATCTGCTCACGTGTTCAGGGACTGGCAGCTGATGGTAATGAAATTCAAAGTGTTTCATGTATTAAGAATATTCATCAAAACCAAGGGCTTAAAGTGCCCTTATTTCTGGATCTAACATATACGACTACATTAGGGTCTCATATTATAGAGAAAGATATATAGAGAAAGATATTTGAAACATTTTTGCAACCACACAATGGGTTATTTGACCCATTGACTACCATGGTAAGGAAACTGCTTTGTATTTTTGGGTTGTTCTGTCAAACGTAAAAATATATATTTTGAAGAATGTAGGACAGAAAGTTGTTATATTGATAACAATTTTATTATTTTATTATAATTTTTTCCTATATTCCTAAGAATATGTTTGATTACAAGCATTCTTCCAAATATTTTTCTCTGTGTTCAACCAAACCAATAAATGTATGCAGTTTTGGAACAGCTAAAGAGTGAGTAATTCATGAGAGACTTTTAAATTTTGGGTGAACTATCCCTTTAATCCTTTTAAGTTTAATAAAAAATGAGGATGATATTATCAACATCTTAGCATACTAAAAATAGACTGATTCTTCAAACATTCTGTCCTTTTTTCGGCATGTTTGGAAAATGGTTCAAGGCTACAACTTCACGAGAATCCAAAGCAGTCCCCCACAAGGCCTTAAGTTTGCTCAGTTGAAATGATCTGCTTTGACAAATTTAACAGCTCTTTTTTCTCCTCTCGCAAATGCACTTGTCACTCAGTATTAGCCGTCCTCATTAATGACAATGGGAAAGTTTATCTTAGCCACACATTTAAAATCATCCTCAGCTTACAATGGGGCTCAAAAATCTTGCACAAAATAGAAGGCGGATCTACTTACACGGACGCCTTTTTTTGAAGTAGTGTTACTTTTTATGCTTGGCTGTGAACAATCTTTTCACAACAATGAGGTACATTCTTCAGTGATCAATACTTATTATCTGTGCTCTGGTACATCTCTATACAGCCTTTCTGAAAGGCTACCTGTGGGGTTTGGACCTGATGGTCACTGCTTGATCCTTTAGCTGAGACACAATAAAGGGTTATTATGAAGTCATCGAAGTTCTCATATAAACAGACGGTGGGACATATTATATATTACAAAAACTATTTTATAGTATAATAAAAATAACATAATTTTTTTCATTTGAAAATATCAGAATTTAGACCTTTTGTCTCAAGGCCAGACAAGATCAGGAATAATTTAAAACTTTTCTTTTATGGAAACTTTTTAACAAAAATGCATAACAGACCACAAGTTGTAAACAAAGTAGGGCTGTAAGGCGATTAATCAAGATGAATCGTGACCAATTTTTTTTAACATTTTATTTATATATGTTAACAATCTTTTGTTAACATATATTTAGGCAATATAAATAAATTAATAATATTTATATACATTTTAAATTACTGGTGCATTGCAAAAATTTTTAATATATATATAAATATATATATACACACATGTGGATGGGTTTATAAATACAAAATAAATGTGCACCATTTTTTTTGCAATGCACCAGTAATTTAAAATGTATATAAATATTATTAATTTATTTATATTGCCTAAATATATGCATGTAAATATATTTAAGAAATATTTACCTGTATTTATTTACCAATATTTATAATTTTATATACATCATTTATTATTTTTTCAAATTATCAATAATTTAAATTGTATAAAAATGTCTTTGTCTGTGTTTATAAGTACTACATTTATTTCCACAAACATTTATAACCTAAACACAACTGCTTGCAATTAATCGCAATTTTAAATTAACATTTGGGTTTGGTTCTAAAGGGACTGTTGGTTGTTGTTATGTCTAACAAAATGGTCTATATAAGGATTTTATAATAAATGCATTGTAAATGCCATTGCACTACAAAAATTACATGGACGTCCTATGAAAGCATTAACAATTTTCAAAGGAAAAAGAAATCAGAGTGAGCCAACTTTTACAAAATCTTATTTTACTATAGCACAAGTCAGCCCTCTTATCTCTTGTTGTGAAATGTGATATGGTGTTAACCCTGATTTAGACACACAGTCATTTGTTCCACACAATTCCCCATGTGTTAAAATGTGTACGATCATTGAAGCATCAACACACTAAAACTTAACCAGCCTTGCACTATTGTATCTGTGTGCTAAAAATGTGCAACACACTCGTACTCACTTCATCTTACATTTGCAGGTGCCACATCACACATCAATACATAAAATCTCAGCCTTAATAATTAAAGCTTGACTTCACGTGTCTGAGACGTTAAACGGATGATTGTCTAATTGGAATTTACATTTGAGTCACACAGCAAAGGGGCCTACCCTCACCCCCAACAAAACCCTAAAGCTTCCATACAACTAAACCACCCGGACGACACCGTCCGCTCAGCTTTGTACGAGATGCAAACTGTGGGAAAGTTATTTTTAAGTCGAATGCCAGCGGAGACAAAGCAGGAATCGCTCCTGGCTATGGTACGATGTGGCCTGGATCAAAATGCCATTCTTTATCTTTATTCCTATTATATTTGTATTGGCATTAATAATATATTTCAAAAGGATAGTAGTCAATGGTATTCAATCCAACACTCCTGTATTTCTTGCAACTTCTCAAAATGTACATGGTTTCAAAAAGAAGGGAGTTCATCTGGTGTTTGTAATGCTAATATAATCACTAGATAAACAACATGAAGTGTTTGTTTTTTCCTTAACAGGATTTGTAGCTCAAGTGAGTAAACACAAGCACTGCTAAAACCTTTTCTGAACATCAAAAACATCACAAACAACATTAAGAGATACTTAACCTAAAATGTAAATTCTGTCATGAGTTACTTACTCTCTAGTTGTTTCAAATCTGTACATGTTTCGTTGTTTGCTTAAACACAAAAGAAGATATTTGGACACAATTGTGTAACCAAACCGTTCTTGAACCCCAGAGGCTACCAAAGTAAGCAGAAAAAATAGTAGTTAAAATGAACACAAGAACTTACTGTTGTCCTACATTCTTCAAAATATATTATTATGAGTTCAACAGAAAAAGGGTAAAGTATGGTAGACAGTGGGTGCAGTGTTTGATTATTAGAATTCTTTTAGATGTCTTTTCGGTGGTCAACACTGAACTTGGAACAAATGAAGGTGAGTAAACAATAACAACATTTGTATCTTTCTGAATTATGAAAAGCTAATTATATTTTTTCAATTCAGTTGTTACATGCTATTTAGTTTTGCTTAAAAAAATCCTAAAAACTAAAACGTTTCCAGTTCGAAAGTTGAAAGAAAAGCACAATTAATATAGTTTTTTCCCAAGCCATAAACCTACATTTCAGTGCAAAATCCTTATTATTATTATTAAGTATTTTCTTAAATAAAACTATGTATTAGTACTTATTATTTATACTCGTTTTAAAAGGTTTATTCTTCCATGAATGTCCCATCATTTAAATTATGATACTGAAATAACATGCAAAACATTTGTGTATTGACTCTACAAACACCTCATTGAAAATGAAAAACTTTGCTAATGCTGCTTTACTCATAAATTATTGTATCTCCATGGTTTAGTGTTATTATGTGGTTTTTGCCACAATCTTTTGTATTTATACAATGAGTTTATAACCAGAAAAGCACATGTCAACAAAGACAACACAGTACTTAATCATGTAAAAACGATATAAGTATTATTTTAATTCCTAAAAAATGGTGAAAGTTATTTTCCAAATGAGTTATACCACACCTTTCTTGCCCAAACCTCTTAAAAAGCCAATCATGAGTCACCAACATCAACTCTTAATTCAATTTTTTTTTTAAGAATTTGGCCATGTGTATTATAAACCCTTGCAAGTCATCATGTCAATTTATGTCCCAAATAATCATCAAGACATCGAAACAATCGATGAATCGAAACATCCCATCATCCAATAAACTCCAAAAAGATGAAATCAACCACCAATTAGTCTCTTTCCAGAAGCTATTACAGTCAAAAACATATCCATACTTGGAAGATAACCCCATTTTAAAAAAACAATATACAGAACCCTCCAATAACCTCCAATAGCTCCACACATCTCCCATCAGCATTTCTCTAAAACGACTACAACACACATCCCACTAAAATGTATGTTCATAAACATATCTCACATGCAATAAAGCGTAAAAATATTTCTTATTTGTTAGTCGCTTTTAGTACAGTCAGCTGTACACCCTGGAGCCATGATTATATACACATATAAAATGTCTTACTGTTCATGAAAATAAATTCATAGACTCCATTCCATTCCAGTTCCCTAGACCCCAAACCCAGCCTCTTACACAACGCTCCCCCCTTGTCCTAATTTTTCTTGTCTTCTCAATTTCTCCTCCCTGACCCTTCCTTTCCAAATCTTTGCCTCTTCATTTGCTGTACCACTGGCAGGCTGATGCCAACGTGTTTCAGGTTACATCGCAGCCAATAGCGGCACAGATGCCATGACAGGACGTGACAGAACAACTCGGGGAGGAACATTATTCCAGGTGACAGGGACCTGAACTGGTGACCCAGACTCGAGCAGCTCGGCTTTTCACGGCAGAGATGACTTAGGATTGCAGACTGCGAAAAAAGAAGTGTACATTTCTTGCAACCAGTCCCATCCCCAATCAAGCTGACCTCATAAGCACTGGTGTAGTCTTGATTCTCACACCGTCAGCGATAAAACTTTCATTAGCCTCGGTCTGTATGACGGCTTAAGAACATTTAATAACATGTCTGTTTCCAGTCTTAGCCAAGCTAAAAATAAAGAAAAAACAACAACATAGCTCACCTGTCTTGATTGAAATTTAAGTTAATTCCAGCCTCGGGCCAACGTATCCGCATGACCAAATAACTGTATGTCAACTCTCTCTGTCTGCTTAAATGGTTTCTGGGTTAAGTTTGTACTCGAACAGGGCTTGTCAAGTCTTCAGAAGTTTCATAGGATGCTTTCATAAATATTTTTTACATGCATGATATTTCTATTAAACCCAAACTGCCTTGTATTTGTTGGGACAGTTTTTGAGGTCAATAATACCAATATGTATTCAGGAGGCCATTTCCTGTTACCCCCCTCCAATCGCATCCAATGTTTTTTTAGAATAAGAGTTTAAGCACTTAAAAACACATAAGAATAAACAGTATTTTATTTTCTTACCGGCATATTGTTGCAAGACCTTTTTTCTGCAACACCAATTATGTTTAGCCTCTTATTCATCTGTTGTCTATCATGCAAGCGTATGAAGACCAGGGGCTGTAAAACCAAAAACAAACATAATAAGATAAATGTTCACTTGAATACACTTAATAACAATGTAGAACGGGGTATTTAAAGGGATAGTCACAAAAAATGAAAATTCTGTCAGGAATTACTCATTGTCTAGCTGTTCATAATCTGTAAAAGGTTTTTGTTTGGTTGAACACAGGGCAAGTTATTTTGAATAACTTGCTCTGAATAATATAATTAAAATGCTTGTAGCCAAACATGAAAAATACAAACTAAAAAATCTTATTTTGTGTTAAGCAAAAAAAAATTTTTTCCTACTCTGGTAGTCAAATGTAATCAAAAACAGTTTGGTTACATGCATTTGTCTGCATAATGTTTATATGTTTATCTATGTCAATCAGAATAAAAGACATGATGACAGAATTTATATTTATGGGTGAACTTTCCCTTTAAGATATTTAACATATAACATATCTTCAAAAATATTCAGTTTCATTAAATGCAAAAGAAAAGCTTGGACATTCTTCCACGGTTAAAGAGATGGTCTATTCAAAAAGGAAAATTGTCATTAAACAATCTGAACTTATGTCTAAAACCATATGACCATCCTCTCGGCCAGACGATCAGAAAATCAAAGGAAATTTGTCATGACTCAGGTCTTAATACCTCCTGATCGTGCCACTGTAAGCTGGTTTTGTGTGAGTGCTTGTGAGCGGCGGAGAGATTAGAGAGCCGACCAAAGTTGGCCTCCAATCCTGGGCTCTGCTTATGTCTGGAGGCTCTTTGAAGTTCTCCCATCATACCTGACACGTCAACAGTGAGAACTAGACTGGTGTCAGCTCTAATCAGTTAGCTTGTCTAGAGATAGTGACCCGGACCCGTGCTAATTGGCCCAATTGAGGATTATTCCCCTTTGCCAAAGATTCGGCACAATCGCTTAGTCAAACTGGGCCTGTTTTATCTTTGACTTTAAAGACATTTTTCAGTTTCTTTCTTCTTTAGAAATGGTTGGAGACATCATTTATTTCTAAGGTGGAGGGTCAGGGGATAAGTCATATGTTCACATTTCTTAAAACTATTTATTGCGATTACTTTAAATGTATATATTGCAAAGTATGGTTTAATGCACAAAAATTTGTTGTATTATGGATGCGAATGAACATAAACTAAAAACCTCTCAAGAAAATTCCATGCCCAAAGCAATACATTTTTATCTTACGAACTAAAAACACATTTGTGAAAGTAATGTTATTTAAATAATGATATTGAGAGTGCTGTGAGGAGACATGGACTGGTTTTTGGGAAACTCCCTGGAGCAGACGCTAAGTAACACTAAATGGCTCAGGCCTGTCATGGCTGCACTGTGGAGGAGGAGCAGGTGCCTGAGTAGAGGGTCAACTAGCAGGTATGGAGATTTTAATGCACCTCAGGGAAACTAAAGGGACAGGCCGGCCAAAGACACATGAGCACAGTTACTGAAGGGAATAAACACTGAATTTGAGGTGTTTTATGAACTTAAAATTAAAGTGTAAAATGATATTTTTTCTGTGAAACTTTGTATACAGAAGGTTTATTTAAAGAAGGATTTAATTATGTCAATATTTACTCATTTGACAATGGCATTTGACCATGTATTCATTTCCAAAGTGCATGACTTATGTTAAAAACAAAACAAGATATTTGATGAATGTAACAAAAACATTGGTACACATTGACATAATCGGTTGTGTATCCATACAATACAAATCAAGGACTTTTGATTACAAAGATTCTTAAAATTTTTTACTTAGTGTTCTGAAGAATGAAGTCATTCAGGTTTAAAATGATGACAAAACTTTGGGTTGAAGTGAACCATCCTTTTACACCCAACTACTGCTAGTGGCCATATTTTTACCAAATTTAAACGTTGTGGCACATCATTGGGTGAACCACCTGAAAGTGACAGAATGCCCTAGTGTCTTAATCAAGTGGTCAGATAAAGAGGCCATCAGGTCAACACGGGGGCAAATCGGTCATTTGAGGGTGAAGTCCCAAACACCAAAGGGGTGCCAACCCGATCCAGCAGGCAGTCTCTGAAAGGCAAGGAGGTGGAGTATGCTAATTATCCACCGGGTATTCTTATGTGAAACAGGTCCTGGCTTAAGCCCCTTCACGGTCTGGGGAGGATCAATTGGGTGTGCTGTTGTCAGTGCTGCCCACTTGTTTCATGTGCACCCATTATCTTGCTCCCTTGCATTGAGCAGGACAGATAACTACCACGTCACTATGGACCCACCTCTGTTCCTGCACATTTGATCTTTCACGCTTGACTGGTGCAGGCCAGGGGACTTAATCAGAGAGAGGTATGGCATTCAGACACATTCAGAGGCGCTGGATTTCCGAGAAGATCTGCCGGACCTAAAGGAGAAGCACCGAAGCTCTTTAGATGCTACCACTGGCCACCCACAAGAGCTTAGAAACCATTATAGGCCTTTACTACTTCAATAAAAGAGAGATTACTCATTGAGAGTGAATACAATTGGACCAAGTTATCTAAACCTGCTGCCTCTTACAGCACGAGAGGACCAAGCGAAAAGCCGAGAGAGATCTCTCTTGAAGCGCTAACTAGACATTTACGACCAATTTAACTTGATATTGCAAACATGGCCGTCGCGAATGTTTGGCGAACTGTTCAAGTGTCTTAATTCAGCTCAGACCACGCATGTAATCAGGTTTTTAACAGCATCATTCAATCAGTAATTTGATTAAGAAGCTCCAGTAGAGAATCTGTTAAGTAACACTTGCCTACAGACCTGGAGAATGTTGCCAGATTAGAGAATCCTCAAAAAGCAAACAAATAATCAATGGATGGGTAAATGATCAAAATTGTCCTGAAAATGTCTTCTCTCAAAAGAAAGTCATGAATAAACTAGTACTTTTTATATTGAAGACAGCGAGTGCATGTTAATTAGCACATTTATGACATCATAATGGATAGATGATTGGCTATTGAAAAAGCTATATTTTATGTTGGACTTAACGGCAGTTTTGGTGACTAGTGATTTTGTAATTTTAACAAAACAATGCAATGATGCCACAGTTAACATGTTGATTTAATATTAATATTGTGAATCTCGTTCAATCATTTAGAACAAAATGTCCTCCAGGTATAAAAGTATCTGCCAACCCTAAAACAAATCTGTTAAATATCTCCTGCTAGAATAATTTAATACTAAACAATTTCTGAGCTTCATCTACCAATCTGATTTCCAAGAGTGGGAGTGAATGAATAAATTGAACGTGTGTTTGTTTTTACGTCCATGCTTGGCTGAACTGAAATCCTGCCTCGGTCAACCAGCATCTAGCTGCTCAGTTTAAAAGCACTGGTGAGTGCTGAACACAAACACTCCAGGTCACCAAACAGAGGTTTGCCTGTATTTGCGTGTGTCGCATGCAGAGGCCCTGACAGAGCACAAAAGAAAATTATGGACAAGAGAGAAATCTGCCAACCCAGATGGATAAACTTGACTTGCTGATGAGGGATTCGGCTAAACATTCCCACTCGGAAAGCACCCCTTGGACCAGCAACACCTCCCAGCACTCTTGCACAAACAAACACACACGGTCTCCTTTTGTCTGTGGTGCGGTTTCAACACTTGAGGCAATGAAGCAAAATGTTGTGATTATTCTCATGTAATGAAGCAGAACAAGATAAACAGCCATTCTTGTTGGAGACGAAACTACTGACTGTTCCGTGGTTCTGCAATGCTTTAAGACGTCTGGGGTTGGCTGTCGGAGTCACTTCTGTGTGTTTGGCAGGGAGGGGAGTTTTTTTATGCAGTATTTACAGTAAGCAGATCGGGCTATCACCTTGCACCATGCCCACGGCGCGCCCCTCTGCTTTCTTATTTTATTAAATGCACCAGTGGGCAGCTAGCAAAACAAGAACGAACGAACGAATGAACGAGAGAGAGAGAGAGAGAGAGAGAGAGAGAGAGAGAGAGAGAGTGAGAGTGAGGGTGAGAGTGAGAGAGAGTGAGAGAGAGAGAGAGAGAGAGACTACAATTGTCACAACACATTCAGTATTGCATTGCATTAAAGGTAAACTGGGTTAATACATGCCTTTCTATATATGATGTCAGATCTCTCCTCAGAGTCACCTAACCAGTACCTTTATTTCACTTAAAACCACATTGAGAGGATAACTAAAATGGCATTTTGAAATTGACAGAGCACACACACACACCAATAACGCCTGCACAACTGACATCCACGCAAGCATGCACACAAAGAGAAAACAGGGCAACTCTCGTGTTAGTAGCATAAATCGAATAGAATTACAACCCAAGTTAAGATAAATATTTATATGGTCATTCCAAGAACTGCAAGACAGAAAAGCTGTGGGTATGAGAGAGCACGGGTGACCATGGGGATCTCGTACGCCATTCTGCAAAATTCCCTCGAGCCTGTCTGCCGAGCTGAACGTCTGATTGAGTCGAGTCAGATTAATCTGTCTTGACAACACGCGAGCAGTTGCCATGTCCCCCCCAGCCCCTAATGCACTTTTTTTGTGTGAGAGAACGAGAAACTCATGCACCCCTTCGTTCAGAAGAGGATGAGGAAGTGTGTGTGTGTGTGTGTGTGTGTGTGTGTGTGTGTGTGTGTGTGTTAGTCAGAAGACCTCAGGGTTTATGTGGGGGCATTCATAAGGGGAAAAAGTCAAGATGATTTCTGCAGTTATGCTATTTTCATATAAAACTAAATAAAGTATTCCATAACTATAAATTATTAAGTGCATGCCTCTATTTATACCAAAAAGATATGATAATGGAAAATATTTCTCATTTTAGCAATTTAAGAAAGAATGTTTAGATTACAGACAGTTTTTCAATCTATACTGTGGATTTTTGGAACAATCATAATTTTAAATATGTAATATTTGCTTGTGTCATTCCACGGATGACATTCTTTCTTCCGTACAACACAAAGAAGATATTTCATATACCAACTATAAATGAACGCCCTTTAAGTATCAACACCATAAATGATGCAAAACTTAGATGGCTTGGGTTCAATTTGTCCTATTTCACTATTGTTGGGTCACGTCTCCATTTAAAGCTGGGCCTGGTCTAATCCCGTCCCGCTCCAGATGGGGTTTAGAGCAGGAGAGCCCCGTCACCCTGCAGGTGGGTGTGGAGAACGGTTGGAAGATCACTCCCCTTACGCGTCACCTTCCCCCCTTCTCCCCAAAATCCTGTTTTTAACACATGACCGGATGCCCTAAATTATTCAACCTTTTCAATATTTCACATGGCCCCCTTTCCATGTTTGTTGCACTGGCCTTATGCAATTTTCATGGAGAAAAATGTTTTTGTCCTAGTTCAGAATACGACTGAGGCTGAGCGGAGGATTGGTTTCATTGGTGTGGACACTGTTTTGTATAAGGATTAAGAGGAATTTGTAAGAAAGGTGCTAAGATGTTTCCCATTAAATAAGACGGGAAGCTTAGAAATAATGAATACAAGCATGAGTATGAATATAACATTGGGTGTTGTCTCATACATTTTGTTATCCTTTCAGCGAAATTAAGTTACTTTCATGCTGAAAGTATTTGGAAGTTTAAGCCAAACTTTTATGTAAGAGTTTTATAGGACATACAAGCTTGAATTTTTGGTCGATGTTTGTTTTTGTTTTTTGTTAGAAAATTTAATTTTTATTAATATTAATACTACATAAACAGCAGTAAAATTAAATTTTGTTGAATTTTATTGTATTTTTAAGTTTTAGCTTCCTCCTCACTTAGACGCTCATGACGTTGGAGTACCATTAACATAAGCAGTCATGCATGGTGTACTAATGCTACGGTAGTATGGAGACGCTATCACTTAAACAGTTTAATGATTCACTGATTCGTTAAAATTGTAACACCATCTATTAGTGTTTTAGTTTAATTTTATAAGCAAGAACCAGGTGTAAACTTTGCGATTTGTGCTAGTTGATTACATATGAAGTCATTCCAAAAATACAATTAAACGTATACTTGTAAAAGGAGATACGAATAATGTTAGCGCAAGTTGAACTTAAAAGAGGAATACGCATGAGGAGATCCTTGACACCAACTACTTTAAAGATATGAGAGCATGAAAGCATCCTCATTGCGATATGTTTTTTTTTGCATTACTGACAGTAATAACGAACTTTACCTGCGAGTAGTAAAGAGCGTTGAGCGATTGTTCACGGTTGGTGTGAACTTAGCATGTGTTTGTCTTTTTTTTTTAAATATCCTATGCACTGGAAAAATATTTCATGTGGCTTAGTGAATATCACAAATTTGACTTAATATTGACTTAATAAAATCTTTGAAAAGTATTAAAATAATTGGGTAAAATCAATTAAAGAAAGGGTAAATATTTCTCCAAAATTCACAAAAAAAATAAGTTTGTGTAATTTAAACAAACTTTATTTATTAAAGAAATATATATTAGTAAGATGAACCAATATTTTTGTTTTATTCTAAATATTTGAGTTAATGACATTTACTTTTATGCTTACGTTTACACAAAATGTAAACATTTTAAATAAATATTTATTTACTATCAAAACTAAAAAAAAAGCTTTGGTAGGTTAAAAATTGTGGGTGAAATATGAAATATTTAGCATTTTGTTCCAAATTGAACGTTTCTGCAACATTAAAATCAAAATGTTTCATCTGTTTATTTTTATTTTTGTGAACAATTGTGAAAGACGCCATGGCATGGTGATACTACTTGGGTAGTATCATAATGGTTCAGCTATTAGAATACTGTAAGATGTGTTTATAGTTTCCTGACCACCCTGCTAAACACATCAACATCCAAAAACACAAACTTGTGTTTTGTATGGAGAGCACCCCTATGTCTCAATCGAAGGTTGCTTCGGAGTCTAGTAAAGCACCATTATGAGGCAGGGTGTGTTGGCTGTTGACCAGCGGGCAAAATCCGTCCCATTCTCCCACTGTTACCTTCAGAGTCCTGACTGCTGCTGCTCTCACCCCCCCTGACCTTCCATACGGCCCCAGCCCGGGACGCCACCCATAACCTGCCATGTGGTTGGCTGTCCTTCCCTCCTCTCACAGGACCCTTTTCATTGGACTTTCAATTTTTCTATATACACACAAACACAGTAACACAAGTGAAAACAGTGAGCCCGCACACACAACTTGACACACAAACTGAACCCTTTGAGTGAGTTGTTTTTTAAACTTTTAGGTCAATTGTGTGGTACTGCGCTGACTTACGGTTCAGAAGCACTAAAACATTCATGCTCTGAGAGCCACGTTACTTTTTCTCATTTTAATTATATGCCATCTCTGTTAGTCTAAATCAAGATCTTACGAATCACCGGGAATATTTTTTCATCTGATCAGCGCTGTGTGTGAACGTTACTTTCAAACTAGAGACAACCCAGAAAAACACTTTTTAAGATTATATAAGCTTTTCACGCAGGCTATTAAATATTCATCATTCCAAGTTTCTGGAAATGTAATGACAAAACGGTCCAGCAAAAACACTTTTATAACCACAAGACCGACACAACATTACTAATCGAATGTTTACATAATTCTGAAACTCAAAACAGAGCGCTTAACCATGTGGAAAATAAACAGGCATCTGGTATAGCTTACTGTCCCAGGCCCTCCGAGTGTGGACAGTATAGGGGTTGCCCCTGCCTTCTGCCTATAGAACAAATGTGTCCAAGTTTGGGCCCAGGGTTGCCCACAGTCTGCCCGCACCCTCAGCCAAGACCTCCATATGCCCACCCAGCTGACACGGACTCCGGCACGCCTTGACCCTGATGTACAATGAATGCGATGGTTTTCAGCACATGGCCAGAAAATGCAAACCGGGCATCATGATCCTGTATATAAACAGAATTCACTCATGCTATTTATAACATTATGCATGTTATGTAGTTATGCAACTCGAATGTCACACACAAAAGTTTCCTCTTTCCGAACAGCTCACTACATCTACACTGCTTCTGATACATTAACACTTATCTCAGCAGTTATTCTTTCGTAACAGTCGCATCCGAAGTCTCCCGGCGCATGAATATTTCAGGAGATTAATATTTAAACACATCAAATGGAATATGGAAAATGGCATATTGAACTGAACCTCATTAACCCACAAGAGAGAAGCTAAGGACGTTTTATTCACTGTGTTTTTTATTGCGTTAGACAGTTAAAGTGGAGGGGGATGGCGCACACACAGCAATCAGGAAACCCTTCAATGTTTTATTTCAGAATTTGGACATTTTCATGAGTTTTATCAAAATGCAAGCCTGACATTGCTCAACAAAAAGCCATCATTCACGTGAAAGATCATCCAAGAGAGACAAACATATTCAGAAACTCACTCTGACATTTGGATATGACACCATCATCTGCTGTTGAAGATCATCTTAGTGTGGCAAAAACCAAAACAAACAAAAGCAATGGTGTTACTAAACCACACTAAATCAACTGTCTAGACTTCCTTTACAAAAGGCTGGATGGCTTTCAAAAGCAAGTCACAACTTTTTTGGCACATCAAGCTTAGCAAGAGACTTCACGCAAGCTGAGGAGGAAAGAAGCCAAAAAAACGTCACGTTTCGAGATCACAGGAACGTCTCTAGCCAGAATCATGGACATGGCTCAGAAGCCGAATTCTGATTTTTCGTTGGTACTTCTTTGAATATGAAAACAACAATTCTCCAACAGACTCAAGACCACATTTCTGTTTGTAATATATTATTTTACAAAGGTGCTTTAAGTCAGTTTATATGTATTTTATTGTGCTGTTTGATTCTGCATTAACATCTCGAAAACTCTATGCTGGATATCCGTAACAGACAAGAATAATTAAAACTCAAATATTTCTGTTGATTAATATATGATTTTTATTATTAATATGTTCATTTTAATATCAGTTATTACTTTTAGTTTATTCATTTTTAATTCATTTGGCACACACTTTGATTATTATTATTTGTTATTATTATTGTTGTTGTTGTTGTTATTGGTTTTATTGTTATTGTAATATAAGTAATTAAATAATAGTATGCACTTACAAGACTCTTCAACACACATTTACATTAATAAGAATAAACTTGCATAAATCAAACAACCAAATAAAATAATTTAAAATTGACTATAATAAAACACGTTTTTCACTTCGATTTTATTTATATAGCGCTTTTAATAATTTATTGTTTCAGCATTAAACATGTATGATCAATACGATACTTTTTTTTTAAAGTGAACACACATGGAAACCTTATGACTGTATAGTCTGCATAACTTTTTTTTTATTTTCTAGGTGTCTGTCAACATAAAGGAGAAAAAAAAAACTCAAAAGAAACCAGGCCCATCAAGGAGAAAAACTCCTCCAAGCTCGCCAGTGCTTGCACAACAGTTGCACAGTAATTGTGCAAAAGGGATATAAAAGAAAATAAATAAAAGACGATTCATTTTATATTATCTTGAATGTTATTATAGTTAACGGTAATATTTATAGTTAATAATAGTTATAAAAGCTTATCATGTTGTGCGATGCTATAACAAGAGAATGATAATCATGTGACAATCATGTGACCAGAGAATGACAGCCGTAGCTTCAGAGTTTTGAGTGACAATAAAATCATTGAACCGAAGTCTAACCTCAAACTTTAACAATTAAACATAAATCATTAGCCAGATGTATGTTAAAACCAGGCCAAGATGAAAAAAGTGTGTAAATAAAATTGGAGTTAAAACGAGAAAGGCGTGATGCCCTTTCACCTGTGGCATCGTGCCAGATCCCGGTGGAAAGAAAAACTTGCACGTTGTCACATATGACACTAAACAATACTTGTTTGCCTCCGAGCTGCCTGGAAACAGCTTGCCGGTTCCTGAAGATGGCAGACCCTAGAGACCACAAGCTCCCAGAGGTAAAGGGAGGAAAACATTAGTAACAAGATAACAGGGGAGGAGAGGGCTCAGAGAGCATCATCAAGGTTTCGTTGGGTACCCAGGCCTGGGCTCCTGTCAATTCTGTCAACAAAAGATTGTGGTGCATGTGTTCAAATTAATTATAATGTTTTTTATTTTGTACAATATTTTATTAGTATGACAATATCCTTGATATAATAATGTATTTGGTAGTTCTGTCATCATTTACTAAGTCTCATGACTTTCTTCTGCAGAATACAAAAGGAGATATTTTAAAAAATGTTAGTCAACAATCAACGGTAGTACAGTGCATTACATTTGTTTTGGCGTCCACACAACAGACATGCATAGATATTGCCATTTTTCTATTACCAATATCTTACAAAATATCTTCTTTTGTGTTCTGAGGAAGAAAAAAATTAAGGTTTGAAATGGAGGAAAGGGGAGTAAATGACAGAATTTTCATTGTTGGTCGAGATTAGATTTTGCAATAGTGAAGTCAACTAAAAGAGATTACCCAAAAAAAGAAAATTCTTTTGTGAATTCCCAAACCTGTATAAACATCTTTGTTTGGTTCAAAACAAAGAAATATATTTGGAAGAATGCTTGTAAACGAACGCTTGCCCCCAATTGACTACCGTAGTCGGAAAAAAATGACAATGGTCGTCAAAAGTGTAGCAGAATTTTTTGCAGTTCTATATTGATCGAAAAATCTATTTGCATGTAACAGAACAAAAACAATTATAAAGTATTCTTTCCTCAATGTCAATGGAGTCATTGTAGTCAATGGTTACCAGCATTCTTCAAAATATCTTTCTCTGTGTTCATCAAAACAAAGAAAATTAAAATACACACTTAAGTTTAATTTGGCTAAACTATCCTTTGAAGGTACTGTATGTGACCACGGGCCTACAGAAACAACTGAGAAAGCTGTGGAGAGTCAGTCAGCGTCTGCCATT
The DNA here is from genome assembly GCA_033220385.1 of Triplophysa yarkandensis. Taxonomy (NCBI): domain Eukaryota; kingdom Metazoa; phylum Chordata; class Actinopteri; order Cypriniformes; family Nemacheilidae; genus Triplophysa; species Triplophysa yarkandensis. Next base: position 8,329,865 of record CM065677.1, on the reverse strand, counting down.
CACAGATGCTTAACAAGAGGTGAATTCTGCTGAGACGGTGATGGCTTCATTACACTAGCCTCACTTACCGCCAGGAAAATTAATGATTTAATGATGGAAGTTAAGAGTCGACACCACTGCAGCGCCTCTGTGCTAACTCCAAAAATAATGAACGTGTCATTAATGAAAGGCTGGGTGAGAAACACCTGATCTTTTCGCCCCTCCCCTCCGTTTTCATGCCGATCCTTCCATTTCAATTGTCTATCTGTCCAATTATTTGTTTATCCATCTTTTCCTCCATCATTAATAAACATCCACAGCTGAATCGGGGCATCGCCTGGGCCACCTCTGCCGTGAGGAACCTCTGTCTATCAAGAAACTCCCACACACACGCCGCACCTCTGTCTCTAACGCTACTCCTACGCAGTGTGCTTCAGCCCTTCACCTGGAAGATGTGGCATCTCTGTTATACTGTCTGTCACGGACGGACCCCCACACACAACTGCACTATTTACACGCCGTCTCCCGAGAGACGGTCTCCCTGTATCACGGCAAACCTGTCTGTCACGCTCATAACCCCAGACGCAAACACGCTGCAGGCACGCGCGGAGGGAACGGCATCCATACACACCTGTCAAGGAAAGAATGTTTAATTTCAACAGGCCTGCCATTGTTTGATAAGATAATGACTGGGGTGGCTGCTATAATCATTTCTCGCATTCATCCCGGGTTTGGAATAATGAAAGCGTGACCCGATGGTTTCGCACATTCGCTAAACAGTCATCAGTAAGTTTTGTGGTAAATGTTTTGAGACCAGATGATCAACAAAAACACATTAATTTGGTTTTGCATGTGGAATTTGAAACGGGTCCTATGTCCAAAAAAGAATATTTTTTCACGTCATTTCAAACCTTAATGGCTTTATTTCTTTTGCATAAAACAGAAGAAGATATTTCAAAGAATGTTGGTAACTGAAAAGCAGTGGCACATATGCACTTCTATTGTATGGACACAAAGAAAAAGCAAGTGAATGGGTGCCATTTACAATCATTCTTCCAAATATCTTCTTTTGTGTTCAGTCAAACAGAAAAAAACGAGAGAAATTATGACAAAATTTTAGGTGGCTATCTATTTTACTTTGTAACATTGGTTCATCATTTACACAAATAGCTGCTTCATTTCAAACCTGAATGACTTTCTTTCTTCTTCAGAAAACCCAAGAAGATATTTTGAAGAAAGTTAGTAATTGAACAGCAGTGGCACTCATTTACTTCAATAGTATGGACACAAGTCAATTCAAGTGAATAGGTGCTAGTTCCCAATATTCCATAAAATACGTTCTTTTGCATTCTTTTGTGTTTATTTGTATTGCATTATTACATAATTTAACCAACAGTCTATTAAATACAGATCATTGGTTCATTATATTTGTATTCTTGTGAAAATTCAAACTGGTATGTTTTTCTTCTTCTTCTTTTGAACACGAAAGAAGGTAGTTTGAAAAATGGCGATAACCAAACAACACTGGTTTCTTCTTTGCATTCTACATAAGAAACCTCAAGAGGATGAAAAAATTAAAACAAGACCTCTATAATCAAGAACGCAGGCATCATTTCTATAATAATGGCCTCATGTGTCAAGGACTTTATGGATTTGAAGTAGAACGTCTCCTGGCAGATGACATTTGTTGAACATCCCTGAGCATATGGACTATATGGTTTCTCTCTGGGTTGCCAAAGCTGTGCATTTCCCTTATGCTGCTGAGGTACAAATGTTCCAACATTACCAAACCAAGTTAGTCTGTTGGGCACCTTTTCCCCCGTGTTAACATTTGCTTAAACATTGGCTATGACAATACCTTTTATGATTTTAACAAGGCCTATTAAACACAAAAGCACCGCACACAAAACCTTAATTTAAGAGCCATTCTTCAACTCTCTCGCAAACCCTTCAATTACGTCACACTACACTACACTACATACAGTATTTGCAATACAACTTTGCAAACCTGCTTTCAAAATGCTGTCAACAAGAGGAATTTTTAACTTTTGACAAATAAACAATAGCGCCCCCCGAGCCCGCTGTGCTAAACACGGCTCTCCGGGCCGAATTAAATGATGAGGAAAGTGCCGGGGATTTTAAGGAGAAAGCACACATTTCACACAGTTGCCTTGTGGGTAATATATTGTATCATGGCCTTCCCGCTGGGCGTATTTCATATAGATAATGACGAATATCTATGTGAACGAGTGGGTTAGCTAATTAAGATTATAGCTACCCAGAGAAGTGTCTCGGTGCAGTTTGCACCCAGCAAGGCGCTGCAGTCATTGTGCGAAAAGCCGCACCATTTAAACAACAGGGTCCACGTCACCTGGTGAGCAATTGATACCAATTACACCATATCATAAAGTAACCCAATTTAATAGTCAGGGAACCAACATGGGGCATTTGGCTCATTGAAGAGACAACAGCAAAAGGATTCATTTCTTGCAGCGAGCTGTCATTGTGTTGTGATGATAAATCCCACCTAAACTTAAGGGTCTTTCTGTCACAAACAGGGCAGGGGACAAGAGCAATTAATCCCGACCTGATGCAGGAGAAGGGCAGTAATTAACTGCTTTTTTGTCTTTAACCTTGCAATTGCTTTTGGCAAAGTATATTAGTCTAGTTGTAGTTGAAAAATAATAAAAGAAGACAAATCTAAATCCACATTTTTAATAAAACAAAAAATGCATCACTCTAAATATCTTTCAAATGATTTATTAATTTGGTCATTTATATTTCTCAGAAATGTTAAATAAATAAATTGTTTCTATTCGAATACATTTATATTCACTTATACAGTAAAATTATATTCACTTTACGTATTTTCGATTTGCATTTATGTACAAAAAGACTGTTAAATGTAAAAAAACTTGTTCCACAGCAATACACAATAGTAAACTCTTTAGAAATAGAAATTTGAGTCTATATTGAATATTAACCCTATTTTTTACCATTGAAGCAATAGCAATATATCTCTGTAAAATGGCATTTCCATAAACGCATATTTTTTGTTTTTTAATCTAATATTTTATCTTTATTTATAATTTATTGATTCATGTATAATGTTTCGAACATAAGGTCTTCATCTTGTATAAAAAGATTTTATTGGTTATTATGGTTACATGGTTACATCCTTCACCTGAGCCTTCGAGTTTGTGGCAAAACTCTTTTCAATTGTTTTATTTTGACTGACGAAGTATGAACCAAACATGTTCATAAAAAGTTTTAACCAGATTCACTTAATATCTTTTTTTTAAATCAACAATCATTTTTGTAACTATAATAAACATTTTAATTAATATAAAAGAAAAACAAACAATAAATGTCTCACTATTAAAAATAGAGGTGCTACCAAAGGTCAAAAAATGTCTCAAAAAAAGTTATTCTGTGATTGTGTAGCATCTTTATCTTGTGTTGCTTAAAATTTCTTGTCATGAGAAGTATAAGAAAGATTGTGATATGCTGGTACAAGTGTTTATGGCAGGGTAACTAAAAATTTTCGCACTCTTGCAACCTAAAAAAAAGTAATCATCATTAAAAACTGAAATATTAAACAACATTTTCACAGAACCCAAATAAAACCGTCTCCATTGTGAACCCTCTAATCCACTCTTAATCTGGATCAGGGATTCCAGTGTGTTTTTTTACCTCTCTCTGGAGGCAGCAGTTGCTCTTCATCCCTGGCCTTTGTGTACACGCCGGCCTCCTTAACGTTTTAGCGGGGCTTTGACTGGCTGAACTTTGATCTGATGTCTTCATTGACGAGAACGGCAGGTTACCCATTCACGATGCAAATCCTTTACCAGAGCCTATAGGGACTTTGTAAAAGAGAGAGAGAGTGGGTAAGCGAGAGAGAGAGAGAAACAAGGTGAAAGAGGGGGAACGAGAAAGAGAGAGTATGTGTCCCGAAGAGCGGGGGGGCCTCCGAAGGAATCCCGCGTGAAGTTGAAACAATCCCCCCGCCGGCGCACACGCACACACGCTCTCTAATCCACATTGCAATATGGATTAAAGTAGGGGATAACCTTTTCTCAACGTGCAAGAAAGAGTGCTGCAAGAACGAGCCGGGGGTGGGCGGCCGGGGATCTTCTCATAATAAAGCAACGCTGTATAAAAGCATGCTCTGTGTCAGGAGCTGGTGAATGGGCTTCAATGCAACCCCATTCCCAGGCCTGGTGGGGTGGCTTGCCAAAGCCTACCTAGAGCCAACTAAGCGTGAGTAATCCGTCCACGCTCAATGGAGGGGTGAGCCCCATTCAACCCTCTCAGAAGTTTAAGAGTTGATCAATTTATTATCTGTGGCGATTAGGGCCGCCGGCCCGGTCACCTTCTTGAAAGCCAACGGTCCATGGAGAAAAGAGTTGAGCGGAGAACGAGTCCTTGTCTTACTGAGGCTATCCTTCCATAGCCGAGGGACTCTAATTGCGATACTAATGTGCTTGAAACCTTAGACTGGAAATGAAGCAAAGCAAGAAAACTGATTTCATGCTGTGACAGTTTATACATTGCTGCCGGTAGACCAAGGCATTTGAATAGGACTGTACCTTTTAATTTAGTTTCCGGGGGAGAGAAAGTAATCGCTTTGTTACGCAAGTAGAAAATTGGGCTTTTTTATTCATACATGAAAATAACAAACCTATTGGAATTGATTGTCGTAATTTGGAGAAAATCGCTTTAACAGGTTGTAATGACGACCGAGTTGATGGAACGATGCCGAAAAATAAACTCTACAAGTCAAACAAGCTTTGTTGGCCGATGTGCACACCCACTTCAACAACCACAAAGGGTGCAGTGGTTTGGGACAAATCTTAAGAGCTCTCCTCGCACACTTCTTAGCACACGGATAAACAGTTTTATTAGCTCAATTCACAAAAGCCATCAGATTCTTTCTCTTTTTTAAGAATGTTAAATGCGACAAGTAACCAAACAAACAAAAATGAGTGGCATTGAGGAAATGTGGTGAAGCTATGGCCAAACGCACATTCAATAATGGCTGACTGAAATGCTACTTCCTCTTCCACCATGTGTTTTTTTATAAGAACATATTGCAATCGAAAATAAATACAATATATAAAGTTCAACAAGGCAGTTTGTGTTTAAATTGCTACGCATTAGCTAACAAAGAATAGAAAATAGGTTCTACAGCATTAATAAATCTTAGTTAATGTTATTTTTAGAGTTTCTTATAAATAGAAACCCTGGCTTTAATATTATGAACAATAAATGCTAAAATAAAGAAATGACTTATTGTTCTTTAATTAATATGAAAGAGGAAGAAAGATTGATTTTTAAAAAAAGAAGAAGATATATTTGGAAAAATGTTCATAACCAACAGAATATTGACTTGAATTGTGTCAATACAGTGGAAGTAAATATGACCAGCCACTGTTTGGTTATTAATTATTTTTAGATATTCTCTTTTTGTGTTCTGCAAAAGAAACTAACTGATATTATACAAATTATTATTGTTGTATAATCTCTTGTCTTATCGTAAAATGTCACCTTAGATATAAAAAAAATCATCTGGATCGAAAATCCAGCTGAATTTAACAGATGCCCTGAAGCTTTTAGGTATGACTGCCTTTAACCGTGCGGTTGTCATAACTATCACTTAACACCTTTCAAAAATATGGCCTATATATGACCCATTTCCCAACACTTGTCCAACACAAATAATGCACATTCGTACAAAATTCATAACATAACTGGTCCACTATATTCATAAGAGCTAGAAAAAAAAACTTAAAATTAGCTTTACATGAAAGAAAACAATCTGAATACTTTGTATAATGACTGACGATATAACGTATTATGGATAAATTTCACTCTATTATGACAAATTTACTAACAAAAAAACAGTTAGTCAGTTAATTAACATCAGTTTCAGCCTTTATTATTACATTATTACATTAATAAAATCAAAAGTTGTGCCTATTAACTAATAAACTAACATGAATAACTGTATTGACGTGAACTAATATTAACAAGGATTAATAATACAGGATAACAAAATTGCTCATTGTTAGCCAATTCATATAATAATGTTAACAAATATCAATTTATTGTAAAGTGTTAGCCATGTTAGAATAAAAATGTCCACTGCACACAATTTCACGCAGGTATTAAAACTCTATCAAGCGAGACATTTTCCAAGCTGGCGAATGGTGTGGGGACGGACTGCCTCGGTTCATGTGCTCATGGCCCTGTGTTTGACAGGGGTCACAGTCAAGCCCCAACAAGCCACCACCTCATTACCCAAACTAAATATCTCGATCCTCTCTATTAAACTCATGTGACAAATATGCAACATATTCACATGGAGCCTGCTCAAAATAGAAGCCTATTTGATAGACCCAGAGCGGAAAAGAATCTTTCATTGTCGTTCTCACAGTCAATTGACTGTGTTGTTATTTGAGTGTGTGTGTGTGTGTGTGTCCTACGGTCATTATGTGCAATTCAAGCAAGCACGTGGATGGATGTGTGTACAGGGCTTTCAATCATGTTTATGAGGGGCTGTTTGTGCATGTGTGCGTGTCTGTTTGACTGTTCCCTCTGCAGTCAATTTATCTTAATGCGAATTGAACGTGCTAACAACTCCAGCACCGTCAGACATCATTTCACATCAATCATCTGGTATCCGCTGCTGTAATCTACAAATGGCAAGCACTCAGCGATTATGTCAACAAACAGATTTACTGTAAATTACGGAAAAGACATAAGGATTCAGAACTCTTTGCGTAAGAAATAAAACAATAATAATTAAAACTGCACATATGGACAACCACTAAAATATTGTGCACAATTTGGAATTCTCAAAATGTTAATGTGATAGTACACTTAAAATATAAATTTGTGCTTAAATGAATAATATACTAACTGTATGAGTATCTGTCTTTAGCACAACACAAAAGAAGACAATTTGAAGAATGTTGAACTGACACCTATTTACATGCATTGATTTTGTGTTTATACTGAAATAAATGGGACTTACATACTTTCTATATGTTTTGAATATCACACTTGTGTCAATACAAACCTAACTCTCTTTCTTCCGCAGAACAATAAATAAGATATTTTGAAGAATGCTGGTGACTGGCAACCGTTAAAATGTTTTGTGTTTAAACAATAGAAGTAAATAGTGGCCATTGCTGTTCGGTTACCGGCTTTCTTCAAATATCTCCTTTGTTCTGCTTACATAACCTCTAGTCCTTTCAAACCTGCATGATTTTCATCCTTCTGTGAAACACCACAGCATGTACGGTTGGAAGAATGTTGGTTTACAGGCGACAGCTTATTAGTTTACAAACATTTTCAAAATCTCTTCTTGTGTCAAATATGTTTAGTAAATTATATCAGGAGAATTTGTGTGCCTTCAAAAACATGCATAATACTGTTTCATATTTGCAACAAATCCCTTCAAAAGTAAAACCTCAATCAGTCTTTGCAACATGTAGCCCATTCCAATCTCACTGTCCCTTAACAAGGTACGTGTGCGAGATGTGTCAGAGCCCCTGGGACAATCACCTTTCTAATGCAATAACAAAACAGGCCATTGTCTCGCAGATAACACCTTAAATTAGCAAAGCCGCTTTTCTTGACACCAACGCATCCTGATTAGACCTGTTAGGAGCTGGGGGCCAATCAGAGGCTACGACCATGGGGCATTCCTTTGTGACATCATTAAGGTAATGTGTGGGAAAAGGCTGATTTGGATCCCTGGGCTGGTCACTGTTGCAGTTTGCTGGTTAGGTGTGTTGAGTCGGGTAGGGGAGGTGTGAGAGTGTATGTGAGGGGTTGTTCACCTGTTGCTTTGGACCCTTTCGCCAGCCTTCAGCTGCATGTTGACGCCTCTTGGGGGAAATTACGTTGGTCAGGTCTAATTCGACGAAAGAAAAGTGAGCATCTCATGGGTGGATCTTCCTGCGATAGGAAGAGAAGGCTCGAGAAGATGCAAATATATGCATAAACACCTGTAGAACAATACAAATATAAAGAAATGAATCTACAATTATCTTAATTCAACACAGAAGTTTCCATCAATGGATTGAGTGGGATTGCTCTTAAATAGTAGTTCATGTATAAAAAAAGATTTAAAAAGCATGTCTTAGCCATATAACTTTTCTTCAGAATAAAACAAAAGATGATATTTTGAATTGAACAAAAAGATGATATTTTGAAGAATGTTGGTAACCGAACAACACTGGGCCCTACTAAATTCCACTGATATCTTTCTTCAGGAGAACACAAAGGAAGATATTTCGAAAAATGTTGGTAAACAAAAAACACTGGCCCACATGGCTTCTACTGATACAAGAGACATATCTCAAAATGTGTTTCACAGAGTCATCTACTACACTTGAACAACATGTGGGTAAATAAATAATGACAGAATGATGATTTTTGGAAAACTTCATGACTCCTAGTTTTCCAGACCAACACACCAAAAAGGTCAGATCTCCAAAATATGTTCTTAACAGCAATAAGATCCATGACAACTCAGCTGGCATTCTGATGGTGTCTCTCCATACTCTGAATTACAGCAGTGCAATGGAATGAGAGGCCTATCAAAAACTAGCCACCGTCCTGCACAGGATTCCCGCCCTCCCCATTTATATGGAAAACAAAGGTTTACGCCTTGACCCCACCCTCCATCAATCAAAATATTTACAATGGCCTCCCATCTGTCCGCTGAACTGAAGCAGCCCTGGTGCTTCTGTTCCTCTTCCCATTAAAGAGAAGGCTTTTCCTGAAGAGCCGTGGGTTTGTATGACCCCCGACTGCAGTGAATACTTAGGAAGGTCATTAAAACCAGCAACATCTCCGCCAGGCAGAAGATGCACTTCCTCTTTAGTGAGACTTGCTGGTTGGTGGCTATTTTCAATTCAGGGGGTTATAGGTTTGCATTGGATTTATAGTGTCAGTTCACCCAGGAGTGAAAATTCTACCCACCCTCTTCATTTCAAACGTGTATAAGTTAGAAAAGAAGAGTTTTTTAGAATGTTGGTAATTGGGACATATTTACTTGAACTAATTTAGTGTTCATACAATAGAAATGCACAGGTGTCACTTTCATCAAAATATGTTCTTTTGTGTTGTGAAGATGCGGGTTGGTGGTTATTTGCAACTTCGACCTGGCCAGCCTCCCTTTGGTTCAGGAGGGGGTGAAAGACCTGAGGATTCAGGGGTCATCCGTGTGAGTTAGTTTTCTCCGCAGAACACACAAGAAGATATTTTGAAGAATGTTAGTCACTGGGACTCATTTACTTGCCTTGGGTCTAGGTCCATACACTTAAATCGGCACCACTTTCTTCAAAATATCTTCTTTTGTATTCTGCAAATGATGCGACATAAAATTAAATACGAGAGAACTATTTTTGTACAGCGAGCCATTCAAATAACGGATTCGGTTACAATAAAATTATATTTTGATATGCTATGAATGTCTCCTTTCCAAAGCCCATTTCAATTCAGCCCAAAAACAAAAGGCACTGTCTGCTTCAGCATCACTTTGCCCCCAGTTTCGCTGATTGTTCAACTATCTGCCACTCAATGATAAAAGCGCCACCCAAAACCATGGCTTCCATGTTTCTCTCCCCATCTCTCCTTTGTCTCCGAAAACGGTGTAATTTCAGAGATTGAAGTCGTCGCCGGTGGCTTCATTCCCCTGCTCTGACAACAATAGGACCCAAGTGCTTTCAGGAATGATGGATAAATTACTAGGTAGTAAAATATTATATCTAAGGTAGGTGATGGGTCCTTTTCTGCAGGGCTTGTCTCCATCAGTCTCATGGCACTGAAGGTAATTATAGTCTGTTGGATTGTCTCTCTCTCGGCATGGGAGAAGGCTCCGCTGTTTGTCATGAACTCATCTCGCCGAGCGATAGGACAGTAATGGTTCGAATTAACATCTGTTGCCTGGCTGGTATTGTGAAAGACTATGACAGCTTCACTACTGACCTTTTCTGATTATTGACCAAAAAAAATGAACAATTAGCTCCCCTTCTACGGGCCAATAGCTTAAATTACAACGTATGTTGTACATCTGAATGAGAATCTGTCAATTGGCTAAGGTTTATCGAGCCGGTTCGTCAAGTTTATTTGGTCATTTACTGATGATAGGTATAACCTGTTATTTACACGTAATCCAGCCATCTGATGTTCGCATGATGTTCGTCTGAGGGTCAGTACCAAGGTCAAGAAAGTCAAAGCCTGGTCGGATGAGCACAAGAACAAACATCAAAAATAGTTTGCAGGGTTAATATATGATTTAATATTTTTGCCTGATTTGTTCACAATGAATGAATGTGGGTACAACTTCAGATTAAAGGGGCAGTTCCCCCAAAAATGAGAACCATTTCATCATTTACTCACCCTTTTGTCATTTTGAAACGAGGACACAAATGAATTTAATTTGAATAATGTTGGTCACTGAACAGTGGCCGTACCCATTGACACATAACCAATTCATATGAATAGGTACCACTGTTGTTTGGGTAACAGTATTCTTCAAAATACTTTCTCTTTTCAAAAACCCGAATAACTTTCCTCTTAATTATTTCATAAGAATATTTTTAATCCAGCAGTGGTACCCATTGATACAAAAACAATGCAAATGAATGGGTTCTACTGTTGTATGGTTCCCAAAATTAAAACTATTATCTTTCTTTTTTACAAAACAGGCATAATTAAAAATATTTTTTTCTCTTTAGGAAAAGACAAATGATTTTCCCTTTAAAATTGTTATATAGGAATATTTGTGCCATAAACCATTACCACAAAATCAATGCAGGTGTATGGGTACCACTTTAGTTCAGTTACAGACATTCTTCAAAATATGTTCTATCTCTTTTTGAACACACAAATGACTATCCTTTAACTATTAAATAATAATTAAACTGTTAAATAATAATATTATTATACAGAAAATACATTCAGGTACATACAGTACAAAAGTGAAAGATGACCCCACTTTAATTTTTGGAACATACTTTTATGCCACCAAGTCTACACCAAATCTATCATGTGACTTCTGAACACTAAAATTGTATGATAAAAAGATTATTGCAGACTATTTTAGCACTGATATTCTACAACATTTTTTGGCTTTATGCGCCTTTTTATACTGATCAATGCCTTTCCACAAACGTAAGTCAGACAATTTAAATTTTGTGTGAAAACGAATTTAAGACTTTAGGAAATGAGCTGCCATTTTAACATCTGTATGCTTGACACAACAGTCCATCTACATCTCCTGCAAAAGCAACAACCGTAAAAGAAATTCACCCCAGTACCAACTTGACCCTTTGATGACCATAAAACGCCAGCAAAGTTAAAGCCTTTCATCCCAGTGTGATATTTGAGTAATGAACACAGTACAGTGACCAAATATCATCTGACTCTCCCATAAACTCAAAGCTGAGTAAGACGAAGACGAGAGATTCCGCCGTTCTTCAATTTGTCCTTCCGTGGATTGTCTTTTATTGATGGCTTTCTAGGTCAGCGACCCTCCGTGCCGTTCAAAAGATCTAAGAGGCACCCAGATGGGCGCTCTCAAGAAGGAGCCCATTGTAGCAGACTTTCTATAGTGTCTTACAAATGAAATGCGTAGGAGCCATTAGCCCGGAGTGGATTGTTTTAGGGGGTGGGTTCCCCTCTCATGGGGGGCAATGATGACAGTCTGGGCTACAGATCAGTCATCAAAACAATTGTGTTTTGGGCCTTTTCTTTTTGGGAGAGACTTTCGTTCGACTCTCTCGCTCTCATTGCTCTTAACTGAGAATAAACTCCTGACTCGCCTGACAATAAAGAGTTTCAAGTCAAGAATAGTGCAATTGACGGAATTGGTTTTGAAGTCACTTCTAGAAAAGTCTTGGCTGATTTTGCAACCAGTAAGAGTACAAATGGACTGTATGAAAATACAACAAATCAGGTTTTCACTTGCCTTAATATGTCTTGATTAAATGTTCACGACGAATGCAGCAGGTGAGGCGTCTCCTGTTGTCTTAAGGGATTGGAAAGGCAGGTGTCAGCTTTCCACCTTGCACTGTTCGAACTCCCACAAATCTTGTGAATTCAGCAGATAAGCATGGGCTGACACTGACATCACCTTATTGAATTAAGCTGTTTGTGCTGGTAGCCACAGGAGCATTCAGCTTGAGCTCTGGTTCTCACCTGTTGACAGGTGGGACAGACACGAGAGTTACCTCAGAGGAAATTAGACGGGAAATCTAATTTGAATGCCAGCTGTTTTTATGCAAGAGAAAAGCTCAATGAGGCCTTTGTAGGACAAAAACAGAAGGTACAGGGTTAAAGAAGAAAAGGTAACGGGATAGTTCACCCAAAAGTGAACAAGTTAACCTTTTGACTATGGATGCACAGAAATTAAAATAAATAACTAATAAATGAATAATTTTACCAAACACTTGGCTGAAGACTTATTTTGTAAATTATTTTACAATTGCATTATTAAATAGTCAGATGTGTTTTCCACTCTTTTGTCTATACAACAAATACAACATTACAAATATAAAAACATTTATTTAAAACAGAACTTTTTAAAAAATTGTTCCAGACTGCCGTCATGTATGCTTCATTTATATAGCGTGTACATCTCACTTTTTATGCTGGCTGTTATTTTACAGCATCATTAAAAATGTCATTGTTCTGTAAAATTTTTGGCCCAATATAATTTTTTTCTTCGGCAAGAACATTTAGTGCACACCTACTTTAGACTTTAAACCTTAATGACTTTTTCTTCTGCAAAACACATAAGATATTTTGAAAAATATCAGGATCCAAAACCGTTGGTCCCCATTGACTTCTACTGTTGACATAGACCCAGTTGCATGTAAATTGATAACTGACAACAATTTTAATTTTGGGGTAGAGATCAGAAAAAAAAATGCTTAGAAATATTACATTCAACATTTTTGACATTTATTTATTTTAAAAGTGTTATGCAGTTGCCTTCAGCTTACAAGTCCAACTCTCTATCCAACAGACCACAACTGACCACGACTTGACTTTGTCAAATTTTCTCCCAAAAAATGATGTTTCATGGAAAGAAACAACTACGGCAATATCCCAAACCTCAAATATATCTGAAAGCAACCCAAACAAATTTGCATTTATTAATATGTAAATAAAGATAACAAGATAAGAGCTGTCAACAAGAATTTACTCCAAGTCAGTTATAATCGCTACAACCAACAACAAAAAAATACAAATTAACGCAACCATGGGTAACAAGCTAAATTTCGCTAAACCCCTGTCATCAAATCCAATTGTGATCGTGTTGTTTGATTATCATATCTAATTTGTATGTTGGGCCGTTGGGACCGCAGATCTCTGTAATCCTCTTTCTCTCTTCCACGCTTTACTAATTTCAGTCTGTAACGTTGTCTTGTTGTGCGGCAGCGATCGCTATCAGCGACAAACCTCGAGGGAAGCCTGATCCGACTGGTGGGGCCTTGCGGATTGGGGCCTATCTTGCAGTATTTGCATAAGCGGTAGGCAGTTTTGATATTGGACTGACAGGTGTCAAGCATCCTGTAATGGGATACAATCACAACTGGGGTGCTGTAATTAACCCTGATGGCAGAAATGTTTTCATTACACGACACAAGGAATACATCTCTCTGTGGACAATGTCTTTTGAAGAATAAATAATGAATGCAAAGCAAACTGATTTGATAATAGTATGAAGATGCAGAGCAGGTTACAAACGGGTTTTACCAAATAAATCACCAAACACCTCCAACAGACTTGTTATCCTTCAACAACCTTTCCAACACAACCCTCGTACCGAGTATGTTTTTCTATTTAGGACCCCCCAACTTGAAACATTTCCAGTTCCTTAAGTCCCCCACCGTGCCTGACTGCCCATCACAACAGACTAGGACTCACGCCGTTATTTGAGAGAGAAGCGGGTCGATACTGGGGCCTCGAGCTCATTGATCCTTTCGGACCAACAGACCTGTCCATGTCCCACAGCACACAGCGGGACAGGAACTTTTGCTCACCTCCCTGGCAGTACCTTACATCAGCTCATAAGAGGAGGTATCTGATTATGTGAGGGATTTTCAAGGAATGCTGCTTTGAAGATGCGGGAATGTGGAGCTGTGAATGGTGAGAATCCTGGGATGGAAGGGTCTCTCAGCAGGGGCTGTCACTGTCAAACTATGGCATCCAAGGTATTCACGGGACAAAAGAAAGTTCGGACAGCTTTCTCGACCACTTTTTTTCATCCTTAGAGAAATTTACAGGAGGACTCTTTAAGAATTCATCAACTCACCAATCACTAATCTATGTGAAAATACTGAAAAATCAAATGTTTATTTTCATGTTTTATTGTAGGCAACGCATTTTATCAATAATCCTGGGATGCTTTATACTATTACTTGCAAAATACCCGTTTCAATAAAATCTACAGTATTGCTAAAACCCTTAAGGTATAAACATTTGGATCAAGTGATCGAACATGTGATGGTAAGTGTGAATAAAGATTCTCATGACGTCTTAAAACTAAAATTATTAAAAAAAAAACTGTCAGCTAACACTGATATCCTTTAAAACCTATTTAATACACTAGAACACCCCAAACAAGTTCCATGTCAAACATCTGCGATTCTCAGATACAAATCAGCACAAAGTCCCAGCGGACTTGGACATCATTGCAGGTCACTGCAGTAATCATCAACAGAGCGGCTGATCCGACCTCTAACATTTCAATATGGGACTATGAGCGATCCAGTCACTGATAGCTATGACTGCAAATGGCCAACTCATTTACAATCCGAATCCCATTTGATTCCCAGCATCTCTCCCCGGCACCTCTCTGGGCAAGCCGTACCACCCGCCAGCGAGCCGGCGACAGCAAGCCAGCTTGCCACATATGGATCGTCCCTTGATATCATTCAGTCAGCGTGTAATCTTATTATGCAAAGTCTTAATCCGCACCTATGTCCAATGCCCAAGGGTGGCAATATTGTGATATCAAGGTTCTGGTGGGTCATGTTGTGTGATCCCCGCTCTATTCTTTGCAGAAGATGGGGGACTTAAAAGACATCCCTAGAGCCTTAAGAAAAGGGAGAATGAGAGCGAGCTGGGGCGGGACCAGATGTATGGTTTCTTGTGCGTTTTTTTCTCCTTTGGAGTACGAGATTGACATGATGTCTCCAGCTAGGATTAGACTTGATTTGGAGCTGTGGGACTTTTTCCAGCAGACACATTATTGGACAAGGGAATAAGGGGCCACCAGCATGGCAAAATTGGATCAGGATTGGCCTTCGCTGGTAATGTCGACCGCTAACGCAGCAGCTGCCCTGCCGAACTCTCTCTCTCGCCTTTCAGGTGAGGCCACCTTCAGTCACTCGGAAACGGAGCGGATGGAAAGCGGGAGATGCATATACTACGCTGCTGATGGGGGGGCTAATTTTGATGTCTGTGAGATTTAACACAAGTGTAATGGGATTAAAAGAAACACCTTTGTGGCTTGAAAAAAGCCACCTGGTGTTGTAAAGAGAAGAGAGGGCGAGAGAGAGACAGACAGACAGAAAGACAGAGAGAGGGAGAAGACTAATCCGTTCCCACCTCTGGGATGTCATTCATAAAGCTCAGAGTGATTTCCGCTCTGCTTCCTTCAAGCTAATTCCATCACCAGGAGCGACGGGCAATGGGAAGAAAGAGCCGAGCTCATTATCCAAGCCGCGGCCCAAAACATGCAGACATTCCCGTTCCGCTCGTAATCAATACCACCTGATGGGTTTTTGGACTAGAAGTCGCGGAAGCGAAGCTTGATCGAAGAGGCTTTTCACTTCCTGAAAAGGAAACAGTAAAAGAAGGGACAGATCAGGTGTGGAGGACGCTTTGAAATGACACATCGGCAACGACAGTCTCTACAATAACCACCCGCTGCCTTTAGCACCAATTGAGCCGTTTTCTCTCAGTGGAGCTTTAAAGCCAATAACCAATTACGTGATTTGGCAAATACGAATTTTCATCTACAAGCAAGCAGTGTGCCCAAAATACTCCTTAGCACCACCAGTCGTCCACCGAGACAGAGAACAATGTCTACCTTACTGAACCTACTAAGCATATGTCTGCCAACCCGTATGACGTGCTTACATATAAAAACATAAAGGTGTGTGACGGGCAGGTTGACATAATTATCGGCAAGGGAGGAACGTGTGTGTATCTGGTGTCGAGGGCGGGAGAGCTTGTTTGTTAACAAGCAGGAGTTATTTTTAAAACCAGGTCCTGACATGTCCGGGCTTGCGATGGAGGGGAGGGTGCACCTGAGGGCCCGGTGGCCGCTCCGAGAGTCTACGAGCACGGGGACGCTGCGGGACTGCGACTCCCCTTGGCAACTGCTTTCACAACAAATGTGTAAATGGCTTCAAAAGAAAACAGTCAAATTCACCAATTCATACATGAAATGGATAGCAGAGGCCAGGTGTGTGTTACAAACAGTATACTTAAAAGAACTCAACTGCTCTGAAATGTTTTATATGTTCAGTGTGGTTATTTTTGAGCGTAATAATACTGTATCCCTCATGCTTTTGCTTTTTCTGTCTCTGTCAGACACAAGCAAAAAGATCTCGCAATGCATGAGGGCTGTTAGTGTTATTGCCAACTGAATGGAGGGGATGATGGGATAGGCTGTAAACCTCGCGGTCTGTCATAAACAAAACGGACAACTGCACACAAGCAGTCAGCTCCCTGTGCACAGTCTCAGCACAGCTTGTTCATCAAACGAAACAAAACGAAAACACAAAACATTGAACCTTTAAGGCGAAATTTGTCATGTTCCAGTTTTTAAACAACAATATTTTTTTTTTCACCATTGAGACAACCAGAAGCCGACTTCACCTATAGGACATGTTATATTCCTAGTAAATAATGATCATATTATATAATTATTAATATACATTTCTAAATCACTTTTGATAATTATCTCTTATTTCAGAAAAATCGAAAAACTGAAACTATTCAGAACTATTCTGAAATTATTTTGCTTTTTTCATCAAATCTGAACATGACATTCCACCTGTAAAACGCAAATCTTCACTCTTTTTAAAAACAAATCCAAAACATACTATTAATTTAGGTGAACATTTTAAGATGTTTAAGATACATTTTTATTTGCATGTACCAAGACTCATGATTTCCCAAAATGCAAACCCCTATAAAACTTTGTCTTGTTTTGTCCACCCAGGGTTATGCCCAAATCTAATGAGAGACTACTAAAAGTAAAAGGCAGGACAAGACTCTTTCTCCTCTTCAGAACGCTGCCTTTTCTTTCTCTTTTCAAAGCTACACGTAATGCAGGCCGAGTTCAGTGAAAATGCTTCTTAGATGAACAAGGGGTTTCAGGTGTCAACATGACACAACAGGAGATAATACACAACAATAATGACAATGGTCGAACTGTTTGAATAAAACAATAAAATGCATATACTAATTAATGACCATTTACATTATTATGAATCACAGCGATTGTGCCATCTCCTTGAAACCTGAATGTGCCCTAACATGGGCCTTCAAATATTGTAGACAAGAGGGTTTCTTAAAGGGATATGTGTATACATTCTATTTGGTTGAACATAGAGAAAGATATTTAGAGGAATGCCTCTAACCAAACAGTTTTAGGAACCCATTGACTATTATATTATGAAAAATGACAAAAGCAGTCAAAAGTACACTAGAACCTGAAGCTGTTCTGCATTCTTCAATGTATCAAATTTTGTGTTCAACAGAACAAAAAAGTGAAATAATTTTCCCTTTTATGGTAGTTAAAGGGATTCAAGAAATGTCTGGTTTGTTTGGCCAAATATCTTTTTCTGTGCTCATCAGAACAAAAACTGCACATAGGTTTTGAACATCTCAAAGGTGAGATAATAAAATTGTGTTTTGGAGAAACTATCCTTTTAAAGCAAAAAAGGTTGAGATCCATCAATCAACACAAACTCAATCGTCTGTGCAGACTCACAAGTGCACGACAGGTTAAAAGTTGTACCTCCACAAAAATAGAATGATGATGTCTATCATTGCAACGTAATGTGTTGTTGATCCTGTCTGCACGTATAGAGGGAAGCGAAGACTTAATTAGAGCTTTGACAAGCCCACTCTCCAAAAGTGATGAGATTATCCGTAATTGATGTCACTGTAGATTACGGTCCGGTCCAATGCCGGTCCACTGGCAGGTCTAGCCTCGGTCCAGGCCTCGGGACATTGATGAAAAGCATGGTTTTGCCTCGTTCAAGCTGTTTCTATTGCGGGACGAGATTTTAGCAAACAGCCTAATGACTGTTTGAAGTTTAATAAAGCCATGACCCTATTCAAATGCCGCAACCTCGCAGATCCCCCGAAATTGAGTGGACCGGCTAACAATAAAGCAAAGAAAAGCTCATCATTAACTGAAGGGCCTTTTTGAAGCAGTGATGTTTGGAGGCAGTTTGTGACTTCATTGTCCGAGGAGGAAAAAATGCATTTATTTACATGCAAACAAAGTTAACAAGAGCTTAGAGGTTACTGAGCTGCTTGGTCCTCTCCAACACGGGGCGGTGGAAGGAGGGGGCAGGAGAACAAACAGCATGTTTTTTCTTCTGGTAAAACGTCTGGTCTGTAAAAGAGCATGTCTGGCTTTGAGGAAACAACCAAAGGGCTTTCTGAGACACAGAGAGCCAAGTATGACCCAGTTCTGGAAAAAGAAATGCGGCATGTTTGCTGTAATGTACATGTGAATGGATAAAATGTATTCCACTGCTGATTTAGTTCAAAAAGGTGGCATTTTGGCACACATTTGAAACAAAAGCGATACAAGTGAATGGGTGCAATTTATAAACATTCTTCAAAATATCTTCTTTTGTTTTTTGTTTAAAAATACAAAAGTGTAAGTCAATTACATTTTTTTATTTTGGCTGAACTGTCACTTTAAATATAACACCATGGAACCTTAAAAGTTGAGGTCTCAATAAATATTAAATTTTAGAAGACAATATTAAAGCCTTATGCTTACATACACCGTTTCTAAAAGCACACAGATAATTTTTAAAAAGAATCACTGCAACCAGAATAGTGGGAAAAGTCTTCAATGTGGTCGAGAGATTCTTTCTAGAAAAATCCTTCAGATATGTCAACAAAATATCCCAAAAGAAAAAGTGTTCAGTTACTGTCCCAGAAATTCCAAAAGTGTCAAGTAACCTTCTGAACTTCTATGCTGAGCGAACACGAATCGCAGCACACGACTGTCTCCGCTTCTGTGTCCTCTTGGTCTAAGATGAATTCTCCGCCACAGCGACAGCTGTACGTGTAACACTCCATGTCTGAAACAGAGAAAAAGATTCATTTGGATCAGAATCAAATGATTTAGGTTCACATGTACAGAAAGTCATCCCACTAACCAGCATTCCAGTTCATGTCATCCAGTGTCACATGAGCATCCACCGGCCAGCTCTGCTTCAATCCGCAGGCTGAAACGGCAAATAACAACTGTGATAATCATCAATAAATGCATTAGCGCTATTCACAGGGGAGGACAAACAAGCACCGCAAAACAAGTTTGTATAGATAATTGGTAGAATGTTGGGCAGCAGAGACATCCGGGGAAACATTAACTACAACAGTTGAAAAAAAACATTGAAAATATTTAACACAATTGAAGATATTCTGAAGAATTTAGGAAA
Source organism: Triplophysa yarkandensis (assembly GCA_033220385.1). Classification (NCBI taxonomy): domain Eukaryota; kingdom Metazoa; phylum Chordata; class Actinopteri; order Cypriniformes; family Nemacheilidae; genus Triplophysa; species Triplophysa yarkandensis. Next base: position 8,310,156 of record CM065677.1, on the reverse strand, counting down.
GCAAACATTCCTGGGGCATCTTTGTCTACCAACACTTCATAACAGAATTTTCATTTTTGGTTGAATCATAACCATAATATAGGTTTTAACATGTTCTACAGCTACATCTAAAAAATCAGTGTTTCAAACAAAAGCTGCAAGGTCATTTGAGTTGATGTAGTCTCCTAACAAGCCTTTTTTCTTCCTCTTCTGCAGTGAACAAACACAATTGGGTCTTAAAATATTCATTGAATATTCAAGCAGTGAACACTTTTTATTATCTCAGGGTTTGGAATCCAAAACTATAAATGGGTGTGAAAAGTGCAATCTGACGAATAATTGTCGAGAGGCCGGGAATGAAATTAGACCATGTCGCTTCATGATGAATTTCATAATCAGACATGTTAAACTTCAGTGTAACGGTTTTTCTCTTTTCTGGTGGACGGCCGGAGATATCGGCAATTAACAGGTTTGACTGTAAGGTTTTATCACAGGTCTCTTTAATTAGTTAAAGGAACATCTTAAGTAGGTGTCAGGGCATAGTCATGTCGACTAATTTTGATCATTCAAAAAATGTAAAAAAAAATGACTTAATGCAATTTAAAGCAATTTTCCAATCGTATTAAAAGAGAGGATTGCGTTATCTTTTATTTAAAACAATACAGAGATGACAATCACAAACTATAAAAGATGTACCACATGTCTCATAAATAAGACGTTATGAATATTAATGACTACATACATTCCTGAGAAAAAGGGTGCATGAATATTTATGTGTAACTTGCAACTGTGAAAGATTAAACCAATCAGACGTGGCCTTTTAAATAGAGGCCACGGTATCTGACATCAAACCACGTCTGGTCAATAATGACACACATTTAGATGTGTAGAGCATGGCTGCAGGGCAGGCTACTTAAGTTGAATGGGGATTAGTGTATCCGAGAATCGATCACAACCTTTAATTAAAAGAGCCTATATAGACTTGAGTAACAAGCTGAGGTTATTTTCACATCCAAGCAGACTAAAATATAAACGGATGCAAGTGAACTTATTGGTACAATGGCACCTAATTCCTTGTTTCTTTGAAACCTAAAATCCATTCTATAATACATAATTATATTTATGTATATGTATATATATATATATATATATATATATATATATATGTATATATATATATATATATATATATATATATATATATATATATATATATATAGAATAGTTTATTTATTTATATCGCAACTAAACACCATACAGACATTTAACAAGACATTCAAATAAACCTTAAGGGAAGGAAAATTAAATAACACAAAAGAGAAAACGTTAGTATTTCCGAAATTATTACAATAAAATATACCAGTATTAACATGACATATGAATATAAATTATAAGGGGTTCGTGATTTTATGATGTCATAATTCAATGATGTCTTTCCCAAGCCTGCCCTTTCCATACACACTTTCTGTGGTTGTTGCAAGCGATGTCAGCAAGTGAAGTGTCCCCTACCCCAAAGGCAATGCTACAGCTCCCCAGTTAATGGCATACAGGACCCTGGATGTACACTTATTGAAGGTCCTAATGGTGGGCTGGGGGAGTTTTTTCCTTAGGCGAGCGAGTAGAGAGACTATCACTTCATGTAAAATTTTCCATGTGTGATAGACCTGACCTACATTCTGCCTCGTTCTCCCTCCTTCCGCCTCACGGAAGAGCATTGTGGGTAATATAGGAGGCGTCTATATGGAGCTGCAGATTTGAAACATCTCATCTCATTGCTTCTTTATATTAAGGAATGTTTTCTTTATCATTTTTAGTAAAGGGACTCGAGGCATATTTGTGATGCTGCTTACGAAAACCCATCGAAGTTCCTTTTTTTGTGATTCATAATTTTCCACATGAAATCATTCTACGTAATGAAAAGATCATCCTGAGAAAATATAGTCTTAATATTTTTTATATTATCTGAGTAATGTCATGTCAAAGATTGAATCTATAGTAAAATGAATGGCTGAAATCCAACTAATGCTCATCATCACAGAATTTGATTGTCCGATTTACACCTGGTTTTGACAGCCAGGGTTACACATTGTTTTAATAAATGTTTTAGGAAGAAATATGTTTTGTAAGGTTTCCAAAGTGTTAATGTTCTGTTAAATGTTCTCTGTGGCTTAAAGATTTTTAAAAGCGCTTTTTTTATTATCAGGGCTCTGTGATATGCTGGTGTCTGCATGTAGTACACAAATGAGAATTCTTTCAACATTTAACCATTCTTATGTCATTCCAAACCTGTATAACAATCTTTCTTATAAAGGACACAAAAGAAGCTATTTTAAAGATTGTTGGCAACCAACAACAATGTTTTTATATAATATTTATGTTATGTTTAACAGAAGTATTTTGTATACTTCATGACATCACTCTGATATGTTCCAATGATAAATACTCTTGTTCTAAGCAATAGTAATATTTCTGCTTGCAAAAACAAATCTTTGGTATTTTTTGAAACCGGTTATAAAACTGGTTATGAAACTGGGTCATTGCATAGTCTAGTTTTTATTTTGAAAATTGTAGATGTATGAAAGAAAAAAAAAATTGCTGTAAGAAAAGAGAGGAATGGTACCCCGTAGCTGGAGGTCGTATTCCTTCCTGCTCTGTTCATCGCTCAAGATCTTCCAAGCCTGATCGACATCAATGAATTTCTGCAGGAGCGCCTCCGCCTCCTCTTCGGATAGGCCTGGCTTCTGCTTGTCTGGGTGAAACTACCAATCAGAATACAGATTTAGGAAATTGACACAATGAGGTTTAATCAATAATATTTCAAAATGCGTTGAAGCAAACAATAAAAGAAAATGGCATTTCTATTACTTGACAAACCTAAAAACAGATCAATGCCATCACATAGACGAAAGGTAAACAATGCAAAGTTCTAAACCGTGTTAAAGACAGGTCATGGACAATTTAATGAAGGACTGGCTGTGCTTACGGATAATTTACCAGATAAGCAACAAATACAGATAGTGGTGCAAAATTGTGTGTGTGTGTGTGTGTGTGTATCAGTCAGGACAGACAAATATGTGGTCTTGGAATATTAGCTACAAAAAAATTATTCATTCCGTCATTATGTACCCTCTTGTCATTTCAAACCTTTGTGACTTTCTTTTTCTGCAAAACACATAAGAAGATATTTAGCAGAATGTTGGTCACCAAATAGCAGTGGAACCGTTGACACAAAACCAAGTAAATGGATACCAGTAACCAACATTCCTCAAAATATCTTCTTTTGTGATCCGCAGAAGAATTAAGGATTGAAATGACAAGAGGGCGAGTAAATTACGTTATTTTCATTTTTTAATCCATCACTTCAATGATTTTCGGGATAGGATAGTAAAATAAAGGAGCACAGGGTTTCCAGCCAAAATCACTACGCAATCTTTAACATAAAATACAATATGACAGATATGTGCTAACTTCATGAAAACGATGCTCAGTGTTACCCTACAGTGAGCTTTAGGGGTTATTGTAACACTCTACAGTAACCTCAAACTTCTCCTCAAGGAAATACAGAGCGACTGCAGCTATCGATTAGTAGGGGTTAAGGGTCAGACAGGCTGCGTGGCTCTTCGTTCGTCCACTGCAGAAAAGCAAGGTTGAAAGGGGCAAACGGAAAACAACTTAGATCCTTACGAGCAGGCATTGGTCCAATCCTTGATTATGGTCTGGCACTGTTATGCGGAGCATTGCATGTGTGTGTGTTTGTGTTGTTGAATAGATGCTATAGTTCACAATCTGCGCTGCCGCCGCCAAAGTCGGGTAATGATGCAGTGGGCTACAAAACCAACAGTCCCGGGCAAGCCAATTACTGTCCACTGCGATTATATTTTTAATTTTAAGTAACAGAAAGACTCGATTCGATCATTTCAAGCAATTAAGTTTAAAACGAATAGAAATTTAAGGGGTCCCGTTTTGTGTTGTCCCTCTTTCACTCCCCTGCCCACCTCCGACTATGTTTGTGTTTTTGTTGCTGTTTTCACTTTGTTAATGGGCACCCAGAATGGGATGAGAGGAACAGAAAAGCAACAGTAGCGACAAGCCAAAAATTAACTTCCTGATTGAGAGAATCATTAACCCATGCTTGGCATTCTGAAACTGTGGCAGTGCTGAAGTGGGTGAAAAAGGATGCAGTGCTCAGCCGCCTTGCTCGCCCTCTCTCGAGAACAGAGGACAGAGAGACTTTTCAAAAAGAGAATTAAATATCTTTACTTAAATCATTCATAGAAGCCTTCCAAATGATGGAAAGCTTCTGGGAGTGGGACCACTTTCATGCAAGAGCTTTCAACCAATATCGTCACCCAGTAGAATTTCAAGCTGGTGAAATGCCCAAGAAAGCAAGAAAAGAATCCTTCTTTAATCACTTCTTGGTTTAATTAAAAGTAGCAGAATAAAGCTAAAATGTTAAGATTAAGATCTACACAGGACGCCAGCTAAGAGGATTAAATCGATCAGTATTTGGATGTTTGAAATCAGAGTACCAGAGGATGACCAAAGCTAAGTAGATAAATTGAACACTCAAGTATTTTTTCTGCAGAATACCAACAAGATATTTAGAAAAAATTTGGTAAGCAAACTATGGTGGTAGTCAGTTAAAAGGTAGAGTCACTGTTTGGTTCACAACATTCTTCAAATATCTAAAAAACTGACGGGGATGTGTTAATCATGAGAAAAATCTCCTTTTACTTACACTTTAATAATCAACATTTTTCCATTAAATAAAAGTAAGTTACGGGTTGTTAAAGATGTTACAAAGTTAAATGTAGTCAAAGGTCCACACAATTCCTGTACAAATATCATAAGCACAATTTTTTCAGGGCTTTCCTTCCTTTCTGAAAATCCAGTTACCTTGCCATCTGAACCTTCACCTTTCGCAAAGTAATACGGTCACATCTATTCTTATCCAGTACAGAAACCCACAAATATCTCAACTCCGTTCCTGACGGCTCCGTTCGAGAACGCCTGAGCGAGCTTGGCAGCACAATTTCTCAGTTACCTCCAGAGAACATAAGAGCCTGCCAGAGAATTACATTCTCTCCCCAGTGGCAGAAATAGGGGATGTGGCTTCGCTTCCTGTGACTCTTTGTAGGTGAGCTTGAGGAGTCAGACCACAGGTGTGAAGTGCAGCTTAGCCCCGGCAAGCACATGCTGCTGCTCTACAAACATCTCCCTGGGAAGCTTTATGTCAAATAGACAATGTTTCAGATGAAGTAGTAGAGAATGGATATAAAAACTCTATTTAATGTAAATATTTTCTAAATGTATGTAATTGCAAATGAATGACAACATCCATTCCGATATAAAATAAGTCAAGATTTTTATTTTTTAATATTATTTTATTTTATTTAATTGCACATTTAAGAAGAACTTTGACGGTGACATGAAATCAAAAACAAACTTCTGTACTACTGCAAAAAAACTTACTAGTGCTTATAATATATAGATTATGATTTTATAACGATCTCTTACCAACGACTTACCAACAACATGATTGTGAGATAAATGTTGATAAATAAATAATTAATTTATACTTATACAATCATCATTTTGTCATTTTAAACCTTTCTGACTTCATTTCTTTCGCAGAACACAAAAGAAGATATTTAAAAAAAATATTAACCCATTCACACGCATTGGTTTTGTATTTAAGCAATAAAATTAAACGGGTTTTACTGCTGTTTGATTATCAACATCCTTCAAAATATCTTCCTTTGAGTTCTTTAGATAAAAAAAGTCATACACATATAAAGAGGGTGAATGAATGATGAGAGAATTTTCTTTTTGGATAAACTATTACTTTTAGATTTCTCCCATATCTATTCACCAGATTCTGTCTTGCACATTAAAAAACCATGCAAAACATTCCAATAAATACTAAATTAATTCTGCTTAACAAGTTCACCAAATATGCATCTTTTATTTTAAATTTTTAACGCAATATCCAATCTGCACTTTTGACCCTTTCAGCCCCATGTTACAAAACTACAACTAAATCTCAAATGGTTATCATCCCAAATTAAAGTGTTGCCCCTCAACTTCCAGCCAGCTAGCTCAGGTACTTGTCATAAATACATAACAGGACGAGAGGCTGGAACTCTGTTAGAGCACCCCGTCCTCCTTCCCCTGCGGAGTTACACGCTTTAATTGCTGTCTCTTGCACGCATTGTAAAATATTCATTTACTGGGCCTAATGGAGCTTGGAGAGCAGGAACACAATATAAAGGGCTGGGCAATTTGGAGCACTCGCCAGCTCTAACAATACATCATCTTCTCTCAGAGGCTGCGAGAGAAGTACTGCCACATCCACCGATGGGCTCTGATGTGCTGCCCATGGCCGCTGTTCTGCATCAGGATAGTGGTAGAGAAGAGGGGCAGAAAGGCAACCACCAGCACACTACTGCCACCTACTGTCAGGTTGATCAGAGACTCGATGAACATTGGATTTTGATGTGGTTGTAAGGGCTTATTACTTAGTAGTAAGTCAGTAAGGGGTGATGAAGCAGTCTATGATGGTAAATAACAATTTAAAAGTGATAGTAAATGTGTCATCATTTGCTCACACTTTTTTATTTCAAACCTGTATGACTTTCTTTTTTACTGCAGAACACAAACTAGCTATTCTGAATAAGTCGGCAACCAAACAGCAGTGCCACCACTTCACTTTTATTTTATGAACACAAAACCAAATCAAGTGAACAGGAGCCAGCCTTCTTCAAAATATCTTCTGCTGTGTTTTGCGGAAGAAACTCATACAGGTTTGACATGTCAACAGGGTGAGTAAATGTCACAATTCTCATTTCTGGATGAGCACTTTAAAAAAAATTAATAACTGTTGTTGTCATTTTATTATCAAACAGTGTATAAAAAGGAAGAATAATGTGTGATACCCAGCAAAGCGCATCTATTAATTTAAATGTGTCATGTAGTAACATGTAGTTTTAAACAATTTACCGTTTCATAGTTATGCAAAAGAAATCTGAATGTTTATAACTTTGTCGTGATCTAGCAAGTCTTTCAATAGGGCAAACTTTTCAAATTGCACGGAACACATCCTGATGGATCGACTGGTGTTACGTGACTTGCTATAATTAAAATGGGTTTCGGATTAAACAAATCAGCTTAAATATAAAAAAACTTAAATCTACATTTATGAGATATACTGATGCTATTGATTAAATATGCATACGTTTTCAAAGATTACATTTATCAGACAATTCGTCATTTGAAAGTCAAACACAATCTGCTTTAATCTTAAATTGTAGTATCTAGGAAAAAACCTTATACAGTAACCCTGATAGCAGACGTTCATCTTGCAGACCTCTATGTGATGTCTGCATTTTTATCAGCAAGACATCCGATAGACATCCGGTTTGCCCTGCAACACATCTCTGAGATGACATCTGGAAGATATTATTGGGACCCCTAGATGATGTCTGCGAGATATTTATGACTTAGTATGGATCTAAAACAGCTCCTTTTAAGATGTTTAGCAGATGATTTTAGCAGATGCTGTCCAGATCTTTAACAGACATTTTAGAGACAAACCAGTGCTTTAAGGGAACATACATCAAACATGCGGTCATGTTATATATTTTGTACTTGTTGGAATACCTACCACAAGGATCAGTTTCTGGTACTTCTGTTTTATCTCTTGAATGTTGTCGGAGGGATTAGCACCCAGAATTGAGTACCAGTCTTTTTGTGGACCACTGAAATCTGCCATAATCCTGCAGATTTAAAACAAGGCAAACTGTAAACAAAAACATTCTTAAGGACATTAAGAAAGTCTTATTTCAAAACATGCATAGCTCCATATTAAAACACACATTCATAATATAAACAAAATTAAGGTATTTTGATAAAATGAAGACCAATGTGGCCAGAGAGGTTCAAACCTAGTTTGTAAAAGTTTTAAACACATCTAAACACAGTTTGAACCTGTCCTCTCATATAAGTTGTCATTTTAGCAGTCATTTAAGTAGTTTTATTAAAACAGAGTGAAAGTATGGTATTATAAATACATATATAAATACACTGTCTAAAAATATGCTTAATAATATATAAATATAACATATTTCATACCTTGTGTTTCCCTCTGTTCCATCCCTCACCAGCGTTAGATTCTCAGTCCATGCTGCTTCCGGTGTGAACGTGTGTCCCGCGTTAATCAGCCCTGACAGAAACATTTAATATTAGGACGTTATATTTTAAACTTTAAATATTAAATAACAGCACAAATCCGAATACTCTAATATTAACATTACGTAAACAATAAAATATGTATGTTAAGATATTGGATTGGTTTTGAGAATATGGAGACGGAACACATTAAGATAAGAGTTTCCACACGGATATATTAGAAGGACACACGTGAAGTATCCATGGAAACAGGAGGCGTTTATTTGGCTTGGAGAAAGGTAACATTGTGCTTAATAACAAATTATAATGAAATAAAAGAATTTATATGTAAACATTTAAAAAATAACGTTTATTTGGAGATTTATCACATTTTACACAATGCTATGTTTACAAGTATGGTGAGTAGTGAAACCATTCCTTTACTTTATATATTGTATTATATATTAAAATAATCCCAATTGATGCATTACATTGATATTTTTGCTTACCTGTGGGAAAAATATATTATTATAATATTATAAATAATATGATATTGTTAATAATGTGTTTTTAATATGTTATTTAAACACAGTGTTTATAATGGCAATGGAGAACTATATAGCACACTTTACAATAGGCAAACACAACACAACATTTGATAACAAAACAAGGTCACAATACATGTTAGTAGATCTTTGTTAATTAAATTGGGAATGATGTAAAATATTGTGTAGTGTAGAGACTGTGGAACAGGAAACAGTATAAGCAAACCTCTGTCTCCTGTTGCTAATTAACCAAATCTTTAATGAGATGCCACATGTAATGAGACAACAGATTGTTTGCCCATCTATCTACAATTTAGGCTTTAATTAATCCATGGTAAACTTTACTGTCATTTTTTTGGTTTGACATTTTGGATATACGAAGGACAATAACAGCTGTTTGTTTACTGTTTTACAGATGCAATTAATTTATTCTCATAAATCCGGGTTGGTCTCTAGGCAGTCATCACTATAATGGTTAGGAAAGAGTGGAAATATACAGAAAAACATGATCGTTTGACTGCTGTAGTTATTTACAGATACTTGTAGGTGTTGAGAAGTTTTCTGCCGGCGTAGTACCGATCAACACTCGAGTATTGCTTTAATTACTTGAACGGAAAAGTTAACTTTAAACAAACCTATCAAAATCTTTCATGACTTTGTGTTACAGTGCTAACATATAATTATCTGTGCTAATTACTTAGTTAGAAGTTTGGTGGAATTAGAAGAGTAATTAGCAAATGCGATTCTTATTAGTTCAAGCAATCAGCTATTCTGCTGTTTGTGTGTGCATGCGCGGCAAATCACAGTCTGTCATAAAACATGAACATAAATCTCTATGAGTTCACGAGGTCATTAATGGATAAGGAATGATTATTGTCTTTGTTACATCAAAATAAAAGGCTGTTTTCAAACAAATTTACCAACGAAAAAAAAATTGTTTTCTAAAAAAACTTTGGTTTTGCTTAAAATTTTATTTACATCAATGAATGTTAATATCACAGATGTGCACACCAGAGATTATGAGTTATCTGAATATTCACTGACCCAGAGCTTGATTTCACCCTGAAATTTGGCTGTAGAGATCTGTCTGTGTACCTGCTGTGTGCATTCACTTTCTCTAGAAATTCTTTTTTTCATCTGTATGCCTCAAAAATCTGTTGGTTATGTCCAAAACAAAGGCCTTGCTACTAAAAAGCGCTTGAGTAAGATTATACCAAGCTAGGTGATGTGTTTTATTTTTAAAATATTATTGATTTGGCACTACGATTTTACAGTTACACCACATTTACATTTTTATAATCCCCCAAATATTCTCTCATAATGGTTTTAAACTAGAATTTTTGGATCGGGTCCTCAAATATATTGAAGATTTATTATGTAGATTGCTATGGTATTTCTGTCTGCTGTCAAGAACAATCCTAGACCGAATTGTGTCCACAACCTTGTGTCACCCAAAACAATAATTATCATAAATATTCATATCAAAAGAGCTCATTCCCTGTTCAATTGCTCCTACTGAACATGTATCATTTATCTCCCTCTAAACATGCATGCAAAATCAATAGTTTTACTTTTTGCAAATATAGATTTTTTTGTATGTTCTATAACTTTATTTTATCATTTTAACTTTTTTCCCTGTCGCAATGTACTGTGCTTTTCAATATATGTGTATGTTTCTATGTCATCACACTAGTTGTGACCAAGTGTGTGGTATTTATAGAAAAGTCATCAGGTGCAGTTCAATGTGACCCTCACCCCCGACCTGCCCACTCCCAACATATTCATCTTCACTAGAGAGAGTGTGGGTAGCTGGAGACTGGCGATGCCAAACCACTAATTAAATAAGATGCAAGCCAATCTTTTGTTTGTAATAGCAGGTTGAAAGCTAAGTTCGCAAAAAAATACTCTATTGATCCTATTGTAGAGCATAGATAAAGATAAGAATACAATACAATATATTTAAATTCCTATAATTTATATTTTTATAACCTTGTACCCAAAGTAATTTAGTTAAATTACTAGTTTGTTGTTCAAACCCATTTAATGACTGCTGGTTATATAAATTGCATGCATTATAGCAAATTGCCGGCTATAGCTAAGTTTTGTCTATTTATTTTGTGTATCGCTATGGTATTTTTATGTACAGACAAATTCAAGTCTTTCCCGTTCCCTGTAGCTCAGTGGTAAGAGTCATGGGTTCGATATAAATGTCAAGTATAACGAATTGTAAGTCACTTTGCATAAAATCATCTCCCAAATGCAAAAATGTAAACCTATAGATTAAAAAAACTGATCATATCCATAGATCATCAATAGAGCATCTGAATGAAACCCTATAGTCTTCTTTGAAGAAGCTACACGGTCTCGGCTGTGTTTGCAGGCTCCTAAGCCACATATTTACCACAACTTTGACCAAACAAGCCAAATCAACTTGAACGGTCGTTACTATGAAAATTGTTCCAGCGTTTGTTTGCAAAGCACTTCTTTGGTGATCAGGGAAGCGTTTAAGTCCCTTGTGTGTTTATGTGTACTTGCGCTGGGCATTTCCATAGGTGGGGCTCTACGCTGCCCCCTGAAGGGTGCATTAAAACACTCTTTCTTCCCCATGAGTACCAACCACTTGTAATTCAAGTAGAGCGGGCGTCTTTGTCCCCCGTTTCGCCAATTGTTCCCGGCTGACACGGATGCCCCTAAATCAGTCTGAACAGAGCGCCCCCACCAAACACACGGGCAGGGACGTGAGAAAAAAATAGGGGTGAAGGAAAGAGAAGATCCAGCAGAAGAATAGAAAATACAGTCTCTATGTCTTGGCTATGACATCCTGGTAGGAGAGAGGAATTCAAAGCCTTTGAATGGCTGCCAAGCTTTAGGGCTCCTGTCAATGCCGACATGGGGGGCCCTTTGGTTCATCCTGGCTGTTAAATCAAACATGGTTTACTTTCAGGGAGGGAAGTGGTCCCAGATAATGAATGTTGTTGTGGATGCGTGTTGCACCTGAGATGACACGGAGGTACCGCGGTGGAACGCCACTCTGAAAAGAGTTCAAGTGAATGATGACGGATTAAAGAGTTATATCTCAGCATGACAAGAACTGTACTCACGAGGCCTCGCCGGTTAATGCAAATCTACCACAATGGCTTCCCCCGCGAAAGGGGCTCGGAGCAGGCTTTGACCGACAGTAGTCTGGCGGGAAGCCAGAGGCAAGGCAGCACCCCTGCCAACCGTCATTATCCAAGAGGTGAATTCCCCACTAACGGGCCGCCTCATCGACCCACTGCTCCGATCCATCCTGGAGGAGGTAGGCTCAGCCCAAAGCACTCAGAACTTTATTTGTTTTTCAATGGCGATGCCGACCACATGGGGAACGTAGTCAAAGAGCTTTAGAAAGTAGGGACATTAAGGAGTGTTCGCACTGTTTAGAAACTCGGCGAAAGAAAGTGTTTTCTATTCAATTAATGGCGAGTGGAAACTACATAACGCTTTTCAAACCGTTCTTACTTAATTGAGTTTGAATCGAGCAAGTGGGCGCTTTTTTTTGAAGTTTTGCATTTTGATGTTTACAATGGTTTTAATGCCTGGGAAGGAGGTATATAAACAATCGAACCAAAACGTTTGAGCGTAACAAAAACACATTACACTAAATATGTACTTTAGTCTGTCCATGAGCTATAAAATAAAATATCTAATAAATTGGAATAGATTAAAATCAAACCAAAATATCTAATTATTTACCACTGGCTCAAAACTTGAAAACAGGAACTGAACATAGGTCATGGGGTCAATCGTCTGGTGGTTAGAGAGTTTGACTTTTAAGGAGAAGGTTGTGGGTTTGAATCCCAGTTTCAGCAGACAATGACTGAGTGTCCTTAAGCAAGACGTCTTACCCAGGTTTGTTCTGCAGTGATGATATGTAACTGCACAATACTTGTAAGTTGGTTTGGATAAAAGTGTCTGCCAAATAAATTTATGTAAATGTAACAGAAATGTTTGATTTTGAATATTTTATTATTATAGATTATTATTATTAATTGGACTGTAGTTCTGGTAACTGCTTGTTCAACTGACATGATCTCACAGGTATTCCTAACTATATTACATGTTGGCCTATTCCACTAAATTCGTACAACGTTAAAGCACGCTGTTTATGCGCCAGAGGTGCTGGATAAGTAAATTTTTTCTAGTAATCACATATTTTTGTATGATGCACATAGTATGAATTTGTACAACTCAGCCACCTCGTAAATTGTTGCAAATAGTGTAATCAGATTGGTTCATCATAATCGATTTTGTTGTTTCTTATTTGAATTTCAGTAATATACCAATTCAAGTTAATAAAGTAAAATTATATGAGCCTCACTTTTCATTCAGCCTTTGTATTGTTTCAAATTCTTTTCCGAGAAACCACTATCGTATCAGGTTGTTCCTCCAAAAAGGCTGCGCGTGAGATTATGTGCTATTTATCCTGGCTCATGAGACGCCCAAAAAACTGTGCCATCACATAGCCATGTTTATTTATGAGTGCTTCACTGGTTGCCAAGTTTTACGGGCCGGAACTTCTGTGCTGCAGCTGTGTTTCCTTGGCTGGCTTTCATGGCGACACGCACGGCTGTTCTCCGTGCGGCCCGACACAGAGCGAGGTTGGCACAGCCCAATGTAACTCTGCGCTCTGGCTCTTTGCTGGATCAGCAAGCTTTACCTAGCAAAATCTGCTGCTAGCGCAATGGGCTTTGACTGATAATCAATCTTGCGTGCCTGCTCGACAGTTGTCACAGGGACAGAGGGGCGAAGCAGGTGGCAGATGGGGCCTGTCTGCTGAGAGAGGAGACGCTAGGTGAGCCCATGCCTGGCCCAGAGGTGAACGCAACGCACAGATTTAGCTCTCTCCTCCACAAAGGTTCTGAGAGACAAAACTGGAGTTGGCTTAGGTGTTGATAAACAGGGTTTAAAACTGCACAACCTGCTAAAGCATTGCAGATGTATTTACAATATGCATTTGGGTGATGCATTTTTCAATATTTACATTACATAATTCATTTAAAATGTCAAAAAAAAGTTTACTTGCACATGTATTCATACAGTGTACCTAAACAAATTACTTTGTTTCCTTGGGATTAAACACATGATATTGGGTGAAAATTAGAATATAGAAATAAATAAATCCAAAGTTTTACCAAAGTTTTAACTAGGGCTGTCAAATGACAAGTAACGATTAATCCAGGATAAAAGTTTTTGTTTACAAAATATCTGTTTACAGTGCATAATAGTTTTGCATTCATTAACACATATACACACAGGAATATGTTTAAGAGAAATAAAAAATGTTATTAGAAATTAACACTTATATATAAATTAAATTGTGTTTACATGTAAATACATTTCTCCAAATATTCCCCTCCTATGCATGCATGCATGTCTGTGAATGTCTATGCGTAATAAAACAAAATTCATATGCACAGTACACAGACTTTTATTGTATAAACACTAACTTTGATTTTGGATGGAATTAATTGTTTGACATCCCTAGTTTTAACTATGTTATTTTAACTATGTTACTATGTTATTTTTGTAAACCCATGGTGAAAAACTTTACTGTATGTAAGAACTGAAATGGCTACGTTCACTTAAGCTGGATTTTCTTTTTCTTTTAAACTCACGTTAAGCTGCATGAAACAAAGCGAGTTTGTCATCTTTCTATTTACAGCACTAATAAAAACATATTTCTTTACTTTCTCATGAACCGTGGAATTAAGGTGTGGGTAGAAGGCAAACAGGAGCCAGCCACAGGTGCGAGGTGTGAGAAAAGGCCGAGCTGTCAACTCGCGTTTTCCACTGTTTGCTCACTGAAGTGATGTGTTGTGACAAGCTGTGATTGACACCGGGAGGTGTGATTGGCGCGGGTCTGTTTGTTGGGCGGTAGAGGACGGCGTACATCGGTCTAATTGCTGACTCCTCTCTGCGGAGCGGGGAAAACTGAGGTAAAGACAGGTAATTGTGATGTCATTTTCTGTACTTCAGGATGAGTCCATGTGACCTTTTTGCTTCAAAACAGGTGTTGTTAATATAGGTGTTTTTTGTAGTAATTAAAAAACTGAAAACCAAAAGACAATACATTGCACATTTTTGTGAGAATTATTGGTTTCGTAAAATGGGATAACTTGAAATAACCACATGCATAATGAGATAGGTTTTTGTCAAAGTTTTAATTTGAACTTGGCAAGTGAATTTGTAAAGCATTGTGACAAATGAATAAAATAATTGTATAATATAGTTTTAAAATAAATTAGCAAGAAAAACAATTGGATGCCCTCAAGGTTCATAGACATTATTCTTCCATAATGTGTTAATATATGTAATCTCTATAAATATATAAAATATGTTACAAAACTTTAATGAGTCAATGATATTTTGAAGAAAGTAACCAATGTGCATCCATACACTACGAGTAGGTACAAAAAGGGAATAGGTGCCAGATACATTATTCTTTAGAAATGAAGGTCATACCTCTTTGAAATGTCAAAAGTGTAAGAACATTTTCATTTTTAGTTGAACTAAGACTTTAAAGGGATCGTTCACCCTAAAATGGCCTCATTTATTCGCCTTTGGGTTTTTGTTCTGATGAACACAGAGAAATATATTATAAAGAATGCTTGTAACCAAACGCTTTATTTTTATGTTCTGTTGAACACAAAAATAGATATTTTGAAGAATGGAGACAGGTCAGCAAAATGTATTTTTGACAACAATAGAATAGTTTTTGAAAGGATAGTGTAGCATAGTATACTACAGTACAATGGTCAGTGGGGTCCAAGAACTGGTTACAAGCATTTGCCCAAATATTTCTCTGTGTGCATCAGAGCAAATCATTTATACAAGTTTGGAACAAGTAAAATGGGCGAAAAATTACTGATCAATCCCTTTAAGCTTTAAAGGTAAGTGCATAAGAGTGTATGCGTGGCTGTTTTTACTGACTGTGACGGTTTGGGTGATAGGTGTTTAGGAATGTTGATGCAGAAGTGGGTGTGTGTTACTCCTCTCTATGGAGTCCTGTCTCTGCGCCCTGACAGGCTGACTGGCACAGCTAATGGACTGATCATAATGCCTATATGAGGGCACTGTCTGTCACTTGACACCAATGCCAAGTCATTAGATACAGCCCTGAGGCCATAAATAACGCAATCCTTTTACTCCAACTTTGGATTTTTGACAGGAAATGAAAAAAAGATTTCTTCATGTTAATGTTTGTCAGAAATGTACAATAGTTTTAAACATGTTTTGTAGATGTATGTTAGTGTGTCATGTAATGTTTAGTTCCCTAGTATCCCGATGCAAATGTCTTCACTTTACACAGTATGTATATAAAATTTACAATTACAGCACAGCGTAGAGAGAGATGCCACCGGAGTCATTACACAAACACAGCTCAACTCCCTGCTGTGTTGTTGCTCATCTGTTCATATGATGTAAAAATGTGGTGAGATGCGTTCATGTGAAATGTCTTGAACACACTAGTGCGCTAAAGGTCAGCAGGGCAGATGCTGGGAGCCCCACACGAAGACCGATATTGAATCAGAAAGAAATAATCAGTTGATAAGTAGCAGAACCATGCTAAGGTGAGTTTTAATTATGGCTAAATTGTGAAATTATTCCCACACGCTCCCAGCATCTGTTCCCTTCAGGAGCGTTGATTTATGGTTTCTATCAGCACGAGCAACCTGCTTCCCACACCACTGCCTGTGGTACACACATGCACACTGGAACGAGCGCGATGACCGCTCAGTGCAGGCAAAGGGCCAGTTTACACGAGCCATGTCCGTTAAGTACCCAAATTACCCAATATGATTCGTTTTGCAAAGAGGCAGTGATGGTGTTGTGAGTACACGGGTAATTGAAATCGTTTGATGCCACTGTGTCAACTTTATTCACATCCATTTAAATCTAAATTAACTTCATAGTCACACTTTAGATTAGACCAAGTTGTGAAGGGCTCAAGCCACTGATTGCAAAATTTTCTAATGTAATGTAAACACAACTTCTGTTTATTAGAATCAAGTCTTTATTAGTAGAATGGTTCCTTATGATTCCTTAAAAATCTTTTTACATATGCCCAAGTAAATGATTTACCAAAAATGAGACCTCTGCTTTAAACCCATCCAGTGAGTAGTAAACACACCCAGAGCAGTTGGCAGTTACCACTGCAGTGACCGGGGAGCAGTTGTCTCAAGGGCACGTCAGACGTTAGCAACACAGGCCCTGAGGATCGAACCTACAACCTTGTGCTCACGAGTTTGACCTTCGAACCAATAGACCACGACTAAAGTCTCTGCATTTAACCCATCCAATTGTAGGTCCACACAGAGAAGTGGGTAGCCATGTTACGTCGCTGGTTGGGGGTTTCATCGCCATGCTCAAGGTTCTTACTTAGTCGTGGTACTGGTCCGTCTCTCTAACCACCAGACAACAACTGCCCTTAATGTTTATTTACCTTTGAGATCTAGAAGACTTTTTAGTTTTTTTGAGTTTAAGGCTTACTTTTGTAACTAAGAATGGTACGTATGCTTAGGCTCACATGTCTCGCAATACTGTTGAAATCGACATAAAATTACTGTTGCAATTTGGATTTACTTAAAAACTTTTGTCAATTTACCTGATTATCTTGTGTAAATACAGCTTAATTGGTAATTGGAGAAACTACTTTGGTGTATGCGTGGAACAACTTGACGGCATTTTTTTTTTACATAAATTCAACAAATAATTTTTTAGCTGCTGTACATATAAACACGACATTTCGGGTTTATTAACAGGACTGGCCTACTTCACCGGCTTTAGTCTTACATTTTGAAAAAATGTGCAGAAAGGTTTTGCTCATTTCGGTTGCTGTGGCGTTTGACGACTTCACACCATTTTTCCAAACCTTTGCTAGTCAATTTTCAGGTCCTTTCTGCTGCGATTCCTTAGAGAGCTTCTCCAAACACCTTTTGTGTAGAATCCCCAGCAGCCAGCATTAAAATTGAGCAAAAGGTCCCCCTCCAACGTTGTTCTGTTATACATTTTTTCTGCAAGACTAGACTGTTTAATTCTGGACATTTCTTTCATAGAAGGTAACAGACAGTTAGCTATTTCACTGCTCCTGTGATATGGAATTCCACTCTCGGAATTCCAAAAGATCATTTGAAGCATGTTTTGTATAGCTTTATGCGCACACGGTATGAGATGTCAGAGAGGAGTGCAGGGAGACAGAAGACATGCTACTACTGATACTGGCCTGTCACTTCCATGTCCGTTGGGATTTGAGTGCTGCTGAATCCCGAAGTAGAACCATTGGTTGTTAATTACAATAGAGACACGATATTTCAGCCCTCGTCTGGTAATTGTGTAACATTTCCTACTTCTCTTTATCACTGCTCTGTGTTAAAGAAAGTTTAATTTCTGTCTTTATCCTAGCCAGTTGCGACAAGAGGTAACTGGCATCTCCAGTGATAACCCACTCCACAAGTTTTCTTGTCATTTCATATTAAATTATTTCCAAATGTAAATGAAACTGTTAATATTGACAATGTTATAATTTATGCATGCTTTATCCAGATCGCAGTGGGGTCCAATCGGATCAGCTCTCTCCTAAAAGTCTGTTTGTGTGATATGTTGTACTGTAGTGACAGCAAATCCAGTAGAAGACGACAGGCTGGACAGTTTCCACATGCTAGCTTGCGTTCCTTCCTTTGCTATTTCTGCCCCGCAGGGTGGCAGGCTGCGTGGGCAGGCTGCTTCCTCTCGGTCCTGGCACCTGGAGTGCAAGTGCCCGCTGCTGAGAGAAATGACGGCCTACACCCGCTGGTGCCAGGTCTGCAGAGCCGCTGTAATGTGACATGGCATGTAATAACCTGAAGTGATGGACACGCTGTCACTCCTCTGTGTTGAAGATTTGAATGCAAACACAGAGTGATTAGTCCTTGTTCACGTTAGGACCAAATGCTGATATAGGAATTATTGTTTCGTGTTCTGTAAAGCTATAATTCAAAGGATTGGTAAAAAAACGGATTGTTAAGTACATGCATATGTTGTCCACACAGTTTGGATGCTGAATTGGATTTGAATTCATAAATATATATGGTTGATGAGATGCTAAACGCTAATTTCGCCACAATGCTTTGAAGAGGACAGAAAGACACACCCCCAAAGTTGTAACCCATATGCGGAAGATCCTCTCTGTTGACACCTTTGCCGTGATTGCTCTGAGCATTGGGGACCAGTCTCTCACTAACCTTTACTGTGGAGAGCAACGCTGTAGCCAAGTGTGATTGTGGTTACTGAACTCGCACATGCACACACACTTTAGCACCTTTGAACCTCCTTTGGCTGTCACCTGCTTTGGTCCAAGTCTAATTCCTGACTTTTCCCCTTTATTGTAGGACACTCTTGGCTTCCCAGAAGCAAAGCCGAATTGTGTATCCATCTGCACAGTTGCATCAAAGAACCTTACCTCTGTCGAATAATCCCGTCTTGCTGGAATCTAACGCAACAAGTCACTGTGCGACTCCGAGTATGTACAGTAGAATGCATTATTTATGAGGCTGCCCGTACCGTGTGCATCCAAAATCAAATAAGCCTCCTTGCATTACAGCACTGTTCTGTTAACCCCACACCCACCGCACTGCCAGTCAGCAGCATGCGCGTTCGAGTGGATTTGTAAAGAGTAAAGGATATAAATATGTTGGGAAAAGACCCACACGTCCCATGCAATTTGGGTCCCATTGGAGTTCAGGGAGCGTATGATCGACGGAGTGCCTCTGAATGTCCTCCTTTAGGGCCCATGCTGCTCGGAGGCCGGGCCCCAACATGTCTTTTCCCCCTTTTCTCTATCTACACAGCAAACCTCCTTCACTCTCAATTTAACCCGAAATCTGATGAACCCTCTCTGGCTCGTCCCCCCCACGCATGCACATGCAGACACTAACACAAGATTTCATGGAAGAAAGAGTAGATACAGTTGCAAGCTGATCAATCAGCAGGCGTGAACTGAGCCAGAAAGGCATTAACAATTCACATCGTTCTCAGTCCACTCGCCCGAGCAGAAGATTCCAGCGGCATATCTAATGCACAGCTATCTCACTTTATATAAGGGCAGGCATGACTCACGAGCTATTCTGTAAAAGTCTGCATTGATTCAGGGGGAGGGAAAGAATGTGGAACTCTCAATTGCCATGCCACTGTCCACAATAGCGGTTGCACCTTATCCAGGCAATTAAAACATCGCTCCACGTCTTGGAAATTTCTCTCGTCTTAGCCTACAGTTTTCTCTGGCCCAGCGAATGATGAATGTCCTATAGCATCCATGGTACAAAATATTTCTGTTCTGTCATCCAAGGACCTTGCAGGTCACCCCAGGGTGTGTACGGTCAATTGAATGGGATCACAAGGAAACAAAGCGGATGTGAGAGATTTCGCTTTAAGCTTGTCAATTGTGCACTTGTCACTTTCCTTAGCATTGGGATGAGCCACATGCAGATAGGCATCGATATTTAGAAGAATCTGAGTTCATGTCGAGTCTCTGAGGAGCACGGCAGGTCTAGCCATGCAGCTTACCCGCCGATGACACTTGGAGGGACAACTGTCAAATATCATGCGAGCTGAACATGCATGTAAAGTGTGGAATCAACTGTTGTGTGTAGGTTCCTCGTGTCCCCAAACAATTTTGAATGGGTGGCCTCGGTTCAGCTGTAGTCACAATATGTAGTTCTCAAAGCCACAACAAATCTCATTTACAACCTTAGCTTTTGATCTGGCGTACAACCCAAACGCGACCGTTGCATGTCAAAACTTGCAAATTAAATCTACGTGCGGCCGATGAGTGTGGCAAGTCTTGCGAGGCGAGAAACACACACCCGTGTTTTTTGTTTGTTTTTTTTTTCACCGTTTTAACACCGACCAAATCTGTTGTAGATGAGCTTGGCAGGGCGCTAACTTGGCGGAAACATGCTCACTTCGCCCTATGGTTGGTTAGTGTGAAGCACCGTTGTTAAGCATCATGGTTCACTGTTACCTTTCGGGAATCTACTCAATAACTTGTGAGGCTGACATAATCTCGCCTTGCACGTATATTCCTTACCTCTCTCTCTCAACATTTTCTCCCTCTCTTTTTTTCCTCTTCGCTCACCTTTCTTCTGCATCCGCTCCGGGTTGACAGAAGGCCCCTTGTTCGGATGCACACCGGGCTTCACACGGTTTTTCATTCCCCAACAAAGAAAGGAGCTTTCAGCAAGGCTGGTTCCAATTCATCTGTGATAAATGAGAAGATAAGGCAATCAGAGCACACCATGACACGGTGTGCAGCTAGTTAGGCACACTTCGAGCCCATTCAGGTGTGCCTGCGAGTCCTGCTGTTGGGGGGGCCCTCTATATATACGTACGCAGCCCTGATGGTGGCCGAGACTCAGACAGGAGCTAGATGTTGGTTCCTTGGTGTAACTTCTGTCTGTTGACAGGTAAGATGTTGCAGGACGATGGATCAGAGAGTATGGAATATGGGAAGTTGTCTTCAGGGAGGCCTCCGTCCCATCTGAAACGGTTGTCTATGTGAGGAATACTAGAAGGCCCTTGGGCTGTTGGAGCAACCAGGTTCACCTAGAAACAAGTAAGTGCATAATAAGGGCTGGGTGCTATTGCAATGATTTTACACTGGATTGGTAGAAGTATTCAGGAAAGTCAGTTTAATTGTGCTTCAGCAACATGACGGATGTGTTTTTTTCTGCAAGCTCACTGAGAGATTATTAACTTTTTCTTCGCACACAACTGCAAAGCAGCCAAGTGGAACGTAGATTTCTACTATCCTGAAGGGATTCCTTCACTGTGTAATTACATTTTATTGACAGACAAGTCTAAACCGTTACCAGTTTTCATATGGACTAGCTGTGGGTTCACTCATAGTTCAGAATAAGTTAAGATGGATGTCATGTTAGGAACTAGGACAGTTCTGAGCTCTATATTTTGGTTGCTTTTAGTAATTTTGACTTAAGTTCAGAGTTTAGATCCACCTAGATTTAACCTAATGCTTTTACATATTTAGACTACATTTTTTGAATTTTAAATGGGCATTTGTAGAAGTTTTGTTGAGGTAACACTTTTGTTTTTTGTTTTTATTACTTTATAAGCTCCTAAAAATGAGCTTAACCATTAAATGGCCTGCATCATTGTCATTTTTTTAATAAGTTTGTCTATGAATTTGTTGAATGAGTCGAAACTGTAAATCTTTCATTGTATTTTTTTCCCTTATCTTTAGGGAAGTGATACTGTGTGTTCATGTGTGTGAACAGATATTCTGTTATGTATGTGTGCTCGTAGAAGTGTGTTCATGAAGGGATTTGTTTGTCAGTGTTCGGGGACATATAGGCCTACAGCAGGACTGGGGTTCACCTTGTCTGCCCAACTGTCACTCGCAAAGTTATAAAAGAGATCCCGGGATATGTTTGAACATTGCCCTTGCACTAATTTTGTAACTTAGAAATGCTGGAGCATGTAGATTTATGTAGTGGTTATCAAAATATAAGTGATGTATAGATTAGTTATGATATGTAAAACTATTACATAAACAAGTTGGACATATATTTGGTGGAAAATCGTATCATTATGCATCTATTTCCGTATTAGCTACACAGTTAAACACAGTCCTGCTTTGCACATACATGGGCGCACAAGCTCATAAAAAAACTCTTTTTCCATTTACGTACATTTCGATACTTTGTAATGACACCAAGCTTCACCTTTCCTTCACTAATTAGAAAGTTTTTGAATGAACTCCCTCATTAAGTATCTGGGTGCGAGATTGACAGCAATAGTGTGTCTCAAACTTCTGACAGCTTTAAGTGCCATAACCCAAAGAAGGCTCCACCTTGATTAAATGAAGTGAAAATTGTATTCTCGTCTCGCTTGATATGAAAATGGAATTTGCTATCATGAAATATACACAGTTGTCACTTCTTAAAAAGGTGTCAGCAATTTGCTTCACTGGGTAAGGTGAATATTTGCCATGACAGGAGAAGAAGAAAAGGTTTGAGAGAGAAAGACGGGAAAAAAAGTGTGATGCCTGTGATCAATGAAAGACTTCATTGCTTTGCGCTTCAATGCTTTTAAAATAGGAGACTATAGATCTCAGGGCTCAGAGCTTCTGAGGATTTTGGGGATAAGATTCACCCTATTGCCAGTGGCATGACAACACTGCCACCTGGAGACTGATAAATGTTCCTGGGAAATGTTGGTGTGTGTGTGTGTGTGTGTGTGTGTGTGTGTGTGTGTGTGTGTGTGTGTGTGTGTGTGTGTGTGTGTGTGTGTGTGTGTCAGAGTTTGGTGAGAGGAACAGATGCACTCATTCCCACCTTTTATTAACCCGTCTGTGGACGGAAACTTCTTCTGATGTTCATTTATCTGCCATAACACATGGTGTTTTTTAAATGTAAAATGAAAATTGATTTTTAAGCTCCTGGTGTATTCAAAGCTGCTTTTCTTTAAACTGTAAAATTATATGGTTTTCAACAATTGTCTCCTAGAGGTTTTGTCAAAGTCGGACTTGTATTTTTGTTTTGAAGTAAATAACTGTTATTCAGCTTTATGAGATTTGTTTTCTTCTTAGTTCACCAAAATGGTAGTTCTGGCATGAATTACTCATTCTCTTTTTGTTCCAAAACTGTATACGTTTCTTTGTTTGGTTCTACACAGAGAAAAATATTTGGATTTGCTTGTAAAAGCCAAACTAGTTCTTGGAGCATTGACTACCGCAGGAAATGATACCTGAAAAGTACCCCATGACTTTTTGCGGGTGTACATTCTACAAAATATCTCATTTTGTGTTCATGGTAGTTTTCCCTACTATTGTAATGAATAGGGCCCAAGAACAGTTGCTGTTACAAGAATTCTTCCAAATATATTTCTCTTTGTTCGACAAAGCAATGTTTACAGTTTTGAAACAACTCTTTCTTTCATTTTCTTTTTTGGGTGAAATATCCCTTAACATTCACTTTGGGTCATTGCAAAAATGTAGTTGACTTAAAACTTGACTTTATTGTCTGATAAATGCATCGAAATATAAAACACAACAAATGAGACCAAAATGGTTGTCTATGGCAGGCAAGCTCAAGTCCCCTCTTGGGGATTCACAGACCTCCGTCAGGTGTGCCAAATTACTAATGAGTAGACGCACATCCAACCATCCATCTGCAAAGGGTCTGCTTGATCACCCTCAACCCAGCTGCTCCCTCATCCTGACCCAGGTGAGTCGGGCTGGGGCAGGCTGATGCGAGTGAGCCCAGGGTCCCTGGCAAACCTGGTTCCTGTGCTGGGATGAAAGCTTGGTTTGTTTCGAAAAGTGGCCTGGTCTGGTGCCTTGAAGATGGAACAGGAGGTGATGTGGCTATGTTTAAACAGGGTTGTAAAGCAGATAGAAGCAGGGAGCTGGTCAGACACACTAGTGCTGATGGGATTGAATCCAGATGAGTGTTGTGAATGTTTTCTATGCGTGTAGTACATGTGCATTTGTTGAGTTTGTTGGCCTGATTTAATGACAATAGTACAGGTTGACAATCGAGCATCACTTTTAGTCCCGTGTAATATATTCAAGATGTGCAGGCAGTTTCACTTCATGAGATGTTGTTAGTTTTGGGCGCGAGCGCTCTTTGTGTAACCCCGGCCTGCCCTGTCATATTGATTCACCCTCCGCAATAGAGGTGCCATTACAGCCGAGGTTCAGTGGTGTATCTGCAGCAGTACTGTGAAATGTCACTGAACATGATGCTGGATGAGGAGCTGATTTTCATACGTCTAAAGAGATCAGAGCCGTTGCACTGGGGAATATAGCTTAAAGCTGCAGAACGTTGTGACTCTAACCTTCCAGGATAGACGATCGCAGTGGGTTTCTTTATTGTAAATATCACCAATTGATGATTTATGGAAATGTTTCATCTGTTCGGGCTTCTTTGTGTCAGAATTGGAAGTTTCAGAGTGACTTTTATCTTAAGGGCATATATAATTTAAATACTAATTATTAAATGTTTAAAGTGCCTCTCGTATAAGCTCATTTTACATTTCCTTTGTGTATGTGTATTTGTGTTAGTACCTGTAAACAATCTGGGAAGTTACAATTCCAAAAGTTCACGATAAAGCTAGTTCTGTTATAACAGAAATCAGATGTCTTGGACTACTGTAAACACCAGGACTGTAGTCATCCAGTTAGTTCCGTGACTTGTAGACGCAAAGTAACAAGGTAAATGATAAAACTAATGAGGTCTTTGAACATTTAATGGCATTTATGTATATTTGAGGACTAAATGCATTAATAAATATGTTTATCACTATATGACTGGTTCGAGAAAATAAAAGGTTTTACATTTTCCCAGAAAAATATATATATACCAACATATTTTGTTGCCAGCATTCTTCAAAATATCTTCTTTTGTGTTTTTGCAAAAAAGAAGGGCATGCAGGTTTAAAATAACAACAGGCAGAGTCAATTATTTAAAAAATTAGGATGAGGATGAACTGTCGCTTTAAGAGAACGTCAAGCCAGATGCATCTTTCACAATTCTTACTTCAGAAAAGATGTAAAATCAAATAAATAATTTAAATAATGTTATAAGCATTAATATCTAATGACACTGAAATTGTTTTTGTTATAACAGTAAACTTATAATTGTTTGCTCAAAATATTTGAGCTTTTTGTTATTCTTAAATTGAAATATTTGTTAAGTGATACTGCGTTCATTCTCCCAAAGCAGAAACAAGCAACTTTGTTTTTATTATAATACAACTTTATTCAAACAATCTTTTCAAACTGAGTTCGAAAAGTAAACACTTGCCTCTTGCCAGTTTTGAAATAAGCTTCTAAATCTATTTATTCATTGTAATGAACATCTGTTTAGATGAATCTGACGTATCTGGGGCGGTTGTTGTCTCTGTATAGCAACTCAAAGGATGAAGAAAGTTTACAGATTTTTTTGTGATTTATACAGCTCTACAGCCTTTTGTTTTCTGGAGTTATGAAGCCCTGCAGTAATGTCCAGAACACCCACACAATTCACAGACAATAATGCCCTGCAACCTGAGATTGTTCAATTCCAACAGGCACCTGTCAGAATCCTGCAGCCCTGTTGCTGAATGGGAATTTGATTGCCCTCTCTAGAGTCAGCTTTGTACAGAGCGCTTCATGCACCGATGTCAGGTAAGAACAACTTTAGTTGAACACAAATTACTTTTCTGTCATAAACTGTTAACTTCTGTATTGTAATTTAAAGAGATAAAAATGTTGTCATCAATTAACCCGAGTTTTACCAAATCTATACATTTATTTTTTTCTAACGCTCACATAGAAAGATATTTGGAAGAATGCTTATATCTAAAGAGTTCTTGGACCCTAGTGACGACCATTAAAGGAATGTTATATAATTTTTTTGTTCCGTTACACACAATATAAGATATTTTGAAGAATGTAAGGCAGCAAGAAGTTATGTGGCACTTTTCACCACCATTATCAGTTTTTCTACTGTTGTGGTCAATGCCCCTAAATGTCTTTCTCTGTGTTCAACCAAACAAAGAAATTTATACAGGTTAAAGATTCACCTCCGAATTTCCATTTCGGGGTGAACTATTCCTTTAACGGTTTTTATAACCTTGATGGAGAGAATCCATGTAGCTCAGGTGGTTGATCATTGTGTGATTTTAACCAGTTGTGTCTATGTAAATAAATTGTTCTTTAGTTGGTCCAAAAAAGAGCAGAGAAAATAACTGAATTGAGAAATAAAACAATGCCATGCACATGCATTATATATCACATGGCTACAATTTATCGTTCCATTTTTACAATAACAAACCACTGCACAAGATCCTATTTTAACATCTTGCATACATGAACGCTAACCTGTAATTCGTCTCCCTAGTGCCAGCAAGACGTGTATAAAAAAGGCAAGTAGCAGCAATGGTCTGGGGTTTTAATTGAAGCTCCCGCTCATGAAGCTCAGCGCTATAGGCTCAGTGTCAGGACCTGCGGCGGCTGCAGCGGTGAAGGGCCTTCTAATTGCCCTCCGCGGAAAGTGAACACCCCCGTGGACTAAAATGAAAGAGCGCCCGGCCCGGCTTCATCTCTATTGTGCGAAAATAAATACATACAGTTGACGCCCAGGGTGTGAAATAACACACCAGCCGTCGGATTTCACTGGTCATTTCACCCTCAGCTGCAGAGCCCAAAACAAAACGATATTGTCTTAAACGGTGAGAAAAGAGAGACTATTGTGTTTTTAAGTAGAGACCTTGCTATGGCGCTAAATGAGTTTGTCTTTAGTAATCTCTGCTTGGTAGGATGGAATTGAATAATGTTAGGACATTGTTTTGTGATCATTGATTAGAAATATGGCTATGTGTTTATGACATAGATGAAATTTAATGATTTTGGACCCCATTTACCACAACTTAAGGAAAAACACTGTGCATTTTGCTGTTCTGTTGAACAAAAAAAAGATATTCTGAAGAATGTACAATAGTGAACATTTTTGCGACTTAGTTTTGACTATCATTATCATTTTTCCAACTATAGTAGTAAGTGGGGTCCAGAAAGTGTTTGGCACAAGCATTCTACCAAATATTTTTCCTTTTGTTCTAGCAAACAAATAGATTTATGCAGATGTAAAGACGGAGTAATTCATGACAGAATTTTCATCTTTGAGTGAGCTAGCCCTTTGATTGACAAAAATAATTTGTCATCCTAAAAACTTTATATTCTATGACATTTATTTTTTATAAGGTTTGATTAGTCGTCACGCAGCCAAAATAACAACCAACCTGTACTGGAAAGGGAAATTAGGACATTTCATGTTGTTTTGCTCTTCAAGTGCCATCAGAGGCATATTTTGCCCTCACAAACATCACCTCTTTCTTCTCTAAATAACTAGCATGTCACCCTAACAGGAGTGTTAATGCGGTCCTTCGACAACTGTCTGATTTATAGTCCAATCCATTCAAGACGACACAGACAAAAGGCTGATGTTGTCCCTTTTTTCCTTACACCCAATTTAGCAGCCACCCGTTTAAGTGGCATTGTCCCGAACAGTGTGGCAAGCAAAGAGATGTGGGCCGTCTGCTTCTTGTCACTTCCTATTATTAAGAAGGCGCTCTGTGGCACCTGGGGGAATGCCAGTCTCCACCACTTCCATCAGAAATCTGCATAACGCTGCCTGATGGCTGCGGCCATCCAGACGTCCAAACACAACCTGTCATGTCTCAATGTTACCCAGAACGCCGCAAGCAGCACAGGGCCTGGGGATGCATCCCCAACACCCGATGTCCCCATCAACCACACTACTCCAGCTCTACAAATAGGAAAAGTCACAGGGCATATCTTTATTGCCAGGGTAAGCACAACACAGGCCCTAGACACTGTATCTGTCTGAACTGTGACTGTTAATAATATAATTCATCAGTTATACATATGACATATTATTAAGTTCTTATCTGTTCTATACCAGTCACTGGCACTTTTGTTTATCTAAATCAACATTTTTTTTGCAATAAAACTGTGGCTAAATTAGGCAGAAAGCCTGTTTTGTGCAAAGTAAAAAAGTAAAGAAATTAAACTTTGGATAGTAAACTTGATTTAAAGAAATTGCCTGCAATAAAAGATATTTGGAAGAATGTTAGCAGCATTTGACTAGCATAATAAAAAATATTATGTAATTTTGTTCTGTTGAACACTAAAGAAGATATTGTAAGGATATTGTAAAGCAAACATTGCTGGAGTACTTTTGACTACCAATTTATGTTTTTTCTATAATGGCAGTCAATGGTGCCCTAGAATTCTTATTTTGTTAACATTCTTGCAAATATCTTTCATTGGGTTTAACCTAACAAATAAATGTATACATTATGATAATAATTAAGGTTGAGTTATAAGTGACTTTTCAAACCTGCACTGTAAATGTACCCACGTTGACAAAATACAAGAAGAAATTGGAAACTAAAACATAAGAAAAGCACAGAAATAAAAGCTAAAAGTTT
This sequence comes from Triplophysa yarkandensis, assembly GCA_033220385.1. NCBI lineage: Eukaryota > Metazoa > Chordata > Actinopteri > Cypriniformes > Nemacheilidae > Triplophysa > Triplophysa yarkandensis. Next base: position 8,281,441 of record CM065677.1, on the reverse strand, counting down.
TGAAAGAATTTCAAAATGTTCCATCTCAGATCTTCCAGAAGTCGATGTTCGTCTGCATGACATTTTAACTCCCCCATATATTTAACAGTAAAAAAAAAAGATTTGGGTAGATTTGTTCTACCACACGCCTCTTCACTGTTCACACAGAAAATATGCTCTGTTTTGCAGATTACATCCTGCCAGACCTTTCACAATCCATTAGATCCTGGAGGTACATCAGAGAGAAATGAAACTGTAGTGAAATTCCGACCAGACGCAGGTGTCAGGATCAAAAGTTGAAAATGTTCTTCGAGCAGCAGGAGGGGTGAACTGGAAAATAACAATTAGCATCCACCATGTGACATCACTTCATAGATGTGGTTCTCTTAAAAGCAGTGCATTTAAAGATGCCCTTAAGTAAGAACCTGTTTAATAATTTTTATACTATTTGTTCGTAAAAAAAACAAAACTGTGAAAAAGTAAACTAAAAAGTTTTGAAATAAATTACTGTTAAAATGTGTAACATTTATATTAAAACTCTCCAAAAATAATAAATTGATTTTTTTAAATAGATTAAAATAATTATATAAACAAAAATATCCGTACATTGAAGGGAAAGGAAATGTTGGATTTTTTACTCACTTATTTTGATATATTTTAACAGTTTTTTTTGTCACATGAAAGTGTCTCTTAGAATCACAACTTAGACATCATTCTAAGAGGTCAACATAATCTCGATCCTTCCTGACCCGCTTAATGTTGGGCTAACAGTGGCTTTTTGTACACACAATAGCAGGACTTCAAATGTGAGGTGGGAACATGAATATTTGCTCAGCGAGGGGTTTAAATTAAAGAGGACGCCCCATTAGCCACACCATTTTCTCTCTTTCAAATCACTTTTCTGCCTTATTTCCAAAATGCAGACATGTTTTAATTAGAGCAACACAGAAAGAATAAGGATAGCACACAACAGGAAAAGTTTCTGGTTAATGGTTTGTGTCTTTTGAACAGGTGACTTCTCTTAAGGATGTTGATGTGTAGTTTGTGACTGTAGATTGGCAGTTTCCGATGACGGCATCGCTGGAGTCGTGGAGGGTTTAATTGATACTAGAGCTGTTGCCTGCGTCTCTGGAGCTCAGCAGGGTTGTGGGAGAACGTGACGGCAACATGCGGCTCCTTGAATCGAACGTTATGATAGAGTTAAACAGGTAATCATGGAACACACTGTGATGAGAGCCAAGGAGAATTGTACAACCATTCCTTGTATGCACTGAACCACATAACTTGTACTTGCATTACTTAAGAGCAGTTTACATTGAACATCTGTGAGGTTTTGTTTGGTTTAGGATTGTCACAGTGTTAGTTTTGCATTACATCATTATCACAGCTAAGCAATTTCACAGTGCTATAAAAATGTTTTTGTCAAATTTTCTTAAAAGTTTTGAAGGTTGATTTTAGCTTAATGAATCACACCTTATTATATAACTTTTTGGTATGTTTTTATAATTGCATAATGGTGATATATGATATAATTTATAAAATAATCACATGTAATAATACAAATAATATAAAAAAATATATACTTTCCAAGCATCAGAGAGAAAGTTTAAACTGTTTATAATAACAATATGTGATATAATACAATATATAATATTCTATTATTTCATTATAACAATATTTAACAATATAATTATGAAATTAAAATAATATTTCAAAAGTTTTTATATCAATTCCACATTAAGTAATTAAAAATAAAACAAAACAATATAAAAATATTTTGTGACATTCCTCAATTTAATGATTTAAGTTTAAGAACAGCAGCAGACTGTTGTCAATAGTTATTTTCTATATTTAAAAGGAAACATTTATAAATATTTTCAAATTACATCTTTTAAAACATTAGAGAAAGTGAGATTGGCCGTACAATCTGTTATGCAAATTGAAACGTCACTCAACAACCGCAGCTGACTGTGGTGTCAATGACTCTAATTCCTCACTCTATATTTATCTAATTGAACAAAGAGGGATAAAAAGAACAATGGTCTGCATCAAAGCAGATCCGTGAACCCGCTCTAAAGGCGGCGGAGGTGCCTTGAATGTAACACGCGACTTGCACCTGCCCCATATGCACTGAGGGACAGTGACTGAGGGCTGGATATCAAAGCTTTATTAGAACAGTCCTGGGCGACGAGGGGGGCTCGGGGGGCGATGCTGCGGCCCGGCCTCCTGAAGGGGATTAGCGTCTCCCAGGGAGAGGAGAGAGGATGTGGAACGAACACCTGCTACGTTGTCAATAGAGTGCTGGAGAGTCACGGCAATCATACACAGCACGGCCTTACTTATTGCAAGCTAGTGACGGCTGGTGAGGGGGTGCATGGTGTTGTACGGCATAGAGTAGTGTGCGAATGAGTGAAAACTGATATCACATACACAAGGGGTCAAGCTCACCAAAACTGTAAAAGTTGCAGTAAACAGATGTGCTAAATTGGAGATGTAAGCAAATGGGGTAAACTAGGTTGATATTGCAAATGGTGACTACTTTTTTACTCAGGCTTTGGTCATTTTAAACCTATATGATTTTTTTTCTCCTGCTTTACATGAAATCAGATATTTTGAAGAATGTTAGTTACCGAAAAGCGTTTGCCCCTATTGACTTCAACTGTATAGACAAAACTCCAGAAAATCTCTAAATTAAGTTTTACTAGCCACATTCAATATATTAATATATTCTATTTAAATTATATTCAAACTGTAATTTAAAACGCGTGCAAATCTGACAAAGAAAGATATTTTGAAGTGTGTTTGTAACCAAACAGGATTTGCCCCTATTGACTTCCTTACAATTGACACAAAACCACAGACATTTATCCAAATATCTTCTTTTGTATTTCATAGATGAAAGTGTTGTATATAGGTTCGGAATCACTGGTGTATATAAATGATGACAGAGTTTTTATTTTTGAGTGGACCATAGTCAATATACTTTTTTTATTGATCTGTTTAAACTGTGATTAAATATCCTTGAAAGTGAGACACAAAAGAAGATATTTTGAAAAGTGTGCAACATTGACCCCCTATTGACTAGCATTGTATGGACACAAAACAACAGAACCATTTCTTAATATATATTATCATGAATCTACGGAAGAAAAAGTCATATACAAGTATAGAATCATATCTGGGTGAAATAATGATAACATAATTTCTGTTTTTGGTGAACTATCCCTCTAAGGCAAATTGTATCTGGTAAAACCCCTTTTGTAGGCCAATGTTAAAATATTTTTTTATTAATCTTTATCAAACTGTGATATTAAATGCCTGCATATGTGACACAAAAAGATATTTTGAAGAATGTCAGCAGACAAACAACATTGGACCCCACTGACTTCTATCGTATGGATACAAAAAAGAAAATATATTGGCAATCATAGGATTTTTAGGGTGGACTATGCCTTTAACACCAATGTTAACTGGTAGAAAATGTCTTTTTTTGTATAAATCTTTTTCACACAGTGATTTCAAATCCCTGAAAATGTGATCAGACCTCCCTTTCATTCTTTAAACTTTCATTGTACAAGCCTTGTGTAAGCCTGTCTGTTTCAGACTGCACTAGCACAATGTCAATCCATTACACGTCCTTTTCAATTGTTACCTCAGATAATGACCCGATGATGCTAAAAAGGGATCATATCCCCCAATTTGAAATGCAGTGACCTCAACACACATTCTTTATCTGCTGTCATTGCTTTAAGTTTCTCCAACACAATCATTCTAAAGACAACTGTTTGTCTTCTCAGGAAGGGTTCACCGCACCTGGTGGAGGCATGGCTTTTTATTCTCTTGTCTTTGTAAGTCTCTTCACCTTGGAAACCGCTTTCAAGGCCCCTTTTCTTTCAGAAAAAAGCCCGGTCTGTCATTTACCACCTTCTCCAAGGTGACCCATGTTTCTCACGAGACTCTTTTCACCCTCCTGAGTGTTAAGTGGAAGTATGTGATTAAGAGCCCTTAGCCCAGTGTCTCCTCTGAAAACAGAGATTGTCAGCCAGCCTTCAGATTTTGGGAAAGTGTCTGAGAGGGCAAGAGTGGAAGGGTCCCACTTGATGATGATTACATTGTTCGATTCGACACAAACTGATCTCATTGATGGCCTCAATTATTAATAAATGTTGCACTGGATAGCTCAAGAGTGGGTTCAATTGTAATAGTCTATATGCAGTAGTTACAAGGTTTGTCAAATATGAAGTAGACTAAGGTGATAGTCACCCAAAAATACCTAATGCCATTATTAACCCGTACAACTTTTTTCTTCTCCGGAAGATATTTCGAAGACAGTCTGTAGCTAAACAGCAGAGAAACCAATTCACTTCTAATGTGTGGACACACATGTTTGAAATGTCAAGTGGGTGAGTATATGAAGAAAGAATTTCCATTTTTGGTGAAACATACTTTTTACGCTAACAATGGAAAAATCGTCAAGTTTGTAAATAGTTAAATTGTTTGTTTCTATTGATTCTAGCTGTACAATTTTATAAATCACTCTAAAAATAAGCGTTTCTGAAGACCGTTTGTAGAAAAACTGTTTTCCCTCTAACTTTTGTCTATTTAATGGAAAAAAAAACTAGCACAAGAAGCAAACTAGCACCTATTCTTCTTTGTTTCAAAACATTTTTCAAAGTATCTCCTTTGTGTAAGCCATACAGGTTTTAGAAAGACAAGAGCGTGAGTGAATCACAACAGACATGTTTAGCTTGAACAACAAAAGAGACGAATAAGGAGATAAAGAAAAGACAGCTCACTTTTGTCATGGCATTGATACTAGGACATCTTTCTATTTTTACCCTAAATTAAAAAGATTTTTTTTTAAATTGAACTTTTTTTGGCCTATTTATTGTTTCTTTGAGTTCCTTCTACAAACTTGTTTGTATGTCTGTATAATTCTAATTGCTATCTTGGCATTGCTTTTCTTAACAACTTAAATAAGATTCCCATCGGCCCTCTGTAACGCTTTGACAGAAGTTGTAAGGACTCTAATCTTCATCATCGTCTATTTAGCACTTTGTTCATTTTTCCTCCCAGTCTTCTCCATTATAACCCACAATCGACCTGTTTTCCTTACCTCATCCCTATAGTTTTATTTATTTACTAAATTTCACCACTTGGTTTCATCAAGCTCTTGACAGCGATATCATTACCCGTAACCCTCAACATCTCAAAGATCTATTTGGCCAATAACTGCAGTATCGACGTAGCTCTTAAAATGCCAAAGAGTCATTGTCGTCCAAGTAGGCATGGCGGCCATTCTCCTCCCATCAACTTCAGAACGACGGTGCCAATACAGTGAAGAGTGTATTAGGATCAGAGGGCGCGTGTCATAGTTCACTGATTGAGCCTTCTGCAGAAAGCCTAGCCGACAAGCGCAATCAATGTAGCGTTGGGTATCGATTCGGCAATATCACAGCTGTCTCCTAATGAAAGGCTAGGGCGAACGAGGCAGCGGCGGAGAGAGGGGAGAGAGGGCCGAGTCATCGCACGGGCTGGAATTACCTTTCGATTGGCCCGGGTCCACTGTGTTGGGACTCTCATTTTGCCGCGGCACCTTTCTCGGCTGATCAATACGACATCAGTCAGTGAGGCGGTAATTACCATCCCTCGAGTTCCACACAAAGCCGCCGGCTAGCGCCAAGGGGAACGGAGAGGTCAGGCAAAAAGCAGCCGGCCACGGTGGAAGGTGACGGGAGGTGGGGGGAGAAAGGATCCCCTCGTGTTCGGCGGAGTACTTAGCTGCCTTTTTAATTACTGTAATTTTCAGCGCAAGTCGGGAGAGCGAGCTGATGAAGTCAGACACTCTCCTCCCCGCTGTTCCTGATGAGGCTTGATAGGCCTTCAAATTACGCATTGACTTTGCTTTTTCATTTCCCTCAGTGTTTAGTGCTAATAACCTGTAGAGCCCCCTCTTTCTCTCTTTTTGCCCCTCCCCCCTCGCACACTTCCACACACGCTTCCTCCGGTCTACCTTGGAGTCCTCGGTGTCAGTGCGGTAATTACACTGTGTGAAATCTCTACCGCAATCACAGCTGTCTGGCCCTCTCCTCGCGCCCGGGTCAGCTAGGCCACGTCAAATCCGAGACGGGAGACTTCTGCGTTTCTCCGCTGTATTCACACTTTTATTCTATTACTATGACAATTAGCAAAAACTCATGCATTACTAAGCTTGGGGATTTATTTACACTTCATTCACTGTGTTGAAATTAAAGAGGTGGTTTCCGCAAAAACGAAAATCATTCATTGTGTATGCATCCTCATGTCATTCCAAACCTGCATGACTTTCTTCCTTTAGCAAAGTTATTTCGAAGAATGTTAAAAAAGGGCCCCAATAACACAAAACAGAAAGACGAATTTCAAAATGTCTCCTTTTTGTGTACCTCAATACATTAAGATTTTTATTTTCGGGTACTAACCCTTTGATCAGTCTATGGTGTCGTAAGCCACATATTTTGTGTGTCTTCAATGCTACTCACCACCGTTTTATCACCTGACACATTCGACCCTGTTTACGGCAAATTGTCAAAATTGCTTTTCAAGAGGACTTGATACCGGTAAAATTAAAGGGATAGTTCCCAAAACATGAAAATTCTTCCCTTGTGTATGCATTGCCTTGTCATTCCAAACCTGTTTGACTTTCTCGCGCAAAGATATTTTGAAGAGTGTTACAACAATGCACCCAATTAACTTCCGCATGGGCACGAAACCAACATGATATTTTTCCAAAATATCTACTTTTGTGTATATGTGAGTAAATAGTGACTACATTTTATTTTCTGGTTATTTTCTACATTTCTTTATTTTCTTAACTATTCCTTTAATCGGTCTATTGTTCCAACAGTTTCACCACTTGACACATTCACCACTGTTTACGAAGCAACGTCCAAAGTGCCATTTTTCATTCGCTTTTCAAGATGACTTCTTCCAGTCAAATTAAAAGGATAATTCACAAAAATGAAAATTGTTTCATTGTGAATGCATCCTCATGTCATTCCAAACCTATATGAGATTTTTTCTTGTGCAAAGGTATTTTGAAGAATGTTATAAAATTGCACCTCATTGATTTGTATATGGACACAAAACCACTATTACATTTTCAAAACATCTACTCTTGGGTTTATATATGATGATTACATTTTTATTTTTCGGCGGCTTATTCCTTTAATCAGTCTATGGTTCAAACAGTTTCACAACTTGACACATTCCCTACTGTTTACAACAAAAAGTCTGCTTTGCAATTTATGAATTGATTTTCAAGATGATTTCTACCTGTCAAATGAAAGTGATAGTTCACAGAAAGTATGTGTGCATATTCATGTCATTCCAAACCTGTCTGGCATTCTCGTGCAAAGATACTTTGAACCAATTTACTTCCATATGGACGTGAAATCACCAAGACATTTTCCAAATGTTTTTTACAGTTTTTTGGGGGTGAACCATCTTTTCAAGCATTCTATATAGACAAAAGTCCATGTTTTGGGTGTTGTCAATGTCGCTTGACCCCAGTTTCATCACTTGACACATTCATCACTTTTTCTGACAAAACTGGGATATGCAATCTTTGAAATGCTTTTAAAGAGACCTGACGTCTACCTGTCAAATGGCACAAATATCTTTTTTTAGAGTGATGCACCGCTGTTCCTTTTATAATGCAAACAATGTTTTTGTGCGGCTGCCGCACATCATCTCATCCCTGAGTCTTTCGTAGAGCCTGTGAAGTCACACCCTCAGTTTAACAGGTTACTTGTCTCTCCCCAGGCCTCGACACTCGCTGCGGAGAGAACAGTCGGAGTTCGAGTGTGCCCACTGATGCATAGCATTCCAATTTCTGTGCCATCCCATACAGGAAGACTGCAAATGAGACGAGGGGAGACGGGAACTCACTCTGTGGTTGCGTGTTGTGAAGTTCCGCTAAAGAGCTAGAGATGGCTGTGGACATGGTACTCTATTCCTTGCATACCAATTATCACAGCGTTCACCTCAGTTTTAATGGAGTGCTCGAGGGTTTTTCAAAATTTTCAGCATCCTTTTGTTGATATATGTGTATTTGATAAACATTGCCATCTTACTTTTTCATCTTTAAAGCATTTTGAAGCCTTCTAACAGTTCACAAAAGAAGATATTTGGAAGAAAGTTGGAAACCGAACAGCAGTTGCACCCAATGCTTTCTTTTGTATGAATACAAAACCAATGCAAGTGGATGGGTACCAGTTACCAACATACTTCTAAATATATTCTTTTGTATTTTACAGAAGAAAAAAACTCATACAGGTTTTTCTAACCTGTATGAGTTTCTTCGGCATAACACAAGAAATTTTGAGGAATGTTGAAAAAATATCTTAATTTATGTTTTACTCCAAAGAAAGGTCACATACAGATTTTGACCCACATATGTGTCAATAATTGGTATTTTTAAAGAAGGGGTATTATGCTTTTTTGTAAGTGCTAAAGACTGTCAAATATTTGAGTTGTTATGTGTAACGTGATCCATTTATTAAAAATCAAGTTAGATGGATGATGTAGTATTTCTGTGCAGAAGCTCGGCTTTTTCCAGCAATCAATTGTAACATATATCCCTTTCGGATATAGGAACAAGGCAATTCTAAATTACAGCTGCTCAAGATTAAGTTAAGATCGACAGAAACTGCCTGTGATACCCCTCCTTCAAGTAAGAAAAATGGTGCTGCACAAAACTGAATATTAAATAAATACTGCATATCTTACATTAAGGGTCAACGCAATTCTTGATGGGTGCTTGTTTTCTTTCATCAAAAGTTCAAGAAACATTTTGTTTGGCTAAATCTATGTTTTATATCAGTCTGTATAGCAAGAATAAAGGCCTAGATGACTAAAGGGGCTGTCAGCATTCTCAACGAACCTGACATTTCTACTGTCTCCTCCAAAAACAATTGACTTTCAGTCGATTATTGATTTGCATACGTCACCCTTCAGCTTCACTCCTGTCATCAGGATGAATAATTGATTTGGCAAGGCACAAAAAAACTGAACAGTGAATGATTGGAAACGCCAGAAAGATAATGATAACATGTAAGGAAAATTGATCTCGGATGACAGCGGATCAAAGACCTCAATAGCAAAAAAGAATCATTTAAAAAAATGTTTGGAGGTTTTGTCCCCGATACGTGGACCACACTCATGCGCGTACCGTGTTTGATTCCAACGAGTCTGTTGTGTTTGTGTCTGAGCGAACTTGAAGAGGGAATGAGATGCTTTGAGCGCTGGGGCCCTGTTGGTCCTGTATAGACCGTCCATGAAAGCGATGCTGTTCATTAGCTCGGCCAGTTCTGTCTGCCTCAATGAACCCAAACACATACTCGCACACAACAGCACACCCTCTTGACCGAGCAGTCGAACCTTGCACGTACGCCACCCAAAGACCTGCCACACAAAGAACTGTTTTATTGTTGCGACTCAGGCAAAAGCACGTTTGGCTAACACAGCTATGTGAATGTTAAAAAACATGAAGATAAGATTCAGAATGGGAAGTATGGGATTTAGCTGTGCAAAATAAATCTGATATTGGTTTTATGAGTTTAGAAAGTGACCAATGACTCACGATCATAGTCTCAGCCGAGCCTGTTTCAACCAGGTGACAAAAACACTCGATACTCCGACTTCACACACATACACACTTTCTGGAAGTCCGTTCACACAGATCTTCAATGTATTGCTCTTAATGAGCTTCCAAGGTTAAGAGTAATAAGTGTGATCCGCAAAATCCTCACCCTCTTTCACACACACGCAAACACATAGACTTGGCTTATATACTTCTGTGTGGGGGTTTGTACAGAAACATGAAAAACCATTTGAGAAAAACCCTGTGGGAAACCATCAACGTGTGGTATTACTATTAATGGATCTCTATATACATATATTAGGGTTATAGGGGTATCACAGGCAGTTTATATATATATACATATATAGGTGTGTATATATATAGAGAGAGAGAGAGAGAGAGAGAGAGAGAGAGAGATACAATATATATATTATTAATAATATTTGTTAGTATTTTAAATATATTCTTTTAAAATGTTGAGGTATTCCAGCGTTATGGGTGTGACCTTATGCATTATGGATGTGATCGAAAAACACTCTATATATGTAAAATATGTATTTCTTAACAAAGTACTGAACTATCTTTTTTTTTTTACTAAACCCCGTCTAAACTAGTTTTTCAATCATAATGGTAATAAACAGAAAAATGATGTGGGTTTTGATGACAAACATTGTCATATTCCTGTGAATTTATATGCACAAACTAGAAGCAATAATTCCCAATAAATGAACTAGGAATAGCTCTTTATATAACATAAAATAGTTCGTTTTTTGTTTTTATGTTTCTATTCATGAAGAATGTTTATTTTTATGGATGTGACAATTGTGTAAACTTACTTAACTATGAAAATCATGAACTAAAAATAAATCAAGACCTTACAAAACTTAAAGAGAGACCTGACATGGGTATTTTAACCCCGAATGTAGATATCAATGCTATGAGTATAGTAAAACCTTCGGTAAAAATAAATGATATTGCAATTATTACATTTTCACAGAATTGCCCTTTCATTGTTTACTCACCCTAATGTCATTCCAAACCTGTATTAACTTCTGTCTTCTGCAGAACACAAAAGAAGATATTTTGAAGAATATTGGTAACCAAACAATACTGGTCACCATTGACCACTCAGAAAGACATTTCTGAAACTATCTTCTTTTGTGACAAAAAAATAAAATCACAACTGACCTTAAGTCAGTTATCATATAAAGAATATTGTTTTCTAGGAAGCATTTTGACACACATGTTTTGTTTTTATAGAAATCTCCAGGACTCATTTTCATCCTCTTGAGGCTGTTCCTTTTTCCTGGGGCTGCACTGACCTACAACCTGTAAGTTTGATCTTATCTTGTTTTGTTTCTCCCCTCACTGGCTCCAGATGTCAGGATGAGCACTCGTGACAATAACAACTGGAGGAGAACAAACCTTTCATGCAACCGCTGGTGTCTTAAGCTACAGCAGAAATAAACCACAGGCATAACGGCCAACAGCAAAACCACCGTGCTGTGCAATGGCATTTCCTGCAGTTTTCTTCTCCTACTGTCTTCAAACACTGCTGGGATGGGATTGTGTGTGTGTGAGGTTGTGAAGAGAGCACTCAAGTTTTGTTGATCAAAACTAGCAGGACATGTGCGTTAATGAATCATGAATCAGTCACATGTGGCCTAGCAGAGAAGCATACTACAATTCTACAAAAACTAAATCTGTCATTTACTTTATTTCAAAACTGTATGACCTTCTTCTGGGAACACCCAATAAGATATTTTGAGAAATGTCTTCGTGGTTGAATGTTCATATCTGGAATTCAGTGAAAGCCAGTGTTGTTTGGTCACCAACATTCTGTAAAACATATTTTGAGTGATCCGGAAGAAAGTCATACAGGGTACATAAACAATTGAACTGACCTTTGAAGAGATCCCCTTCACTAAAATTATCTCACATTGAGCTCTTTTAATCCTGTATACCTTTCCAGACAGAGATATTTGAAAGAATGTTTGTAACCGTAAAAGTTCATGGACCCGTTTGACTGCCATGGAAGAGAAAATTTAAATTGTAGTCAAAAAACCACACATTCTTCAAAATATCTAATTTTTGTACCATTGCATTTTTTACTATTATGAAAGTCAATGTGGTCGAAAAACTATCTTTTAAGCATTCTTTGCAATGGTAAAAAAGTATAATAGTAGGAAAATTACCCCTGGACTTTTTGCTGCCCTGTGTTCTTTAAAAAAACAAATTTTTTGTTCCATTGTAATTTTTCCTACTATGGTTATCCATAGATCCAGGAACTGTTTGGTTAAATTCATCCAAATGTCTTTCTCTGTATGCAACCATACAAAGAAATCTGAACACACTTGGAACAACTAGAGAGTGCGTAATTCATGACAGAGTTTTCATTTTTGGGAGAACTATCCCTTTTATGGACAAGCAAACACACAGTTTGTCATTAAAGAGAACAAATAAACATAGAAATGAAGTGAAGGGTGTCATACTGTCCGAAGGCCTGCAAACACCCCTGCAACATCCTGCGTCCCCCACTCACCCTTATGTGCCCTGACAGTCGATAAGAGCAGCCAGCTGGGCGGCGACTTGGGTGTGACCCAACCACCACATTACTGCCCATGCCAGGCACAACTATTCATCTCTGTTCCTCTCACTCTTCTGGGCTCAGAGGGTGTGAAGTGGGCGTTGACCTTTGCCGCCGGGTCTCCAGGGAAAGAGCTGTGTGTCCAGCTTCATTTGCCACTCACCTCTCAATTAGAAGCGGAGCGGGGACTGTGTGTGGGAAGCACAGGCTTGTCTCTTTCTGCCTTCGTGCGGTTTGATGTGTGCCGCGAGGTCTCGTATTAGTTTCACTCACTGTCTCCGTGGGCAGCTGGATATTCAGATGCTGTTTTGTGTTGAGCGCTGGGATGGCATGGAGATGAGAGCGCTGGCCGTGCATTTGCTGCAGTGTGAGCTGTTGAAAATCAAATAGGATTTTTTTGTGTTTAAAAGCAAGTTGTAATAACTGCTGTCTTTGTAACCCTATCATTTTTTCAGTGATAAAGGGATGGTTCACCCAAACAACGAAAATTCTGTCATCATTTACTTAACCTCTTGTTATTTCAAACCTGTATGATCCACAGAACACAAAACAAGAGATTTTTAAGAATGTTGGTAAATGAACAGCACTTGCATTGTGTCCATACATTAGAAGTAAATTGGTTGTTCTGTGGCTGTTGTTCGGTTACCAACATTCCTCAAAATATCTTTTTTTGTGTTGTGCAAAAGAAAGTCACTCCGGTTAAATATGACGAGATAAGGAAATTATGACAGAAATTGTATCACTTTAAGCTTTGCATGCAAGACTTTTTAATGATGATAAAGAGAGTTTAGTTGTATTGATGGCATCTGCTCAGTGCTACAGATCATTTAGTTCAATTATTTATTTTGTAGCACCAAACTAAATTGTTATTCTTGTGAAAAATGTGAAAATAAATAAAAATGTCCAATAACTTTCCTGTATAATTTAACTCAACTCCTGATTATAAGCTTAACACGCCAAGTAATGGTTTGAATTGTTATTTTGTAGTTTGGCAAAGAATCATTTGTACTGGAAATAAAATTAAGATTAGAATATCAGAAGCACCAATGACATACTATAAAATGTCCATTTAATTTTATCAATGCACAAAAATAAAATATTTTTTTGTATTGTGTATGCGATGAAAAAATACTACCAAAGCTTGGTGGTCACAGACAGTGCCGTGAATGTCCATCTTATATTTTGTAAAACTATTCATACATATTTTTAATATTTGAGCTGTGGAGCCTAAATGTTTTCATGGTTTAATTGCTGTTTTATGTTCATTGAATAATACATCATATTAAAACTGCAAAGTACCTGCATATCTTCAAAAATTATAGCTAAGCTTTCAAAACAATTACAATTGTAAGAGTAAATAAATACATAAATATGACTATTATATACTTTATACTATATAAAACTCTTGCATTTATTTTATCGAATACATAACCGTTAAAAAATACTCAACTCATTCTGACACAAAGACACACCAGTTAAATCTGCTTGGTCCATCTTTGCCTCTGTATTATTAGACTCTGAAAATAAACTGTGAGGTCAAGGCCTTGCAGAGAGCAATACTAATCCTCTGTGGCCCCCTACTGGTCAGATGCATTAAAGTCGTGTAGCAGGGGTTTGAAGCAGTGTCTCTGACATGATAATTCACTGTGTCTCCAGCTCTACCTGTAGGGAAAGTCCACAGACTTCTCCCTATGCTTATGAAAATCTATTTTCCCTCTCCGAACATTCATGCAGTCCTCCCAGCGTCGGCAGATAATCCTTCGGAGACCGGGGTCACGGCGAGGTCGCGGTTCAACAGGCCCCTGACTATTTGTTTGATGAGCGGCCTCCGACCCTCTCTGAGGTTTATGCAACTTAGGGGAAGGTACACGGGCAAACCATTTTTCTAATATTGCTGAATAATCGGGAATCCTGCCATTCGGCACCCGACAGGACAGCGCTCCTTTCCTGCTAATACTTTGATAATGGAAGGGTTGAGGAAGAACCCATGCGAAATCACAGTGGCACCTTGCACTCTCGTTCCCTCCGCTGTCCTGCCTGACGGCTGTGTGACAGAGAGAGTGGGCTTTTTCCTTCATGTCTGAGTAGTCACTGTAATGACTGCAGATGGGAGAGCCGCAGGGGGCCGGAGGCTCCGGGGCCCTGTCATTGTTTTGGGGCCGCCTTGACCCGCTCACATCATCTCATCCTCTCGCCGGCCGTCGTAATTGAAAAGTATATTAGGGCAAAATGCTTAAATTTGTGGACGCTGTTTGGTCGGGCCGACGCCAGCATGAATTTATTCTCCCGTAAATGAGATTGCGTTGGGCTGGATATCCAGCGCGCTCGCGTATTTGTTTATAATTCTCCGGCGAGGGGGGGAATCATTTATGCGCTGCGATAGTCCTCCCCAGGGATGTGTGATATTTTGGAAGGATTAATGATGATCTGCTTATTGACTTGAATTAATGTTTCACTTTGACATCAGCCACCTCGCTTTAAAAAAAAAAACACCTGCTATTTTGACATGTTTCACACGACAATAAAAAGTTTTCAATCATTCTAGTTGGCGTAGTTCGGTTTTGGCGTGAACAAATCACTTTGTTTTGTCCCAAAATGGTTGACTTCAGCCGTAAATGCTGATGCTCTTTTAGTTGTTTAAGTCTGCGGGAAGTGGGCCACGGGATCGCAGAAGTCGTTCTCGGAAGACCCCCCGGGCTTTGCTTATGGCCCCTGAGATGTGGGTTAGTGTTCCCAAAGGAGGGGCAGAGGGAAGCAGAAAGCAGCTGTGGATGGTCTGGCCTCCATCTTGCCTGGTACATCACCTTAGGTTGAGCTGAGCAACCATCCAGAAATAATCGGGTTTTGTCCCCTTATATAGTTCGACCCTGGTGTCTTTTGACTGGAGTTTCAACCATATTAGAACATATTGGTTTTTTTACCTTATTATTAATAAGATTTTATTTATAAAGCACCAACAAAGTATGTTTGCTATGCATGTATTTGTGATTTGTGATTTTGTTTTTACATAATGAACTACCTTTCTAAGATCTTTATTTCTATGTTTGATTGATGCAGATTTTTCATCTCCATGTCTTGTGATTTTAATGATTTTATTTACATCTAAACTCAGAAATTCAATTTAACATTTAATTAAAAAGCAGTTCAAAAGTTTTATTAATTTACTAAAAAACATTTTTGACCAACAAGGTTTTGAAAGAAGGGAACAGAACATTTTTACATAGGGACTTGATTGTGAATGTTATAGGCCACTTTGGAAAATGTAAACAAAGCTGAAATCAAACTGTTATATGAATATATTTACAATGTAAGGAAATTTTTACGTGTTTAGAAATTTAAACTGAAAATGCATCTTGCAAAGCAATACTGGCTTAACTCTACCACTGCATTTGCTGTTTATAATACAGTGATACAATACCTTCATACATCTATTTCAGATTGTATTTTTACTTAATATAATGTAAGTAAAAAGTCGATCTCTTTGATCTTGTATGATAAGATAAACTCGCTGTGAAGAAAATGTCACAAGACAAACAGACCTCCTAGCCTTCAGCATTTCTTTTTAATTAACAAGTTAATACGTTCAATAATTGGACTGCAAAAAGCCGGCAGCTCATGAAGCTCTTGTCATAATATGAAAAACTTTTCCTTGTGAAGCAAATAAAGAAGTTGTAATGAAGTCCACTTAAAGAACGAGTTTGTAGAATAGAATTATGTTTAAAATAACAGTAATCCGCTG
The DNA here is from genome assembly GCA_033220385.1 of Triplophysa yarkandensis. Lineage (NCBI taxonomy): Eukaryota > Metazoa > Chordata > Actinopteri > Cypriniformes > Nemacheilidae > Triplophysa > Triplophysa yarkandensis. Next base: position 8,265,517 of record CM065677.1, on the reverse strand, counting down.
TAGATTACTTCACTCTTGCTCTGAGCTCAGAAAGGCTCTTGATCAGATTTTGAGATTTTCATGCTTGGCTGGCCAGAAATCAAAGCTAATTTAGGACATATGTTGAGTGTCTTTTCATGCAGTTAATTGATATGATGTTTTGTCTAAATCTGTGAAGAAAACGCGGCATTAATCAAATTAGTCTTGTAAGAGTGTGTGAATGTCTTAACATTTGCTAATTAGTCTGTTTCTACTTTGAGTTTGCTAATTTGATTAATTATCTTGTTCGATTGATAACTGGAGGAAAAATGAACTCGTGAATGGACGCGTGTGCTAGTTTAATATCATTTTTATATGCATAACATGCAAAATATTTCAATGTATAACATTGTGACATTTATTGGTCCATTTTTGTTTACTATCCTCTAAACTCAAGGCCCCTCGTAGTTGTACACCCTGAATTTAAGGCTTTGATATGGAAAATGTTGATAGCACCCTTATAACGGTGTAAATCGATCATTTTATCACAATTAGATACAATATCGATTTTCTCCATAAGCGATACAATATCAGCCTCAAACATTTCCGCGCTACAATCAAAGTTTCTATTATTTTATCGGTAATTTGTAACTACGGCCTAGTTTACACAAGCAGTTAAAATTTCGAAAATGTATAGAGTAAAAAATGAACCAAAGTAAAATGAACCAAAATGAACCAAAAGAATAAAAAATGGTAGATAGACAAACACTGAAAATGAAAATTTGGGGCTTGTCCAGTTTACTTAATTTAAAAATGTTACAAATAAATTTGAATATTAAATACTGTAACACACATTCATGATGGGACTACATTACAGTTCCCTGCATGCTTTGCATGAGATTTTATTTTCTTAATTAGATGCTTTTATTAGTTTTTTATTTAGGAGAATCACTTAACTCAGTATTATCTTGTTTAATTAGAATAATGAGTGTTCTTAAGTATTAACTGAAATGATGCCGAATATACATAACTTTATAATTAACAATCACTGTACAAAATTATTTCAGGTTAATCAAAGGAAAAAATTATGTACATTTATTTTGCGTGAGTAATAAGGATGTGGTGACTGTGAAAATAAAGTTACCTTATATCGATTTTTAGCATTGTGGCATCTATGCGTAACATTTTTTTAAATTTATTCGATGCGCTGATCCATATGGCAGTATTATCACAGCCCTAGACCTTTATATGACTATAAATCCTTGAAACTGTTACCCAGTTTAATTTTTTATTCATTTCATTGCTACCGTTTCTTTCTAACATTAGTGCTATCGGTACAAGCAAAAGTACTGATCTTTTTCATCACATTATACACATTCTTTTCTCCCTCTTGCCCAAAAGGCCTCTGTTCCAATGAATGCCAACAGTAATGGCAGAGAGAAATACCACACTTGGTCAGAAAATAAATTACAGATCAAGAACAACAGACTTTCTGACAAAATTAAAGAAGTTGGCATGCCTGGGCTCAGTTTGAGGTAACTTGTCTCTTTTGTCTCTTCGCCTTCATATCAAGATGCTCTTTTGTAAGATGATTAGCTGTGAAATATAGTCCCAACATGAATCAATTGACTTTAAGAGTTAAATGATAATCATTTTTATATGATGACCAAGCTTTCCAAAAACTGTTGATTCCATATTAAATTAAGTAAATTGGACTAGCAGCAAAATTCCTTTTTCCGTGTAAGCCTTTCCATCGTAATCTATGTACGTGATATCAAAAATATCAATAAGTTCATTGAACTATGACTTTTTTGTGATTTTGCATTGAAGACCACATACATATAATACTTAGAAGTTTCTTAAATCATGTTTTTTTCTTTAATGTATCCTTAAGTTCAGTCAAGCGAATAAAGTTGAATAGGTTCAGTTGTACGCAAGTGTGAACGAGAGCTTTGGCTAATAATTGCAGTGTATTGGAATAAATCTGGTAACTGATGGCATTTCTTTGAGAGAAGATGATATGTCTTCCCACACGTTATACATTAATTAGTTAGGTGCGTTTCTGTGTGAGGTTGAGACACGCTCGTGGGGGGCAAGTCTTTTCGTTAACTCAAAGGAATGGTGCTGTTTAAAAGTAGCATCTACATAACATATAATTAGATACTGAATGCCTCAACTCAACGAAACTTTAGTTATGTAGGAAAAGCAAGCGTGGATTGTCTTTGAGAAGTTTGTGTCGTTGCTTCTGCTCTTGTTCTGTTCATGAATTGGTAAACAGATCTTTCAATAGAACAAAAGACTTTTGAATTTTTATATTTGATGGCCATATACTATGAAGTGTAATAAGTTAACAATTACTCAATGCATTAGCTAAACATAACTCATGATAACCAATACTTATGCAGCATTTATTAATATTAGTTTACGTTAATTTAAGCATTTGCCCATACATTTTTAAAACAAAACATACACTTAACATTAATTAATGCATCATGAACCACCAAAATTGTATTGATATGAACTAACACTAATTAGGATTAAGAAATTCTGAAAAAATAAATGTTCTAGTTAGCTAATCTTACTTACTTTATTAAGTAATGTTAACAAATAGCACTTTGATGTAAATTGTTTGCTTGTTTCATAGTTTCTTTACAAAAAAATTGTAAAATCAAATCAAATCAGGTTGACATAACCACTTTCTTTTTGAAGAATTTGTATTAGATTTGCTCATTTACTGTCTGTGCTTTCCGGGTATCTAAATAAATAATATAAATTATGCGAATCATTTTAGAATTAGTTGTCATGGCAAAATATAGAAGTGGAAATAATTTTGAAATTCTTTACTTCACAAAATGTAGTACTTTGTAATTATTTTACTTCCCTACATTATAAAGAGTATGTTATACAATTTAGATGGATAAAAGTATTAATTTTTAATTGTACTTTACTGTTGTATTAAAACTAAAAATATATACATAATATAGATATGAATTAATAAAAAAAATTAAGATATAGTCTTACAAATCCTACCAGGTGTTCAATTTTCAATAACAATATTTTGCCTGAACAACATCTGCATTCTTTGACATTTTTTTATTGTTCAAATTTCAGGAGAATTCCAGTTCAGCGCTCCTAGTAAGGATCAGTGAGTCAAGCTTTATCCTCTGGCTGTGATCAAAACCCAATTAACTGGATATAGTTTAGTCTCATCTGAATTTCACCCTGATTTCTTTTAAACAAGAAAAAAGTGCATAGCCATGATCTATCTTTGCAGATCATTTAAATTGAATTTGTCTCATTATGCTGCATGACTCACAAGCATCCTTCCCATGAGTGTGCCTGAAGGAACAAGCTTTAAAACTCATAATCACCCAACAGGCCCTTACAGCTCAATACCTCGAACACAAGTAAAGCAAAGGGAGTTATTTAGGGTAAAGGAAGTGTGAAGTCAATGATGTGTGTGAGATAACAGATAGCACAGGTCTGCTCTGAGCTTTCCTGATCTGCTTAGCTTTACTCTAATATGTGTCAAGCGCAACAATCTTCCCCCTCGCTGCCTTCCCTCCAGGGCTGGAGATCCGGAGACGGCGTTCTCCACTGAAGTCTAATCGCAGTAGATGACACCATCTCAGTCGCAGGATCACTGCTAAATCATCTAATCTGTTCCGATGAACTCTGATGCTTAGAAAACATTATGCTTTACATTTTCTAATGAGGGGAATGGTATGGGGGTTGAGCTCGCATTTCTGAGTTCTTGCATTTGGGGGCACTGAGAAGTGGTACAAACTGCCTTGTTCATAAAATGTAGTTCATATTTTGATTCAAATGCAGCAAGGCATAACTGACCAATTATATGTTAGTTTAATGTACTTATAAGACATATCTAACAATAAAACAAGACATTTTTACATTGACACATTTCGAACAGGTTATCAAGCTACGTTTGGAGATTAACAATAAAAACAAATAAAAATGCTGTTATGTTTAAATACCTCTTGCCTTTGTTTCCTATTCCACAGGCCCCAGCTGCCCTATTGGACCTAAAATTTCTGCAAGACAATGTCAGTCCAGAGGTGCCTGAGCCCAACACAAACAGAAATGCCCATAGGTGGGTGGCAGAGATCATCACAACAACAGCGTATTATTCGTATTATTAGGTTTTGGCTTCGTAACTTTTTTGAACGGTTTTGTGTGGATTCAAACAAATTCGCCGCATGAAATATCTGTGAATTTCCATAGGATAAGAATACAACATGTTTATCTATCCTCATTAAAACAAATACTTTATATATACCATAAACTAATTAAATAATTTTATTATTACATTTATAAAGTCATTGGTGGGTTTGAAAGATGAGTTTTGGGCCCAGATGTGTTTAGTCGGGGTTATGTCTTGCAGACCTGTCAAGTTCCCACACCCGACTGAATCGATCTTTCCCTTCAGAATCTTGGTTTGTACACCGGTGACCTTTTGGAAAACATAAAGGCCCTTCCTAAACTGTTGCTTTAAGAAAAAAAACATATAATTGTCTTAAATATCATTATATTCTTAAGCATCAACATTGCATTAACATGTTTGTTAGAGGCGCCCATTAAAATACTTTAATCCACAAAGTGTAATTGTAATCAAAGTTCTCCCAAATTTCCCCCCTATTAGTAGCCGAGGGTAAGTACATCAGATTGAAAACAAAAGACAGGCAACAAAAGCCGCTTTGAAGAATAAAGAGCTTGTGTAAACACTGTACATAAAATATTCAAAGCATTTTCATATTCATAGAAAACCTGATCCGGTCTGTTACCCTTCATGTCCTGTCAAATGCTTATATTGGACTTGCATAAAGAAACATCATTATCAAAAGTATTCAAATGTGATGCCAAGTTAAAGTTCATTGTCATCCAACCTTGGGAAATATCTAGCAGAATAAAATACAAAGACAAATATGTTAGTCCGGTCGATACAGATGCAGCGCATCATGTGGTGCGTGATGTTGACTCGCAAATATTTGACTTAATGCAATTTAACAATGTCACATTTTCCACTCGTAATTCATAGGGGTCCTATGTTCGATCACAACAAACCGCCTCAACAAGTGTCTGTTTCTCACCGCTGCACGGCCTCAGATGTGTTAAAAACAGAACAATGCTTCCACCGTGTTTAATAGGTGTGTAACCTTCCCTGAGTTCATTTCCCATCACTGGAGGTTCTAATGAGAGCCCTGTTAGGCCAGCCATGTACCCTTCTGCATTTCAAGCCAAGTGCATTGTATTGGATTTGCTGATTTATATTTTCATGACCTACTTGGCAACAATACAAGAGACAGTTGATGCTAAACAAAGAAGCTACACACCCGTAATAAACACAAATATTTGCCACATGATGTTGCAGTGTAAAGTTTAGAGGAATGATGTCATTTTTAACTCGACCTCTTGTCATTTCAAACCTGTTTGTTTTTTGTTATCCTGAAGAATACAAAAGAAGACATTTTGAAGAATGTTGGAGATTCAACAATGCTAGTACTATCCTACTAAGCTTCAAGAAGAAGCTATTAAAATGTCAGTTAAAACATCTTGAAAAGCTCACTTATATTTGACACATTTTGTTGTATTAATTTCATAAAAATGATAATACTTCTTTAAAACTAACACAAAATGTTTTCCACATAAATGTTGTTTTTAACAACAAGATTTTAGAGTCATAGAGCATTTTGTTGTGAACATTTGGTATTTAATTATCCAATATGTACACAAAATATTTATAATGTTTAAAAAAAGTTTTATTTTTTTAAATGTATAAATATTAATATTAAAATACAAAAACAAGATATTCACAGTTTACTGTATTAAAAAATGTTAGTTGAAACATGGTGAAAGTCTAAATATTATAAAAAAATACTTTCATCATCTCTGATATTGGTTCAGTGTAGGCTAAGGCACTGACATTTTCACTAAACTGAAACAAGATAAAAGTATACAGAAACAAAATAAATAAATTATACAATAACAAAACTGCATATTGATTGCTAAAAATGCAACAAAGATAAACCTAAACTAAAAATATAATAATGAACGCTAACACGATATATTCATAAAACTCAATTCTGATTGAATTGTTACAGAAAAGTTAATCAGATTTTTCATGTAATTACATTATGGCTTCTACATTGAACTGAGACTGACACATGATATGCTCGATCACGTTTCAGGTTCATTACCGTGAACCATGATCACCTCCCCAACACCGCACGGCCTGATTTGAAAAGGGCACATCTTCATTAGACTTCATGGGACGGTGGCACTTAATTAGAAACATGGATTTGTAACCTGGGGAGCGCGCCAATTGAAGCCATTGCCATGAACCAATCGGATAACGGGCGAACACCTTTTCCCAGTATGTCGATGGCCGAGCGCGACCGTGTGCATGCGTGTTGGGGTGGGGGGCTGTTCAGTCGAGCATGACCGCCTCTCCTGTCACCCACTGACCTGTGAGGGGGCCACAACGAACGGCGAGTGGTTGTCAGCCTAAGCGCTAGTGACAGGCTCCACTCCGAGCACAGCTGTGCAGGGCCCTGCTGTTGTTTTCTCAATGCCTGCTGGGCAGCTGCACCGCTCAGGGGGCGACTCTCTCTTCCTCTCGCCTCTCGTTGCCTCTTTAGAGCCCCATCTCTCACCCCTGGCCTTTCCTTCCCTCATCATCATCATATATGCTCTTTATCAGATGAACGTAATCACGCAAATTATTTTAGATCAAAATATGTCGTACCCATGGGGTGACCTCGCTTGTCAAGAGGCTGGGAAAGTGACAGTTGGGGTTGCCGTGACAACAACTTTGCTCTTACCCCAGGGTGGGCAACAGGCCCGTGACCCAGGGGGAGCCACTAATCCTTCAGACTGTCCTCGGGACTCGGTTACTAGTTCAGGGTCATGTAAGAGCTCAATAGTTCATTAAACTCTGACATTGGCGCGTCGTATGTATTAGGTTCATTCAGTTGCCTCAGTTTTTTTCGGAAAAATAAATTTTTTTGTTTTTGTGCCGTAAAAGTTGATTAAAAAATATTGGTCTAAATATTATGTGAAAAACTTAAGATAGTCACTTTCTTTATCTAGAAAGACCAAGCATAAAATTGTTTACTGTATTAAAACAATTGATTTAAAATGTTAGTCTAAATATTATTACTAAAACTTCATTCTCAAGCTTTGATGATAGTGGCACTAAAGCTGGTAACATTTGTTAAATAAAAGAACCCAAAATAAAAATAACATTAAATTTATTGTAAATATAAATGTAATTTTAAAAATAAAATATCTCATATATATAATATTTATATCTTGTATATTAAGTTGTCTTAAGCTTGCCAAGTAATATTTCCTGAAACATTTTTAATATCTTTTTTTCTTTTGTACGGAATTTGTGCTGTGTATTTTTGTATATTTATTTAAAAGAGCTAAAAGGGTTTTCCTCATGTAGTACAATTGATGTGTGCAAATCTGTTTTCAATTATGATAGGATCGAAAACTGATCTTAAAATTGCTCAAAAGCATCAAGCTTTTTTTCTTTTCTTTTTTATTATTTTCTTGAATTTTATGGTCACATTTTACATCTCTTGTGGTTGATTTTTATGACTGTCTTTGACCTCTGACAGCACACAAGGGACATACAAATTCAGATTCTATCTATTTAACCTTTCCTTGTATTTTTCTTTTACTTTTTCTTAGTATTTTTTGTGTTAGTTGGCTGTGTTTTGCCTGGTTTTTAGGCCACATCCGCACTAAGCCAAAGCTTTCCTTTTACAATCTTTTCCTCATTCTCATGACTCTTATTCATTAGAATAGTGTACATAACTATTATTCTGCTAGAGAATTAGAGTCAAAAACAAATAAATGTGTAGTCTGCTATTGTTGTTCTGACTATAGGGCACGATCCGGTGTGATGACAGAAAATATACATATACTTTGTAAACATATATACTTAATGAACATCTTTGAGTGGAATGGCTTTTTGCAAGTTTAAATATGTTAAGATGTGTATATAAACAAATGTTTTGTAGTCTAAAGCTATTATTTGCAACTGTTGAATCACTTTTGGGGGTATAAAAAGGTCGGTTAACTGGTTTCTGGCAATGGCATTTGTGTTTCCTGCCACAATTGGTTTTGTATTCTTTGCAGCAACATTAAAATTTGTCGAACTATATTTTCTGTCTGCACTCCAATAACAAGAGAAAGACCCAGAGATATTCTTTGATTGTCTTTATAACCTCTGGGCTCTGGGAGAGCCGCTCATTCTGGTTTGGACGCATGTAATATTCTCAATACAGATGTAGGACTTAGTGACAGACAATTTAACACATACACACATAAGCCTGGGCTACCAGTTGATGATTTTATTACCAAGTAAACACAAATTGTCTGTAAACAATGAAAGTTTGCATAATGAAATGATAATCATTCCAATAATGCGTGCTGGGCAAAGACGATATTAATTATGATATTTTACTGATTGTTAATGTCCTCCATTATCATTAAAACCACATTTTAAATAGTGAAATGCTTTGGGTGCATAACCATCGATAGGGAAGAATTAAACTAAATTGCATGATTAAATAGAAGATTTAATAGATACAATTGCATTTTGTACAAAGTCAAAAAGGCTGAAAATCAAACATGGTTCGCTCAGTGACATTTTTCAAAATATATTTTTTGTGTTTATCAGAAGAAGGAAAGTCATACAGGTTTGAAATTACAAAAGGGTTAGGTAATGATGACAGAATCTTAATTTTGCGTGATCTCAAATTTAAATGAAATGACTAAAATTGGCTATCTAGGGGTTTTGCTCGCCTTGGTACCAACCTGAGGTCAGTATAACGAGCATTTGCTTGCCAAGCACAGTCAAGAGACTGCGATCTGTAGTTATGTTGACATCATGTGAATTTCAGAGTTGGATTGAGATGTCAAAAATGAGACAATAAAAATACAGACATGTACTGTACACTGAGATCTGTATACTGACACACAGCTAAACTTCCTCAAATTCACTCCATTGATCCATTTTCTCCTCGAGTGGGCAAATCATCAAAGCAAACATTCGTGCTACAAGATGGGTGGTGGAGTCATGGCCTGTGTGTGTGTGTGTGTGTGTGTGTGTGTGTGTGTGTGTGTGTGTGTGTGTGTGTGTGTGTGTGTGTGTGTGTGTGTGTGTGTGTGTGTGCGCATCATTATAAAAAGGACATAATGGATTGGAGAGTGTCGTTTAAAAGATCTTTCAGAGTGTTTAAGGGGGAAGTACACCCAAAATTAAATGTTAATAAATGTATTAATCCTCATATAATTCTAAACCTGTATGACTCCAACTTCTGCGAAAGAGAAAATAAGTTATTTTGAGAAAAGTCTCTGTAGTTTCGTGCCCATATAATGGAAGTCAATGGAGGGCTAGTGGTGTTATCAACATTCTTCCGAAGTTATTATTTTGTATTTTGCAAAGGTGTGAAAGCCAAACAGATTTAAGATGATGAAGAAAATGATGAAAAGATATAACATTTTTGAGTGGACTATCCCTTAAAGGTTTTATACCCTTATAAAGGGAGCATCTGGTATCATTGTGAAATCATTTAATTTTGAACTTCCTTTGTTACCTTGGTTCTGTGTTAGAAATAAAAAGAGATTGTGTTAAACCAATATAGATATTTAGGGACATGTCTGTGGTTTTGTGCCCAAATCCTGGAAGTCAATGGGGACCAGTGTTGTTTGGTTTCAGCATTTTCAAAATATCTTCTTTTGTGTTTTGCAGAAAGAGAAAAGCCTTGAGGGTCCCTTAAGAATGTCTTAGACAGTTAGTAATACATATAGTTGACATAATTTGTGTCAAACAACAAATGTAAGACATGATTCGATCCCTAAGATTCAATCACTGATGATACTCACATCCCTGTGTTTGTGTGTGGACGTGTGTGCATGTCAAAGCAAGAATCTACTCTATAAGGGGCATGTTCTGCCTGCACCCTTTCTCACACTATCCCCAATGGTGCGTGGCTCAGTTAGGCCGGGTCTAGTCAAGCAAGCCGCCCATGCTCAGTGGCATTTCCTAAATGTGGCCCAGCTGGAGGTCTACTCTCTCACCCGTCTGAGTGGCACACACACACACTCCTCGATGGAGAGGGAGGGGCAAGAGACGACCATGGAGATGTGCGCCTATGATGGTTGATAGCGTTCTGCCCCTCATTCGCAATCACCGCTTTGGCTATTAGGCACCGTGGCGATGCATTTGATGCGCATTTCCTGTCACAGTGGTCTAGCTCCATTTCGAATATGCACGAGTGCGTGCACCGCTTAATTTTCATCAGCCGACTGTGTGATGCTCTTTCTTTTAAGTAATGTCTGTGTCTCTTTTATAATATTTCTGTCAAAAGTCTCTGAAGGTAATAGATGAAGCATACGGGGGTTGATGTGGTGGGCGTGAGGGGCACAAAGAGATAATTGACTTTCAGAAAAGCTTCTAAAATTAATGTCCGACTTCAGTCTTTAATGTGAATACATCTTATGTGATGTCTGAGGTTGCTTGTGTTTTTTCTTGGTTGGCAAAATAGCCTAATCTTAGGTGACCACAACTATTTGATTTATGAAAGCTTTGTTCCACCATACAGTAAATGTATATGTATACATTTACAATTAAGAATACAATAATCATATTTGCTTAGATTACATGAATGTTTTGTAGTCTTCTCACCTTCTTCATTTCAAACCATTATTACTTACTGACTTCTGCAAAACACAAAATAAAAAACTTTGAAAATTGTTGGCAACCAAAACCTTTCACCATTAACATCTATTGTATCAACACAAAACCAGTTTAGGTCAATGGAGACCAAGGGTTTTTTCTTTTGGGACATTCTTCTTAATGTTTTTTTGTGTTCTGCACAAAGAAGAAACCCATAGGCTTGGAATGTCAAGAGGTTTAGTAAATGATGATAAAATTGGAAAGAAAAAATGTTAAATATTTGTTTTATAAATCATTTACTCACCCTCTAGTCATTTCAAACCACTAATTTACTTATGCAAAACACAAATTAAGATATTTGAAAAATGTTGGTTAACAACACCTAGTCACATCGACCTCTTATGTATGGACACATAACCAGTGCCAAGTCAATAACCAAGTCAATGGTAACCGAGATATATATTTTACGACATTTTTCCAAATTTCTTTTTTGTGGCCTTTACAGATAAGAAATCTATAGGCTTGGAATGTCAAGAGGTTGAGAAAATGACAACAAAATTGGTATCTTGACATTTCAAACCTCTATGACCTACATTCTTCTGCAGAACCCAAAAATATATATTTAGAAAAATATTGTGTAAAGATTTCTGTTCCCATTGACTAAACCATCCCTTAAAAAATTACCTCTCATGGTGATAATAATTCTGTCATCATTTACCCGCTTATTGTTCCTATCCTTAACATTCTTCAACAGAAAAGAATAGGTTTTGAAGAATGTGGGAAACCCAACTTTACAACCACACTTCAAACGATTTTTCTATAAACCTTATACATTTTTTGAGATTTGAGTTAACGATGACGAAATTTTCAATTAAGGGTGAACTACCCCTTTAATACATTTTTGTAAAGTGGACTTAACTATGAACAAAAAAATGTGTCTTACGTCAGGCACATTTATGATCTCAAACCGCGTTTTGTATTCCTTTTTTTAAACGCTTTGCTTATCCAGGCGTTAATAGCAACAGCAACATCTCATTTTAGCATAATATTCATATACGCTATTGGAAATAATAGAGCTGTCTAGCTAATTATTAGTCATCATTAAACTGTCCCTCAAAGATTTATTTTCAGCTCATATTCACTTTCTTCCTTACGGTGTAATCACAACCTCCAGAATAAAGACGCTCGAGTGTAAATACCTAAATAAAGATACAGTGAAAGCTTTTTAACTATGCTCAGGTAAATACTGCTTGATAAATGAACACCTCTCTGAAACGTCCTTTGTTATCTAAATCATAAAATAACATTTTGTCATCTAATTTGTTCTCGTTCGAACAATGGAGCCGCCAGCGGAAACGAGCAAATTGGTGTGAAATTACAGCGCACCTGTACCGGCGACTCCAAACATTTCATTCCATTTAAATTGCACCAATTTCATTTAATTTTATTGTTGTACCTGGAAAATGAGAATGGACGCAATTTGCGTTAAACAACTCTGTAAAACAGCTTGAGTCACATCTTTGTATTATCTGCTCTAATGTGTTTTTCATTAACTCTGCTTTTAAAGACCTCGTGCGCTGGTGGGTGTCGTGTTGACCATGTCAGATTCAAGGAGAGAAAGAGATCGAGCAACTAAAAAAACTTTCTAGTGCCATTTTGTTTGTGTGCACTGTAATTAACTTGCCAGCAGTCTCACATTAGCGTTGCATTAAGCTCTCAAGAGCTGAGCTTAGACTCTAGGTAAACAACAGGAGCTTGTGTCTGCCGTGACTTCTGTTGCTTTGGAGACCCTGTGACCTCCATTAGCGAGATGCCCTCATCCTGGTGCCCGCTTAGGCGGGCAGGGTTCAAAGCGTCACACTAGCACCATCATGGCCTGGTTCATTATTACTCATTTCTCTTTGTCAATGGGTGATTATGTTTTATAGACAGTGAAATGATTTAAGATTTGTAAAGAGGAGTAAATGTTTAAAATGTTAAACATTATCTTGGATTTACATTCATCTAAAAGTTCTAACTAATATTTCTAAAACTTGTATAACCAAAGGTGTATATGAATTAAGTGTTGTTCGGGAGATTTGATGAAGTTCACGATTATTATTTTTTATTGACTCTGTTTCAGATGCTTCTCTTAAAGTGATAGTGTAGCCAAACATTTATTCACCCTCTTGTCATTTTGCACCTAGAATGATACAGAATTAAAAGAAGATATTTAGGAGAATACTGCCGAAGACATAAAGGTATTTTGAAGAACGTTGCAGAACACAACAGAAGATATTTTGGAGATTGTTGGTAACTGAATAACACATGAAGACATTCCCTTATATTGTATGGACAGGAAATCAATTTAAGTTAATGGGTTCCCACTGTCAATTAGTTACTGATATAGTTCATAATATCTTTTCTTCTGCAACATTCTGAACGCAGGACACAATGGAAGATATTTAAAAGAATGTTTAATTAAAAAAAGAAGATATTTAAAGAATGTTGGTAACTGAACACGGTTCTATTGAACCATTCGCTTCTATTGTGTGGTCACAGAAGCAAGTCAATATCTCCTCCTGATTTTCAGTTACCAACATCCTTCAAAATATATTTTGTGTTCCGCAGCATTCTCTTAAATATATTTTGTATCCTTCAACATTCTTAAAAATACCACCTTACAATTTTTTTCAACAACTTCTTTTGTACACTTAAGCATTCTTCAAAATATTTTCTTTTGTTTTTCAGGAAATTGTATTGATGTCTTGAACAAATAGTTGAGATATTATTGGGATCTCATCTCAGATCTTTCTTTCTTGTAAATGACAACATAGTTGACTTTACTATTTTTATATTTTTGAATTTATTTTCCTCTCTTTTGCCACTATCTAGACTCGAACCTGCTCACCAAAAGTGAAACGACTTTTTCCAATATCCCAGCATGCTTCTAGTTTGCTGAACATTTCTGCAGCTGTGGCATTTCAAACCTTTAAAAACAGCCCTGAAACATTTTGACACCCTCCGTTCATCCATTCCTCTCAATATGCACTCATCCATCCATCGCTTCTGTCCATTACTCTTCCACGGACGTGCGGTCGCTTCCTCAAATTTCTGGTTCACACCAGTCTTGTCACCCATGATGCGCAGTGGTAGCGGGCCCCCAGCTGCTGAGGCTCTGTTTGTCCTGTCAGGTTCCTGTACAACTTGTGTCAGGAACAATCTGTTACCGATTTGTACTTCTCTGGTGGTGTTCAGCCGAGCGGCAGGTCCACGGCCTCTCTGACCTCAGGTGATGGGACCCACAGCCCTGTCACATGATATTTGGAGACGGACCTGCGTGCCGTGTGTTCGTGGTGTGTGTGAGACCTGTGGGCTGTTTGTACAGTAATTAGCTACAGTAGAACGGAGGTGACAAAAGTAATACGAACAGACAAGAGTTTTTACACTTGAAAGAGAGATCACAAACTGATCTGAGAAATGGAGTTTGATGTTTATGGGAGAGACGAAGAGGATAAAAAAATATTTGGTAAAGATAACATCATTGATGGCCTTATTGGAAAACGTTCCCAAAAGGGATAGTACATCCAAAGCTGAAAGTTTTGTCAAAAATTGCTGTTCTAAACCTTTTTGTTTGCTTGAACACAACATTTTTAAGAAGAATATAACATTTCTGGGTTACCATTGTCATCCATATTAGATATTCCACCAGTAATAATCTAAATTTTACACTCATAATACACAAATACACACATATCATGTGACTTATAAGTACTACATTTATCAAAATTTCATTGAGAACATTAAAGAAGGAATAACATCACCATTACCCAACAGGCAGGCTTGTCCACATCACCCGACCTCACGAGTGGATGCTTTTAGATGTGGGGATTTGCGTGTAGTGGGCACTGTGGGGCATCCACAACAGCTGCGACCATCCATGTAGGGGTGTGTGTCCCGGGGTGTGATGGCCAGTGAGGGGTTGCAGAACGTGTGGCAAAGTCGTCTGTTTGCTGAGGAGGTATACCGGGAACCTCGGGGTATTAAAGAGGACGACATGTGCATGCCGCATTTGAAGAGTGAAACTGGTCACTTAAAAAACATCAAATAAAAGTTGCTATTCAGTATTAAAGGAATGGAAATTCATCATTTACTTACCCTCATGTCATTTCAAACCCGTGGGACTTTCTTTCTTATAAAATATTTTGAAGAATGTTGGTAATGAAACAATGTTGACATTCATTGTATAGACACAACCCAAATGATAAAATAGAGTCTTCACACAACATGCATTTACGTGCAGCCGAGCATCGCACTCGTGTCTTTGATGTCGCAGGTGAGCCAGACCCAGAATCATCCGCCCCCTTGCATAAGACTAATGACAGCAGCCAGCGTATGCAAATGAAGAGGATTGGCTGTGATTGAGAGAACGCAGTGAAGCTGAGTAGCCGCACGCTAATCATCACAGCGGGGAGCTCCATCTGATTCAGTCCCATCATCCCGCATGTGTTCAACATCGGCCCATTTAAATGTCAGGCCTTGATGGGCCACCCCAACCGCAGACGGGCGGGAGAGAGGATGTTTGGGGAAAGGGGGAGCGGTTGTGATCTGATGAGACGAAATTACCTTTTAATTAGTCGATTCTTTAGACTTTTCATAATTGTTTTGGTCTTAACAACAAATGCGTGGCCTGTAATTTTAGAAATGGCTTTTCAAGATGAAAAGGGAGAGAAAGGGAATATATGAAGGGTTCTATAAGTGATGGACTAATGCTCCTAGGGATGTTTGAAGGGATTTAATGTCACATTTATATTGACATTGAACATAAACAAATCTCCTTTACTCATTTTCTTAAAGTTTAAGACTGACCGAGTGTTGACATGGCATGTTAATGAGACAAGGACCTTTGACCTTTGCCTTGTGTATAATGTTATGTTGGCTTCATCTGTTAAACATTGGTTATTTTCCTTTTTAATGCAATACTAACATCGAAGCTGTGTCTGAGGCATGATTTGGCATCTTTTTATTTTAAAGTATGAACGGAAACAGAACCGAAAACATGATTTGATATTTTAAGGCTTCTCTTGTCACAGGCTTGCAAATGCAACCTCAGATCTGTTTCTTGACCCTAAAGACACGCACAATATGCGCCTGATGAAACAAGTGACTTTTATTTGTTTGATATTATTTTTAATGTTTTAAATCTCTTCCACCAGGAAAGAGAGAAAAATAATGACAGGCCTCTGAAAGCTGTTATCCATGGAGTGCTGTTTCCCCCTAGTGTTCATTATAATACATGTGGAATTGTGTCATCATGAACCCTCTTGTCATTTCAAACCAGTATGACTGTCATCTGCAAAACAAAAGAAAGATATTTTGAAGAATGCACCCATTCAATTGCATTGGTTTGCATGCGATAGAAGTAAACGGGTGCAACTGCTGTTCGCATATAGACATTCTTCAAAATATCTTTATTTGTGTTTTAGGTAGAAAGTAAGTCTTACAGATTTGACGGTGAATAAACGATGCCACAATTTTTATATTATGGTAAACGATCGCTTTAACCGTAATAGCAGCTGTTTATGCGATCTTGGAGATGATGTTGTTGAGATTTAAAAATATAATCTTAATTTAATAATGTTTTATTTATCTGCATTCTGATAATAAAACTGAATCTTCTTTAACTTTATTTTGTAAATTTGTCCAGTAGGTCTTTGTCATGACCGTTAGATGGCGCTGCAGTCATTCATGAGCTCATCACCACCAGGTGTCAGTCATCCTCACACATGAAGAAATGCTGAGACAAGACAGCAGAATTTATTGTTTATCATTCCAGCAAACAACAGTCATGTAAGCTCAAAACTTCTTACTATTCTATTCACATAAATGCAGACACAACTCATTTATAGTTTATGATTGTTTGTAAGATGTGCAAATACAGTAATGTGTGAGTATTTGTCATTTGAGCAAAACCAAGAGTATGAGTATGAAGTATTGTTATGTAATAGTGTTTTTATGTAATAGTGTTTATATGTAATAGTGTTTATAACTAGCTGTGAATTTAAATACCAGAAATCTATGGAATGAATTTGATTGACAGGTCAAAAAAATCATTTAAATAAACAAATCTATATATAATAATATAACATTAATATAAATGCAAGCATAACATTATACATTAAAATGAAAGTTCTCCCAAAATTTAAATTCTGTCATCATTTACTCGCCTTTGAGTTCCAAATCTATTTTTTTTTTGGTGAATATAGGGAAAGATATTTGGAAGAATGCCTGTAACCAAACAGTTCTTTGACTTCTTTGTGTACCACAATAGGGGAGAAAATCATAGTTTTTTGTTTCAAATAATGTCAAATGTAATATTTTCAAGACAGTAGGCCAGCAAAACTTTCTGGGGTAAATTTATTTTTTCTTCTTTGGTAGTAAAAATATGTTCAAGAGTAAGTTACAAGCATTGTCCAAAAGTGTTTATTTGTTTAATGGGAAAAACCTCTTGAGATGAAATCTTGTTTCCGAGGAGGGGCCAAGAAAACGTAATACAAAATAGACAAACATTACAAAATAACAAAAACATATTAAAACAAATAAACAGAAACAAGTTGTATTAATAAACTATAGTATAAAATAACAGTAGATGCAATTTTAAATAAACACCAGACAACTGGAAATTAGACATATCCAGTAATCATATGTACAATCTATTGTTTTTTTTTTTGTCAAATACGTTTTTTATTTAGTAATTTAATAACCTTGAAATAGAAACAAGTTCCAGGATTTAAAAAAAAAACACAAATAAAATGATTCATCCCTTCCCCAACCTGTATGTGTACAATACAGTGGTGATCAACTTTTTAGTTACAATACATTGCTTTAAGGAATAGAATTAATCGTGAAAGGTGACAGAAAAAAGGGGTTCCAAATCTTGTGAAATTGGTCAATGTTGCCTTTTAAAAATCTGATGAAGTTGATATCAGTTCCTCAGGCCATAGTTTGGTAGCATGAAGAATAACTTTTTTCCAGAACAGCAATAACATCTTCCTGGCTGCTATCAACTTAATTTTATTCTTGCACTGTTTGTTTACCACTTTGAGGAATTTTAAACAGGCCCTCACCCCACATTCCCCAAATCTTAAACATTCATTACATCATCTAACGGACAAACTAGAACTATTGTTTAAACGTTCTAAACACAAAGATGTTTACAGATTGTCACAACAAAGAGAGAGTTATTTATATCAGAATTGTTATTTAAGGGTGACCTACCCCTTTAAAAATGCATTACAGTTTCCTTAAATAGCCACTAGATAGAGCCACTAGATAGAGCCAAAGGCCTCAAGACTGAGTTCAGCTTGACCGCAGAGCAGTAAACATGCTTCTGTATGCATTCCTTATGACTTGTGTATATGTGTATATAAACTGTGTTATTTTTTACAAAAGAACTATATGAATAAATCTCAGTAGCTATGGTATAAAACAAAAACATGCATATGTTTTGTATATTTATTTAAAAGATTTACTATAGGCTACATACACCATTATAAATTAAACAACATTAATTATAAATTCAACAACATTCATTATTTTTCTTATGTATCGGGTTATCCTCTGACCACGATACATACATACATACATTCATATGTATGCAAATACAAATTGAAGTCAATTTGTATGTAGCTGTGACAAGATGATTGATGATTGATGACTTTAAATGCTTAGTGGTTCTAAACTATATTTAATGTCAGAGTTTGTTCTTTGGATAACATCTGATTACCGTATAGACCAAAAAACACAATATGTTTATAAACAAAAGCATGTTGTGTTGAATTATGCAGCAATAATTGGTTTCTGCATGTAGAGATGAATAGATTAGGATTAATATCAGGATAAAGACCAGATAAGATTTGTTATTAGGATTAAGAAAGACCGGGGATGTCCCGAATCTCGCTGTGAGTCCGTACAGATCTCATGGATACATTGCTGGAGGGCTCACGTAATTCAGCTACCGTTAATAATTCCACACGAGTAGTCCAAAGTACACAGAGATTTCAGTATGATTTATTCATTTTGTTTACTCCCTCATTGATTTATTACACTCAGCTGAATATATGGAATTTGTCAGGTGGAAAACCTAATGTACTCCTCGGCAGGGCTGTTTTTCTCTTTGGCTCTGTGTTGACAGGGCACAATGCTTCGGCCCCATAGCATTAAGTGTCAAAGTCAAAATGATTTGTAGGCCGGCTCGTGGAAAGAAATGAAAAGACACAAGAAAACAGGCCAGCGTACCTCAGGGTTCACAAGAAGCGAACCTATTCCATTAAAATCATTTGAACAATGCATCTAAAGTCAATGATGCCTTGACTGTAGTGTCAACTCTTTAATCTTTCGATTAATAAATATTTATATTTGTCATTCATGCTTATAAAATGTTTTTTAATCCAGACCTTACGGTAACACTGACAAATGTCAAAACCTCATAAAAATAATCGAAAGCTCATCCATTATGTATTAAAATACTTATCTGTCTTTTTTTAGAAAGACCTTTAACTGTATTGGTCCAACATCCCTAGCAATTGTGGATAGTACAGAATGACAAGACATCAGTTCATGTGCACATAACGGAAGGCATTAAAGAGAAAGCTTTTTGCCGAAATTCCAGGACACTTTCGTAAAGATACGGACGTTTCGCTGCAGGGAAGGGTATGTGAAACCAAGCGTTGTATCAGATCTTTTGTATTA
Organism: Triplophysa yarkandensis; assembly: GCA_033220385.1. Lineage (NCBI taxonomy): Eukaryota > Metazoa > Chordata > Actinopteri > Cypriniformes > Nemacheilidae > Triplophysa > Triplophysa yarkandensis. The sequence goes on along the minus strand of CM065677.1, from coordinate 8,246,121 downwards.
AACGCGACCTTGAAAAGCCGTGATGACACCATTCTGCATTTTCTTCCCGTTTTGAGTCGGTTGACACTGTACGATGTTGACTGATTGAACATCTTTGCGGGGTCAGAGTGAACAAACGCTCTATGAAGCCTGTGACATCCATTAGACAAGTACGCCAAGGCTACGATGACAAATTTCCACGATCGATAGCATCCGACAGGACAACATGAGGTTAGGGCCATCTCTGTCAAAGCTATCTATTTATTTTCAGCTCTGACAGATGCGGGGTAATTAATGGGCTTCATTAATCAATCAAGGCCGTTGCTAAACATGAAAAAAATGCAAAAGGATATTTTTTGTTTGGGTTGTTGGAACGAAATCAAGGTTTAAATGAGGATTTGAGTGGTTTTGTTGAGCTTGTAAGGGAAGTGGATTTTAATGGCTTAGATACCCTAAACATATGACATGTTTGGATAAATCTGCTCATACTATTTTTTTGATTTTAAAGTCAGCATTGTCATTTCAGATCTTGTGCATTTTAGAGGCAATTGAAATTAACACAAGACATTTTAATTCTGTCATCGTTTCCCCCTCACGTCAATCAAAACCTGTAAAGGAAAAAAGAAGATATTTTGAGGAATGTCTCAGTTGTACAGTGGTATTTCTATTAAAAACCTTCTTTTGTGTTCTTCTGAAAACAAACAATCAGGAAAATTTGAACATAGGGGAAAAATATCACTTTTACAATTAAACCGCATTGTCCCACATGAAAATAATTGTTCCAACAAGGTATTATTCCAAATTCATGTCAAATATTTTTGAAAAAAAAAGATCATTTACAAGTTTTTTGTGTGTATAAACATTGTAAATAAAGCATAGTATAAAAATAACCTGCAATACAATTTAATATTATATAGATTATTACATCTTAAAAATATGCAATTAAATGAAATCTCGTTTAGTCTTATGATCTGCCTAACAGACAAACACAAAAACCGCACTAAAAGCTTTTCTGTGACTCTTAATTTTCATAAGTCTAATATTTATCAGAATTGTGATCCATTCCGGATTAAACTCGTTTTACACGAATTTGGCGTCACCTATCGTTGCATCTGCATTATCGGCACGTCAAAGCCTAGAACTCAATTATAAGACGACTTCATCCTTTCATAAGCATTTCCAAGAAAACACAGTATCTTATATTCTGGACATATAGTTAAGTGTGTCCATTCAACTGAAAGTGTATTTAGAAAAGAAGAATGACATCGGATAAAAATCTTGCATTTTATTTGCATATAAACTTGGCTAAATGTCACGATGGATAAAAAAGTCACAAAACATAAAGAAAGCATGTACAAAGCAGAAATTACATGATTTTTTTCCTTTTCTTTTTTTGAGCCAACTAGAATGCATATCCAAACAGTGCAATATACAACACACACAGTAACACAATACAAGTAAAAATGGCAATTACATGGAGAAAAGCAAAACCATGCTTGGCTTGGAGTGTTAATTAATTTTTTCAGCTTTGAAACCAATAGAATAGGTATAGTAATCCCAGGATACGCATTATTTGGTTCTTTACAAAATTTATCAGATTGAAGAAATTTTGAAAGGGTTTTAAATATTTTCACATATATATTCAGGGATAAGACCAATTGGACATCAAGATATCTTATCCTCTTTTAATACGATGGAAACTGAAAATTCAGCCTCTTCCAGACAGCGATACCACAAACAGCTATAACATAAAAGTCCATTCACAACAAATTAATTTTTAAAGCCACAATAGCTTCCATATTTTTTACATACACCTCCCCTCTGTTATATGCTGAGAGGACAAATGCATATGTTACGGTGTTTGATGGCCTGTAAGAGAATTATAAACAAAGTCTGATCCATGATAAATATCAGATCTTTGAAGTATGAATTAGCCCCGAAACACCACACAAGGTATTGAGTCCATGACCTTAAATAACCTTATAATAAATTTACAAAGCACAATTAATATTAAACCATAAGCATGGGTCAGGTATTGCTGACACTTGGAGTACCTTTTATAAATGCACTTTTATAATCCTGACCGAAATAAAGCAAATACAGAAGGCAACAGATGCAAACAAATTAAAAATAAGAAGTCACGAGTTCTTCGCCCACCGAGAGACATTCAAATGCCATGGGCTTCATTCCGACTGTAAAAAATATTCGGTTTCCATGCATTTTTAAATACAAGCAGTACAAAAAGACCATTCAATTTAATGAAGCTGTCATGTAGAAAAGGGGGCGGGCATTGTGGAGTCTCAGGAGTTTCCTGGGTTTGGGAGATCGAATATGATTGGCGGGTTGGTGGGCTGGAAACTGATCGTACATGTGGATGAGTTGACAAATGTTGTGTAGCCATCTGTCATTATGCCATACCCTGAAAAGGAGACAAAATACGGTTTTAAAACAGATCAAATAAAATTCAATTATCTTTTGTTCCTAGGTCAAACCTCACCTTCATGGATCCCTCCGTACGCGTGAAGTTTGGGTCGCACCCTCTTCTGTACAGTGTTGAGAAGCTCCACACATCCGACTCTTTGGAGCTCCTTCGGAACCCAATCCCTGAACCCTGTGCCAAGTCCAACATCACATCTTTAGTCACCGTCACATTCATGACAACTTTAAAACACAGCAATCCATCCATCTCCAACGTACAAGCATCTACAGTTACGCTAGCATTTCAGCGCTTACCCAGAGGAGGCCCATGTGTCATAAGAATATCTATATCTTCGGGGATCTGGTTCCACTTATCGAGCAGGGACTGGCCACGAGGTAAGTTAAAGCCCCATCCATTAAACCATGGGGTCCTGTGGGAACACAAAAAGCGGTTAACGCACTTCATAAACGTCAAAATACTCGCGATGTTCTCCCAAGCAAACGTTGACGATATCCAGATCGGCAAAAAAAAATCTAAAAATGCAGCAGAGTGCAGAAGTATCAGATGAGGCTGGGCTATTCATTTTGGTCTCTGTCAGGACGTTTGGCGGTTTACAGCGGAGCAGAGGTCATCTGTAGAGGAGGCAGATTGATCAAGCTGTCAACACCAATGAGCAGAAGCATGTTAATAAGAGTTTTATTTCCCTTCTGGGACAGGTCTGCTGACAGACCACGGTAACCCGGGCCAGACCTTTATTTACCACTCTCAGACCCCGTCTGATAAGGGCCAAGTGTCTGGCCCCGGCTAGACAAGGCCGCGCAAGGCCAGGGCTAAATGTAGGCCTTGGTAGAGGAGGCAGGAACTGACCCCTTGCTGATAAGCAGGGCAGGATGATAGATGGAGACAGTGCAGACAAATGAGAACTGGAGAGCTCTACGGAGAGCGCCGACTCTGGCGCAACATCTGCAACCGCTCAGTGGTGCTTACAAAACGACGATTTTTAATTGGCAAGGAAAATAACAATAAGGACATACAGATTTAAAAGAACCTTTATTTGAGCCTTTAGTAACATTACAATTTTCCCCACAGGAGTGCTTAATGTGAGTTACAGGTCAAATCCTGCTGTAATTTAGTTCAATGACTATTTTCCACCTTCTCTCTGACCAAGAGAATTAATCTTTCCTACTGTACCTTTAAGACCTGATTATGTAAATGGCCTGTTATAATTGGCTAGCTGCGGCATACTAACATTCACAATATCCACAGTCGTTTATCATAAGTATTTATTAGGTGAGTAGGGCTGCACGATATTAAAGAAAATGTGATATACTAAACCACTCTCTTAAAGGAATAGTTCACCAAAAAGTGAAAATCATTCTATTTATTCCCCTGCATGACAATCTAAACATGTATGATCTAGTTCTTATGCCAAATGCAACAGAGATATTTTAAAGAATGTTGGAATGTCGTTTGTCATAAGTATTATGTAAAATATGTAGGGCTGCCGGATATTGTTCAAAAATGTAATAACGATATATGCTAAAACTATTTTCTTAAAGAGAAGAGTATACACACAAAACCAATGGGAGTCAATGGGTGCCTTTGCTGTTCAGCTAACAACATTCATTAAACTATCTTCTTTTATGTTATGAGGAAGAATTAGAGACAAACCTTTTGAAATGACACGAATTAATGAGAGAATTGTTATTTTAGGTGAACTATCACTTGGTAATAGATATTTAAAAATATAAAACTTGTATTAAGAGAGCTTCCAATTAACCTCGAAAAGTACTTTACTTTCTAAAGTATTTAGAAGGAAATTAGGGCTGCATGTATTGAAGAAAAATGTGATGATGCCCTTATGTCATTTTAAACATTTCAAAGCACAAAAAAAAAGTTTAAAGAATACTGATAACAAACCCATTCACTTCTAATGTATACACAGTAATAAAATCAAAGGAGGTCAATGAGTGCCATTGCTTTTCAGTTACCAGCATTCTTTCAAATATCTTTTTTGCGTTCTAAAAAAATAAAGAATTCAAACAGGTTTTAAATGCCAAGGGGGGTTGGTGTGTAAACAAATTCAGAGCGTATATTAAGTGAAATATCCCTCAGCAATAGATAGTCAAATAGTACTTCTTATAAGAAAGAAAGAAATATTTATTATCAGTCAACATAAAAAGGACTAAACACACGTTTAAAAGTACTAACATCAAACCATTGTGTTCCACATTTGCTACTATTTGAATAAATCTTTAACCCTAATAAAATGTTAATGTAGTTATTTGCCCTTTAAATCTGGCTCACAGATGAATATCAAAACAAGTGCTGGGAAGGAGGTTATAAATACTAAGTAGATAAATAATAGCGGCTAATAGAATTAATGAGTCTTAAGTAGCTTGACACTGGCATTCACAGGCATGAATACAGTATGAGAACATATGGCCGGTTGTCCACGGGTCATTTTACAATGAGCACTTGACAAAGTCACAGCCTCTAAGAGGAGGTTATGACCGGAGGGAAATAAGATTTTCACAGCGTATTCCCCGACACCCGAGGACTGAATCTTTTTCTTTGCTGAATTATGTTGAAACAGATGAGAAGAGCACAGAGACTGGAGCCCACGGAGTTGTACTCCCTCAGAATAACAATACAGTCCATAAGAGCCCTGGAGCAGAGCATTGAAAACCAATTACGGAGAGAACGAAAAAGCTTTTAGTGAGAAAAATGGAAAAGCTCTCGGTTTGTCGCTTTAAAATAGCTTCCAATTAAACTCGGAGACCCAATTAAACCCCGGTGCAAAGGAACAGAGTCCTTCAAATAACAAAACGCCAAAGTTCCACAAACATCAAGGTTGAGTTAGACGCCACGCTGAAGTTTCCACTTCAGCAAAATTCTTTGTCCAGCCTCAAAGCGATCAATACCACGTGATGGAACATTTTGTATGCGAATATTTTCTGCTTAATATTTTTGACCAATGAGGTGATATGGAGCTGCCCGACTCAAGGCCACAGAAATACCAATCCAGTCAAAAAACATGTCGTCCCTGCTGAATGAGACTGATTTACGTGGGAAGATTCTGCTTTTATTGCATGTTAGTATATGGAGCAAAAAATACGAGTTAAACATGCCCTTTAAAGACACATTTATTTCAAATGCATTTCACTTTGTAACTCCTCACAAAGCAGGCAACTATAAAAAAAAATGTTGCCATGGCAACGCTCCATCATTACCAAACTAAATGGGAAGCTACCTGTCCATCAACGCCTGTCTCATACACATTATCTTCTATTTGTCAATCCATTAATGCTTATACATAGATTGAGCCGAGAGACCGGAGCTGATAAAGTGTATAAAATACAGCTCGAAAAGAGGAAATGGCTGTCGAGGTCTCTACGTTAGTGTGCGTGCGCATGTGTATGTTTGCTAGCCAGGCTTGTCTGCAAGTGATTGATGGAAAGGCAAATAAAGGCGAGTGGCTGCTTTCGAGCATGTGAGCTGGGCCGATACTCTTGGGTACAATCTCTCAAGCCCTGTTAGCTTTCCTGCGAGCGCGCTCGACGCGTCTGCTTTAACTCGCATAAAAACGTCAGCGTCTGTGTCGGGCTTCCATCCTCGCGTCGAGCCGGACTGTCATTACATCCTGACACGCATAAAAACAAATGGGGGATCAGAGATTGAAAAACAAATATGGGGAGGCGGTACAAATGAGCTCCCGAATGGTCTCTGTGTGAGCAGAAAAGCATAACTCTATTTCATCCTAAACGAGGAAAGGACAGATTCAAAAAAGTTCACAAATGAAGTCGGCGGCGTGTTTTTCAATGCAACTCTAAGTGAAACAAGATGTAGTGAATATTTGAGTTTAATTGTTCATTTTTTTGTTCGTGTTTGATACCTACATTTTGTCAAGCTTTTCCTGATTGCGAAAAACCGTTTGAGTTTGCCTGTCAATTTTTCCACAATTTCCCATGTCTCTGTGATATTCATGATCCCAGATATGACTGCGGCCTCACACCGACCCTCCAAACTGTACACTGACAGTCAAAATAGTCTATATTCTCGTGTCGTCTTTGATATTCCAGTGGCAAAATATGTGCAGGGTTCCCAAAGGACTGTCCACATAGCCCCCAGTCACATAAGCCCATACTCATTTCTTTACAATATTCTTATACCTATATGCCCTGGGACGTTGGGTTTAGATTCTTAAAGGGACAGGTTACCCAAAAAATGAAAGTGTTGTGATCATTTACTCTCCCTCCTGTCACACATTCACTTTTATTGTATGGACACAGAACCAGTGCCAGTTGGATACAACCGTTGTTTGGTTACAACATTCTTCGAAATATCTTCTTTTTGTGGTTTGCAGATGAAAGGTCAAATAATCAGTCAAATAATTATTTTTAATTAAAAATAGGACAGTATATTTTTTTAACTAGACAGTGGGCCCAAGCGCTATTACGACACTTACAAATACACTACTATTACTTTGATTTTAGTATACTTACTTAATCAAGTATACTTTTATGGTGCTTTCACACCTGCCTCATTTGGTAAGATTGAATCGTACTAGAGTTTATTTTCCTACTTGTGGTTTGTTTGGGTTGGTGGGAAAATAATAACCATACCAAAGTGCGCACCAAAAGCGGACCTCATTTAAGAGGTGATCTCGATACGCCTTCAAACGAACACTGGAGCGGGTCGTTTGTGGTGAGAAAACGATCCGAAATCGAACAGTCCCAACTGCAAAACGTACTGCACCTTTTTGGATTTATCCATCTGCGCATTATGGGATGAGGAGACATATTTGTTGACCGTTAGCACTTAAGCAACGTTGCCCTATGGCATTTAACATTAACTTCATTCATGGATCGTTTGTAATATTTCCGAAAGATGAACATGTCACAGTTTCAAAAAATTAATTCACGCCTTCTTCTGAAGTGACTTGCGAAGCGCATTCACTGTTTCCAGTGCATTAAAACAATGATTTCCAGCTGCATCAGTGCTTCATTTTTCGAAATGTATAGTTTGCCGAAAGAGATTTTTACAAAACTTTATAACATACGAAAACCAGGGTTACAATAAGACGGAAACTAAGAACCGGCATGTTGTCCACCGGTTTGTTGTCTTCTTCCTTTGTTTAGTTCCGGGGGTTATATTGGAATGTTCCTGCAATTTTAGGAATTAGGTTCAATGACACATCTGGCCAACGAGTGATGTGGATGTTGTCACATGCCTGCATTTTGTTTAGTGTTTACTGGTTCAGACCGACCAATCAGTGTAGTGTGAAAACCATCCAAAACGGCAGTGTATCATTTGTTGCCCTTGATCTGGATCACCTGACATATACTTGACCTTTACTTTAGTATACTTGTATAAATAAACTTCAACTATACCTATTTTTCATGTGGGAATATGATGACCGAATCTATGTTTTTAGGCGAACAATCCCATTTTTGTAAATTTTTTTAAGTGAAAAGCGTACAGTGTACGTTAGGTTAAAATGTAAGTGATTATTTTTTGGGTGGAAAATAAAACTGATTTAAATCAATAGTGGGACAACACTAGAAATGACACAGTTCTTAGAAAAGAAAAAAGAGAAATTAAAAAAAAAGATTTCCAGTCAGAAACTGTGCTCTTTATCAAGACACAAGTGTATATTTGTGTCTGCTTTGGCTGTTTGTTATGGCTGCGTAAGCACTTTGTTTTGATGAACTCTCTGTGACCGGGACACAACACACAGACACACACGCAGTGGCACACAGAAGCAGACGCCTGTGCTGCGACTGAAACGCCCCCAACCCCCAAAACACACAGTCTCTGTGCTTACTTTGGAATCAGTGTGCCAATCTAATGCACAGGACTGCCAGCCCTTCAAACACCTCACATTCAAAAAGGATTGCTGAAATATTTATCTGCGCCTGAAAGAGACTGGGATCAGAGACGGAGCGCTGTGATTCTGAAAGCCGCGTTGGATGAGGGTTGCAGAGGTCAGGAGAGATAGATGTGAGGCATAAAGAGAAAACAGAATAAAGGGGAGAAATGAGAGGACTTTGGGACTGGTTTGGCGAACGCACCAATCAGCTCGTGCTGTGAAAAACAAACAATGAGAACTATATCGACCCATCTTCCCAATTAAAGAAAGTGATGGATCTTCATAGTACAACATGTAGCTGCAGACTCCCTATGAAGATTTCCAAGCAGTTCCCTTCTTCAGCTTCGAATTCCCTGTAACAGAACCCAAGTTTACTATGGCTCCAATAAGTGAGGTTTACTTTAACAAGCTATCACATTTGTCTTTCTGCACTAAAGCTTAATAGACTTAAAAAGCGAGGTCTGCCGTGATCGGACAGTTATGCAGTGCATTGTGATTGGCCAAATACTGCAAGCATTTGACAAAAATGTAAAGCCCCATACCATTTTTGTAACGATATTTATATGTACGCCTCACTTAATTACCTATAAATTTGGGAGGTATTATTCAAAATTTACAATAACAACAGTAAGAGGTTAATTTAACCTTTAGAAAAAAATTCTTGTTAACAGAACTACCAAATTATGGTTATCGGCAGATATTAGGGCTGGGCGATATTGGCCAAAATACACATCTCTGTGTTGGTTGAAAAGGCTATATCAGATATGTTTATCGATTTTCTACAAAGTGAAATGAATGTTAACTTGCAAGTCAAAGCCTATAGTGAGATCTCCCAATCACCTTTCTTTAAATGGCTTGTAAAAAAAAATCAATGAGTTTTTTTGCTATTTGAAAACTTACAGCTGCTTACCACTTAAATTGTAAAAATATAAAATAAAACAGAAATTGAGGAATGTACAACTGAATGAATTGTTCAAATATTCCTGAATTCCTGAATACACAGCCGTGATGTGCAAATAACAATATAAATAGAACATGTCAGAAACAAAACCCTATATCCACATTAATACATTGTGAAATTTCACATATCTTAAAACTCAATATATCGCCTAGCAGACATCACTGTAAATAGTTGGGCATCAGTGGAGGAAGTTGGTGTTAGTGCATGTTGAATTGTTATACGCAATATAGAAATATTTATTGTAAGATTTTGTAGAAATTCATTCTCAATATAAATTATATTCCTGAAAACCAGCACAAATCTTCTTCCAAGGATGGTAACGATAAGTTTATCTAAATCTGTTATGAAAAATCAGGACTAACAATATAACTCAATCATTTTCAGTGCTTTTTCCAGGAGATGAAGATTAAAAAAATTGACAACCAATCGAAGTCCACCCATTTTATAATGAAAAATCCAGCATTCAAGCTCGAAATAAACATTATCAGACATTTGCTGTACACGCTAATGTAGTTAGTGTTATAGGTATCTTTATGTAAAAAGACATAACAGATTTTGTTCAGTCCATTGTCCAAACACCGCCTTCAAAGCACTCTAAAAATAGGCCTTTTAAATCCCATCGGGAGACGATAAAAACAAACTAGTTTGCTGTTATACTCTCAAAGATATACAAATAAAGCTTTATTAAAAAATCCCAACTGGGTCCACATCCTAGCCAGCGTATTTCTTTGCACCGTATTTTCTAACTACACCTGACCTCTTTCCAGTTGGTCCACTATACTTTCTCTTTTTAAACTCGCATTGTCCTATACCCCCTCCCTTCACAATCCACCCAGCCTGGTACCAAGCCGTCGGCTCAACGGGCGGAGGAGGTGTCAGCTGTTAATTACCACTGACAAATGAGGGCACCTTCAAGCTAAGGGTCAGCCTAAAATCAGTGACGTGAGCAGGTAGCCTGTCGTCAGAAGCGCAAGACTATTGTTGATTCCGGAGAGGTCTCCATTGATAGCCGAGAAGGCCGGACGGAGGAGGTAATTAAATTTACGGACTGTATGGAAGTCAGTGTTTCTGGTTTGCTCCGTGACAAAAGACAGTGCTTTCAAGGTCAATGAAGAATGAAAAATTGCTCCACAGAAAACACAGTATCTTAAGAAAGCCGGGTGATACTGGACAAAGCACGTCTATATTTACCAAACTGCTACACACGGCGTCATGTTACGGACACTGTCAACACGTTCTTACAGTCAATTAATTTTTAGACTAGTCAATTACTATTCATTAGCAAGCGTTCTGACGGCAGAGTAACGCTGAAGTACATCACATTAACACACATTAGGGTGAAGATGTTATTAACATGCCTGACAAATCTTACATCATGCTGTAGCAAGCGCTTTTATATAGATTGCATTACCATCTTATAAAATTCCAGTTTAAGGGTGTTACTTACCATTTTTTTTTTTGTTTAATAAACAAAACTGATTGGGGCAATACATAATGCTTCATAACAGTCTCCATACCTTATTCCAATTTGCAATCTTAAACTTGTTTAATATTGATAAATAATTTGAGCTAGGGAGTATGATTATAAACTTAACCGCAACTAACTCAACAGATCTATGTAAGAAGTTGTTTATTAAATATATAATATACAATCTAATATTTATATCTGGGATGTACCAAACGATCGGCTGATAATCACATTTTATGATTCGGTTACTAAACTTGGCAGATCTTGACAACTGATCTCATTGTAAAGGCATATTACAATGTTCAGTGTGTAATGGATACTTTTATGATTATTTAGAACTCAGTTAAAACACTAGGTACATCATATATATTAAATAATTTGGGTAAAAATTTTACAAAATACAACAAACATCGGTATTACTTTATATAAAAACCTGTAACTGTAATCAGAGAGCTTTCATATAAATTATAAAACTTGAGGCATCAGAATTGGTACTATGTTCAGAGCATCCCTAATTTATGTAAATGTAAACTAAATATTATATTAACTGTAATATAACCATACACTAGGCAGGTCGATAAACAAACACAGACCGAAAGTTAATTTAAGACCATGTGTGTGCGTCCCATGATAGTTATAGATACCTTTAAATTAACACCAGCAATGGAAATCATGTCAACTTTGAATTACAAAACATTTTGCGCGTGACAAAAAGTACATTTCAAGAATGCAGGTAAACGAAACGTTGTGACCATACGGGTACCGCTGTGGTTCATTCTTCAAAATATCTTCTTTTGTGATCTGCGGAAGAAGTCATACAGTTGACTTGAGGTTGAGCTAATGATAACAGAGGTTTCATTTTTAACTATCAAGGGCATAATATTTACGTTCAATTAACAGCAATATTAAAATTTCACAATGGACAACGAATAGAACATTAGTCCAGTAAGTAATTGAGTGCAGTGAAATCATCTATTATATTTGTCAATAGTAACCATCATTGAAAGATGAGACCCCAACAACGTTAAAGCCAGGGTTATCACAGCATAGTGAACGTTCATAAATCACAACATTAAGTACATTGTACTCGAATCACAAACGCGTTGCATTCTCTGAAATTCTCATTCACGAGCGTATAATAAATCATACAACGTTGGCACAAGGGATAAAGCTACGTTACAGTTTCTATGGCAGCGAAAGAGGCGCACCCCCACTATCTATTGTAGCCTTGGCTTTTAAACACTCGCCCAAAATGAGCTCAGGTCACATGACTTTGCGTCTGCCTTTCCTAAGAGGATTAAAAAACCTTTGATTTTCAAAAGCCGAACCACCATTAAGCACAACCAGCTCGCTCCTTAATCAAACTAATTACAGCTGCGAGCTGGAATATATGCTGCACGTATCTCTTAAGTAGGATTACAGTTATCAGGATACCTACGCGAGATAGCCCGTCTTCTACTAGATGATCTGGTTAGGCATATGAAGGCATATTGAAGATCCATCCGATGAGAAATCAAGCCGTGGGTCTCACAGTCAAGGTCAATGTACTACCAACACCGTAATGGAATACCGATAAATAAACATACATAACACAGCCGAGCTTATTTTCTACCTCGGCCCAGATGGGAGCACGGTCTGTCTGAGTCAGGCATGACCGAGCTCTTTGTAGGCTAGATGAATAAAGCCGTGTAAATGAACTCCTTGATAGCTGAGGCCCAGGTCAGAAAGGTCAGAGCGGCCCACTGCGAGCATGCCCTCGGAGGGGGTCCGCCGAGAATCCGTCTAGCGTTTTGATCCCGGCTCCTAACAAAGTAAAAGGATGCATCGGGACAAAAAACACTTCCTGCTGGAGAGGCTGGGAAAACCATGACCAAAGACGACTCCCTCCCCCCCGACACGGACCACCCATCACACATGTCTGGCTTTCCTACTTATCAAAATTAGCATTCTAATTTTGGCTGGCTGAAAATGTCCTTACATATCAAATACGGTAGTTTGGTGCTGCAAAGTAGCCCCTTTTAAAATAGATACTGGAAAACATAAATTGGCATGTTGCAACTTGTTAAACAACTATTTTAAACTCTCAATAACGGCATGTTATTCTAAATGTTGTATGATTGTGTCAAACAAAAAAAGATATTTTGAAGAATGTTAATAACCAAACAACACAAGTTATTGTTTATATTTAAATATAAGTTAATGTGTATAATAACCAAATTGATAAATACTTTTTTTTACCTCTACTGCAGAACCACATGTAAACACATAGCTAGATTTTTTACAACCACATTCCAAAATAAATTTAATTTGGTTTTATTTCTGCTATGAATAGGGTAGTTTAAATTAAATTAAAAGATTTTATGATTTACACAACCCCACTTCATTCTAACCCTTGAAGCACTTTCTTACTAGTGCAGAATTTAAAAGAAGATATTGTTAAAGAATTGTATTATCCAAACATCACCCCCTCCGACTGTATAGGCACAAAACCACAAAGACATTTTTCAAAATATATTTGTCAGGCGAGGTTTTAACATCAAAATTATTTTGGGTGAACTCTTTAACTATTGTTGCATTGTGACTTTAAAACACACATTTCACATCACACTATTGCAAAAGTGCATGTTTTATTTGAAAAACATCATAGACACAAACATATTAACCTCCATCATTATCATCTTTCTTTGACGCTTCATCGCCTTCATCTCCAGGTGACTTATTCTAACTGTCGACCGTCGCTTTGTATTGCCGCAACACTCTCCATGCCAAACGCTGCTAAGCATCTATCCACACCTGAAATCTAACCCAGCCCTGCGGGCGTCCCGCGGGACAGAGGAAGGCCAGCGGGTGAGGGGTTAACTGAGATAATGGCTTGGCTTATCAGACGGTCAGGACTTCACATAAGGATGCCGATGTGCGATGACGGGTGCGCGTATGTGTGTGCGTAAGCCAGACTAATAGAAAAACAATGATGGATGGAATAAGAGAATGAATGTGTGTGTGTGTGTGTGTGTGTGTGTGTGTGTGTGTGTGTGTGTAACACTATCTACAGCGAGTGAGAACATGTCTCATGTCCTGCAGAGCAGAAAGTACAACAATGTCTAACATAACCCAGGTCTACAGAGGTCCGTCTGTCTACGACCAAAGTCGATCAGTCAATCTCACGGTATGGCCCAGGCATGAAAAATGATCATTGCACAAAAAATCTTATTTGATTTCAATTAATCTTAGACAAAGAACAATATGCCAACTGTTACTGAACCAATAGACTTGACATATGTTGCATGCGCCATGCGGTTGTATATACGCAACACTGATTGTAATTTATGGAGCTTTATCAAACTTCATCATTTGGCTACTGGTATACTTTCACATTATATAAACAAAGTAAACTAAACACCAAACTACCCTATCTGTTTGATGTCCATCTTTGGGTAAATACAGAAGAAAATGTGTTTGGAATTGTTGGTAAAATGTAGCACACAACCAGCGCAAACAACACAAGGATTCAGAACAAGATAGAATTATAAAAAAAACTTACCAAGGTGTTCCGTATATCCTGAAGCCTTTAATGGTGACCTCGGAGTCCTGTAAATACACACAGTTTGTAAGGAGGGTCTGAACATCGTCGAAATCCTCCGGCCTCAGTTTGGACACTGACGGGAAACGGTAGTAATCCTGCTTTATGAGTTCCGACATAAAGTCTTTATCGAAGGTAAGTTCATGGTTTCCGGCGATAACAACTTTGTACTCATAGGGAAGAGTGCCTGGAAGAAAAGACGGGCGACAAGAAAAACAATTCAGAAGAAGCATTTTTTACAAGTCACAAAACTGCTTGTGGTTTAAAACCATGTAGGTCCAAACTCTGACCCTAATGCTATCATGGCTACTCTATTTATGTTATTCTGTATGGGATAACGGTCATCCTTAAATATCCCAAAAGATATTAAAAATAGGGCTAACAAAATGGGCTTTCAAACAGAGCATATAATTCCCCACAACACAAAGGCTGCTATTTCTAGGCAGAAGCATGACTTTGATTTCACCAGATAAACAATCTTTTTGACCCTCGTAACCCTAAAAGAACCTTCATGATTTTATCAAAGTGAATTGTTGCAGAGACCAACAAGACGAGAGCGAAGAGCAACTATTAAAGGCAACACCTGGGCATTTTTCAATTTCCAATTTGACCTCCTTCACCCTCCCTGTAACAGTACAGGCCTTTCTACTTGCCAGAAACACAGCTGATGAAGTGTACAGTGTGTACCCACAGCAGCTTTATAAATTCAGTTACAATGAGTTTTGACATCATACTAACAAATCATGCTCCCCGACATGATTGTGATTTAGAACAACACACACTGAGCTGATTTGCAATTGCATTTAGAAAACGTGACTATTTGCCTGAAATCTTATACAAGCTGATACGTTTCTTCATGCTTACAGATTCTGACTGTTTTAGTATTTGAACACAAAACAGGAACGGAAGTGATTGTCAAAATTTGTGACAGGACTGGTTTTAAAACTTACCTAACCAGTCATTAAACTTCTTTACTTCGGACGGGAGGCCCAGCTCGGTGAAGTCACCTGTGTGGAGCAACACATCACCGAAAGGCATCTGGATATTATCTGTCCTCGAGTGAGTGTCGGAAACGCATACGAATCGCGTGTGACCCACGGGCTTCGGCGCATCGTAGGGAAGTGGCTCTACCCTGTGGAAATAGTGGGAAAGAGTTTGTTTTAGAAACATATTTGTACTTATTCCCCCCCATTGTTTATTATTTATTTTTACATAATACCTACTTTATTGTTTGTTTATTAAAGAACATATTTTGAAATTAATCTTGATATGTTAAATATTAAGCGAGTCAAACGTTGATGCTTAGAAATCCCATTTCCAAATTCCAACTTAAGCCTAGTTTTCAAAGGCAGAGACAAATCTTTAAAAAAATGTCTTAAATCTTTCAATACAAAAAAACAAGAATTTCCTTTGCTCACAGTTCATACAACTGTTTACTTATTTTCTTTATTGACTAGATTATTATCTAAGATTAGTGTAAATTCTATAATATTTACTTTGAATTCTAATTTAGTTTAACCTCTTAATATGGACAGCGTGTTTTTTAAAGCGTCTATTTTATAACCTTTGTTTTACGTTAATATTCAGTCAACAACATCATTTGAAAGTAAAAACACGACTTATGTTAGGAACTTGTTTTTTGCACTTATTATAATGCCCAAAATATTTACAATAAGTCATTTGGCCGTCAAAATAAAACATAGAACTGCTGTATTTTATACAGGTATTTGCTTAGATTTCCTTAGTCAAACCACATATTCAGAAAAAAATGTTCTCTAGAAACTACCATACACATGAAATATACATAACCCAATCATGTTGCAAGTGAAGTTCCAGTGTAAATTGAATGCGGACCGGCAAGAGGAACAAAACAAAGCAGTAAATCAATGCTTCTGTAAGCCTCATAACACTTATGCTGATGTTAAAGGCTATTTATGTACCCTGTGTGTCCTTCTCTATCGAGCTTTCTATGTGCAAAATTATATCAGTCTACCTCCAAATGTTTCCTCCTCATTGTTACCACACTGATAAATAAAGCACCGGCGTACATTTGTTGGAAAAAGTGCTTTGCTGCAGGCAGATAATGGAGTAAAATGGCAAATGGCTGTTTTTCCACACTTAGGCTAAAAGCAATTCGATGGCACATGCCTCCCGGTCGATTCTCTTTGCTTACGTTCATGTGCCTTAATTGCATGGCACCAATGAAGCAAGAATGGCTTGGCTAATCAGCATGGTGCGTTTTCCAATATCCACACCGCTCCTCATTACGCCATCATCAGCATCGGTCAATAGTTAGATTTCTTTAGAGGTGAGCCCTGACCCGGAGGTCAAAGAGCTATTGTTAAAGAGCTAATCAAGTCAACTAACCTTTGACCTCCCTCTGGTTAATAAGTACAAGAACATGAGGGGCAAGCAACTGTATTTGTTCAAACGTCTCTTTTATGATTACAAAGGCTCTTGCGTATGACGAGCACCAAAATGTATTTTTATAAAGAAAAACGTGTGGTTTTAAGCAGCGTAATAAAGATATTATTCAAACTAACTCCATCCCATAATGCACACCCAACGATTCATTGTGCATCTGTTAATCCGAAAGCCTATTTGCGTTATGATCCAAGATCAGCACTTATTAAACCGAACAAAGTTTCTTTTTATGCAAGCAAATCACAAGTTGAGACGCATTGAAAATCTACATGCACTGTATATGGTTACCACAAAACCGAATTTAAACTAGATTTATGCCGTGCCAAAAATTCTCTCATTATCCCCAACACAAGAACATTATTAAATCTTATTATGCCCGAAAAATATCATTAAGATGCTTAATCTTTCAAAATGAAGTTAAAAAGGTCAATTTAATTCATTACAACAGAAGAGAAACCGCAGGAGTTCCTGGTCACCTGGCGGGTGAGATGAGACAAAGACGGCCAGATGTCCTTTCTGTCAGCATTCTGCTCTTTCCAGAATCAATCAATTAAATCAATGTTTCAGTTACAGCACGACTGTACACACACACACACACACACGGAAACTCACATGTGAACGTGAGGGGGCTGGAAACGGCTTTGGTTGATGTTGTAGTGGGTAAAGGCCTGGGTCGGGTTGGAGCTGTACTCATCCACGGAGACGGTGACCTTCCCCTGAGAAGAAATTCTGCGAGCCATGGCACCTCTGGTTGGGACATGAGCGGGTCACAGAGGAACAGAGCTGATCCGGTGAGCGGGCATCTTTCAAGTCAACAGTCAAAGCTTTGATCCGAGCCACCACCTATGAGGACACCAACGCTGCTATAGAATACAATGAAATAAAGAGACCATATAAATACGTTTATGCAATTCACATTTAGGTGACTATTCAACGTATAAACTGCGGTTTGTGTGTTGCGGGAAATGAGTTACATGACTGAGCTGGAGGAAAATGTATGCACCATTCAAGTTTGATTCATATATTTAAACCGTACAGGCGTGAAATAAAACTCCCTGTATGTATATTTATATATATTGAATATTCGAAAGCGGTATTTCTTATTTATATCTATTGAAGTGCCCCTTCCATTCAACCTGTATAGACATCTACTCAAAAGCCCAGAATAAATCCAAACCCTCGCAAAAACTGCACAACTCGTGATTTCTAAACCACACAAACGTCTCGTTTGCAAATCTCACCACGCACACGCTTGCTTTCTCGCGTGGTACAATTCTTCGTTTCTTTCCTTCAGCTGCACCATCTCCACGGTCTCTGGCGGGCTAACCTTTCGCCGTAAACTTGAACTTTGGTCACCCTCCCTAGACGACCTTAGCCCGGGCACATTAACAACGCTCACGAGCGACGGCTCGTGTAACACGGCGAGCTGGCAGCCCTCGACCCTTTCATTACCTGTCAACAAAGCCAAGCTTCGAAACTGGCACGAAAAAAGTCTTTCGCACGGGGTCACCATAATTCTCTTAAAAAACCCAAATGCACAAAAAAAAAAAAAAACGTTTAAAAGCGATCCGATAATTCCACGTAATTCCTCTACGCCAGACATGAAAGAAACTTGACCGCGGGAAAATGTTACAATGTATCCAGTGCGCCAAAATGTATCCGCCGCGGCGTTCTAAAGCCCGCTACAATGTATCGCTGCACCCGCTCTGATCTGCCTCTCTCTCCCGAGCGTGACAAGCGGCCACCTCTAACCCGTTACCGCTTTGTGCCTCGCTGGTTCCCCCCGCGATCTTCTTAAAAAGCGACTTGTGTACCTTCTCCTCTGGCCCGGAATCGCTCGGGGGTCGCCCGCTGAACTGTCACAGACGACGGCCGCCGGGTATTTAGGAAGCCGAGCGAGGTTGAGGTCGGGCAGGGCAGAACCTTCGACCCCCGGGGTCTTTCTCCGGCAGCACTCCCAGTGAAATGCGACAGACGGAGGAGGGAGCGAGGAGGGAGAGCGGCGTCGATGGGGGAAGAGGGGGAGCCCGAGTGCAGTGAGCTCTCGCTGCCACTGGGGTCAGAGAGCACAACGCTAGAGCGCCACTGTCACGTCTGGGGGAGAACGAGCGACCGCCATTGGTTGGGACCTGACACCGGAAACGCACGCAGAGGGGCGGGCGTCCAATGGGCTGGCCAGGTTTTGAACCGCAGGTATTTTGCTAGAAAAACAAAGGTCAGGGAGGAGGATCCTCGCAGTGGGTTGTGTGCCTAGGGGAAGGCCGGGTCGGCTTCGCGGTGGGTCACCCTGGCACAAGTCACTTTTATTGTTGGAATTGGGCGCACATGCGTAGGCCGGATACCCTTGTGCGTTTGTGGGAAGAGCACGTGTCAGTGTATCTGACTTTTGTGGGCACATCATGTCAGTAACGAGAGGCTGTCATCTGTGCATGTATGCATCCATGCATTAATTAAAGGCCCATACATAAACAATCAATTACGGCTCAATGGGAAATACACACCGATGATAAATGTACACCGGATTTGCATGATAGTACAAAATCATATCGATTAAATCGATGCCACACTACTAAACCTGACTCTCACTCCTCTTTAGACATGCACACGTACGTCTCGAACCCTTAATTTTGTCCTTGCGTGTACATGGTTGTCATTGAGGTTTGTGCGGGTGAAAGAGAAAAAGAACAGGCATTCTTTGAAGAACAGAGGCTGAGGGAGGCAGGCAAATGCAAGCTGAAAGAGAATTTTACTTCCATGGCAACCAAGCTGTTCTGGCTTCCGTGCCTTCTGTCATCCAGTTATGCACTGACAGAGGCTAGCATCACCCGCGCTGCTCTTCTGTTTGCACATGTTGTTTACGGCGCGGTGCCGAGTCTTATCGGTGTACATCGGATTGTGGATGTTCGTGGGTGGGTGTTTGGGATGGTATCGTAGTGGTCTTTGCGAAACGCATTTAGCCTTGAGAATTTTCTGAATGAAACGGGGTGAATGTGCTTCAAGGATGGAAGAGATGAAATCTTCTTATGCGAGGAGAATTCTTCTTATTGGGGTGAATCGTGCAGAACTAACTGTGTGATGGCATATCGTGTCAGGCTCAAAATATCTTAAAAGGTTTATGGAAATAAAATGAGAGGAGGCATTTGACTTCCAATGAAGAAGTGAATGTTTTATATAAATTAAAGGATTGTTCACCAAGAAAATTTCAATATTGTTACCATTTACTTAACTCTCTTGTCATTTTAAATCATATGGCTTTCTTTATTCTGCAGAAGACAGAAGACGATATTTTGAAGAATGTTGGTGGCCACCACTTGCATTAGTTTTGTGTCACAAGTGAATAAGGGCCACTTCTGTTCATTAACCAACATTTTTCAAAATATATTTTCTGTTCTCATACAGGTTTAAAATGAACTGAGAGTGGGTAACTTATGGCCGAAATTGCTTTTTTTGGCTGAACTGTCCCTATAAGTCTATCCCTATTTGTCTAAACTAAATACGGCATGCAATTACATATCCTAAACTACATCCTTCCTGTCTTAATCTAATCCCTGTAAGGAAAACTGCCCAAGAATGTAAACTTACAATCAGAAAAGTAATTCCTACCTCCCATTAAAAAAAATTTTAATAAAAAATTTACCTATATATATAAAGAAATAAAACAATGCTAGTCTAATAATAAATTACGCCTTTAAAAAGTAAGTTGACATCACCAGTCCCTACCCTCCAACCACCTGTTTTAGAAGTCAAATTTATAATTGACTCAATGTTAAATTAAATCCGACTTTAATTTTTTTTTATATTTGAATCTTGTATATTGTACATTTTGTGTATTTGAACAATCTTTATTTGTTTGGAGAAAGTGAATCACAGTAATTTTCATGAAGCCGTTCATGGTTGTTCTAAATGACTCAGTATGGTAATACCCTTAAAAGCCCAAAAACAGTAATGCTAATAAAACAAAGTACAGTTAAACTAATCTATTTTTAAAAGTTGACCACTGACTGACCTCCAAAGTAACAATTAAGGGCACGAATCCATAATCTAGAGAGGATAAATCAATACACACTAATTCCCCATAATGCAATAGCGTATGGGTCTTCAGCGGTGGTCATTGGGCATTTGCCATCCCCTGTGGAGTCCTGACAATAAGCCCAACCTTATAAGAAGAATTGACTCAGTGTAGGCTGGTATAGTAAGTAAAGGGGGGCCTGGAACCATTCCTACATGGAACTTCTTTTCAAACAGTTAAATATATTTTAGAGTGACGTGCAGATTTAATCAAAATAATATTGCACAAATACAAAAAATAAAATACTAATTTCAAACAGCATTTGATTAATTGATTATTTTCTTTTTAAACATACCTTTGTAGATCTACTTTAAGGATATCTGCCTTCTCTATGTAAATGTGACTACGGTGTATTTTATATTGATTGCGAATCTAACTCTGTCTGTGCGTCTTTCATAAACATGAATATTTGTCAATATGTCAAAGGTTACATGATGCCACAATCCAGTCGTTTCCTGTACCTTTGGCACTCCGGCATGCAGTTTAAGCCCCTTGGAGAAGGAAGGCCTGATGGCCTTTGACCTTTTCAATAATTACAGGAGGTTCTGGAATGAGGTAATGGGGACAGTGCTTTTCCAATGAAAAAGAACAGAAGGGGGCGGCGTGCTCCGGCGGAGCTGTCAAACATTGCAAATGACATGTAGTCAATAATAAATGTGCAATTTCAGCATATAAGCCAAAACATCAGTGCACTGTATTACCAAGGGGACAGGATATGAATACTGAGGCTTTGAAGAACTACAGTGATCACAGTAAACTAACCTTGGGAAAGGTTAATCAAATACATTCACAGATCGCTGAAGAGGTCACATTGTTTTTCTATTATCCTACTTGGTTTGCAAAACTGCAAGTTACATATTTCAGTGTTTTATTTTTTCTGATGTTTAGTATACATACTGTGGGTTTTACAATTAAAAATTATCAATAAAATAGTTAAAAACCTGTATACATGTCTTGTTTGGTTAAACACAAGGGAGATACCTAAACAAGTGTTAGCAACTGCACAATTGACTACTATACAGTATCATTTTTAAATGCTTGTCACCAGAACAGCTTTTTAACAAATTCCTTAGAAGTATTTTTTGTTTAACAAAACACTATTCTTCTTCAATGGTAGTCAATGGTGCCCCTGAAATCTCAGTTTCTAACATGTTTTAAAATATCTTTTTACCGTGCAAAAAATTCATGCAGGTTTGGAACACCTTGTGGGCAGGGGATTTGTAAATTTAAAAGCTCAGAAATGAAGTTAATGTACTGTTTAAATTTTGTGTTTGTGTAAGCACAAAAATTAAGTTAATCTTATTAGCCGAGCATCTTTTATATATATATATATATTTTTAATCACATAATTAATTAATTTAACTCAGTGATTAATATTTTCAACAAAAAATGATTTTATATTTTTCAAAGATTTTATTATGTTAATTTAACTGTTTATTTTGGGGATATTTACTTACAAACGTATTTAACTGCTCAGAATATCCCTTTAAACTGCTGTAAACATGTTTCAAATAACCTCAAATCAATCGTGGAGAATAAAAAAAAAATTGTTTTTAGTAACTGGACATCCAGTCCTCCCTATATAGATCTTTCCTGCAACACTGGTGATGTTTCTTTTAACTAAGAAGCACGTTTAATATGTTTTTCCAAAATAAAGTAATTAACCAATTCTTAACAAAAGAACAAGTAAACATAAGTCTACCACTGCAATTACAGGTTGCACACCTGACACTATACACAAAGGACCATTCAGTGAAGATGGAAACATAAAAACATGATGGCTCAACATCTCACATTAAGAATGACACTCATTAGAGACCTTCTTCGATCTTTCGAGCAATTAGCCCAGCATCTTTTATGTGGATTACAGCCGATGTTCTTCCCCAAAGAGACATTGTTCATCGAGATGTTAAAACTGAGTTAAAACATATACAGGGCTTGACCTCACAAATGTGTCTTGACTTATAATGGGCTGAGGCCCTCTCTGACATTCATCACGTCTTGGGAAAATTAAAGGTTTTAAGTGAACTTTTTCACAGATTCTGATCCCCCTTTTTCCACTACATCTGATGGGTTTGATATGGCAACGGAAAGAGCATCTTGCCCAGCAAATGAAGTATTGATTTGTGTCTCCGTGGCCTTGCAATCACCTTGTCCCTGATGCTGTGATACACTGACTTGCTTCTATGGGCTAAGAGAGAGAGAGAGAGTGAGTGGGCGAGCGAGTGAGTTAGAGACAGCAAGTCATGTGTCTCTGTAAAAAGCTTATTTAGACCTTAACCTTGCTCCCTCCCTTCCTGTCATCTCAGGACCTCTGTCTCGCTCGATCTCTGATTCAATTAATTCCACTGTTCTCAATCATTGATGTTGCCAAAGTGGGTTTATCAAAGACAGAAGGTTACAGGTCTTAAGATATATACTTACAGCCACCCACAAAGAATCCTTGGAATCACATCTGACTTAAAGATGTCAAGTTATGCTTTGCTAAAATGTCTCTGCCACTAGCAGTCGTACAGAGCTTCTCTTAGTGCTGTCTTAGTTGTTTACTTGCCCCTGGAAAATGTGCTTCTAACCAATAGATTTTCAATAGACAAGGATGCTTGTAGGGCCGGATGTTGTTCTGTCAACTTCCAGGGGGCTTACAGATCTTGGCAACTTTTAACTTAACAACAATCACCATAGACATACACAAGTGATGCAAAATGAATCGCTTTGGCCTTTTTGTCATGGCGCTGCCATATCGGAAAGGGCAATGCTGCCCTACATACATGGAAGTGAACAGCTTCTTGACAAGAGAGAGTTTTCACAGTTCCTTAGATTGAGGATAAGGTTTGTACTCCATTAAGATCATAGAAAATTTAATGTTATTCTGTTAAAACAAGTATCACTCAATGTGCAGTTTTATTTGTTCATGGGACAGTCGAATTCTTGCCAGATGTTTGATAATTATCATATTTGGGGAAGTCATGGCCTAGTAGTCAGAGAGTTTGACTCCTAACTCTAGGGTTTGGGCTTCATTAACACTATTCACTATTCTGTCTTTACATTTACATTGAGGCATTTAGCAGAGGGATTAGGGTCTCGGGCCGGCAATATCATGACTTAGGTGACCTTAAGCAAGGCATCAAACCCCCAACTGCTCCCCGGGCGCCACAGCATAAATGGCTGCTCACTGCTCTGGGTGTGTGTTCACGGTTGGTGTGTGTGTTCACTACTGTGTGTGTGCACTTTGGATGAATAAAATAAAGAGCACGAATACTGAGTATGGGTCACCATACTTGGCTGTAAGTCATGTCACTTTACTTCATATTTTACAAATATGTCCCAAATGTACAATAATTTCTGAATGTCGTAAAAATTCAAATCTTGGTAATTGATCTTCATGTTTTTATGGTGCAAGTGTAGTACCTATTTTGTTTTTTCAACCAATTTTGACTAAACCTGATTTAAAAAATGATCTATAGTATCTATATTATCTATAGGTATCAATAGTTTACATATCTATTAAGATAATATGCAGGTTTGTTTCGAAATGTTGTTGATTGATAGCTTCTGGTATGACTGGTATGACACTTGAACAATTCAGGTTTGGCAACACCAACCAGCCTTGCCCGCTCCAACATGGCGGCCCAGTTGACATACAATCCCCGCCAACGTATTCACTTTTGTATACTGGCTTTTTGGAGAAAAGAAATCTTCAAATGCTTCTTAAAAACGTACAACTTAAACCTGCAATAACAACATTAAGTGAAATATGAGTTTTATAAAAACAAACAACCTTTAAAGACACGTGGAATCGTACTTCACAATTTCCATACCTCTGTCCATCTCCCCCATGAAAGACTAGCTTTGTATGTGTCAGGAATGTAAATACCTTCCCAGACCGCATGCATTTAGGAACACTGAGGACCTTCATGAATTTTAATAGATCACTTCTAATATGTGTTTCGAGAGCTTGCAAAGCAGCAGAGATTAACGCAATGATATGCATCTCTTGGCGTTATAAATTTCCGTGTGGCGCTGACAACTGCTCGTGATATTATGTGTGCTTGCGGATGAACTTCGTCGCTTCCGACACGATGACAGGAGCTTTGTTTGAGGAATTATGGTATTCAATTTCACATCAGTGACAAACTCTCCTCCTGTGTCATAAAAACAACGATAACGGGACAGATTTTATTGCCATCTCCCTCCAAGACCGTCGCTCAAAATGGCCTCATGAATTTGGATGAATTGAATCGGTGCGTTGTGGCCTGAGAATGAAGCCTACAGTTTTGTGGTGGTCATATACCTTGGGCTTTGCTTCACTCCATGACAAACTATGCCTCGCTTTTGTGCTTTTTCTATGGGGTTTTGTGTTTTGCCAAATCATAAAGCACATATTTTCATTTTCAATGTCATTTCACTGTTTCATTATTCAATGTTACAAAATACGTTTATTGTAACCTAAACTGTAATAACATAATGAACTAATTATGAATATTGAAATAAAAATTAATTCCATTTAAATCGAGATTTTTAGCAGCATCATGTCATCTCAATACATCAGTAACCATCCTCCCTATTTCATTATTCTGTTAGCACCAATCGAGTGAAATAGTGTTGGATGGGCAGTCCATCAGGAACTACATCTGACCTGTCCTGTCTTATATACATGAGCGAGCAGAACAGTAACTACTTCCACTCTTCTGCATACAAATCAGTCTTTCACTCACTGTGTTGTGTTAACAAAGTGAACCATACACTTCTAATGCCAAAAGATGAATAGATGAATAAATAGATTTGTGTTGATGTATTATAACCCCAATAACAATACAGCATTTAACGACAAGCATTACACAAATTACCGTTGGATTTCTTTGCGATTTTCTCACCCGACTAATTCTGAAGGTTTTGATCTGAGGAACAACGTTCAAGATCACAGATGATAGATTTCCCAAAATCCCCAAGTAAACATGACACCTCCTCTCTGTACTCGTGTTGTAATCCATGAATTAAAACCTTAATCAGAGTGACGATGACCCAAATCTCATCATCAGCCCTGAGAGCGGCTGTCACTGGCTTAATTAAAAATAAAGTTTATTCAGTTCTTATTAATTTGTTAATTCAATAATGATAGGAGAGAACTGTGGGTAATATATCAAGTTCTCCATTATAGAGATTTGTATCAATTGAATAATTTATACAGCCTGTATTTCAATCATATGTATTTTAACTGCTGTAAAGGATGTCTTTCTGTATGGTTTTGTGCAAGGATTTTAGCTCAATGCATTGATATATCTAATAAAACTAAAATGCTTCAGTCTTCCCAAAGCTTAGGGTGGTAACATATAGGAATAAACACATTTTCTAAAGATGCAAATAATACTCATAATTTAATATTATTAATATTATTAATACTATTATTATTTAGTATAAATCTGGACGCATAAGACAATATTTAATATTTAAAGTGGAAGCTGTACCCCAAAATTAAAATTCTGTCTTCAACTACTTGTTCCTAACCTGTCCAAAATTGAAAACTGTTGAAAACAAGAAGGATATTTAGAAACACGTCACCAGTTGAGAGTCCTGGGCCACTTTTGACTTCAGTTTTATTGTTCCTACTATTATACTCAATCGTGCCCAATCTCAGCTGGAAACATTCTTCGAAATATCTTTAGAATCGGTCACCTGGGATCATGGACCTTTAACCAGCTGGGAACATTCTTTGAAATATCTTTATAATCTAGCACATGTGATCATCAACCATTGACGACCATATTAGGACAAATTGTCAATTATTTTGTTCTTCTATAATGGTGCCCCAGATAACTCAGTTGCTAACATTCTTTCAAATATCTTCAGCTGGACAAAGAAACCTACACATTGGAACAAGTCCCACTTTACAGAATGTTCATATTTGGGTGGAGGTTAAGCATTGATACAAATTGTTTGTTTATAGCTCTCTGGCTCCTCCTACTGTTGAGATGCAATCTGGTGATTGACAGGTGAAATCAGACCATGATAGTAAATATTAAACAGACTATTAATACTAAATTAATACAAATACTACAAAAACATGTTGTAAATAATAAACTGTTGTTTTATAATATAATGTGAGCTGGACTTTTTTATTATAATATAAAATGAGAAATTAAACAATATTCAAAATTTAAATTCTAATAAATTATAAATAAAATAGCACAGAAATGCATCTCCAGTGCTTATATCTGTTGATGCTTATAATCCTAAAATCTGATGTGTTTGACACTTGGATGGGACAGGACAGGTCTGGGCCCTCTAGGGGGCACACAAATCCACCATGAAAGAAGTTCCCATGGCAACCCAAAACGCTGCGGGGGAAACTCCTCTGCCCTGATGGCAGATCAGATCTGCTGGGGTGGAGCTGGGGGCGTGCGTGGGGGAGGGGCGGTGTGTGGACGTCTATGACGTCACAAACAATGCCGGTGCTCGGCGTGCTGGACGCAGAAGAGTTGTGCTGTTTTGTTTTCCACACCAAACGCTAAACATCATGCTAAGGTAAGCATGGTCTACTTGTTTACTTGAATGATGTTTGTTGTTGTGAGGGAGGATCATCCACAACTGCTTTGACATTTATTACACACATCAGTCTGGGCAGAGCCATCACAAATGAATTGTGTCATTCAAAACATTCTGTTTACAAGAGTGTCTGAACTTGTGTCTTAAAGATGAATCTGCACACTTTATGTTCTTCATGTCTGCAGTGTTACCATGTGGAGATGTCACTTTCTGACACTTTCCTTCCCTTAACGTATTTCCCAACCCATGCTTGATTCCAGGTGCCAGAGGATTTCCATTATGACAGCTCCATGGCTGACATAAAACCAGATTTGGGTTGTCCACGCGCCCATCACCGGAGACCTCAACCTCCCCCGGCTGATTAATGACCCAACATGGGACCCTCATCCAGAGATGCAGAGCCACGGTTCTGATGGAGAAATCCACCGCAGAGGGTGATGGCAATGTTCCCGTATTTCTTTTAGTCCCAACAGGAAAATTTCATGTCTGATCCGGAGGATCGAGGCTTGTCTTGGTCTCAGAAGAATCTCAAGGTTTGGTCGGTGGTCTCGGGGGGCTGGTATGATGGAGGGACGCTCAGAGACGTCCAAAGTGGTCTGTCAACATCATCACCAAGTTCAGCAGCAGAAGAGAACAGCGGTCGCACATGCTCTTGACGATCAGAAAAAAGTACGATTTTATTCTTTTGAGAAGCATGTGAGGTTTTCCATATGGAAATGTATTAGTATTGTTATCTCGTTTATTCACAGTTCTCTTGTTCATAGAGTTGAACATCGTTCTATTACGTGTACGGCAGGTCCTTTGACACTTTATACATTTTTAATACTAAATATACATCATACATTTTTAATCGTGTTTTCAGACGATTGAATATTTAAACACACATGTGTTAAGAAAAAATGAAAGGGTAGTAAGGTCCGGACCGAAATGTGGCCATTGCTATCGATACGAAGGCACAGCTGGGACGCCTGTTCTTAATTTGGTAAAGCCACATTTAGTGTTATCTGTCAAACGCATTACTTCATTTGCCACTGTAAGTGAGAGTTATTAGGTCTAATGACTTTTTGGAAGTCAGATGGACCTTTAGGCTCATGTAGGATTCATGTCATAAAGACTCAACCACAAATCCCTCCTGACTGACACCGGGGTAATGTTCTGGAAGCAGTTGGTTTATGATTGACCAAAGCATTTAACGGTAGAGTTATGTGTAATCTTGAAAATCATATTTAATGTTTTGTAGAAAAGGTGGTTGTATTATTTGATTTAAATTGGATGCATGCATTGGGTCTGAAAGGGTTTATTTGAAGAAAGAAAAGACACTTCCTGGTTGCCAGAGATAAGAAGTACTTGTTTATAGGTTGTGAGATTAACTGCACCTTAGGTTTGTCTTCAAGGTGTCTTGTTCCGGGACTAAAGGTGATTAATAAGTTTACTGAATGTGACCTTTGGATCAGATGGTTCAAAGTTATTGTTTGTTTAGGAAAAATGATGTGCGTCATTTACCGTATATGCCATGTTGTTGTATTCACAGGTTTTTAAAGTCCCACTGTGGTTGGTCATTTTAACCATTGAAACAAATCTTTAACCACCAAAATGATATTTTAAAGTTTTTCCTGTCTTCCTGATAATTTGCAACAAAAAAATTAATTCCGTCCTGAATTACTCACTCTCCGCTTCTACCAGATCTGTGTAAATTATAATATCTTTATCGGTTAAGGTTTGGACGATTACAAAGAATGATATTTTGACCGCTGTTCGTAGCCCAAAATTTTGGACACACCATAGTAGAAAAAAATACCATGATAGTCAAAAGTACACCAGAACTTTTTATTGTCCTACATTCTTCAAAATATCGTATTGTCTGTTCAACTTTCTACTGTAGTCAACAGGCTCCCAGAACACTTGCTTTTAAGCATTCTTCCAAATATCTTTTTCTGCGTTTCTAAGACAAAAGAAATGTATACAGATTTGGAACAACTCAAGGCGATAGATGATGACAGATTTTTATGGGTTAAAGGTAGCCCTAGGAACAGCTTGAATGTAACTCTACACCCCAGCTTCATAAAAGTGCTTTTTGCATTATAAGGCTCATTTTGTCATCAGAGACTCATTACAGAAGTAACTGGTTTCACATGATGTCTTGTTATTGGTGGTGATGCAGTAACTGAAATCTGATTCGACCAATAACAGTAGACTAGATGTTTGAACAATGAGAGTAAACTGGGAGACGGGCCTTAAAGTGTGTTGTTAAGATAAGTAATGAAACTAATCATGGGTTTTTGAAAATGTATTGATATTTATGTATAGTTGAGGACTCAAAAAATACAATTATTAATAAGTTTATCCCTATCTCATAGGCATTTTAAGTATATGCAAACACACAAATATGCAAATTAGCCCCACCCCCACTCAGTCACTCTCAGCAGTGCCAGATGCTTCTTAAAATGAAAGTAAAACTGGGAGAGACAGCAGTGCAAGCAACATTTAAACCCAAATCTATGGAAATATAAAGCCTGAACTGCTTATCCACATGTTCAAATGAGTTGATCTTATTGGTTTCAGGTTTATGACATCATTAACCGAGTCAGCCTCTTTAGTTTTATACAGAAAATACTGGATAAATAAGGAAATGGTTTAATATTAAAAAAGTTGAACGTGGCTCATCTTAAAGCCTATCAAAATACCATATAAACATACGGAGACCTCTTTCCAAAACGAAATAAATCGATTTTAATAGTTTTCAAAAAAGTACCTTTTTTACCTGGACCCATACATTTTGTTAATATTCAATTTATCCTCTTTAAATGGTCTGTTGGCTTAGTCTGAACATGTTAAATAATGATTGTTAAATAAGACAACAATAAGTAGGTTATATACATTTTTTTGCACCAAAACACTACAAATCCATCATTGTTTGTTTAAAAAATGGTATGACATCAGGGACTCATACTATAAATAAATATAAATCAAATAAATGCAAATGTCCAAACAGCCATTGTTACCCTCAGATGTAGATCTGACTGTCTATTAATTAGTTAATAGAGTTAAAAAAACTTATTTTATAGTTAGAACATAAACCCTTCAAAGGATCAGCATTGGATTGCATTAAACAAGTTATGATTGGATGAGAGGACATATCGTTTTTAGGCTAAAAACAGGTTCAGGATTTATAGCGTTTTGGAATAAAACTGTCTATTGTAATGCATTATAAACGAGAGAATATAGGGTACATAAATGAAGCAGAGAATAGGTTTACTTCACAACAAAATGGCATGACAACCTCGAATTTTTTATGTGGCACTTATCTTGAAAAAACTTAATTTTTATCGCAGGGTAGTGCTTCTGTCTTAAATATTTTTTCGAGGATGTGGTGCATACGGTTTCTCACCTCAAATGTTCTTTTACCTCTTACAGTAAAACATTTCAACAAAACCTCCAACATAAGGCTTTCCCTTATTCTTCAGCCAATAAAAAGTGTTTTTTTATTCTCTTAGTTCACCTGCAGTCCAGCTGCACATTCATTATGATTATAAGATTATACGTGGGCTTGACCTGACAGTTCAACAAAGAACAGGTTGTTCTTCCCATGTCTTGGTGTCCACCGTTCCTCTGAATCAAGTCGTGATGTCGATTTTATTAATGCAGGTCTCTTTCAACAAGCAGAATTTGCACATCTGTGCAACATTGTGTGTGCGCATGTGGTTTCCCAGCAGAATTTCCACCGAGGTCCACTGAATAAATCCAGATTAAAACATTGTGCCCCCTCCGATTCCTTCGGCTGAATGCCTCTCTTTCATAGGCCGAGTTCAGATTCTGTGTTAATTTACTGTTTTCCCTGTCATCACCATTAACTGCCTCCACTGAAATGGAATCTAATCACTTTATAAGCGCTGTGAGGAACACTGAGTTGTCCATAGTCTTCCTCCTCAATAAAGTCGAGCTTGCCACTCGACATTAGGCTCTCCGCGTCAGGCTGTCTAGCGCTGTTAAAGTTCCTTGCCCTGGACCCGCCATGGATGTGTTAGTCAGATGTGTGTCAGGGAACTCTTCTGATTTCACTTTGTATTCCAGGCGTTCACCCAACTGTGATCCCCAGGGCTGAAGGTCAGGATTTTAAAGTTTGAGGTTTCTTTTAAATCTTTGTGCGGTGGTTGTGAAAAGCTTTTAAAGGAAACCCTGATTAAAGTTGTTGGTTCATCTGTGCAGAAAAGGTAAATCCGGAGTGATGTTGATGACCTGTTCATGTCTGATGTTGGTAGAGATAAAACCGTCAAGTTAAACGTTTCCAAGTGGCCTGATTGAACCCTAGCACAGAGTCATGAGGCAGATGTTGTATTGTTTGCGTAATTGGATCACAGTTTTAAATGCATAGTTTACCCCAAGATATTTTTTCTTAATTTATTCACCTTTATGACATTTCAAAAGTGTAACTTGCTTTATTCTGCAAAACACAATGGAAGCTATTTTGAAAAATTTCGGTTGCCCAAAAACTTAGGGCCTTTATTGACTCCATTGTATGCAGATTTTTTTTTGTCCTTCAAAGAAGTAAGAGCAGTATGTATGTTTTGAACGACACAATGGGGAATACAAGAGTTTTTAGTTGAGCGAACAGACCCTTTAAGAATCAAAACATAATTGAATGACAAAATACACGTTTGCAGCCTTTTATTAAGTGATTGTTCATGACAATTTCTGTATTAGTTTTTCTCTTTCTTGCCATTTCAAACTTGTAAAACATTTTACTCCAAAACACAAAATATGTTATTTTAAAGAATGTTTGCAAACATAAACCACTGGTCCCCATCGAATTCTACTATATGCATAAAAAAACAATGCAAGTCAGTGAGGACCAATGTTTTCTTTACAAACGGTCTTCAAAATATCTTCTTTTGTGTTCTGCAGAAAAAAAAGTAATGTCAAGTTAGAAACATCATGATGGCGAGTAAATGATGACAGAGTTGCTGCTTTGATGAAATATCCCTTTATGACAGAGTTGCTGCTTTGATGCAATATCCCTTTATTATCCTCAATAGGTTTCCTAAGTCTCTTTTCATCCTTTATTTCCGAACACAGTACTACCTAACTAGATTCAATCTGATATTCTGTAACTGGATGACAGATTCCTGGATGTGGTCGAGAGGTTGGGAATTTGTCTTTTTGGCAATAATATTGTATACATCCCCCAAGTTGTATATTACAGTGTGCAATGATTTATACGCGGTGTCTTTGCTTTCTAGGTCTTTAACGGTCTATAGATCAGTGTGATATATATATGGGTCAGTAGGTAAGACCTTGAAGCCTTGGAGGGGTTAGCTCTGAGCTAAAGATTAATTCTTTGTGACTGCAGCAATATTGACCTTCTGGTGTGACATCATCCCCAGTAAAAAACTTGTGCTTTTTCTGTAAAACCAAGTAAACCTGTCCATTTGTGTGTCCGATCTCTTAAAGCGCACTGAAAAATGATACTCCTTCCATAATTTAATCACCTTGAATTTGCCCCGAACCCACATGGCGTTTTTGTCAATGAAATGGATTAGGAGATATTTCGAAGAATGCTTCAGTCCCTGTTCACTTTCATTTAAACAATGCGAAGTGTCAACACATCTTAGATATGTTCTCTTAGATGTATTTAAGTGTAGTTGTAACTATTTCGTGCAGATGACCTCTTCATGTGAAAAAGCAGTGGAAATTATTCATGAGGTAACCTCATTATTATTCAGATGACCTTTTTAAGGGTGTCTGATGTTTGAAGGTTGAGAATATATATAATTTATTCACGCATGCTGTTTTTATTAATGGGTGATTGCAAAGGAACCATTGGTGTACATTTCCTTCTGTGTTGTTGACCCCAGCAGTGACCCCATAATGACAAACGTTCAACCTTTCATAATGTACTG
The DNA here is from genome assembly GCA_033220385.1 of Triplophysa yarkandensis. Classification (NCBI taxonomy): domain Eukaryota; kingdom Metazoa; phylum Chordata; class Actinopteri; order Cypriniformes; family Nemacheilidae; genus Triplophysa; species Triplophysa yarkandensis. The sequence continues at coordinate 8,212,909 of CM065677.1, read as the reverse complement.
TCATCAAATTATACAGATGAGGACTCATATCTTTATGAATGTTTGTCTTGTGGTAACAGCAAACAGTCTTAATCCATTTAACAATACAATTTTATTCATCCTCCACACACTAGAGACCTGAACCACAGAGATATGCATCCTTTGCCCTTCTATTTAAATAAGAACGTCGGCCTCGGAAAAGGCGAGGGTGTGTAATTCTGCTCTTCAGATACTTTATTCAGAAGAAGCCACTGGTATTGTCCCACTGTCAAGACTGAGGCTCTCTAATGTTTGCTTTGAGAGGAGACTTGGTCTCCAGGGTCATGCATAGGCATTTATTATAAGATGTAACATTCATCATTGATTTTCTCCACAATAGATGGTCAGTGTGAGGCTGTAGGACCGCTTTTCTTCATGCATTGGACCCAATTTAATGTCATGAGTGTCTTTGGATCTTATGTTGTTTTTGTGCTTGTGGTTTTGACTTCATAATTTTGTAAGGTTTAACATCATTAATTAGGGTTTTAGTAGTTATAAATGATCTGGAATATTCTTTTTGACGTAATTTAAAATCTTTATTGTTAAAGTGATACACTCAAAAATGAAAATTCTCTCATAAATCATGATTAAGAACGATATTTGGATAAATGCTTGTAACCAGAGAGTTCTTGGACCACATTGACTACCATTTTAGGAAAATAAAAATGGTGTACAAATGACCCTAGAACTTTTTGCCGTCCATCATTTTTCAAAATACCTCATTTTGTGTTTAACAGAACAAAAATATTATAAAGTACTTTTTCCTGCCATGGTAGTCAGTAGGGTCTTTGAACATTATGGTTACAAGCATATGAAATATCTTCTTTGTGTTTATCATATTAAGAAATGTTCACAGGTTTGAAATAACACTAAGTTGAGTAAATGACAGAATTTTCAATTTTGGGTTAACTATCTCTTTAAAATACTGAGGTTTTGGAGTTCTGTTAGTCTTAAGGAACCTGCTGTGTCCTTGGATAAAACTCTCGGCATGATTCTTTTGTGATTGTTTTCCTGTTGTCATGCTAATTCGTGGAATTATTCTTCCCTTTGTAACTGCATTTTGAGTTAAATTAGGTGAAGAGCCAGCTGTGCTGAATTGTGGGAATCTTGAAGTGCTACTTTAAGTTCCCGTTGATAAAAACATTACCGTGCATTTATTTCAGCACTGTGGTATTATAATATTATGCCATCGTGGTCCTTTTCATAACAATCTCTTGTGGTTATAGTAACCAGACAGAGTTTATTTTCTATCAGAGAAATATGTATAAAGATTACGATCTAAACAGATGGGCATCAAGGTGGTTTTTATGATAGACGTATTATGGCTATGTGAGGTTCGTTGGAATTTTTTACATACAATGAAAACATTTCATGATAAGGAAAGTCCATGTCCTTTATGAGATCCTTTTTCTTTTTGACTGAAGCTCAGTGACACCGAGTGCTGTATGTGGCTGTGCTGATGTGATGGGGAGTGATGTGTGTTTCCATTTGGATTACCTTTATTCATGAAGGTTTAGTGGGGTTACTTTCTTGCTGTTGGATAAAACTTGTAATTGTAGTTCAGTAAAAGGCAAAAAATATTATAATGCTCTTATAGAGGCAAATCTGAACATGTTTATAAAGGAAGATTTTATTGGAAGCCAAATTGCAAGGATATCTTTAAGTACAAGTTCAACCAAAAATAGATTCTGTCGTCATTTACCCACCTTTAAATGTTTTCAAATCTGTATACCTTTCTTTGTTTTGAAGAACTCTGAGATATCTTGAAGAATGCGTGTAACCAAAAAGCTTAGTACTGGGAAAAAAGTTAAAGTTATAAATTATGTATAAATGTATTGTTCTCCTGAGCAGAAAATGAGATATTTGGAAGAATGTAGGACATTCATTTCTGGTGTACTCTTGACTTTCCTTGTAATTTTCCGACTATGGTAGTCTATGGGTTGCAGGAACTGTTTGGTTACAACCAATAATCCAAAAATCTTTCTAAATAAATATAGATTTCCTAGAGTAATTCTATACAAATTTTACACATACATTTCAACCTGTTTTTTGAAAATTAAGAGATTATACATAATTATTTACGATTTCATATTACATTAGCCAAACTTTAATCAGAAGTGATTATTTGGGCATAAAAACTTCAAAAATGTCCTGTTCTTATGTCCTTATGGTCTACATAATAATCAAAAGCAAATATTCACAAAAAGAAACATAAAGGGTAGCCACTCAAATGTTGTATTTTACACCGATGTAAAATTTGGGTCACAAAGTAGAAACTCCCCGCCATTTTTCTCGACCGTTGATATTTTAATTAGAAAAAATGTGAACACGCTTTAAAGAAGTGAGCGAGTAGAGCAGAGTTGTGATGACCTCATGGCATTGGTGGGTTTTCAAAGGGCAAACCTCCCCCATCTATGGCTTTTCTTCAATAAATAATAGATGAATCCTTAGAAATGCCTCACGATCGAAAGGGGGGCTGGAGAGCACAGGCCTCAAAGACCCCCGGATGGAATGGAATTAAATAGTCTTTACAATGAGAGTATTTCCCTTGCATTTAATATCTTTACTATCACTATTTACTTGCCACCTTAATCTTAAGTACTCCCTTGCAAAGGCTCAACATCTTCATATCTTGAATTCTGTTTGATATGTTTTTTAAATGTAATAAACAAGAGCCATGTTATTGATGGTACTTCCCTTCTTTGTTATTTGGTTTGTCTGACAGTAGGTGGCAGCACTTTCACAGACTGCATTAAAGGAGGAGTACCAAAGTATTTCTAACAATATTGTGTTAGTCTTGAGTATCAGTTGTGTTTAGCACAGAAATAAAATGCTTGTGTCTAACTCGTTTTTTAATAAATGGGCCGTGTTAAACATGACAACTTAACAATCTAGTTAACAATCTAAAGCACTTATAATGCATGAAGCGGCGTGTTACCCCTCCTTTAAGAAAATCTCAGATTCATGAATGTCATTGCAACACTATTCCGTGTAAAATATGACATTTACAGACTCTATAAATTAAGATCATGATGTGGCATGAAGTTCTGTGGGGTGAAAAGTGCTTTATTGAAGATATTTTGAAGAATGTTGGTAATTGGCACCCATAATAAATGTGAATGGTAGCCACTGCTGCTTGATTATCAACTTTCCTCAAAATATCTTCGTTCGTGTTTTGCAGAAGAAAGAAGGTCATGCAGGTTTAAAATGACAGGAGTAAACGAAAGTTCGTTGATTTTTAAGCAGTTTAAGCAATCACTCTTTTTGTCAAACACGTACTTAATTATACTATGTGTTACCTTTTTGAATCATCACCATTACTACACAAACACACCTCACTTAAGCTATAAATGTACATCCAAAAGTAACCTCTGACTTCATTTCTCCCAGTGCTTGAACGTAGGCCGGTTTTTCCTGGTTGTTATTGCCATGAGGCAAGACGTTTTGATTGACAATATGCATGTGTCTATGTTTTCGGGGTTTCTGTGTGCTTCCTGCAATTAGCGTTAAGTCGGACTGCTGTGGGTGTACGTTTTACCGAATATCAAAGCCATGAGGATTTGGCAACACAGGAGTCTACGAGTGCCCAGGCAAAGAAATGCCATTAATCGGATGGTTTGTTTTTATTTCTGAGCTTTATCTGGCTGTATTGCCGATTGATTTTACATGTGTGCTTTCAAGTGTCCTCTTATGCAATCCTTTAAAGACCTTAATTGGGACATCAACTCACAGGCCAGAAATGATGTTTTTAAAGGCGCAAGTTTGTTTCGAAATTTGCAGAGAATGAAAACCGATGGTATTACTCAACTTGCACTCCATGTTATTCCAAACCTGCGTCCTGGCTCCAAATGAATGAATTGATTCAAGTCACTGAACAACTCGAGCTTCTGTTTGTTCTCCGACAAATATTGTGTAACCTACAACAAGGAAATCTATTACCATTCTGTAAAAACTGGGTTCGCCTTTTCCATGAATCACGTCCAGTTATGGTTGTGCCTCCCCTTGCATTGCACAGATACGGTGATGCTTTATTTGTGTGATGTGACGTGGAGAAGCGTAATCTTGGGTCCCTCAGAGACCTCTTGTCTAATCTCTTTGGCGGGGGCATTGTTCCATGTTCCTGTGTGGTGGGTTTCGCACGTTTACTTCCTCCCGGGCAGCCGTGTCTCGCGTGCCAATGCAAGACTCGGTATCTCTTCCTATTTATATACTCGCTATCAACTTTTCTTTCTTTCCTTCCAGTACAAGCAGCCCTGACTTGGCTTTGACCTCCCAACAAAGAAATAAATGCTATCTAATGCTTACCAGCCATAAACCTGGTCCGTCCATAAATGAAGTCTGGGTTTGAGACCAATTTGGTAATTCGATTATTAATTATAAGGTTTTGATTCATTTTGTATTTGTTTTGTGTAATGATCTTTGTGTGAAGGTTTATATTGAAGGTGTTTATTTTAATAGCATCGATTAATAAATCTATTCCATTTTGGTGTGTCACTAATAAAGGCCTTTTACGGCAAACTTATTTCATTCACAACATATCATTCACGACTTATTTAATGACATGTTGTGACATAAATAAGTTTGTCATAAAAAGCCTAAAGTACTGACATTAAAATTGAAAGAAACGAAACAAATGATTGATTTTGACTCAATATCAGTTCTTTTTTTTAAATCATGCTAGTGGCGCAGACACGGAATTCATTCATTCAATATATTTTATGACTTTCAATAAAAAATAAATATTGCACATGAGAAACGGTGAAATCATGAACGACTTGAAATTCATAAACAAATTGAATTATCCAGTTTTTAAAACTCAACTAGAAAAACCGCGTCTATATTTTTTTAAGCGTGCGCATTTAGAATCGATTCAACATTATTTCTTCAAATATTCTTGATCAATGCATTAAACAACACTTTGTATTGTAAATGTATCCAGGTATTTCCTAACAGCTTGACTAGCATTAGGCTAAGATGCTAATCTTGTGTGAATAGATGGTAAACCCCTTATGCTAGACACGGTTTCTGAATGTTTCTTATCACCTAAATCCCTTTCTAACCTAACAGCCTGAGGTGCAGGTTAGATTTACGGTTGTGGTAATGGGATTTAGACGCAGGTGGTGTTTGGTGTGGCCTGATCTTTGTGTTTGCCACTCATTCTGCTGTTCTCAGAGCAGAAACGTTCTGAAGACGTTTTTCACATCTCAAGATCTACGGCGGACATCTTACAGACGTACCGGTGCAATCAGGGAGATGTACAACTTCGATCTTGACATCATTGTGTCTGATGTTTGACTTGAATGGGAGCGTATTTGAGCTTGATCCTTAAGGAAGTGTGGTTGTGCACATGTTTAGGATCTTCTGACCCGGTTGGAGAAACGAATCTTAAGTCTTTAATGAGATTGTTTTTTTTACTGGGCATACACATTTTAATCTGATAATTGGCTTGGAAAGTGGAATAAACTGTGGTGCCAAGTCACCGTCTGTTGTCTCGCAAAGCTTGTGAAAGAAAACTTTGGCGATGAACTTCACCCATGACCCCGAGTTAACTCGGTCATCAAGTTTTGCTTTAAAAAAACGGACGCAAAACTAGTTTTTTGATCATCTTCAGTGTTTCCACTAGAATTAGCAGAAATGTTTTCTCGTCATCATCAAGCAGCTTCTTAAGGTCTTCTTAAATTGCCTTTTAAAGAATTTTAAAGGGGTCCCATCTATTCTGCGCACTTATTGGCCGTTCTTTTTTTTCCAATAAACAATCAAAGTCATACATTTCGAAAACATTTTATCACATACATTTTGAAATTAAATAAATGTTTTTTAAAGGTGTCGTTTTTCGTGTTAACAGTGTGAAATATAACATGTGTTTAAGTTTTGCATGTGCAAAATAACCTGTATATTTTACACAATTTACTTTACTGTTTACTGATTTTTTCAACATCATAAAGACGTCTGATGACTTCCATGTTCTGATGAAGTCCATCCTTCAGAAATACGTAACGAGTTCTGATTGGACCAGCGGTTTCTGTGTTGTGATTCAACAGAAGTTTGGCCTGTGTTGCCCGGAAAGATCACGTCGCTTACCATAACGTTGAGCTAAACATAAACAAACACACTCTACAATCGCAACAAGACCAAGCCTCATTTTTGTGCAATTCTGTTAGCGGAGGCTAACCGTGATAGCGATGTCACCCAAGAAGGAAGTAGAGGAATGTAGAACTAATCGGACGTTTTTTGTAGGCGACAGACCCCCATAGCAGTGATTTACAGACCCCCATAGCAGTCAATTTTGTTTAATCACAAGAAATGTATCCAGGATTGTAACAACTGAAGGTTGAGCAAATAATACAAAATTTATATACATTTTTAATGAATAATTTTTAATGCTTAATTTTTATTTATATTCACAAAGATTGCTTTTTTGGAGATATTGTTTTTTTTCTCTTTCTCTAATGTATTCATTTCTAGACTTGTGTATCCAGCGATTTCCAATTTCAGATTTTTTGTGAAAAACATTTATGCACATCTATATAATTGCGTCCTCAGTGCTTGGTTCTCATAGTTCTGAAGTGTTGATCCCTTGTCATCGTCCAGCAGATTCTGTTTAACATCCTGTGCACGTTTGTCTGATATGGTCTACTGTTGACTTGTACATCTGGTAGCATTAATGGTGACACGAAACATTAGGATTGTAATGCTGATATTTCCTCTCCATGTTAAAATATTTATTAAAATTTATGAGACGTGAGCCAATCATGTTCTTGACTTTGTTTGTGAACCATTCCAAAGTAAATAACGGGTTCAGCAGGTTCGTTGTTTGTTCCACACCAGTGTGATCTGTCCTTATTGTTTGAGGTACACCGTCAACTAAGCTGTAACCTATCCCGCTGTCCACAGCAACATGTTGGGATGAACCGGGCAGATACCCAGACACAACAAGAGGCCATATGGAATACTCTTGTCTTTAAATTAAAGGATGACTTTAAAGGAGTATGAATGGAAAGCAAAAACTGTTTCAGACAGCCTGTGTTCGTAGATTTTGTTTAGTAAATGTTGGAAAAACATGGCAGGTGAGAAGTTTTTTGCAGGTTGATGTAAGTGGGTTATTTTAGGAAGGTTCGGTTGGCCCTACACCGCTGGATATCTGCGTCTGTCGGTACGTCAGATTGTAAACCACTGCCTAAAATGAGTTTGCCTTCAATGGGTGTTCTTGTGGTTTCAATGATCACATCGAGTTTAACAACATGGATCTGTAAAATTGAATCCATGCTGTGTGTTGCGGTAACACATGTGTGTTTACCAAAGCCTCAGCTTAGTAACCTGTACATACCACCCACCGTTACTGCGGTCGTGTGGCAGGTTTTTATTACCATGCCCTGTACTTGATTCTTGGTTCTGTTGGGGTTTAACTTTGGTAGTTGTGTGAGAAAACCTAAATATAACAGGATCCTCTCACGCTATTGGTTATTATGCGGAAACAAATGCTGATAAGGTTGGTGTGTTGGAGCGAAAATATAAACTTAAACCGTAAAGGAATGCCTCACTCAAGAATAACATTAAAACAGTTTTTTTTCTATCCAACACACAAGGAGATATTTTGAGAAATGTCCACACCGTAGAAGTCAATGGAGACCAGTGTTACCTACATGTTTGTTTTTGCAAAATAATGAGTCAGATGTAAGCAGATTGAGGTGTTATTCACCCCTCCATTAAGCTGAAGACATGATGGTATTCACTTCTGCAAATTCAACAGTTTCATTTCAGAGGACAGCGATTCTCTGAGAAGACAATGCACCCGTGCGCTTAGACAGGCGGATGAGGGCCAGTGGGTTTCATTTTCCCTCCACAGGGATTATTGAGTTTATTCTGCAGACACGCAGAACTGCTGCCCTGACAAAATTTCATCCTCCCCGGCCTCCGCTCGGGCTGCAGGAATAACCGAACACCCTCTCTCTGCATGCAGCTATAAATGCGGCCATGGGAATCCACCGTAAATCTGAGGAAATTAGATTTATGGTTTCAAGTCGGGTTGAAATCTTACACGCCATTTTGATTTCTAGTAAACGTGCTTTCAGGATGTTTTTGTTCTCACTGCATTTAAATAACTTTGTTGAGATGACAACAAAAGCAAAGAGATCTTAAAGGGAAAGTGCAGCAAAAATAAAAATCAACATCATTTAGTGTGTGTTTTTGACATTTAAAGCTTGATGGAGCATTACTTTATATGTCTGAGTAATTCATTGATAATAAAACCATAATGAATATGCTGCTCAAGTCACCATTCACTTTCGTCATTCACTTTCATCATAAATGGTGACTAAGGCTAGAGATTTCTTTTTTTTTTTTCATTGAGCACTTATTTCTTATTATAGTGCTTAAAGTGACAATTCACCTGAAAAATAAACTTGTTACCATTTACCCACCCTCTTGTCATTTCAAACCTGTATGAGTTTTGTCTTCTGCCAAACACACAACATATTTTGAAGAATGTTTATAAACAAACAGCACTGGCACCCATTCACTTCTATTACATGAACACAAATCCAATGCAAGGGAATGGATGCCTGGTGCCTGTTTTTAAAGAAAGATCTGTTCTTTCGCTGAATTTAATAATGTCAAGGTTTAATAGTGGTGAGTAGACTGGTTTGTTGTGACGACAACAATAGCAAACAATTTGTTATGGATTAGTGCACCAAAAATAAAAAAGAATATATTTTATTTGTGTTTTTTACAATTAAAACTGAAAGCAGCATCACCATAGAAATTCATTCATCATAATTTATTTCTGAATATACTGCTTGCGTCACCATTCACTTTAAACAATTTTTCCATAAAATGTAAGTGAATGGTGACTGAGGCTTAGCATCTCTTTTTTTCTTGGTTTGAGGAATAACAGAATTTTATTTGGCAGTGATAGTCCATCGAAAATATATAAAGTTTGTCTTTTACTCACCTACTTTTAAACCTGTGTTATTTTCTTCTGCAGAACACACAATAAGATATTTTAAAGAATGTTATATCTTCTCTGCTTTCAATTTTCATTTTTGAGTGAAATTTCTTGTTGATAGGGCAAAGGAGGTTTTAGGCAAGATTTGTTCTTTCTTCACTTGCTGTAGTGTTGTAATGATAGGGCATGGTGTACAATGGCAAGCAGGGTAACATTACGGCTTATTTGGCTGTCACCCAGGGGTGTTAGTCTCGAGTTTTCCCATAGGACACATCTGCTGCCCTGCTAATGGCTTCTAATCCTCCTCAAGCTTGTGGTTGATGCCGTGCTGCCGTTGCATCTGGAGGCTGGTTAGACATTCACATACAGACTGTATGTTCTCTTACGCTGACAACAAATTGCATCCTGCCTTCCCTCTTATCAGTGACTTCTGCCTGCCACAGTGTGCCGACTTGTTTCTCAAGTGGCTATATTGGGCTGTGGAACTAGGAGCAGGTGGCAGGCGGAGCCCGGATCTCAAATCACATATTAAAAGGAGCCTCGTCGGACTGGAAAAGCCCAAAGATGCTGATGACGAAGAATATGTGGCTGATCTTCATGGGAAAGTCATGTTATTAGTTGGTTTAGCAAGGGTTTGCAGACGTGCCTATGCCTTCCAGCACCGCATGAACGTGGGTTCACGGACGTATTTCCAAACACATTTCTACAGCTGTTAAGTCGGTGGTTGCTCTGCGACCAGTGCCAAGGCGATCTTGTGCACGCTGCAGCTTTGGACTGAAAAGCATGAGAACATGCCTGCTATTCTAGTTGCCTCCAAGATGAAGTCGGGATCGCCCAAACCCGTGCATGGTACAGCTCTGCCAATTCCAGTCAGGGTAGCGGCACACCAGAACGGACCCCTAAAACCCGTGCATTCCAGTCTCATTCCTCTGAAGTCAAGCGGCTATAGGCAGCACAGTCAAGGCATCACAACCTTACAGAAAAAGAACCAGACCAGTAAAGGGACATCAGGAGATCCTCAGGTTGGGAAATAAATGTTTGTTTGTTGTGTAGGGAGTTTTGTGAGATAATCGTTAGACTTTGTATTTTGTATAAGTATGAAGTTAAAGTTAAAGTTATTCCTTATATCTGTTTTAGGTGAAGATTAGATCATTGTATTTATTATTTAGATTAAATAACACTTTTTATTTGTAATAACAATTTGATTTTATAAGTTGTGTGAAACAAAACAAGTTGTTTATGACTGAGTTCATTTAAAATTGTAAGATTTCTGCGGCACCATTGACTAACATACTTGAAAAATAGTTGCATTCCTAAATTCTTCAACATATCCTTTTTCGTGTTTAACACAAAACTAAAAATTACAATAGTTTTACTACTATATATTCAATGGTAGCTTGAACATCATGCCAACATTCTTCTAAATATCTTTCTTTGTCTAACCAAACAAAGACATTTACACAGGTTTGGGACAGCTCTAGATTATGTATTTTATAACAGGATTTGTTATTTTTGGGTGAACTATCCTTTTAAATGTTAAAGATTTGTATATGTGCAAGGTGCATAATAGCATTATTGTATCCGGTGATTTCAAACTTCTAAGAAAGTCTTTTTTACCATCATTTTTACCAATTGTTGCAGTACAACCACTTTCGCCACACTACATGTGTCCTTATATTCCCCTCTTTGAAATGGTTTATCTTGGCCGCGGTGCCACCATTGTGACCTCTGTTTCTAGATCTTCCAGCCAAAAGCCATCGTATATATTTACATGTTAAAAATATTATGATTTTTAAGAATAGCTCCTGCTGCTCTGGTTGAAGGAAATTGTCTGTGAAAAGTAACAGCGTTCTGCCTCTGGTGTGCACGTTTACATTACGTCTATTTATGTGTGTGTGTACACTTGTTTATATTGCTTCATACATTCAAGAGAGGCTTGAAGGGAGCATAGAGCAGAGTTCTTCATGTGGTGAGTTAGAATGAATAGCTCAGGTCATTGGTCTGTAATTACGGCACACGCACACATACGAGCGCATAGACACGGTCGTGGAGGTTTTACTATAGTGCTCCATTAGTAGTGGTGAGCCGCACTGCAGGTGGGCATTTGGCCATATGGACACAACACACACCAATGCTAAGAGCCAATAGTGGGATGCCTTAAGCAAACACTGATACTAATATACTACTGTACATCTGTCTCACTTTGTTCTGGTGGGTAGGGGTGGGTTGGAAAAAGCCTTGCTTTGAATGAGTGTGTTATGGTAATGAGCTGGTGTGAGGATAAGGTTGCCGTTGTAAAACAACGGGAGTGTTGTAACTAGTGTGTTAAAGATTTTCTTTAATCTTTTATTTGGAAAATCACAGAAACCATTTGGAGAAATCACTGAAAATGGAAAGGAGTGAAAAGCCTGTTTTATAACTTTGCAGAATTTTTGCTCCTTAAAGACAGAATCTGATGATAGATGACAACTTAAAAATGGGATTTCTCATAAACAAAATTCTGGTGCAAGACAAGCTAGTTGATCCTTGTGATCATTATGATGAAACTGGTTTGCCTTTAAATGCTAAATTCGTTAAAGTACTAAATTTTTCATCATGTATTTACCTTTATCTCATCCTGTATGACTTTATTTCAACTGCAGACCACCAAAGAAAATATTTTGAAGTATATTTCTAACCATGTTCCTCTATAACTTCCATTGCATGGGCATGGCCGCCGAGACATTTCTCAAAATATCTTTTTTGTGTTCCCCAGATGACAAGGTCAGATTTTAATTATTTTGAGGCATAACTATAGGACAGCTTTAAATTTGTGTGGACTGTTATTATTAAGCTTAAATTTGACTTTGTTTAATTCTTCAAAATATCTTTGATTGTTGTCTGCAGAATAAGCAAAAACACTAGTAACTGCCTCTCATTGAATGCTTAAAACTGCTGAGACATTTTGCTTGCTTTGTGTTCCCCAGACAACATAGTTCGATTTTAAAATTATTTTGAAGTATAATCAAATGGCAGCTTTTATTTTGCGTGAACTATTAATATGAAGTTTGAACTTGACTTTTTTTTTCTTCTGCAGAACACAAAAGAAGATATTTTGAAAAATGTCGGTAACCAAAAACACTAGTCCTCATGACTTCCTCTCATTGCATGGGCAAAACCACTGAGACATTTTCCAAAATATCTTCTTTTGTGTTCCCCAAATAAAGTCAGATTTTAACATAACATGACAGCTTTTATTTTGGGTGAACTATCATTATGTTTAAATTTGGATTTTCATTGCATTAACGATTACTACCTACGCAAACCAGGTGGGTTACTTCATACTTTTTTCCATATGTTTATATTACTAGAGATTATTTATTTCACATGCTGTCCACCGCTGCCCGGAGCTCCTGTTTACAGCAAATGGGTAGAGCGGTTCTAAGTGCTCCCCACAGATCTCAAACAGGCTCTCTGTATTAAAACAAGGAGTGTATCCAGATTTAACCATTTTCAAGTTACAATGAACTTTTCACTGTAATGGGAACTCTAGAAAAAACATGGCACTTTATTTTTGTCCTTTGCCACAGTTGTTCTGCCAGTTTAGATTTTGCTTCTTCCTAGTGCTCACTTTGTGTATATGCATGAAGAGAGCATACTACCCTATATTTGTAAATATTTTGCAGTATTTATGCCCAGTATTTAATCTCTTTGCAACGAATACATAATGATGTTATTAGGGAATACATTTTGTGCTAAGATATCCAGCTAATGTTTACTCTAATAGAAACATAGCTTTCAGTATGCCCTTTAAAATGTATACACTAGCTGATGGACCACAATGTGTGATTTGTCTTTCATCCATGTGAGATCTTTACCATGAGTTATATGTTTAATGTTTCTTTTCCCTTTTCTTTGAATGAATAGATTTACACAGATTGGGCCAACCACTACCTCGCCAAGTCTGGACACAAACGACTGATTAAAGACCTTCAACAGGACGTTACAGACGGCGTTTTGTTGGCGGAAATAATTCAGGTCGTAGGTAAGATTAAACACACAAAAATTCATTTCCAGAGTTGAACTGAAACCCACTTTTTTACTTGGAAAGCAAAACCTACAATTTTCTTCCACTGTACCCATAATTCTAAGAAGAAATGGGAAAGAAATGGACAGGAGAGAAGTATTACGTTTGGCTGTCACCTTTATGATTTTGGATCTGTTTAGCTCTGATGTTAATCATAAAAGTTGGTTTATGAGCCGGGCACAGTTTTAGGTGCTTTATAAGCCTGAAAAGCAAGTTGTGATTTTTATTAAAGGAATAGTCACCCAAAAATGAAAATAGTTTTAATTTACATAATTTCTTGTCATTCTCAACCTGTGTAAACATAACATGTATAACATTTCTTTCACGGAATTCAAAGGAAGAAATTTAGAAGAATGTTATTAACCAATTCACTTTGTGTTGGTTTTGTGTCTATACAGCAGAAATGAATGAGTGCCATTATTGTTCAATCATTACATTTCTTCAAATTATATTCTTTTGTGAGAAAGTAGTTCAGGTTTGATATGACTTGGTAGATAAATGATAGTTTGATTAATTTACTCACTCTCTTGTCATTCTAAACTTGTGTGAAGATATTTGGAAGAATGTTGGTAACAGGTACCTATTCTCTTGTCTTGGTTTTGTGTCCATACATTAGAAGTGAATGGGTGACACCGCTGCTCGGTTGAACACTTTTTTCAAAATATTTTATTTTAAGTTCCGGGTAAGAAAGTTGTACAGGCTTTAAATGACAAGAAGTTGAATAATTTATGACACAATTTGCAGTTTGGGATGAGCTTTTCCCTTTACACTTATCATGACCCATTCCCGTCTATGCAAATAGAAAACTGCAAGACTCAAAGATGTGACAGCTTAACTTATTCTCTTTATTCTCTTTTCAGCTAATGAAAAGATCAGCGCTATCAATGGATTTCCTCAGAGCCAAACACAAATGGTAGGTGAAATGTGTGAAACAATAAAGAAAAAAACAATGCTACATCTCCAAACACCATGTCCTATAAAATGAATCAAATGAAATTAAAGCATTTCTTTTCTCAACAGATTGAAAACATAGATGCCTGTCTTGGATTTCTGTCTGCCAAAGGAGTGAACATAAAGGGTCTTTGTGCTGAAGGTTAGCAGAGGCATAAATGCATTTGGGTTTATCTCAAATATCTCATTATTTATTTATCTCATTGAGCGACCCTTAAGGGATGCTCTTTCTCAATAACCCTAACCTGCGGAAATCACTTCTTTGTCTTTGCAGAGATCCGCAGTGGCAATCTCAAAGCCATTTTAGGTCTTTTCTTCAGTTTGTCTCGGTTCAAACAGCAGCAACAACAGACTTTTAAACCGACATCCGGCAATGCTCAGGTTCTTCAATACAATCAGGCCCACCGATGTGCCAGTCCTGCCCTGCCTGCACACACCATTGCTGGACAGTCTCCTCACAGCTCTCCCTGTCCCTCTCCCATTCACCAAAACTGCATTTCCAACCCCTCTGTACAGAAACCTCTGACGGATCTGCAGTCCAGGTATTGTGAAAGAGTTGAAACGGGTCAATAATAAATTAATATGATATTATTAATCATTTGATCACTTAAGCATGATGAAGTGTCATTTTACCTCTTCAAATTCAAATATACAGTAAATAAATATACTAAATACGACATTTTTAAAAATATTTGGATTGTTATTAGGAAATTGGCATTGGTTCAAATGTTTTTTTCTAGACATGTGAAAACACTGTAAATTCGCTTAAAGTTGGACAGTAGCAACAGAAACATCTAAAAAATTTTGATAAGGTATGCTTTATTGATGCTTTTTATCTATTAAATTGATAGGTAACCCCCCAAAATTAAAATTCAGTTTATCTGTTCATTTTGAAAATTCTCAAAATCTTTTCCTAACACTTTTTTTTAGCCTGTATGAATTTCTCCCGGAAGACACAAATAGATATTTTGAAGAACTTTTCGAACTGCTGTTTGGTTCCCAACTTTCTTCAAAATTTCTTTTGTGTTCTGCAAAAAGAAAGTTAATGCAGGTTAAAAAGGATCAGAGTGTGAACTATAACTTTAAATTGTTTTGTTGTTTGATTCTAACCCTTTAATGTGCTGACGTTTCCAACATCCTATTTCATCTCTGACTTGAGAACTAGAGTTGTCCATTCTGTTCTGTAAAACATCTCTTCCGTCTTTTCTATTTCCGCTGGCATTTCTCTTTCTATCAAGTCATGCATCCAAAGGCTCCAATCAGAAAAAACCTGTCAAGCTCACAGTTGCTCAGAAAAAGAACTCTAGGTTTGCTTTCCATATTTCTACACCCCTCCTTAAAACCCTTTCATTTACTTTTATGAATGCAATTACAAATTTTTTTGTGACTAGACAAGCACACCATCTACTGGTGAAGTTGTGTACCCACAAAGCCCAAGGGCAGAAAAAGCATGTGAATCCCACTGAATAGTCACTTTGTTCTCTTTCATATGATCACAAATTGACTTTACAATCATAAGATCAATGTAGTTATATAATTTGCACTCTGGTCTTGTGTCTTCGTCGCATGAATAGATTTTGTTGTAAGACACTGGATGAATGGGTTCATTTCTAACTTTCTATCAGGCTTCCAAGCCCCTCTGTGAGGGCGACCGGAGCGGGCGGAGAGTGTAAACCTCGACCCAGCAACCCCAACAGACGCAGCCAGAGTTTCAACCAGTGCGACCGGATGATTCCTTCCATCTCTATCTGTCCTCATGAAAGAGGTGAGCTTGTTTTAAAGAGTAGTGGGACAACACTGCTTTCTGTGACACACATGTTGTCAATTAAACTTATATTGAACCTGAACGTTCCTTTAAGTGCCTAAGTGTTTTAATAGTGTCTGTGTTTGTTTTACGGTCTGCGTGCAGCTATAGGAACAGCTGTGTGTGGTAGGAATGTTATCAATCTGTAGTGTTTAGACTGCGTGGAAATACGACTATAAATTTGTTAACAGACAAACTGCATCTGTAGTTTTTTCAGCTCTCCCACACACATACTGTATGGACATTAGTTTGTCACGCTACTTTAGTGTCAAGGAATATATTTTGTATCACCTAGGTCTATCACTATATATGATTTCATTCACTTACCCTCATGTCACTCTAAATACAAAAGAAGATATTTTGAAGAATGTTGATAACCAAATAACACTCGGCCGCTTGACTTCCATTATGGACACAAACCATTTAAACGCAATCCCTTAATATCTTCTTTTGTGTTTCACATAAGAAGGAAACACATTTTGACATGAGGGTTCATAATCATTTTTTGGTAATCTTTCCTTTATTCCTGTTGACTTAAAAGGATAGTTCACCCAAAAATTCTAATTCTGTTTCATATACTGACTGTCTTTTTAGAACAGCTTTCTTTCACAACACACAAAAGAAGATATTTTAAAGATTGCTGTTATCTGAACAGCAGTGGCACCTATTTGTTTTTTATTGTATGGACTTGATCATGGATCAAATACGAGTCAATTGGTGACAGTTATTAACATTCTTCAAAATATCTTTTGTGTTTTGCGTAAAAAGAAATCATACATCCAAGTTTTTACTATTAGAAGCATTTGAACTACGTTTCTGCATCTGAGTGAACTCAAAACTATCCGAACCATCCGTCTTCAGTTTAGTCGGTCTGAGCTGGAAAAGTGCTCATAATTTTCACAGTTTTATGATTCTGTAATTGCACTCTATGTTTTTGACGCATATTTGGCATGCATCGGTGTAATTATGGCATGTGTGATTTACACACTTTACTATTCCATAATGAATTATCGTTTTTTGTTTAATTTGTTATTTAAAGAATTTCAGTTTGGTTTTTTAAATAGGCCATTCTGTGCAGTTATTTGTTTAAATTAATTGCTTAGGTGAATAATATGCTTTGTAGAATACATAATACAGTGTGTAGTGCAGTCACATTAAACTGTGTGAACTGCTTAAACTTAACAGACTTCTCTCAATAGGTCTTTATAATGAAACATGAATCATTTATGAATTTATTCATCCGTAATCGTCACATTAAATCAAAAAGGTTATTTCACATCACACTCATTTCATGAATCGATGCAAACATTAATTTGGTTCATATTTCATGCTTAGGATAAATGAGTGAAATGTGGCCCTATATAATTTTCCTAGTTCCCCTCAAGTTTGGCAATAAATAATCTATCCTTTTTGCACATACATGTAGGATTTATGTATGGTGCCGTGCATGCATGTATGCAGTTTGTGTGTGTGCGTGCTGAGCTGCACACTGCTGGCTCTGGTATGCTGGTGATGAGGCGTTTAGTGCACACTGATTCAAACCTAATTAGTGCACTTGTGGAACGGCCAGCACAAGAGACACAGAAAGAGAGAGAGAGAAAGAGAGAGAGAGAACGAGCCACAAAAGCAGAGTGAAAGATCTGCATTTTAAATAAAACTAGTTTGTAGGTATACAGACTGATGGACATTTAGGGCTGTATTGACTTTACATGAAAACCACTCAGAGTTGCTTCATCCGTAAGGTAAGCAGGGCTAAACTTTTAGGAAGTGGTCATTCAATGATGTCATCTTCATTAAGCCAGTAAGCAAGTACGGGTCATTTGCATTTGTTTTCCTTTAATGACTTGAAAAGGAAATTATCTATAGGACGTGTATGGTTTTACTTTTTCATGGATAAAAAGTCAGCTTTAAAAATTTCTTATAGAGGACTTAATGTTGGCCTGGCGATATTAAATCTCTCTTTTATACAGCTGTTCAGAAGTACAAAGCATTACACAGGGATTCCCAGAAAGACTTTATGATCACTAAGCACATTGAAAACACATAACTGTTGGTTTGTAAATGTTATAATCTATTACTAAATCGGTAACACTTTACTTTTACAAGTTAACAATGTTAATAGTTAATGCGTTAGCTAACATGAACTAAATATATACAATACTTGTGCAGCATTTATTTATCTTAGTTATTTTGATTTCAGAATTTGCTAAAACAGATTCATAATCTAAAGTTGTTTTAATTAACGTTTGTTAATGCACATATTATCTGTCTATGACAGTTAATGCATAATGTGAAAAAAAACCTCATTGTAAGATGTTACAAGAATACTGTTAGAATTTAAAGGAAATTTCATTCGGAAATCCAAATTCTGTCATTTACACATCCACAAATGATGTATACATTTTTCATGTTGAATACAACCTGAGCTATTTGGAAGAATGTGGGAGAGTAAACAGTTCTAGGTCACCATTAAAAGTGGCCTCATGTCAAATAAATAAGAATATATTTACATTCTTGACACATTTATTGATGCCTTTCCCAGCACTTTGTCTGATACGCTTCTGTATTTCAGCATGCCATTGTCGTGACACTTGTTCATGTCTGTTTGTGATGGCTTGACTGCACTTGCTAGCTTTTGAAAGATCTGACCCACTTTCTCACAGTCAAAGTGGCCTCCTATTTGGAAGCTTGCCCGTTACAGTAGTTGAAAGTCTGAATGTGGGAGAAAAAAAACTTAAAATCGGAACATAAATCATTGTTTTTAATTGTTTCACAGTAATGCCAATAACTGTCAATTTGTCAATTTCATTATTATATTAATTTAGACATATTTATATTAATATATCATGTATTAATAATTCATGTATATTATTATATTATATTATATTTATATTCTTTTACGTGTGCATGAAAATACAATTTCAATTATAGTATTAAATGATACTAAAATAATAATTATTAAAACTAATAATCAAGTACTTAATAAAGTGCACATTGGACAGGAAAAAACGACTATATGGTGATATACAAAATACATAATCCTATATCTATTATTTCTTGCATGCACAGAGAAAACAACCCCATCGCCCATAATGGTTGAAAACGGACCAATCAGCTCCTCGATTCCACCGCCCAACAGCAGCTCAGCAACATCCTCATCTAAACCCTGGAGAAGCAAGTCGCTCAGTGCTAAACACAGTGCCACATCTTCCATGGTGACAGTTAAACAGTCACCTTCAGCATCTCTTGAAGTTCCTCCCAAAGTCATCGCCCAGAAGTCAATGCTGGAGAAGCTCAAGCTCTTTAACAGCAAACCGAGTTTCCGAGCTTCCAAGGCAGAAGGTCCGGAGGCTCCAGAACCAGAAGAGGGCCAGGCTCAGGTCGGCCCAATCAACCCCGAGGCCCATCCTGTAAATCAGCGGCCAGTCACTCCCGGCAGTTCCAGGAGCTCCAGTCCTAAGCTTGCTCTGAGAGGCATTGCGCAACTGACACTAGGCAGGGCTCTGGCGCCGAAAATAGCATCCGAAAGAGTGAAAGAAAAGTCAAAACTTAAGGAGAAAACCAAGCTCGGCAAACAGCTTCCTGTTGCAGAATCAGAGCACCCCACACCCGTTGTGCCCGAGTGTAAAAAGGCCATTCCCAAAGCGAATAAAACCATCAAGAAAGATCTTTCAAAAGCAGCTGCGAGTGGCATACCTAAACCAGGACAGGGCGGCCGGGGTTCAGCTGTGAATAAGTCAGTGGCGCCCCATAGTGGTGTGGATTTGGAACGTCCACGGAGTGGAAGGTTTGGAGGTTTGTCCATGCATAAGGGACAGAAAGTTATGATCAGCTCAGATTCTTCCTCAAGTTTGGTGTCAGAGGGGAGAAATAGCCAAGATGTTGCCGTTGCTGCTCAAACTCACTCAATTGCCAGCAACACTGTCAGTGTCCAGCTTCCACAGCAACAATACAACCATCCTAACACAGCTACTGTCGCTCCCTTCATGTACAGGTGAGGATCACACTGTTTTTATTTTAAACACAGTTTTTACATTTGTGCTACCATTACAATTTCTGCACCTCATGTTTCTCCAAACAGAAAAAAGATATTTGGAAAAATGTTGATAACCATAAATTTTTTGGCCTTCCATTATGGAAACATATCTTGAGGTTCCCGTAAGAAGAAACTCATATAGGTTTTGACATCAGGGTTCATAAATGGGGACAGCGTTTTCATTTTTGGATGAACTCTCCAAAGCAAGATACCTCTAATTTAGTGATATTCACCCAAAATTTAAAACTTTGTTATAATCTACTGGTCCATCACTACGAAAGAAGACCGTTTGAAGAGCGTTCTTAAATTGAACAGCAGTAGCACCTATTCATTTACTTTTACTTTTTCGACAATTTAACCCTGTATGACACTTGTTTTTGCAAAAGAAGATCATGTAGAGAATGTTGGACTCAACTGCGGGATCCATTCAGTTCAATTGCATGAACACAAAATCAATGCAAGTCAATCGTATAGTGCTTAATGATTGACTTTCTTCAAAATATCTTTTTTGTGTTCTGGATATAGAATTTTCATTTGTCAATTAAATATCACTTTAAAAGGCACGTGAAGTGTGCATTTTGTCGTTCTTCGTGAATCAAACCTTGACCTTGACATTGCATGAACCGTTTTTTGAAATAGTCAATGTGAAACTGAACTTGCAGCTGGTGTTTTCTGTTTGTAGGTCTCAAACAGAAATTGATAAGAGCGGGCTGATGGCCGAAGCAGAGGAACGAAGAGAAAAAACAGACTTGCGCAACAAATCCATACATACATCTCTCGAGAACCTGCCAGGTATGAAACTAAGATCACATATCAAAGACACATTATTAGAAATGGGTATTTAAAGAAAGATAACAATTCTTTCATAATGTAATTTTAATTTGAACATTGTTGATCACTAAACAACACTGGCTCAAACAGAGACATTTCTTGAAATATCATCTTTTTTTGTACAAAGATGTTTACACAGGTTTAAAATGACGTAATTATATATAACAATAATGTATTTTGTTTTTGAGTGAACAATCTCTCTAATTTCGACAACCATTTGTTATGATGAGGTTTGCGTAATGCAAACGGCTGTGATTGGTTATTTCTTTTTCCATTTCATCCAATATTTTATTGAGTTCATATAGGTTGAGATTGTTTATTGAATTTTGATTACATTTATTTATTTGTTTTTAGTGGCACATTGATTAACTTAATGAATAACATAAAAAACTTGTCAAATGGTCCAACAAACATTTGCGGATTAAACCTACACTTATAATTTAAGGAATAATGAGTCGCATTTTCCAACGGCGTTGTCCGGCCAGCCTGGGTGTTAAAATGAAAACAAAATGGCTCTCATCTGCATGTTAAAGGCTGTAGATGTCAAGGAGTTGCCAAGGCCTTCCAGCGTGTGTGTGTGTGTGTGTATATGTGTGAGGACAAATCTATTCTCTCTGTGTCAGAGCTCGACCCAGAGTGAAAAACTCCTCACCACGGGGTTGTTCACTGGACTGGTGTAGACACGAGAGCTTTATTCCAACTTCCCCTCTCTCTTTTCCATGAAGGAAAGGAAAAAGCAGGACAAGAGCTTCTTTCATGAATCAATCTGGGAAAACAAGACCATTTATTCATCCTAAGAAAGGTGTACAGGAGTCAGAGACTAAAAATAAAATATGTGTCGTTAGTAACTGTAGACTGGAAGAGACATTATCTTCTCAATGGATCAGGCACGAAGTCCACAGGCATCCTCTGTAAGAACCAAAAAAGCAGGAGATGGTTCTCATGCGGACACTTCAGATGAACGTTTTGATCTCAGGAGTAGGTGTGAGGGAATAGACATCTCTGGAGGATTTTCATCATTATCTCAAGGGGTTTTTGGATCCAGGGTTTTGAGCGTTGAGGAGGTGAAGGAGTTAAGTTGTGTGTATCAGGTGCATCTGAATCAACATGTGTGTGTGTGGGATGGCATTGCACGGGTTAATGAGGAGATCCTTTTAACTATGTTGGATATTTTTGAGAAGCATAAAAGTAAGTCTGTTTTCATAGTTATATCAATATTTTAGAGCAGAATACAAAAGATATTTTGAAGAATGTGAGGAACCAAAATCGTTGGTCAACATTGCATTTTTATGGACAGTTTTGTTCGCATAAAACCAAGCAGGTTCTTTTGAATAATGTTCCCATTTACTTGCATTGTGTCTATAAAATAGATGTCAATGGCGGCCTATGGTAATTGTTCACTGACATTCTTCATAGTGTCTTCATTTGTGTTTTGCAGAGGACTAAAACTTATACAGGTTTAAAATGTGAAAGGTGTGTAAACGATGATAGAGATTTATGATTTGTGCTCTAATATTAAACATTTCTCCAAATTATTTGGGTGTTTTAGGCCGCAGTGATGCAAAAAGTGTTAGCAAGCAGTTATGAAAGAGGTTTATTCTCTTCTTTTACAGCCTTTGGGAATGTTCTGTACCACACTGCTCATATTCTTACACATTTTACATCATGTGTGAGTGTTTGTATGACTGTGTACCTCCTGAGCTTCTTGTGGACCTCATGATCGGTAAACAGCCCCTAATCCAACCGAACAAATCCCCTCTCACCTGCTTGTTTTTATTTAAGCTGCGCTTGGGAAACGTTCCGTACGTTAGAAACGCTTCATGAAAACAAAAAGCTCTTTTACAGAAGGTTATGAGATTTAACTTCATGTTTCGTAACGAGTAAAAGGGGGAAGTCGGAGCTGAAACGGTGACACAGTACTTCATTCACACACATCCCATGATTCTCTGGGTATATGTGCATTTTTCAAAAGTTTTACGTGAGTTGTATGTTTGGACATGCCTTCAGAGTAAGGGTAGCAGCTGTTTGGAGTTCTGCAGTTTGTGATGAAGAGTTTGTTTTTCCTTAGGTGAGGACTCGGAAAGCAAAAGACTGCGTACTGTGAAGAACATAGCAGATCTGCGGCAAAACCTAGAAGAAACCATGTCGAGCCTCCGGGGGACGAATCACATTAGTCACAGGTAAGATCAGTGATGCTGTCGGTGGCCGAGAGAGTCAGAACTACTTCGGTGATGCCAGCCTTATAGATGGGTCCAAAAAATGTTTTATTGTTTAGTAATGTATTGAACCATCTGTTTATGTTTTCCTCAGCCTGTGTTAATAGATTCCAGATATTAGGAAAAAAATGTAAATGCACACGTTTTCCATTTATGCTGAGGAAAGCAACATGTGTGTGTAACACGCATATAGCACACATTTTTAACAGACAATCTATTTTGTTGGATATCAAAATGCATAAAAATTTAAATAATTAATAAAATCTATTGTGGATTTTTGGTCACAACACTTTCATTTTTGGGTTAACATTTACATTTAAATTACATTTATTCATTTGGCAGACGCTTTTATCCAAAGCATTATTATTATGCAGTGGCCAATTTGGGAAAACAGAGGAAACCGGGACAAGGTGTCTTGGTCAAGGGTACTTCAGTCATTCTCTGGAGACACTTGAAATGGAACCCACAACCTTCTGCCTTTAAGTCCTACTCTTTTACCACATACCATAATATTGTGTTAATAAATAATACTCCCTCTAGTGGTAGTTGCCTCTTACCAACTTGATTCTTCTCAGTTCACAATAAGCCTGTAAATGACTTCAGTTCAGAAGGGCTGAAGCTGGACATGACATTAATTATGAGTGAGCACAGAGATCACAGCAGAGCTCCCAATGCTCCTCATTGTTCCCGGGTGTGTGAACCCTTTTATCCGAGAGAGTTTGTTAACAGTTAAAGTCTCTAACCGGCTTTGAGAAAGACATTTTGATTGGCATTAGGAGATGTTTCCGGGGTTCTGGGTTTTCGGTCTTGCTGTGATGGGCTGGATGTGCCTCTTCGTCTTTCAGCAAACAAAAGCCAGCCGTGAAATCGTCCAGGGCCACCTACTGCCTACTTATACTGGATAAAAGCTTGTTTCAACATTCCAGACAGGATGTAGAATCCTGCCAGAACCTCAATGCTACATTTGCTTTTCATTTGTGCTTGTTTTGTTTCCTTCAAAGTCAAATTTAAATATTTTTTCTCAACCAAATTAAAAGTGTGTTTTGTGTGTTATATTAACCATTGCGATCTGTCTGCCCTAACCTGCCAGCACCCTGGAGACGACCTTTGACAGCACAGTTACCACGGAGATCACCGGTCGGGCCTTGATCTCGCTTACTCCCCGTCCTGCCTCTGCACTGCCGTGGCGTCTAGGCTCATCCAGTCCTCGTCTACAAGCCGGCGATGCTCCTTCCTCAGGGAATGGGTTTGTAAGCCACAGCGGAGATTGCATCCGCCAAGTGCGCCGAGAACAGACAAGCGCTCGCAAAGGAGCCGTCCGCAGCCTTGATTACTCCGATGCTGTGGAGGAGCTGGAGGGTGTTGCCATGGAAACGCCTGGGTATATGAGTGATGGAGAAATCCTGGCCAAGAGCATGAGGATGGACGGTGTCACTAGCGGGTAAGTTTGTGTGTTTGCTTGTGTCAGTTGTTTTGTACAGAAAGGTTGTTTGGATTAGAAAAATGTTCTTTGGGTGTAAGAGAATTTTTTTTTTTTGCATTGTGAAGAACAATTTAATGAGTTTAAGTTCTTCACATGGTAAAAACAAAAAATTAAAAAGTGACACAGTGAAAGCTAGGTACACAAGCATTTTCATCCATTTTCCCTTAGGGGGCACTATATTCTTGGACTTAATTAACTTATTAGTTCTTTCTTTCTTTCTTTGTTTCTTTTCTTCTTTCTTTCTATCTATCTTTCTTTCCTTCCATCCTTCCTTCCTTCCTTCTCGTTTCTTCAACTACCTGTCATCAATGTGTCTTATTTTATTATAAATAATTTTTTTAAATTATAAATATTCAGTTTAACTATAAAAATAATAAAGTACTAAAATCTTGTACACAATTGTATTCTTTTTTTGATATACATTTGGAACTGTAATTCATAGCCATTGTGTCTTTTCTTTCAGTAGTCTGTGCATGTCTGTTATCAGCTGCTCATTTCACTGTCTGTCAGTTGACATGAAAACCTTCCGCACGCAACGTCTAGCCTCTGGTAGCACACATGGAGTCAAGGGTCATGGGAAATATTCACGGCTGGATCTTAAGATATGAATAGATTAATATTTAGGGCATAAAGAGAACGACCACAAGAGATTTAGGATTTACCTCGCAGATATGCATTTAGCTGACATCATGGAAAATCAATGACCTTCTGTAACTGCAGAAAAGATGGTTGCGTCCAAATTTGGAAATACATGGGAGGATGTAAACTCAAGAGTCATGCTTACTTTTAAACCGGTCTTGTTCAAACAGGATTTGGGCAGAGAGCATTTATTGGTTTCTCAAATTTATTGCAGTTGTTGCAGAATGCCGGTGATTTTTTTACCACAATTTCTTATGAGACATTGATGATATTTGGAAAGATTTCAAGTTTAATTACTTGACCATATAGGGATTGGTTTTGAAATGGACTCAACTTTGGGTATCTAAAGCAATTCTCTTTTCTTACATTTGATGACTTGGACAGCTTACCAGCCTTTCATATATGAAGTAAGAGTGGAGAGCAATAAAACTCGGTTTGTGACTTTGGTTAAAGTATCAGAAAGTTTAAAGAGAACTTCTTTATTAATCATAGACAATAAAAATGTTTACTATTTGAAATATTGTTTACAAATTAATTCCTTTCTCCAAAAACACTTTCCTGTTTCATGTTTTCCTAATGGTGAAGTGCTGATGTTCTGACCTTAGGTCTGTATTTCCATCTGCACATCTGATAAATAACTTACAAAGGGGTCCCAAGATCAAGACAAATACATCACCTGCTTGAACCACAATGGTTAACTGGTCAAACTAATGTTAACAAGCCACTGTTGCTCAGTAACCAATGTTAAACAAAAGCAGATCACAAAAGAGGATATTTTGTAGAATGTTGAGAGAATTTCATTCACTTATTTAAAGTGAAAAATGCAACATACTACAGAGCACCCAAGTAATTTGCAGTAAAAACTGAAAAGTAACTGTAAAAAAACTGGCAACAAACAAATAATAAATCCACAACCGAATCATGCTGGACAATCATGTTTGAAACTGTCAGTTTCTATCAATCCAGATGAGAAAGTCATATTATTATTGTGCAATTCAAATTGACAGACTCTTATTTTTCTGATATGAATCATACCTAATGAGTCACGATCCGTTCTGAATGGTATCTCTAAATAGTTGCTCCATAATTGCATTTACCTAAAATGTTTCACAAGCCCGACAGGTTAGTCAGCAGCGCATATGATGAAATAACGTTCGGCTCGCAGCAGGAAATGAGTGATTAAGATAAGTATGTGTGTAGGATGTATGTCTATTAAGATTTCACAGCAGCTCTACTATGATGTGGACGTGGGAGCGGACAGGTGGGATGGGTCCAGCTTTGGGATGTCACTGTTGAATGTGGTTTAGGTTTTACATTTTTGTATTTGGTAGGCACCGGTATCCAAAGTGAGTCCCTTCAAGACAAAACATTAACATTAAAAGTTTTTTAGACACTTTTCATCTGAATAAAAGTGTTTCTGAAATGGATGACTTTGACTAAATATAGAAGAAAGGTTAGCCAATAAAAGAGTCTGGCATTAATTTAAAAATTCTATAAAAGCATCTCAGGGTGAGATCTTAAAGGTAAAGGATCACGCTGTTTGAATTAGTGCTTTAGACTGAAGATGATCAAAACGTAGCATGTTTTATTTTCAGTTTTTCCTTTTATTATTTTATTTAACAATTTTATTGAGTTTATTATTATTAAATGTGGAAAAACACGGTTGCATAAGTGTTTCAAAACTTTTGACTTCCAAAACTTTTGACTGGTAGTGTGCATTTGCCAGTATGTGCCAGCAGTGCCTCTTTTAAAATAAAAAAAAACGAGAAAAGTGTGTGGTTACCCATATTTCCATGCTGCAACAAAAAATGTATTTCACCTTGTTTGGAGAGTGACGTGGTCACTCTTAAGCCATTGAATCAGTAGTTTTCCTTTTGTTTCCTTGAATATATGATATGGAACATGAGAGTAAGTGAAGTGCTTTAGCCTGCAGTAGGATTTTGTTGTTATCAGTTCAGTTGCTGGTCTCTCAAGCAGTAGTTTCAAGCATTTGATACTCACATTGTTGGTCCCCAAAGGCCAGATGACAGTCTTATTGGGAACCTGTTTAAAACATCCACTTAACTACTCAGCAGAGCAAACACCATTCAGCTATTGCCTTGGGATAAAACACGGTCTCACAGAGCTCAACTGTCCACTTCTGCATGCAGTCCAACCCACAGCCTGCCCCCATCTCTCTCTCGCTCTCTCCGCTCTCTCGCTCTCTGCCTCCTTTTTCTCATTGCTGTTTGTCCTTAGGGATGTAAGGAACACACAGATACTTGCAATAGAATCACAAACACACACACCTTAATAGTCAACAGACAGTCATGTCAATTGTGACCTTTAATAAGGTGAGTGAAAGTTGCTTGCAGGGATAAATGGTATATATCGTGTTTTAAGACTAACTTGCGACTTATTTTGGTTTACACTTTACATTAAGGTTGTATTTGTTCAGTATTGTCAGTATATTTTCTAACACAAACAGCATTCGTTCATTTTTATCTGCATTTCTGTTTACATGCATAAGATGCATTTTATGAATGTAAATTAAATCAAAATTAGTTCATGCACAATGAACTTACTAAACAGTTGTTGTCATATTACAAATGTATATAAATTATGAACTATTACATGCTATTAATCCTGTAATTCAACAGTCTATTTTTAAGAATATTTCTAAATGCAATAAAAATGACAAATCATGGAAAAATTTACAAGTTGGGTATCAAAGTAACAAGAGAAATGTTTAATGTGACTTCACAAAAACATTTATTTTTATTTTTCTGATGAACCAGCTATAAGTTTTATGGGTGGTTTTTCTTTAGGGTTGCCATAATTGCTAAAGCATTAATGAATGTTAACAAATACAACCTTTTTTAAAGTACTACAAATATGTCATCTTCATGGTAATTGTTTATTAAATTTTCTTGTGAGGTCCATTTCACACACAAATATGTATGTAAATAGGTTTTTATTTTTTGCGGATCACATTTGATCATTTAAAGAGATACGTTAAAAAAAAGGGTGTTGTTATCTTGAACAAAATTTAAGATATTTTTAGAATGTATGAAAAAAAGTCTGCACTTTAAACCATTTTATCATATTTTTTCTACTATGGTATTCGGTGGTGCTTCAGAAATCTCAGTTGCTTACATTCTTCGAAATATCACCCTTTGTGTTTAACCAAAGAAAGAAATGTATACAGGTTTGGAACAACTTGAGATTGGCTAATTCATGACATAATTTTCCTTTACGGCTGAACTATCCCTTTAAAAACTCTTTACATCTCTCTCTACATCGCAGTTGCGGTTTCGTCAGTACTTGACGTTTGATAATATATTTTTTGTTTTAGTTTTCTATAAATCGGTCAGACATACATATTGACTCTCTTCTGTGGCCAAAACGTAGACTTTAATGCTTTGAAGTGTTGTCGTGTACATAATGCGAATTGTGCATGCTATTGCCAAAACATACAATGTAAGTCAACGCCATGATAACCCGTAACATCTCATTAACAGACTTAAAAGATGAACTGCAGACAAGACTGCTATTCATCCTTGGAAAAAACATGACCATCTCATTTTACACTTGTTTGCTGATAGATTCAATTAATACTCTCTATTTACTTTGAGTTTGGCAGCTTTAATGTAATAGTTCTTAGAAATAAAATGTTGTCATTATTTACTCACCCTCTTGTCATTTTAAACCAGTATTACTTTCTTACCTTTGAGGAACTCAAAAGAAGATAGTTTTAAGAATGCTGGTAGCCAAAACACCGTGGGCCCCATATGGACCCAAAACCATTGAAAGTCAATTGTCATCAACAGTGTGCTTTTACAGACATTTTAAAAAATATCTCTTGTTTTCTGCAAAAAAAGAAAGCCATACCTGGGGACATGTGCAACACAAAAACAAAGCACTTTAGCACTTTTTTCTTTTAAGCTTTACCCCTAAACGCAGTGAAACTGGTTATTCCTGTAGGCTGAATTTACGAGACATTGACAGATGTCCTTTATCTGTTTACTCTTTGTGGAATGAATCCACTGCGTTTGTTATGAACACTTTCATTTTACATAAAGTAATGCTCCATTTAAGATAAAGCACGGTAATAATACGATAAACATCTGATCAACAATAGAAATATAAAATCTTGTTTATATGTTTTTGCAGCTACATGACTGATGGAGGGCTGAACATGTACACCCGTGGTGTTAACCGGATATCGGACGGTATGACCTCCATGAGAGGGCCCCTGAACCACTTCAATCCTAAAAGTCAAGATGACACCGATAGGTAGGACTTAACCTTTAACCTCTGCACTTTGGGTTACCCCAACAAACTTACACTTGGATGCTGTTTTGAATTTATTTTCTCATGAGGTTTGCGTTTCCCGTGACCGAGCGCCAGTTAAAATGCGAGCCAGTAGACAACTTCTGTTTGTTCTATACACCTGTACATAAACCCCCTGTAATAGGTTCAATAGTTAATCTCCAGTGCTTTAGTTCAGTAACACTGTTGCCTTTGTTCACTCACAAAAGAAAGAGAAGCGATTGTTTTTCACAGTGCCAAAGGCAACAGTTAATGGATGGGTTTAGACATTTATCCAGACGCAAACACAGACCATTGCAAACACTTCTTTATGCATTGTTTTCTTTGACTCAAATGTAATGGCTCTGCCAAGCACCGCATTAATGTATGCGTGCGTGCTCGTGCTTGCGTTTGGTGTGTCTGTTTACTGACCTGCGGACCCTGGGGCTATTGAACATCCAACATCTTGTGATGTTTGTTCTGCTCCCTGTTTTAAAAACAACGGTGACCGTGAAAACTTGTTTTGTGTGTTTTAACTAAACACACGTATCGTAAATGATAAAACCTTTAGTATTTGATCTGTTTTATGTTTTATGGGTCAATGGGACTAACAATTGGTAGATATGTTGAAGAAGGGATTTGGAGAAGGAATGAGATGAGAAGGGAAAGTGAAGAGCAGGTGGGGAGGTAAGCAAATGTTACAAGATTGAGTAACTGGCCTCTTTTGAAAGAAAAGATTGACAGGGTGGTGATGGAGAGAGAAATCAGACTTTTTCACGGCTAAATAAGTATTCATTCATTTTTTCACTGATGATAACTTACTTTATTCAGCAGAACACAAAAGAAGATATTTTAAGAATGTTGGTAACCACACAATATTGGACTTAAAAGCATTCATTGATGGACACACAACTGCTGAAACAGTTCTCTAAATATCTTCCTATGTCTGTCACATATGTTGTACTGAATGAGATGTAAGTTGGACTTAAAGTGATAGTCTCCAAAAAATTCCACATTTATTCCACGTTTGACTTATCAAACCAGACTCTTCATTCTTGCTTAACTCAAAAGAAGATATTTGGGAATTAATTGCCAACCAAACAGCAGTGGTAACATTCACTACTATGGTATGTACATAAAATCATTCCAAGAGAAGTGGTACTGACATTCTTCAAAATATCTTCTTTTGTATTCTGCAGAAGAATGAAGTTTATACAGGTTTTAAATGTCAAGAGGGTGACAGACATTTTATTTTTGGGTGAACTATCTTAAAGTTTATCTTTGCAAGACTAAGCGTGCCATGAAGTCAACGCACATTTTGGCAGAAAGTTAGAAAAGCCAGACTGATGACCTACAGACAAGCATTGTTAGATCAACATTTGCCCATATAAGGTCATATTCTTTAAGCTCAACCAGGTGTTCTTATGGAATTCTGTGCCCAGTCCCTGTCAAGATATCAACTTGATGCCCGGATTGATACAGGTGAAGGGGGGATGATCTAAGACCTCATAAAATGTTGCTGGAGGGTTAAAATCCAATAGGAATTCCTTTTTTCTCTCTTTTTACTGGAAATGCTTGATGTTTAATTTGGGGTGTTCTCCAAGTGCTGGTGTAAGAACGCATTAGATCTTTTGTTATTTCGACTTGCTTAGTCATTAAATCTGCCATCATTTCAACCAGAGAAAGAGCCATGTTGGTTTTGGAGATAGATGATACAAATGAAGAGTCTTGTTTTATGTACGTTGGACTGTGAATTCAGTCAGTAGTAATGTGTGATGGTCAATGATACTCATACAGTGTTTTTTTGACTAGTTTGAGTTTCCTTTTTTTGCATGTCAGATTTGAAAAGTGGGCCATTGCACTTTGTTCACATTGTTGTTTCCCAATAGCGTGAGAATGTGTTGGGCATGTATGTTGAGTTTCAAGTGTGAGATCACAGCCTGGTTGGTTCCCAGTGATCAGTCCGATATGTTGTAGAGAATAAAGTGTCAGTCAAATTGCATGTGAGTTAATACTTTAAAAACAGAATATTCAGGTTTGAGCGATGTGTTCCTTTAAAGGGATGAAAATTCTGTCATGAATCACTCTCAAGCTTTATAAGTCCTTTGTTTGGTTGAACACAGAGAAGAATTCTTGAAACCATTATTGGACCAAATTCAATACCATAGTAGAAAAATAAAAATGTAAAAGTGGATCTAAAATAATATCTTATTTTAAGTATAACAAATCAATACAATAATAAGCATTCTTCCATTTGTTTCTGGGTTAATTTTAACAAAACAAAAATATATAGATTTTGAACCACTCAAAAATAAGTAAACACAAGAGTTTTTTATTGTTGGGAAACAATCCCTTTAAAACAGATCACAATTAAAGTTAAGTTTATTTTTGGTGGATTTAAGTCCAAATTCACATTGTCTTTCTTTTTAACCATATATCTCTAAGGGTGCAAGATCTAGTTTTAGTAAGCAGTTGGTGTTTTTTTACCTAATGACATACTTATGAAGTAAATAAAGCGTGAAGTTTCAAGTCACATGTTTAAGTCTGTAAAATCAGAACTGGAATTTTTTTTTTGTTCGAATTCAGATCTAGCAACACTGTATCATTAATATAAATAAAGGTATTCAAAACAAAGCCCACTTGACTTAAATGTGTAGTTCACCACAAAACATCATAATTTGTCATATCAAACCCTGTATGACTTGTTTCTTGTTTAGAACAAAAGAACATAATAATTTTTTTATATATACAGTAGTCAATGGGTACCACTATTGTTTGGTCAATACCATTCCTCAAAATATATTTTTGTATTCTGCAGGAGAATGCAATGACAGAAAGGAACTACACTATTTGACAATGTTACTTTATTGTTAACTGTCGACGGGTTCGATTCCTGTCTCGTGTGTCCTTTGGCGATCCCGCTCCCCTGTCTCTACCCCTCTGTCCTGTCTGCTGTCTGCTGTCCGGTCCCAATAAAGGCCACCAAAACAAAAGCCACCAAAACTTAACTTTATAATACACTTATCACTATTGTGACCTGTTTGAGTGTGGGTAAAGAAAACAAGACCTCTGTCATTTTTTGCATATTCACATATTCATACACGCCCTCAAAATTCGTCTCAAACATGTGGTGTGCTAATCCCGTGTAGTTTCCTGCCAGCTCACTGAT
The DNA here is from genome assembly GCA_033220385.1 of Triplophysa yarkandensis. NCBI lineage: Eukaryota > Metazoa > Chordata > Actinopteri > Cypriniformes > Nemacheilidae > Triplophysa > Triplophysa yarkandensis. The sequence goes on along the minus strand of CM065677.1, from coordinate 8,180,462 downwards.
GTCCATTTTCAGTTGCGTGATGATTACTACATTGTGTTGAACTGTGTAATTTGGCCGACGCGGTTTAAACACAGCGCTGAAACACGATCAGGGCGTCTCGCCCAGCAAAGGGGCTTGGGGACGTTCAGGCTGAAAGGAGAGGTTTGGTCAAATCCACACCCACTCACAGAGAAAATGTTGCATCGTGCTCATGCTCCATGTGTGACGGTTTCTGTTCTTAATGCCTTTGAAAAACCTTTGACTTGGGAAAGTTATTGAAACTGATCAGGCTTCTGTGCAGTTCAGGAGCTTAGGGAATACTGTTTGGGGAATTTTTGGGAAACACTTTTGTAAGTCTTGATTGGAGGAAAACAACAAAAGTTTCTTTGGTCAAGAAGAGATGTAATTTGGTGTTACATTCTGACCTGTGTAATTTAAATTGTATGTTTTTGCTACTGTTCCTTTAAATTCTGGCCTCAACATTTTGAACATATTTAGTTTTTGGTTGTTGAATGTTGGCAAACTTGACTGCAATTGTCATGAACTCTTAACAAACTCCTACAGGGTATTTTTCGGTACTTGTTGGGACAGTATGAACTACTTACCCTTATATCATTCCAAACCTATTGAACACAAAGAAGATATTTCAAGAAATGTCTCGGTGGTTGTATCCATACAATGTAAGTCAGTCAGGGTCAGTGTTTTTTTGTTTACCAGCATTCCTTAAAATATCTTCCTCAGTTCTGCACACAAAGTAACTTGACTGACATAGAGATGAATTAATGAAAAAAAAATATAACTATGCCTTTATGGTTTCTGTCTGGTTTGTGGTCTATTATGTTTGGCCTGTGTCTACCAGCATTGTTTTGAATGTTAACAGCCAGAAAATATGGCTTTTTATAACCACAGATTTTTACATCAACCATATTATTTTCTAAATTATTAATTATTAATATATTTGTAGTGTGGGATGGACGCATTCAACATTGTTGATAATGAATTTAATAATGAAGATTCCCCCCTAAAAACAAGGAAAACCCTGTTATGATATGTTCTTTGAATCAGATTATGATTCATGACCTTAAATTGGCAGTTGTAATCATGACTCAGTTAATCGACTGAAGAATAAACGTTTGTTTTTACATAATATATATCTGTGTACCTTGCATAGTAATTTGTATAGCACATGCACATATACATATTTAGGAAATATTTGTATGCATTTATCGACCAATAATTTAAATATCTGAAAAATTATATAAATAGATTTATTTATGAACACATTGTTGTTAGATATACATAAAGACAAACCTTTATTCTGCAATCAATTAGTCCATTAAAACAGCCCAACATATGATAGTTCTTCAAGCGTACTTTTGACTTCAAATGTAATTTTTTTCCATATTTTAATATTTTTGTGTGTCTAATACTATTTAAGATTGCTGTATAGGTACAAGACAATCCACCTACACAAATCTGTTATCCATAAAGATCTTGATCAGAGCAAAAGAGTCTGCCGAAAAGAGAGAGAAAGAACTTGGCGTCCTGCCATGAAGCATTAGTATTCATGATAGCCTATCAGGTACAGTCATTAAGAACATGAGAGATCTCTTAGCTTTGACACTTCTGTCGGACCCCTGGGTCCCTCAACCCCCATCAGACACACACACACACACACACACACACACACACACACACACACACACACACACACACACACGTACACACACACACACACACACACAGAGCTGGGATCTTTGATGATGTTGGTGTGTTTTGTTCAGAGGGATCTGATAGTTTCGTACCTGCCGTGCTGTTTAGAAATGGATTTACTTAGAGACAGAAACTGAGAGAAATGGAATATACAAAAGTGAACACAGAAAACCAAGTAAGTGTGAAACGGAAGATATCAATTTGTATTTGATTATATTTTTTAAATGCTTGTTGGACTTTGTTTAACATCTTAACGTTTCACATATATTTGACAAGAATCCAGAGTTTCATCATGTTGAGAATTGTATTTATTTCCCAATGTCAATCTTTTATTGTTCAGCTGAAACCCAGACAGTCATTTAGATCTCTTGCAAAATTCCAGCTGAAAGAGAGACTCCGCCGAAGTCTTTTGTCATCTGTTACGCTGAAGTCATTACTCTGTTGCCAAAAATGCCGAGTGTAAGTCTGGTTGTTTTACTCTTAAGCCCTCAGGACTGGCTCGGCGACTGTGTGCGACGCATTCTTCACCCCTGAGCAGCGTTCGTTGCCGCCCGTGCAATCATTTTTATTGTCATGTCGAGGCTGAACTTTAGGGAACTTTAGCTTTTGGGAAAATACAAAAGGGATGTTTTGAAAACATGAACAGTGAAAAGGGAGGAAATTGTGGTCGATCGGTTGTTGTGGTTCGAATTTGGGATGCAAAAGTGCATCCATCCTCTTGTGGTTGACGTGTCTGGTATTAATGGAGTGAGAGATACACAGAGAGAGAGAAAGCAGTTCGTGTGTATCTGGGGGACTTTGAGATCACAGTTGAATGGATGGTGGGAGGGAGAAAAAGAGAGAGCGTTTATCTTTCATCTGTGGAAGAAATAGTCTTTTTTTTCACTACAAGTCTATACTTATATAGCTGAGCTGGGAAAGTTTGTGTGTTGGGTTCAAAAGAATACTGAAGTGCTTCATTACATATATGCTATACTATACTACATTTGTATACTGTATAACATTATAAGGTTAAGTTTTTATACGTCCCCTTAATAATTCAATATTTTATTGCATAACTACGTTTAATAATGGACATTAAGATTTATTGCTGTAAATTTATATTTCTAAACGTTTAAGAACTTCTAATTTTGATAGATTGATTCTTCAATGGAAACTCCTATATTAAACCATATGTGATGTTCTGTATGGTGCCAAGTAGGGCTTTGGGAAAATTGGGATCTGTGATTTGATATCAAATATCGCATTGTTATGCAATGTTTTTTTTTCTGAAATTAATTTTAATTTAGTTTAATACAATTCAAAAATGTTATCTTCAACATATGTTTTAAATTTTTTGTGAAAAAGAAAGCAACTTTAAAGTTGTTGCATTTTTAATATGTCTTGTTTGCTTAATTACATTTCTGCATTCATAAAAAAAGGTTACAGGTTACTGAAAAAGTGTTCAGTCATACATGCAAAATGTTTGAAATATCTACATCCATTAATTGTTTGTAAGTTATATACATCCAACTTTATACATACTTTATTTACTACCTTACTTTTCAAAGAATTGATCAGCTCATTTAGTGCAATCTATTGGGATATGCATATTGCGAAATGCACTTTTGAGATATTTGCAATATTTTTATGTACTGCATAGCCCTTGTGCCACAACTTTTATATACTGTTTGATTTTTTCAATAATGGCCTGTCACTTACATTTCTAAAAATATGTTCTGTTCAGATCTATTTCAGAAGTTTACAGAGTTATTCACACATTGCTTATGTATGTTTCTGGGTGGTGCCCTGACTATAAAGTGCAAAATGTGTATGTGTTGTTTGACTTGACCTTTACACTTTATGATTTTGAAATATGAAAATAAGAGTTGGTTCCAGATGTTGAGCTCTTGCTCTCAGTTTTTCAAACCTATGTGTAAAAGTTTTCATGTGGGCAGCACAATTGTGCTCCTGTAGGAGAATAACACCCTCTGTGTTAATTGGATGGTTGAAACAATGATCTTAATCATTCAGCACAGCCATCACACCCCGCAGTCCATTCAAATGCAGATGCAGCTGGAGAACAGGAAGTAAGAGATGGAAGGACAGAAAAACTAAATAAAAGACTAGGGGAAGAGGATATCCATCAACACAAGACTATGTGACCCCACCCCCACCCCACAATGTGTGCGAGAAATGGAGAAAGGAAAAAAATGAGAGCAATGGTTTGTGTGTGCAGGATTGAGGGAAACACTAACTAAAAATAGCAACACCACTTAGTTTAAAGAAGAGGTCACCCAAAAAACACAAGTTCACGTTATTTTTACATCCCTATGTCATTCCAAATCTGTGTGAGTTTCTTATGCCGACCACAATAATATTTTGAAGAATGATCCCTTAATGACATTTTTCACAATATCTTCTATTTTGCAAAAACTGCATTTTAATAGTGCGACAGAAGTAATTTAAAGATATATTACTTGTATTATTATTCAAGTTACTTGTTATGGATAATTTATAGAATTTTCTACCCCACAAAGATATTCAGATATCCAGCCAATCACATTAGAGCTTTCTGTTTTAAGAAGCTGTTTTTTATTCGGTTGGTTATTTTATTTTATAAAAAGAAAATTAGGATTATATGATCGGTTTCTGTTGCACGATGCTTGTGTGTTTTTTTTATTTTTTATAAAAGCAGTAAGAAAAATGGAAAAATATTCAAAGTTAAGCTTTTTTGCAACTTTTAAAGAGAGGTTTTCACACATTGTTTATTTATAATTCACTGTCCTAAAAGGGTTCAATCTTCTCTCATTCCATCTGCTGTACGACTAGTTTACAGAAGATGTTGTCAACAAAAATGGAATGCTAAAGGCGGGGTAAGCGATTTTCGAATTACGCTTTAGACAAGAGTCAGGCCGAGTACCAAAGCAACCTTGTAGCCAATCAGCAGTAAGGTGATGATTTACACATCAACAACGGCTACAAGAATTTGGCAACCCCGCATTTAAACCACTTGTAAACAATTCAAAACATGTTTAATGGCCCAAAATAAACCAACAGAAAATCCAATAGGGAGACCAAAAGAGGTGCCAAACTGACATATTTTTAGGATTAAGTCACGATGAAAGAAAGAAACTAAATTCTAAAGAGGGATGGAGAGAGGAGCTTCTCTGAATTCTTCATGCTCACTTGCAGCTCTGTCATTACACCACGTCTGGCGGCGGGAGGTTTGGGCACGAGAGCTGGAATCTCTTTTTCTACATCTGTCTTTGTGTTATTATATAAAAAAAAACTCATAACTTTTCTATGAGCACTGAAACATCTCATCACACTTTAAGGATTTTAGCGTCCATGTATGTTTAAATTGCTTTTCGAGGATAATTCTGTTTTTATAGATTTGTGTACATGAAGCAGTGCCCATCCTCCAGGTTTGGCCCACAAAGTTTTGTAAAACTTTGCATTTCATGCCATTGTTGGTTAGTCTGTTCCTCCACTAAGGATTAGTAAAGATTAACCTTCAAACTATGGGATGTGACCCTGTTAAAACCTCTTTAAACAACGGAGCATGAGAACACAAAGCATTGTGGAATGAGCTAATTGGGCAAGTTTGGTGAAGACTGGAGGTTTGTCATTAATTGACCTAAGACATGCTAACCAATCTCTAGACAGACAGCTGTAAAGCAAAAATGATTTTTCACACTGTGTTTTATTTTCGTATCACTGTGCTCTTAGCTTCCAAGCTGTAAAACACTTAAAAGACATAACTTATCACAAATGTTAGTGCCGTTAAGACAATAACTACTCACACCTTTCGTGTAGGGACCTGCGTTGCCTCAAACCTGTGGGGTCACCTGGTTTTTATGATGCAAGACAGATGTCTCAGAGTTCTCTTTTATTTGACGATGTTAATGTTCTTATTTGACAGACTGGTAATCTGAACCTGCATTCATAAAATTTTAGAAGTTATTTATTTGTGATGGAAACTTATTTAGGTTTATTAGGGGTATACAATTATTATTTACTATTTGGTGATACTTTATCTAAAATTATTTTTTTCATGTTAAGTTTTTAAACATAAGCATATAAATATTTGTTTGTAATTTTATATGTATTATAAATATATATGTTTAAAAAAATATATTGTATAACAATTAACATAGTTAGAAGTTGCATGAGTTGTTGTATATGTTAATTTTTAATTCTATAATCGTTATCGTAATCATAAAGCTTAATGTCCAACTTTCAATCGATATCCATTAAATCATAACTACTATTATAATTGTGAAGAGTTTTATATACAATTAAAGGCAAGGTCTTTGGATTTTTTTAGAAAAGCTATAGAAAACTGAGTCGTGGCCAAGTCCAAAATCAATGGTCCAGCCAATCAGCAGTAAGGGGTGTGTCATTTCTTGACGTGGAGAGAAACATTAGCCAACGCAACAGATGACTTAAGGCAGGGGAGGCTCTCACAATAATGGGGCGAGACGATTTTGGTGTAGGGGCGTGTTTGTTTATGTGATTTCGATTGTCAACATTGACTTCCTGAAATTGTTGACCCTGCCTTTAATATACTATAATTATAATCATATAAATTATTACTTTCAATATACACATTTTACATAAAATTTTAATCATGCTTGAGTTCAGCTTTATACACAGTCATTAATAGAGAGACACCTATATATTTGCTAATGATTTGGTTCTGCCAATAAAAGCAATTACGCTATTGTATATTATATTAATAAAACTGAAATATAAATATTAATTTAATCTTCACAGTTTAATTAGGTTTACATTTTAGTAAGTCTAATTTGACACAACCTTCAAACTGTAGGTACCGGCAGATATCATTTTGAATAATCAAACTATCTTCTAGTCATTGCATCTCTCTAGTTATTCGTCTTGATATTATAAAGTGTTATATATGTTCTTTATCCTAAAATAGGTACATATTAATAACAATCATACGATGCTATTACACATGATTGTTGAAAAAAATTAAAGTTTTGTACAGTGTGATTAACTCAAATAATAGCTTTTAATGTCTCATTCCATTTCTTTATAAGATATTTTCTTGCACGACATTTCTCTGTGTTTACTTCACACAATCCTGATACATGTCAAATTATCACATCATATCAGAAACAGGTTTGGCGTACACTGGTATTTGCATTTAGGCTTCTGCACATCACATATAAATAACTGCACTCAATTAACATCTCAGTGTTTCTTTCTAAACCAGCTCTGTTCTGAGACCAGCTGATGCAGTCAACACCCATCTTCTTTTGAAGTCCTACTGTGCTTAAAACTGCTTTGTGATCAGATTACCATTCCTTCTGCTGGTGAGGCCGCTCCCCTCCGCCTGTGGTTGGCTGTGGGCTGTTTGAGCATACATGTGTGTGTGCGTGTGTGTGTGTGTGTGTGTGTGTGTGTGTGTGTGTGTGTGTGTGTGTGTGTGTGTGTGTGTGTGTGTGTGTGTGTGTAAAGGTCTCTCAGTCAGAGAACTGTAAAGCAGAGAGGGGGAAGTAGTGTAGTGGAGATGCATGAAGCTCCCCACCACCCAGTTAAACTTTAGTGGCCTCACACCGGCTGCTCCGGGATCAGGCTCCTGCGGGGGAATTCGGCAGCCCGGCTCCGACACTCTAAGGTAGAGAGGAAGAATTTTCTTTGTTTGAGGATTTATGGGGTGGAAAGTTGCTTTGCCACGTGGGTCTGTTTTTGTGTGTGAAAGAGATAGAGAGTGAGTAAGTGGGGTGATGACAGCCTCTTATTTGGCCAGTTCTTGATCATAGATCAGTTTAAGGAATATGTATAAAAAAGTGACCAAAAAGCCTTCATGCATGGAAAAAATGTGGAGTTGTTTTAGTACCTTTGAATGTACCTGAGAAGCATTGTTTTGAATGTGTTAAGATACTTTTTATGAAAAGATATTGATTCAAATAAGACTTGTTACAATGTAAACAGAAACCAGATAATGTATTATGAAACGTGATGGTTATCGTTGTTGCTGAAAATGAAAATGCATTCCACATTTAATTATGTGGTTTCAAACCTGTATGTCTTTATTCCTTCTGCAATGCATAAAAGAAAATATTTAGTAAAATTGTTGTTAACCAAACAACCCTTGACTTATAAAACAAACACAAAACCATCAAGACATTTCTCAATGTATCTTCTGCAGTGTTCCACAGAAAACAGTTTTTTGGGGGAAACTACTTTTTAAACCAGCTAACCTATTAATATCCATTCATGTTTCTTAAAACCAAGTCTTTTTCTGGTTAAAGTACACTTCCTGATCTACCAGGCTGCCCGGCAACAGCGCCGGGTCACTGCAATGATGTCAATTCTTGCAGAACTAACAGACAGACCAAACAAAGCGAGGAGGGCAGTCTGGCTGTAGGACCAAACTCCACGCTTCCCCTCTCATAACAGGTCTTTAGAGACAAAACCAATTTCCTGACCTGTGGATCATTCCCCCCATATGCTTTTACTTCTTTGGGGCTTTGCGCTAATCATACTGCCCCAGACAGGGGAGGAGATGGGGGCTGGGTTTTTTGCATGTGTGTTTGTTTATAGTGGGGGTAGATGACAGGTTGTTATGTGTACATGTATGCTGAGCCATGTCGGTAGATACTGGCCGTTTGGATGTTCGACCCACCTGTGTGTTTGAATGGTTTTCGATGATTATTACAGAATGGTTTAAATACGAAAGAGTGAGATACAAATGCATTCCGTTTTTATTCAAAGCATCTGGGACAACTGTCAGTGTGCCTACAGGGAGATTTGCCTTTAGGATTTGCTTCCGTAATATCTATTTCCCTTCGTCAAAGATGAGATGAAATAGAGAGCAAATAATTTTTTTATGGTCTTGTGTAGTCAGTATGTATAGAAGTGCCGAGATACCAATATTGATGAAGTAACAATAAACATATTTGTCAATCTTTGCTTTAAGATGCATACACCTATAGACCGTATAAATCAAATGCAAAAAAATGTTGATGTGTGATTTATATGTAGCAATATTTGGTAAGAGGGTTATTTTTTATGTTAATTTGCATAAATCATATTTTTGGCAAAACTGTCCTATATAAGTACAAATCCTGATTTCTTGTTACCTACTGTATTATACGTCAACACTGTTACCTTATTTCATGCCAAAACAGAATGAATCATTGATCACAATGTGGATTATTTATAATGTTTCAACCCTAATTTAATGAAAAGTATGTGATCATAGGATTTATGTGAGCCGATTTAGATTTAGGCTTAAAAGCTTACAACTGTCAGTTCTGTTACCGTCAACACTGTTATCATGTAGAAATGTAATAGATCTGATGTTTGTGTGTTGAGAGATATAGTTTAGTGTTTAACTTGTAAAATGTATCTCCAATTATAGAATCGCCCATATATATGCCCTCGAGTGACTGACAAGAAGCCTTAACTAGTCTGGTTTAGATTTCATTGGGGTTTAAAAGGGAATAAGTGACTCATTTGGTCCATTCATGGTTTTTTGGGAGGAGGGCTTTTTGCCCGTCAGTGATTGTATTTACTGTCTATAGCATATGACAGCATACGCAACATGATGAATGAACTTGATCATTTAACCAGAGACACGCAACACACAGTAACACAAGGTGTGTATGAGGTTTACAGACAAAAAGTCCCACCGGGGCTGAATTTCTCACAGCTTATTAATACAGGAACCTTAGACGTCTGTCCACGCCACAGTTGTTGAGAATTGGTTATGTGGAGCGCGTTGTGACAGACATGAACTATGGGGACTCAAACCAAAACAAATATCTGTTCCCTTCTGTCGCAGGGCTTCAGAACTCTGATGGAGATAATCATGATTGAGAGCACACGTTTTGATTCATGACTGCTTGTGAATGCGATCGTCGACGGGTTTGTTTGCCTGAATGATCCTGAGATATGGGAGGGATTAGCTGGGCTTTAGGTGTTGATGGGAAGTTTTGTTGTTAAAAGACTTGCTTTGGTTTGGGGTGGGCTTCACTGGAGGCTCGAAGAAGTTGGGGCAGGCGTTGTTTGGGTTAAGCAGCCAGCATGGAAGAACTTCCTGTATACTCATTGATGCATGTATCAGCAAATGTTCCATTCGTTTGGAAATGTTATCAGTTGTCTTTTATCCCACAGTGGCCCACATCGAAGTAATGTAAACGAGGGTAACAATTCGTGCTTTATTTACTCACCCTCTTGTCATTTCAAACCTGTATGACTTTCTGCTGCAATATACAAAAGATGATATTTTGAAAAATGTATTAAACTGGTCCCTTCACTTGCACTGGTTTTGTGTCCAAACAAAAGAAAATAGTTAATGCCATTGTTGTTGGGTGAACCAACAAATTATTTTCTTCAGCTTTCTCAAGAAACACAAGCTGTTTTTATTCACTTGTACACTCACTTCTAAAAAGCGTATGACAGTTGAGTGGACTATATCAGATAGGAGTGACCGAATTAAGTGAGCAAATTCGGACACTAGCCTAAATAGAATGAGACCACAGAAAATGTTGTGATTAACACAAAATTTCGGTCACATTTATGTGATGACTTGTGCTTACGAAATATTCCCTATAAATTAAGGCTGTAGCCATATAAAATTTTCACGATAACTGATAATTGTAAAATCTATATTATTTCTGTTTATCTAGATGTTTTAAAATTTATTTATATTTGCATTTATATTCATGTTATGACTCAAATTTATATTTTCTTGTTCTCTGTTTTGTTGGTAAAGATAACACCAAAAATAACTTAAATTAACAATCAAGGAAAATTTGTAAATCCATGCCAAAAACCTTCCAAACAATATTGTGGTTATAAGTACTGCTTTAATTGCCAAAACCAGGATGTTGTGATATCTGAATCCAAATATAAAAAAAAACTTGTAATTTAAGCTTGTGTCTTCCCAACAGTTTTAATGTTAAAATGGCAAAAGTTTATTGGCTTTTATAGGACTCATTGGAATACATTCTTAATCAATGTATTAAAAATTACTCTAGAACTTTAATTAATCACTTCTAAATGAAACAAATGTATGTGAAAGACAACAGCTGACTTGGCAAAATCAAGGATTTCAACCATTTATTGACAATTCCATACGTCATTGGTTTCTATGTCTCCTAGAAAAATATTAAACAAGTCAATAACTATCCCTTTTATGTATAGTGATGTTTTAATGTATATAATTTAATGGATGTGTGTATATATAGTAGTCTTTGACCTCCACCATGATCACACACACCATACTCATCTCAGGTTTTCCCTCGGACCAGAGGCAGTTTCGTTCCGTATAATTTTGGTCAGGCCCTGCTGAGCTTCCTAATGGTAGGAGCGCTGTGGGAAACTGGGACAGCAAAACAAAAAGCATTGAGAATTTAAAGCACAGAGCTAATTAAAACAAGTTTTGAGAAGCAGAGAGACGCATCGAATGTCTCAAGCATGATGGGAATGCAGGTTTTACGTCTTCATGACTCTTCACTGAAGTTTCATGCACCAGCTTTCCCTTTTATTCTGATGGATTCTTTGTCATTTGGTGACGTGTATATATTCTGAGAAAAATTGAACCATTTCTCTTTCTTTGTAGTTGGGACGACAGCAGTTCAGTCAGCAGTGGGATCAGTGATACCTTGGACACAGATGACCTCAACACCAGCTCTTCCTTTAGCTCCTTCGTCAATACACAATCAGTCCCACTTCGGGACGAAGAGGAACAGGTCAGTAATTGATACCAGTTGTAACTTCAGAGCGTCTCAGTTAATGGAATGAGAAACATCTGCAGAACTTCACATGGGGGACAACACGGTAGATGACTGAGATATGATCTATAGCTATAATTGAAGGATCACTTCCACCATAAATAAAAATCTTTTATACATAAACTCCAATGTGGGTTAAAACCTGTACATAACTGTTTCTTTAAAAGAAAATATGTTGTGAAATGTCTCAGTGGTCATATAATGAAAGACAATGGGGGGTCAGTGTTTTTCAAAATATATTTTTTGTGTTCTGTAAATAGAAAGTCGGGTTTGAACGTGATGTGTTCGGAAAAGGAAATAATGAAACCGCTGATCTGTCCCTTTAAGTTATTCTTGCATTTGCAGAAAAGTAGTAGCCCTTTTAGAAGCATTAATTTGATTTACCATCTCTGTTCATGCTTTACTGTCCTACTGATTCAATTAGATATTGGGCAAAATGTGCCTGTGTTTGCTTGAATCAGCAAGCTGACTCAACTCTTCCCCAATGATAGCTCATATTTACAAGTGCCAAACAGGTTAACATATGATAATCTACTGGGCCAATAGTGAATCTACATTTCTGTTTCTGTTTAGTCTGTTCCTTTAAGACAAACTCCTTCAAACCAGACTTGGCTCTCAAGGTTATTTGCCAATGATCTTGCCCACAAATGTGGTTTATTGGAGTCTGTTTATCATGGGAGTTTTAAGACCGAGTTTGATCTTGTTCCAATGCCGTTTATAAATCTATAACCTTTCACATTGAACATTTCCAGCCTGTTGGGAAATCCATCTTGAGAAGCTTGTTTTAAGCTTAAAAAGTCAGCCTTGAGTTTAAACGGGATTTTCCAAAAGGGCATGACTCTATATTTATGGTTTCACCTCGTATTTTTTTCTGCAGCAAAAAGAAAACAAGAAGCCATTTCTTCTTGTTTTGGATCTTGGTACTGCACACGTCTTCAATGTGATTTTCATTACCAGCAAATGATTTAATATACAAAGAATCAAATAAGTCCATAATGCTAAAACACGCAAAACTGAAAGCCAAATATCTGCCCACACCCTTAAACTTTTACTTGTAATCTCATCGTTCTTCAGACCCGTGTGGAGCAACAATTTATTGTATTAGGTCAGAGATAACAATGCTTTGGAATTGGTGTGATAACAACTGGAGGCTGTTAACATTCTTCCTCAGCAATAATTTTTACGAGGATTTTCGGTAGCGGCTGAACAATGATCTTTTCTGAAATAGAATGATGTCATGTTGGCTAGTTTTATGAATGGGTTGGCTTCAACTCTGTCCCACATAAACTTTGTCTTTGGCCGTTGATAGTGTGGGTGAATAATTGAGACCCAAATCTCAATGGTTACAGATGTAAGTCCTTTTTAATCTGAAACGCGAGGCATACACAAATATTTCATGCTGGTCAAAACACAGTGCAGATAGGTTATTATGTGGCAGTTTTTAATTTTGTTCTTGTTCCCACAGCTCCAAACGGATGCAGAGAAGCATTCGGCTGTGAAGCAAACCCCAAGCTGGTCCACCGACCATAAATGTTTAGAAAGGGGCTCTGACGGGGATATCAAAATGGAAACAGCATCTAGGTGGAACCACCGGACCTCCGATTTCTCAGATGAATCTGAACGGAGCTCAACAGGACGCAAGACTCCCATAATCTCCCAAACCGGCTCTTGGAGACGAGGCATGACCACCCAGATGGCAATAACTTCACCAAGAACCAAAACAAACTGTAGCTCACTGAAGACGCATGGTAAGTCTCCAGATGATGGTTGTGTCAAGGCCTTGTTTAACTAGATTCAAGGTGCTTCAAATGTATGGCTCAACTTGTCTAATTGTTTTGGAGCTATGTCTCAGTTTTATGGGCATAACTGTGCTTCAATCTAAGGCAGACATGACTCAGCTGCTGAGATGTTATCTGATTTCAGAGTGCCCAAAAAAATAAATGATGTGCTGCACACCGTGTAAACATTGAAGGTTTATGTTCATACAAGTCCTGACACAGACCCCACTACTGTATTCAAAGCTTTAAAAAATAAGGATTTCATTTACTGCTTGACAGTCCGTGTCCATCCCACAGGTAAGACCGACGACGCCAAGGTCTCGGAGAAAGGACGGCTCTCCCCTCGCTCAAGCGCCTATCCTAATTCCCAGTCAGAACGCCAAACAAACACAGACGATACTAAGAAACCCCCTTCCAACTCTGCCACACGCACCCCGACCAGTACTTTCGGTTTCAAGAAGCCCCTGAGCTCAATGGCAACCATTACGGCAAGCGGCGCTGTGGTAACCAGTGGCTCCGCCACAGTTGGAAAGTTACCCAAATCGATTGCCTTTTCCGGGAGCCGACTATCCAGCCGACAGGCAACTGTGGATGATGCGTATTTTCCCCCAAGTGCTCGGACAACTCTTCAGTATCGCAGCTTGCCTAGACCCAGCCGTGGAAGCAACGGTAGTGCCACTGCACGCTCAGCAAACCGTTCCAATATTGCCAACCTCGATGCTAGTGTTTGCAACAAGGGTACAGCTACGCTTCCCAATCCGAAAAACCGGAGCTTGCTCAAGTCCAACCAGACGGATCGAGAGAAGGGTATATTCTCAGATGCAGAGAGCATCAAAGCTGGAACGGCTACCCAGACAGAGATGCCAGCCCAGTGCCAAGCTGAAAGACAAGCAGGGGGAAAGTATTCAGAAATGTCCTCGCCAACCCTGCGTAGGTAAGATCTCCTTTACACATGGGAACCCTTGCTTTTTTGGAAACTCATAAGGTTGGAAAATGTCATTTGTGAGGTAAGATTTTGGTGTGGATGAAAGCGTTGGTTTAGGTCTATATTATAAATATTTAAATGGTGGTTCTTTGCTGTGCTCTGTGAGTTCCAGAATATTCTCTATGTTGTTGGATGGTGTTCACAGGGAACAAGTGTTTATCTGGGTGATTTGATGTTAGTTGAGATTGTACAGGTGGTTTTAAAAGACCTCGACCAGCAAGTACAGTTAGTGTCTTGGCACAGATCATGATATGACAGGGCACAGATCTAGACGCTAGTGTTTGTTTTAGAAGATTAGCTTTTTTGCATTGACTGATATGCTTTTTAATATAAGCTGAACCAGACTGGAGATAGACTGTTGTTTCCAACCAGACTAGTCCATAAAGTAATGAGAAAATCAAGAATACTTTCCTTATCTTGTGTTTTTAGGTTTGCATGAGGGATGAACTAGTTTAACTTGTTTACTTTTGCGCCATTGCAGGCTTTTTGGTGGCAAATCAAGCAACAAGCAAGGTCCAGTCACCACCATGGAGAACATGAAGAACTCCACCATTATATCCAATCCCCACGCAACCTCCAACCAACAAGGTAATGGAGATCCGGACACCCAGTCTGTCTCTAATGGGAGCAGCAGTTCACTTTATAGTGACAGTCTGACAGTGACCTCACGAGGGAGTGGAGAGCACTCCTCCATTGGTACCAGCCCTGGATCGGCTTTTTCCTCCTGGGGAGGCAGGGACGGAGGGAGCTATCTGTCTCAAAGCCCAAAGCACACCAGTAAGGACCCAATGGATGTTCCCATGGGAAAGGAGGATTTGTGTTTAAATCGGACCAACAGTGCACGAACTGGTCTTTCAGACAGGTGAGTAATGACATCAATCTCAACTTAAACTCTACAAACAGTTTTTTACATAAACCTTTTACTCCAAAACTGTATAGACACTCCTCATCATCTTACAGTTTATGGAACATTATGGCAGGAATAAGTGTCTCTTTCAGTTGTTTGTGACTTTAAAGTAGGATTCATATCACTGACAATCTCTTTCTTCCGCTTACTCTCTTTAATCATTTTCCTTATCCCTACCCTATTCCGATTTCTCTATATCTCTTGTTTTGTCTACCCCTCTTCCCATCCATAAAGCCCTCTGCCTTCACCCTCATCTAGTCCTAAATTTACCTACAGTACATTGCCATGGAAGCAAGACAGGTAAAGTTTTATGTGCTGTTACATGTTATTTCCATTTTCTGAACTATGTTCTAGGGGATAGGTTACCCAAAAAATTAACACTTTGCCATTTCCTCACCCTTTTTATTTCAAACATGTATATTTTTCTTTTTTCTGCAGAACATAGAATAAGATATTTAAAGAAACGAAACAACAGCAGTACCCACTCTTAAACATTTTTGGTCTTGCCCCCTTTAAACCTTTAAAAGAATCTCGTGCCCCCTCCCATCGAAGCCCCTCGAACCCTTACCTCACCTCAGACTACCAATCATTTCACTAAACAATGAAAATCCTTATATTTTTACTGTACACATTGCAGTGAAGAAAAAACAAACTGTATCACTTGAAAATGCATATTTTATGCATGTGACCATGTTAGCTTTTGAATGTCCTGCCTTGGTCTTTGGGACTTCAGTGGTTTTGCTCTTCTTGTTAAAAAAACAATTCATGTTTTTGTCCTCATCTTTTGGCTGTTTACTATTTTTTTATGATGGTCTGCACCCCCCTGGTAAGGCCTTGGCAAACTGTCAAAATGTCAATATAAAAGAACTCAATGGGTACCACCATTGTTTGTTTACCAAGATTCTTTAAAATATCTTCTTTTGTGTTCTGTATAAGAAAGAAAGTCATACAGGTGGACAAGAATGTGACTTAGTTTTTATTTGTGGTGATCTATCCCTTTATTTTGCAAGCTCTCCTAATGTTATACTCAAAACTGAAATGCTATGTCATTTGAAACACCAAACTAAGTAATTAAAATAATATTGTTTTAAATGGTTTCTCATACAATTTGTCTTCAATTGATAGCTGTCATTGGTTGATCCAACAACACAGAGCACGGCTTTGAGACCACCAGCGTGCTGCAAACTGCATTAGAGAAAATATTTCAGTACTGTAAAACTGTTCATTTTGCGTTAAAACCCCTGCTGTGATTCTTTTTACGTTGCATCATTTCAAACTGACCTGGTTAAATATTATATAGTATGTAAATAAATATGCTAGCTTGTAGCAGCTGTTCTTATCCCGTCCACTGATGTACACATTACTTTCAAATCTGCAGGTATGCCCATGTGTCCCATATAAGAGGTCACGAGGATGCCCGTGATTGGTTACGTTCTCCCTCTTCTGTTGGACTCCCAGACTCGGCAGGCTCCTCCCCATTTCCCCCGGCCTCGGCATTGAGCTCGCCCTCTGGCACACGCTTCAACTTTGGCACACTTGGTAAACTTAACCTAACACTTAATAACTAACTCTTGTTTAAAAAACCTTGTGGGTGAACAGCTGTTATATTTTAATAATATTACGAGGTAAAAATTCTGCAAGCATAATCTGATTTCCTGGGTTTAATGCTGGACTCCAGTAGTTTTGGGGCTATAATCCAAGTCTGTTATTTCTGTAATATGTTGAACTTTGACTGCACACTCAAATGTTGGTTGACCTCTGTGTTGACGCTCCAGGTAGCCCCACTACGTCTTCTCAGATCCATCTGGCAACTCTCCGAGGCACCAATGGTCATGGTAACCACGACGGCCCTCACGACTCTGGTACCGAAGCACGTCTCCGCAATTCCTCAGTGAGCCTGGACGACAAGATTCGCACCATGGCCGGCTCCGGATTGTTTAGGGAGGGTTTGGAAGAAGGTGGGACTCTAGCTTTTTAAATTCATTAACGTTGCAAATTATAACATCGTGTTTTTGGAACAAAACAAATAAACCTGCATTGTTCAATTCTGCTAATGACTAAATGATAGGTTGTTATTAATGTTAGGTATTTGTGAAACATCAGGCTATAACGCGTGTCCTTACGTGTGCTGGTGCATAAACAAACAAAGCACAGCTTTGTTGGCCTGGCTGTGTTTAGCAGCAGTTAAACTTGATTTGATGATTAACTCGACCGTCTTGGCTCCACACAACTTGTCCCAGGGCTCTTTTAATCCTCTCTGTATGATTCATGGGTTTCGAAGGTAGTGATGGTGTTGATTTCAGCGCCCATGAGCTCAACAAGAACTATACTTACTGGTGTTCAGACATGTATAAAGAAGAAAATTGGTAATCGCAGTAATTTGTTTCCTTACTTTATTGCTGGCAAGGGAACTTTTTTCAACATTAGTTTTTATAAGCAAGAGTTTGCGTAAGGTAAAACATCTTCTATAAATTTGATCTACCAACCATCATTAAACTTGACAATGGTCTACATTTTCTTTTTATTATTTAAAAAGTATTAATCTTTCATTTCATCGTATCTTGCCAAATGGTTCCAACTGGGTTGTACTACATTTTTAGCA
The DNA here is from genome assembly GCA_033220385.1 of Triplophysa yarkandensis. Taxonomy (NCBI): domain Eukaryota; kingdom Metazoa; phylum Chordata; class Actinopteri; order Cypriniformes; family Nemacheilidae; genus Triplophysa; species Triplophysa yarkandensis. The sequence goes on along the minus strand of CM065677.1, from coordinate 8,162,746 downwards.
TCATTTGTAGTTTCAGTGTCTTCAAATATGCAGAAATGTAGGTTTCAAGGAACTCATGGCTTTCAGTAAAAAAAAAAATTTGCAAAATGTAGATGCCCTTTTTAAAGAACCTCCTCTTAAGCAGTTCGCATGAATAGTTTTGCTCTTGGGATTTGTTATTTAAAATATATTGCAACCATTTTACATAGTTATTCCTTATTTCTTAAATTCAAAGGGTAAATGACAGAACCCGTAATTCTTTGCGAGTATGCAGTATGGTGAAAGGGATTTCTAACTCAACAGCTGGTTAAATACCTTTCATCTGTAATTGATTTCTACTGTACGTTTGATTTGGCTTGCTATGTCTTTTGTTCCTGCTTGGGCTTCATGGTCGGCCGATAACATATTAAGAACAGTAAACACACATTTCATCCATCTCTATAAAGTTATTGTTTATTAAACAGCTGCCTACTTACATATGAAAAGCAATGCACAGGTTTTTTTCTACAGCATGTGTTAAATTATGTTTCTACTTGTGTGTTTATGCAAGCACTGCTAGGATGCTTGATCACTTAAATAATAGAACAAGTTATTTAAACATAATTTATCTTTTATCCTCAGTCCATGGTTCCTCTTTATCTTTGGTCTCCAACACGTCTTCAGCTTATTCTACGGTAAGTTTCATAAAAAACTGTGCCATATTAATTTAGATTAAGATAGATATTTTTTTGAGAATCACTTTTTCTAAGCAGCTTTATGTAACAAATTGCAGTAATAATGGCTTATATATTATCAAGCAGTTCACATTTAATGTCATTAAAAATTGACTGATATACTCAAAGCCAAAAGGACAAAATCATATGACGGTGTTGCATGTGTTTAATCCTTTTTTTTATTCCATCCACAGCCAGAAGAAAAGGCTCAAAACGAGGTGAGATCCCTCACTTCATTCATTGTTAATAATTGACTTGCACATTGGAAAGTGTAAACAACTCAAGCACTGTTTTCCTCATACCGCTTGTAATTTCAAACACACTTTGATGTAACTGTAAAGTCTTGGAAATTTCCCAGTTCATCATGATGCTCCTGGTAGTTACTGGCCTTGCTATTCTTTAATCTCTGCATTTCATGTCTGTAGCCAAAATTTCCCCTGTGCTGATCAAGGGCTTATGTCTACTTTCCAAATTATTATTTGCGAAGCCATTAAATTGGCTTCGCTTTGGCATCAAGAGTCGGCTTCTGGAAACATGACTTGTGTTTGAAGTTCATTTAATGTGTGTTTAGATCCGTAAGCTGCGTAGGGAACTGGATGCTTCTCAGGAGAAGGTTTCAGCACTTACCACACAACTCAGTGCCAATGTGAGTACATACACAATCATTTCTATTAAACATTGCTGCATTTTTTTCATTGAAAAGCTTTGTTCATGCCTTCCCAATACTTTCAATGAGTTTTTTTAAAGGGGTTCAAAAGAGTTTTTATTTTATGTACACAATGTATAGTAATGAACAAAAGTAACGTCCAACTGTGGGATTTTTTTGGAAAATGTTGGCTTTTAGTTATTTATTAAATATTTTGGAGTATTTTAGATTTGTGTTGCGTACAGTAGTTGTGTTTGGATTGTGAATTAAAGCCAAGCTTTGAGAAAAGTATAAGGAAGTTTTGAAAAAAGTTGTGTATAGAAAACATGGATCGCCTAAAAAAAGGTCTGTAGGTAACAAACACTTACAATGTAACCCATTCTTATTCTGTAATATATAAAACAGTTATAATCTGCACGTGATTTTAAAAGCTCAATAATGTCTTAAAACGCTGAAGAAGATTTATTCATGAAGGATTGAAATTAACCTGTATGTATTAACCAAAAAATTATTTGGTAGAGTAGCTTTAATAATCTACATAAGTTCCACATAATTAATTTGTGACTTAACTTGACTTATGTTGAAATTTTAAAAGAGATTTGTTGAAAAACCTAATGTAATTGTGTGGAACCGATGTACATGATTAAATTAAGAGGCTATTTTCAGCCTTATTTACCTTTTACTTCTGCTATTTTATTAAGGCTTTTAAACTAGCAAATATCATGTTCATTGGTACAGATTATTCTGATAGACAACACATGTTGTAAGTGTCATATTCCTTAAAACAGAGCTTTTTTTTGCAATCTTTCAAAAATACATGGGAAAAAATACATAGGCCAGTGCACCACTATATATGAGATGCACCTTTTAGAAAAATAATTTGAACAATACAGACAAACATGGTAACCCGCATGAGGCCAACACCACCTAATGAATCTTGACTTCCACAAGCCCCTATACATCTTATAGCTCACATACAGGCTTTATAAGCTCATCTTGATATCTTAAGTGTTTAACCCACACACACACATGCACTCATTGCTCAAAATACCACCTTGCTTGTCGATGAGCTCTTTGAGGTCGCTTCATCGAGCGCTCTTTTCCGTTTGCAAAACAGCATGCCCAAACACAAACCTCTGACTCGTGAAGGAAGTCATCCACATCTCATCTTCCCTGATTATCGGCTCATGTTGCACAGAGTTCACGATACGCTTGTTTTGTTAGTGAGGGGGTTGCATGCTTGTGAAGAAGAAATCTGAAGAACACGTCGTCCTGTCTCAGTGTGTTAATGTTTATTACACAACAAAAGCGACAGAGATGTGGACTGGCCATGTAAACCCCACTCGAACCGGGCAAGTAAGCTGGCAGCCTCTTAACTATTATCCATCTCTGAGAAAAGTCCATGCGAGGAATAAATCCAGACGGAAGAGCCGCGGTACACGCTCAGAAAATAAGAGCAAATGGAGGCGCGACGTTAGTGAGGTGGGCCGAAAACTTTTGGTCGTATCAGATTTATTCAGTCGTTTTTTTATCGTTCAATGTTAGCTTAAATACATTCAAGGTGCTTTAGACAAAGATGTTAGAGGATTTTGTTTCTGGTGTTGGTTTTATTAAGTTTTCTTCTGTTGTGGTACAAACTGCTTGACCTAGACATTGCTGGTTTTGTGTGTATTTATGTTATATTTTGATTTGTTTTCTTTCTTTATTATTTTAACATCAATTGTGTATATATTTAACTTTTGGAATGAAAATAAAAAAGCTGGGCTTCTCTAGACTTATGATGTTGCGTTTCATGCCGCAACATGCCATCAGACAGCCTGGTCGCACAGACATAGTTGGCACTCTGGGATACATTACTGACAAGCTGCGACCCATATATATAGTTTTTTAGAAATATGATCATACTTTAGTTCACTGTGAACATCTGGTTTATTTCTAAAGGTGCTATGGGTCCTTGTCCATTTATGGTCTTTTTACATGTCGCTTCTTAAAATAAAAGTGATTTATTTTGTGTGTGTCTCCAGGCTCACCTTGTGGCGGCCTTCGAGCAGAGCTTAGGAAACATGACGATCCGGCTGCAAAGTCTGAGCACGACAGCCGAACAGAAGGTAAGCATGTGTTGGAGGTTAACACTCCCTTTGGAAATTTATGGGGAAGTTCTTACACTGAAGAAGTGATTCAAATATAAAATTGATTTTTCCTTATCCATATTAAAGGGGATAGTTCACCCCAACATAATTCTGACATCATTTACTTACCATCTGTCTACATTTCTTTGTTCTTATGTAAACAGAGAAAGATATTTGTGAGAATGCTTGTAACCAAACTGTTCTCAGACCCCATTGACTACCATAGTAGGAAACACAAGCCTTATAGTAACATTTGTGTTGAAAACAAAAGGAGATATTTTGAGAAATGGAAGGCAGCATGCAATCCAGGGGTACTTTTGACTACTTTTGTCATTTTTCCTGCTGTTGAAAAATGTGTTCATTAGAGATGTATTTAGATTTGAAACAACTAGAGAGTGGGTAATTTATGACAAAATTAACATTTTCGGTTGAACTATCCCAAAATGTTGGTTTAATAAGGCGGCGTAATTTAAAAATTGCTACATGTTTTTTTAACATTATAAATGGTCGAAATTAGGTTTGTTTACTAAACAACTAAATTTGTTGAATTAATGCAATATCAAAATTTTATACAAATGTGTGATGTGAATCTCTTTATTGCAGGACACGGAGCTGAATGACTTGAGAAAGACCATTGAGCTTCTTAAGAAACAGAACACAGTTACTCAAGCCACTATCAATGGTGTCATGAACACACCGGACCCCAACCGCAAAAGTGAGAAAAACAGCACATATTGCAGATATATAAATATAAACATTGTTGTTATTATTATCATTATGGCATATAATAATTAATAATAATATTCAATAATACAAATAATTAGTAATATTTCAAAATAAATATTTCAAAATTGATATAAATATTCAAAATATTTGTAGTCTTTTTCTTAACACTTGGATCTTTGATACATTAAGGGTCAAGTGAATTTTTTTTATATATCTGTTTGACCCAGCATGAAATTTGAAACTTCTAGGATGAAACAACTAAGCCTTTCTCTTATTCCTGCAGTATCTGTAGATCCAGTCAACGGGTCGCCTCAGTCCCAGCGTGACATGCAAATCCACAGACAGCCGTCCTCAGACAGCGTCTCCAGCATGACCAGTGCCACCAGCCACTCCAGCATCGGCAGCAGTCTAGAGCTGGATGCCAAGGACAAGAAAAAGAAGAAGAACTGGGTAAGAGTAAACCATACTTTCTTTTTTTCTCATGAACGTGTTCTCAAAGACTTCAACACTGTTTTACATTTTAGTTGTTTTTGGAATCCCAGTCTGGTTAAGCTGATGTTTAATGTTGGCTAGTTGTCTTAACATTAGATTATTGTTTACTAGATAACATTGTTTATCTCGTTATTTGCTTGACGGTTATTTTTTTCATTTCTTATTTGTTTTGTGTGCTCAGTCTCCGTGTGCAGGAGGAAAGGTGAATATTTTATTAGAAGATAATATGTATATTTTTAGCATATGTGCCAACGCAGTGTTGACGTTTTCTGTTTCTGCATGTGACAAAAACAGATGCAAATCTCTAGAATTACAAATATAGACCAAATAGCTTCACAGTCAGTTCACTTAAAGCTTGTTAAATGCAGTAAATGCTGTCTGATAAAAGAATTTTTGTTGCTTTTTTATTAAATTAAAGTCTGGTTTCGTTGATAATTAAAAGCAAACGTTCAACCATCTATGTTTTCTGTCCTTCCGTGTTCAGACTGTGTCATGTGTTGGAGGAAAAGCACAGGATAAATATGTAGGAGATACAAACCTAGTGGTGTTTATGATTGGCTTTTAGAATGGTTTATATATGATGTGTGTAGGTCACGTAACCTGAAGCTGCTCTGGATCATAAAATAATCTAGGAAATATCCTTAATAGATATTCCAGATTAAATTAATTTCTCCTGTATTACCCCATGTATGTTGATAATATTATATAATGTATGTAAATGCTGTTAGATCATCATTATTGCATTTAGGTGCAGTCTGTGTTCCTTCCCTCTTGATTTTTTTAAATGTACTGTAATGTGCAAAAGTCTTAGATACTTCAGAATTTTCTCGCCGATAAATATTTTAGTATGTAGTGTGTCATTAGAAAATATGAGATTACATTTCTTTAAATTCTTCAGACACCTACATGCTAAGTTTCAGTACTGCTTCACCATATTTTAAATTGCAAAATTCTCATTGATTTATTACAAATAATGACTAAATGAATGTCTAGAAATGTAAACTCACATTGTCTAATGAAACAATATTACAAATGATGTAAATATTGATTCAAACTTTTGAACTAAATAAAAGATTTGCTATAAAAGACAGTTTGTAGCTGGTTATGGCATTAAAATGTGCCTGTTCTGTTTTTCCTTGTGCTTTCATGTCATGGTACAGGTATATGAGGTAAGATTAAATCTGTTTTTTGTCATATACTATAAAGGGTCTCTGAGAAGAAGACAAACTAAAAGACTAAAAGACTCATTTGGAAAACATACTTAATACAGCTGAATTGTCTTTTTCTTTGAAGGAGCATGTATAGAAAACAAAACCGTGAAAGTAAAATAAAAATTTTTTGTCTTCACAGCTGCGGAGCTCCTTTAAACAGGCTTTCGGGAAGAAAAAGTCTCCCAAATCGGCTTCTTCTCACTCTGACATTGAGGAGATGACCGACTCTTCTCTGCCATCTTCACCCAAACTCACTTATAACGGCTCAACGGCCTCCTCGCCAATGATACGCAACTCTCACTCCAACTCCCTGTAAGTTCTTTCCACTTTCAGTCTCTGCCATTCCTGTTTCTCCTGTTTGTTAATCCAAAGGTACAGTTCTCATAAGAAGTACTGGAGAGACCAGAGTACTAAGATTTTCAATTCAGGTCAATGTCAGTTTTCAGGCTTTTTCAATTATGGAAGTATAATATTTAGTATTATACACAAGCACCCTCAAAAACCATGACCCTAAACTCACTCAAACTCTAAGTAACTTTCATTGTCAGATTCAAGGCAGCATAGATGCTTCATTTTTTTGTATGTTCATAGTCCTCAGTTATCCTCTCTGCCTGCATGTGGGCATGGCTGGGGCTGTACTGGCAGGTCCACGAGGTCTGCCTCTCTGGCACGGTAAAAGAGAACAAATACTGTACTAATATTTCACAATCTCAAGATTTCAAACCAACGACTTGATCTGAAACACATTATAAACATGGATAATCCCAAATTATGAATTCAAAACATTGTGCTTTGATTTATAAATGATTATTGTGTCAATGATGATTTGACGGATGACTTCCATAGATCATTGATGGAGAATTCACAATTACCACTAATCACTGGTGATTTTTCAACACAAATAATTAAAATAAGCATATTGTTTTTTGTGTAGCTTTACCACTAAATATAATTTCACTAATAAACAGTATATTAAATTAAATGTATTTACTAAAGCAATATGTATTAAACAATGTTATTGTTAATTATATATTGAAGTATATATATTACTGATCAATTTTTTAGGATCACATAATTGTTTCATTAAAATATTAAAAATGATGTACTTCAATTGCTTTTGTAGACAAAAATGCTATTGCGCCCACATATTAATTTATTTAATTGAAAAAGATGTTTACATAAACAAAGCATTTTTGAAATTGCTCATCAAATAACTCATAAAGGCAACCAGTATGAGTCCAACATGGATTAGACCCAAAATAAGACGACAGCTGGAGGATAATGTGCAAAGTGTTAGGATTTTGCAATATCTAGTTAAAGGTGACTACTTTGAAGATGCTAAAATACAACATACAGTTTATTTATTTTAAATACTTTCAAAGAAATAATTGCCACAGTTAAATGTGAAAAGAAAATGTAAATGGATAAATGATCCTAAACTTCGTCCGGTGGTGTATATATTTTTATTGTTAAATAGTAAATATAATTTAAATGAATTTTATTTTTAGGATCTCTGAGTGTACAGACAGCGATGCAGAAATAGTCATGCATTTACGAAGTGAACTGCGAGAGAAGGAGATGAAGCTGACCGACATCAGGTTAGAGGCTCTTAGCTCTGCCCACCAGCTGGACCAGCTGCGAGAATCCATGAACCGCATGCAGATTGAGATCGAAAGACTAAAACTGGAGAATGAGCGGCTGAAGATCGAGAGCCGTGGCAGCAGTAGCAGAGCTCCGTCTCAGGTGTCCATCAGTCCATCATCTGTGGGCTTGTCTTCTCAACTGAGCCTTACCGAATCCACTAGTCTGGGTATGGAAGACTTTTGTTCATGAGCGCATTTTTTTTAAGATGTGTAAATCATTTTTAAAATTACAAATCTTTCCGATGGCTTTTAGATATGTTGTTGGAGGATAGTGGAGATGGAACATCATGGAAAGAAGGACAGCATGTTAAAGTTGTGGTTAGTCTGGAGAAATATACTGATTTGAAAGAGGTAAGAGGAAAGATGTTTCTTTCTATTTCTTGTTAAATTTTTAAAGATTATCTAAGACTAGACAATCCATGCAGGAGTGCAGATCATGTCAGTACCTCCTGGGCTGCATTGGTGTCAGTGGGAAAACCAAATGGGACGTTCTTGATGGTGTTGTTAGACGGCTTTTTAAGGTATGAATCAATGGTCATGGTGTTTTTGTCGTATAAATGGCTTCTTTTTGTTGTTAAATGTTTGTTGTGTTTGACTTTTTTCACCTCAACAGGAATATATAATGTATGTAGATCCTGTGACTCAACTGGGTTTGAACACAGATAGTGTGATGGGATACAGCATCGGAGATATTCAGCGCACTAGTGATGCAGATACACCAGAACTCCTCCCATGCGGTTATCTTGTGGGAGAAAGTGATACAATCTCTGTTCAGTTGAAAGGTACATTTCAAGGTGGTTTTTGGTCTACTAATAGAAAAGCTTTGAAATATTTCTGTTTATTGAAATCATATAAAATATTGGCCTAAAATTTTAACAATTTAAAAATACTTTTTTTTACATAAACTGAAATAGGTATAAAACACTAACATTATTATAATACACTAAAAGTAAAATAAAATGTTTTTACTAGCAACATAAAAATATCAAATAAACAGCAAAATGACAAAAGCAATTGAGCAAAATTTAAACGTAAATATAAATTTAGATTAAAAATAAAAGCCAATTACTTATATTAATAAACTCAAAGAAAAACTGTATTGATTTATTGATATAAATGCTGCTTCCAAAATGAACAAATGTAGGTTTAAAACACTACAGTTATTTATATAAAATTAAATTAAAACTAAAATTAAACAAATTTTATAAATCAACATAAACAATAAGACAAATCAAAAGCAAAATTGCTAAAACTGTAACTGAAATAAAAAATGATAACCTATAAAAAAGCCAATTAAAACAATATTAATAAACTTAAATCAAGTCTTTGAAAGCATTTTAATGTATTGAAATCATATAACGATTGGCCATAAACTTCTTAAACTTCCAAAATTAATTAAAGTACGTTTAAAACCCCAATATATATTACTAAACAAAATTAAAGCTTAAATTAAACTAAATTTTATAAAGCAACATAATAGTTTTACAAAAAAAGATAAAAGCAAACTTGTTAAAACTGTAACTGAAGTTTTATCTTTGTTGCTTGTTGGCAATTTTTGATTGCAGTTCGAATCCAAAATGTGGTGTCATGAAAGTGTGACTGCAAATTGACTGAAACCAATTGTTTCAATTTTCCAGAGTTGTCTCTCGAAAATCAGGACAGTTTGGCCTTCGAGACTCTTATTCCAAAGCCGGTTCTTCAGCGCTACATATCTCAGCTTGAGGAGCACAGGCGAATCATCTTCTCTGGACCTTCTGGAACTGGGAAGAGCTTCCTGGCAAGCAGACTAGCCGAATACATGGTGCTAAAAGAAGGAAAGACACAAGAAGAACAGGCCATCACAATCTTTAATGTGGATAACAAAACAACAAAGGTATGTAACTATTGAGCTCCTTGACCATCATCGGTAATTCATGACACAATTGTTTTAATTTACATGTTTTATTCTGTTATGATGAATTCTTTATTCAGTGAAGTTAAATCTTGTAACACAGGAGCTGAAGCAGTACTTGTCTAACCTGGCTGAACAGTGTAAAAGCAGTGGAAAGCTTGTGGATGTGCCTGTGGTTCTCATCCTGGACAACCTGCACCACGTCAGTTCTTTGGGAGAGATTTTCAGCGGACTTCTCCAATGCAAGCACCATCAGTGGTGAGCAGACTCATCTTACAGTTCCTCAACATATTGTCATTTTGCTTTTAATGTTTATATTTCATAATAACATGTTATTAATTAAATGATTCTCTAACAGTCCGTACATCATTGGGACCATGAACCAAACTCCCTCACCCACTCCGAACCTACAGCTTCATCAGAATTTCAGGTACCATACACATATAAGTATATATAAGTTATAAATAATTAGTATTTATGTATTTAACAATTAGAAACAATATTTGATATGAATGGACATACTAAGAGTCTCCACAAGATGGCCCTAAAGTATGATATTATGAATTTCGCCTATGATAGATTGTACAAAATTTAAAGTTCTCTCATCAATTACTCATCCTCTTGCCATATCGAACCTGTATGACTTTTTTATCAATGTAAATCACAGAGGAAGATATTTTGAAGAATGTTGGTTAACCGAACAGCAGGAGCAACCATTCATGTGCGCGGTTCCAGCTGCCAACACTTTTCAACATATCATTCTTTGTGTTCTGATGATGAAAGAAAGTCCTGATTTTGAAGCTCCTGAAAGAACTGATTTCATGTGTGTTTTCTCGTTTCAGATGGATTTTATGTGCCAATCATACCGAGCCAGTGAAAGGCTTTCTGGGTCGTTTCTTGCGGCGGAAGCTGCTGGAGACAGAGATCAGCAGTCGTGTAAGGAACGGGGAGCTGGTGAAAATTATCGAATGGATCCCGTCTGTTTGGCATCATCTCAATCGCTTCCTGGAAACGCACAGTTCTTCTGATGTAACAATTGGTGAGTTAGGTTCCAAACATAAAAATGAGGGCTCTCCAAGTGAATGCCTCCCTGTAGACATATCATAATTTGAAAGTGATTGAAGTTCACCCAAAAATGAAAATTCTGTAATTTACTCTTGATATTTTTAAACCTTTATGACTTACTTTCTACAGAAGAATACAAAAGAAGATATTTTGAAGAATGATGGCACCCCTTCACTTGCATTTGTTTTGTATGCATTGGTGCATGGGTGCTTCTGCTCTTCGATAACCAGCTTTCTTCAAAATATCTACTTTTTGTTCTAAATATACTTTTACAATAAACTTGATTATTTACAGCAATGTATACATTTATATACAGTTCATATATACTTTTCATATAAACTCTTTGCTTATCTTTCACAGGGCCCCGTCTGTTTCTCTCCTGTCCAATGGATGTTGAGGGTTCAAGGGTGTGGTTCACTGACTTATGGAACTACTCCATCATACCTTACATGCTTGAGGCTGTAAGAGAAGGGTTACAAGTATGACCACCTTCAGTCATATCTCAAAATCTTTCTTAAGATAATATGCTAAAGAGAACAAATGAAAGCTGCGTTACAAGTCACTTACTCCCCTGTGTTTTTTGCAGATGTATGGGCGTAAGGCAACGTGGGAAGACCCAGCCAAATGGGTTGTTGAAAGTTTTCCCTGGGCGTCCAGCCCGCAACAGCACGAGTGGCATTCCCTGCTGCGGCTCCGTCCGGAGGACGTGGGATTCGATGGCTTCTCTCTGTCACAAGAGGGCAGTACGGGCAAGCAACCCTCTCAGAGTAAATCGGAGGAAGACCCACTGGTGGGATTCAGTTCATCTTCCATGTATAAGAAGAAACTGATTGATTATGTAATAACACTTATTTCTATGATCACAGATGAACATGCTAATGAGACTCAAGGAGACGGCCCGCTGCACAGGCACAGAGAGTTATGACAGTGATTCCACCAACAATAGTCATCAAGATGATGTGCTGGACTCTTCATTAGAATCTACACTGTGAACAATCAATACATCTAGATGGATGTATTCAGCAAATACACTCTTGGGTATATGTGTCCCGGGAATCGATCCTATGACCCTTGAAGTTCAGCACCTTGCAAGTGTGCTACAGGTGAAACAAGGACATATTTGTAAAAGATAAGTTTTGCTTTTAACACATTTCCAGGGTGCTGGAAACCCTGAACATTCAAGAAAAGCAAGGTGCTGCTTAGCCAGAAAATCATCATTTACTTGGAAATACACAAACCCAGATTGCACATCTACTGGAATCACTCTGATGAAAATCAGTGTATATATTTTACTTCTTTTATGAAGGCTTAACATTCCACAACATCAGAGCCAGTGTCGTCATGCTATAATGGACTGTGGGTAGCAGTACAACCGTGCGTTTTTTTATCTTTTTAAGCGCTCTCCAGCATCTCCATGTTGAAAACTGTCCCATAAAGCAAGATTCTTGTAAGTATTCTAAGCTTTCTAAACCGGATTTACCTACGGATCCACTAGTGAAAACCTTGGGTGCTTTACAATAGTGCCTTTACATCAACACAACCATGTGAGGTGCTACACGCCTGTGTTAGAGATTGGTAACTGTATACAAACACAAGACATTATAAACTTGAATTGGTGCGCCATATGTGATCTTATAGAGAAATTTAAACTGTATTGTAGTTGCTTTTCGGCGACCAAAGAATGCGTGGTGTCATGAAAACACAATGGGTTGTTTGGAAGCTATATATTGAAAATATCACATCTATCAAAATCTGAGATTTCATGTCATTGTGTGTCCAGAAGATGTGTGCCTCTTGTAATGTCTACATATAAGTTAACAGCACACCTGTTTACAGGATTATCTATGCAATAGTGTTAAAGAATCTTTACCATTCACTTGACTGGTAAACTGTAGTCAACTGCGCTGGATTCTATTGGCAAAAATTCTGCCAAACATATCACAGACATCTGTTAACTTTCAGTTGTCTTGCTATCCATTTCTGCTAGACGTTCTTTTGTTTTTGAACTTGAAATAGAGGGTGCCTAAATGTCCTTTTTAAGTACTTAAGGAAACTCAGACTTTTATAGAAGGTTCAGCCAACGTAGCTTGATTTGTGTTTCAAGTCCTTTACAGTGGTAGCACTTTGCATTTTTTCTTGCAAATAACTTTTGCATTATGATGTTACAATTAGGATGATCTATACGACAAAGCTGACTATGCTTTTGTAGATTCTCATTCTTTTCAGATAAGTGTAGATCTGCAGTTTTCTAACTTGGACAAATTAATTGAATGTGAGAGTCCTCTATGTAAGAGTATGTTTATTCAAAAAACTCATTGAGCTGAGAAAGGTCCTTCTTTTGCGCATATCATTGAGCGCTATACACACTGAAGATCTTTGGGGGTAGTTATACATAAATTCCAAAAGTCTGGCCCATGGGTGCGTGTGATGTGCTTTACTCTGAATTGAGGGTTAGGGTGTCTAGTGGCCCCCTCAGGAGCATTAACATGGCCCACATTTGCATGTGGTCCAATACTGGGGTATCTTTATTTGGATGACTGCATGTTGTTTTAAAACATTTTGTTTGTACTTATGATTTTCAAAAGTAGTTTTTAATGGTTGGAACATGTTTTAGTAGCTTTTGCAACACTTTTTTTTAGCTGTGCTTCGAGTACTGCCACGATTAAGCACATATACATGTGAAAAGGTTTATGTGAATAATTAAAACAAAAGTTTAAATGAAAGTCATAAAGCACAAGAGGATTAAAGTGTCTGAATTTTCCTATGAATTCCCTGGTAAGGTTAGAAATAAGACTGAATTTTGAGTTTTGTATATTTCTATTGTACTATATTTTTGTAAATATTTTGCCTCAAATCTAAGTCTTTAAGATAAAGTTGTTTTGTAAAGTTTGTTTATTATTTTAGTGCTCCCATGTGACACTTTTTCAAATAAAAGTAATTCCAATCCAACTATCTGTTGTTGAAAGTTATTCCTGGCAAACTGAGAACATTTTTATTTTACTAAAATACAGGAATATTACTTAAATTAAGCATAGAGAAGCAAGAAATGAACAAGATGAGCAAAACACTTTTTTTCTAATTATTAGAAATTAAGATCTTATTTTACTTCTAAAATGTAAGCCTAAGAAAAACGATAAAATGGATTATGAAATCCAAGACAATTATGAAAGACAAGCAACTAAAATTTAGCATTTTTAATGTGTAAAAATATTTTTCATGTCTTTATACAATACAAAGTAATTATATTTAAATCTTTTTTTTCTCATAAAATATTCACCCAATAAAAAGGATAAAAAAACGGATTAGGATGTAAAATAATATAAAAAAAAATACCAGCAACTGAAATTTTGAATTTTTACTGTGTAAAAAAATATTATTGGTGTATAAACAATACAAGCTGATGCTATTTTCCTTCACACAATAAACACTCAATAAAAACTTTTAAAACGGATACTGAGCATTAGGTTATAAAATAATACAAATAATGACCAGCAAGTGAAATGTTGCATTTTTAATGTGTAAAAAATATTTTATCAAGTCTATATACAATACAATTGAATATTAATCTTATTTTGCTTAAGAAAATAAACACCCAATAAAATCGATAAAAATCGAATATTGAGCATTACGGTATAAAAAATACAAATAAAGACCAGCAAGTGAAATTATGCAATTTTAATGTGTAAAAAATATTTTTTGGAGGTCTATATACAATACATCTTTACAAAACCCCACATCAGTATACAAAATAAAATAAGAGTTTTAAGTTAGAAATGTGCTTCTACGCATTACAGACAGAACCGGTAAAATAATATAAAAGTTCAACACGAAAGCGCGCTGCCAAAAACGCAGCAGTAACATAATAAAGAATAATAAAGTCTCTGGAAAATGAAGAAAAAAAGAAAATAAAAATTAAGACACATTTATTTCCTCGTCTTCCGATTCTGAGAAATCTGAGTGCTTGCTCGAGACTGAAGATGACGTAAAGTGTAGATCTACGTCACTGACGAGCTCGTGATTCCCGCGCGATTGACAGAAAGGCGCGCGCGGGCTTTCTCCCCTCACGTCGTTGTCAAACTTCATCCGGACGTCGCTCAAATCGGGATTGGGGTTCGTTTTGGTGGGTAACGTTTGTTCCCTGCACCCCCCTGACGACAGAAGTTCGCGTTCCTTCGAATTTCGCCATTTCATCCTTCGGTTCTGGAACCAAATTTTCACCTGAACCAGAGGGGGAACAAAAACCGTTAGAAACGTAAGCAGGGGGCGCCGTCCCCTCTCCGAAAACCGGTTTCATCGAGTTTGGGCCTACCTGCGAGTCTTTGAGGCCCAGTTTCGCCGCCAGCTTCTTCCTGTCAGGTTTGCTGATGTACTTTTGTTTCTGAAACATCTTTTCCAGAGCTTTCCGCTGCACGTCGGAGAAGACGGCCCGCCGGAGCATCCCTCTCCTCGGCTTCCCTCGGGCAGCCAGCGGCCAGGCGAACGTCCCGGGAATGGGTACGGCGGAGGACGACGCTGCAAGAGGCCCAAAAATTCATTACACATCCCCGAACTGCTGATAGGAAGCAGCCCTCAAACTCGGCATACAAGGCCTAGTGTGAGTGGTAAGGAAGCTAATTAGCACATTGCCCGGTTCCCAAAAGCATTGGTATGGTAACAAGGCCTAGCAGTCATTCAGAGCCCTCCGGTGAGAGATAGAGGTGCTAATGAAGCGTGGACGGTAATTGTGTAGTAATGAACTGGCTGAAAAAGGCTTAGGACAGGCCACTAAAGCCATATATTACGGCCACAAAAGAGATTTACACTTTCAAACTAAACACAACGGCATGCCAGGGACATTGCGAGAATACTGATGGCGGGGGACTATGTTTGCCCCCGAATATTTTCATTAAATGGACACGAAAAGCCATTCATGCCGCTCAAGTTGTTTTGTTGACGTATTCACACTGGCATGAATGGGATCAGTCTATTATCGTTGGATTGAATGAGTGCACGATCCTCACAACGTTTTATAAGCCACTTTCAAAGGCTATTTGTAGCCCGCATTCATTTTGGGCTGATGGACATGGAGCTTAACCCAAAAAGGCCTGCATTTTATTGGTTTAATTTGAGGAGATCCTCTGGAAGGGCTCGTACACTGTCATCAAAATCGGTGGGTTCGGTTAGATTTATTAGATTACTGATTGCTGCGATGGTCATGCTGCTGCACCAAACCCGAATTTGGGCTTGGACGTCCCCACACGCCATGTGGTCTTGTGAGAATATTGAAACACTGAATGGAAGCTAATAGGGGAATTAGTCCATGACTGGTAAATGCCCATCAGCAGCATGCTTAAGTCAACCACGGGTGTGTGTGTGGCTGCCCGGAGGGAGCTGACCAATTGGTCATGGTGCTGAAAGCATTGTCGCCAATCAGTAACTAAGTACACTGGCTCGGTGGGAAAGGCAGCGATGAAGAGACGCCAACAGTTTGCTTGTGAGAGCGGACCCGCCTCAAATTGGGACCATGACAATTCCGGCTAATTTGTGGATTAGGGTAAGCGGTGCAAAATGTCAGCAGTCAGTGCCTTTGCTAAATAGGGCATCAAATTAGCGAGACTGATTCCACAATGTCCTACAAATTCCAGCATGGGACGCGGGTTCTGGCACCCATCAGTTTGGGCAAATTGAGAAATGGCTATCAATTGTCACGCAAGTGATCGTGAAGATGACTCACCTGGGAAATACGAGGCTCTGATGAATGGGTGGAATGAGCCGTCAAAGCAAGGGAACGGGAACGTTTTGGCACTCAAACTCTGTATTGATGGTGGAGGGGAAGCTGTGGCAAAACAAAAAACAATTAATGCCAAAGTTATTTCTTCGTTCTGACAAGCAAATCAAGGATCTCTGATTCTAATCCAGTGCGATTAATAATACAGTCATGCACATGGAAGAATGTTTGACATCATTGGAAGAAGCTTACCGTTACGCGTTGTTGACGACAGGATTGCGTTCACTCCAAATTTCAAGTAGTTTGGATCGTTATTTGCAAGTGATGTTTGTGGCGAGCTTGGTCTTTTTGGCGTAAACCTGGCGACGTGGATCCCAGGGGAGTTACTCAAAGTTGTGGCTCCTGTCGCTGGAGGAGATGCGCTTGGAGACGGGATGCTCCTGTGCATGATGGTGGCAGGTCTGCTGATCCGCAACAGGTCCTCCACCAGAAAGCTGGAGTGCGTGGTGAACGCCGATTGCAAACTGGGTGGCAAGGAAAGTGCCGCCGAGGGCCGCAAAAAGGTCGGGTACATAGCTGGAGGCGCAATAACACTTGGCAACATCATTGCACCGTGGTAGTCGAAGGCGCAAAAATCACGTCACTGCTGTCTCTTTGCGGAGGTGTGCGTAGTTAGAGTCCAAGGGGGCAGACTGAAGGAGCTCTTGCCCGTCCCTCTCTTTTCCAGGGGTTTTATAGTGGACCGCAGGCTAAGCCTTTGCTGGGGTGACAGCTCTAACAATGAAGTTCAACCAAATTCTCCCCATGAGTTCCGTTTACTCCCGAATCAGTGCGCGCTGATTGGACAGTAAAAAACAAAAATTTCAGATTGGACAAGACTTCAGAAGTAAAAAGAATAAAGTGTCTTTACAAAAATATGTGTAGTGAAGGACAATAGTGATCAGCATCATTAGAGCCATGACGATAGAAGATTTCGAATAAATGTCAATTTAGTTTTGACACCTAATGGGATAATCATTCTACATACAAGCACATTAGAACGAATGTAAGACAATGAATTAATGGCAATACTTGCATTTCACTTTTGAACTATTTAAAACAAAGTATTAAACACAATTTCTTAGCCAAAAATGACAAAGAACAAATTGACAAACTAGCAAAGTTGCTTGACCAACTTTTGCAGTGTCCTTTATTGGTGAAGAAAAAGTGTTGTTTGCACTTGTTTATTTGACAGTGGCTGGAAAACAAGTAAGATCCTTGTTTGAGATATATATAGCACAGATGGAAACACATCTAAAGAATATTACTATCCTATACGGTTGACTGATTTTGGCCTCACAGGTCACACACATTTTCTTCCATTGACTTACAGAGAGTAAAAGAGGACTTTCTTTGTGAGAAGAGTTGGGTCATGGGACACGCTGTGCCACACGTGGATAAGGTTTAATGCGCATTGGCAAAGCACAAGCTTTCAAGTATCGCAGCTGAACCACAGGGGTAAAATGACCAACGCCTACCGATAAAATATATTATTAAAGGAAAAAAGCGAGAACAAAGAGATTTCTCTCTGGAGGGGTTTATTGGGACAGACGCGCTCTTCTGTCAGATGCCCAAAAGAGGTGAATCCCAAGGCCTGTGGGCTAAGACCTGTGACTAATGGCGTTTGACCGCCACTCTCTTAGGATTTGCCCCTCTAACCATTCTTTCTCCTGCAGTTACCTTCACATTTATCTCCCTGGAGTCAACTCGTGTGCTTTGATTTGGGTAAAAAAGAAGAGGGGAAGACATAGACCGCGTGAGCCATGACACGGCGACTAACTCTCCATGAAATTATGCGCCAGGCGTTGCTCCGTTGCCCCAATGCATTGTAATACTAAATCTTTATGTTATATATATAAAAATGGGTGAAAAGCCGACTTAGTGTATTTTAAGAAGTCTTCGCCCAAGTGTGTTTAAGAAGTTTTCATAAGAAGTCTTTAATAAAAGCTGAAGATCCACGCACAACGTGGAGATGCTGACAAGTGCAAAGACTTTATTTCAACCCAGCATCATGTGCAACAAAGAATGGGATTGTATTTTGTAAACACCCAACATATGTTTGTAATGGTAAAAAAGCATGCTTTAGTGAAAGAAACTTGTTTTAAATTTTCCCCACAATGTTGATATTTGCTAACTTAAAGAAACAAAAATGCATTTTTTTTGCATGCTGCTTAAACAAGTATTGCATATATCGACATGCCAAAATGGAAACCACATGTGATCACCATGTAATTATTCTCTTTTTAACTAAATAATAAGGCAGTTAGATTTGCATCAGGTTTTGTAGCAGTCGTATTAAGACACCTCACCACCTTCAGAAAACCAAGAGGTCTGCTGCATGTTCAAAGCACTTTATTCTTTCTCTTGCACTTGAAAATCCGTCTTTTGTACCTATCAAGCAGATGGTTTGCAGGAAATATAGCTTAGCCCCGGTGACCGAAACGAATTTCTGCTTGCTTTCCAAGGCGGGCACGATTGTTTTTTCTTTACCAAATAAAGGGAGTGCAGCTGGTCGGGCGCTGAATTAAGCCCATTAAAGACACATTTCGAAGATATTATATTCACATAAATGTGCCTTCCATCCCAGACATAAACGAACGGGCGTGACTTTGCCTTGAAGATTGTGCTGAGGTTATGTGTTTTACCCATTTGTGGTCCTTTCAGCAGCATAAATCCATTATTAGGTGTATTTATGGTTTACATTCCTAAATATTTAAAAGTATAAAAACTTAATATTAGAGCAACTATTTAAATAAATATTTATTGCATATAAATATAATAGTATAGTATATGGTTTACATTCTTAAAAATTTAAAAGTATAAAAACTTAATATTAAAGCAAATATTTATTGCATATAAATATGTTACTATAGTATATGGTTTAAATTCGTAAATATTTAAAAGTATAAAAACTTAACATCAAAGCAACTATTTAAATAAATATTTATTGCATATAAATATAATAGTACAGTATATGGTTTACATTCTTAAATATTTAAAAGTATAAAAACTTAATATTAAAGCAAATATTTAAATTAATATGTATTGCATATAAATATAATACTACAGTATATGGTTTACATTCTAAAATATTTAAAAGTATAAAAACTTAATATTAAAGCAACTATTTCAATTAATATTTATTGCATATAAATATAATACTATAGTTTATGGTTTACATATTTATGGTTTATATTCTTAAATATTTAAAAATATAAAAACTTAATATTAAAGCAACTATTTAAATAAATATGTATTGCATATAAATATAATAGTATAGTATATGGTTAACATTCTTAAATATAAAGGTATAAAAACTTAATATTAAAGCAACTGTTTAAATAAATATTTATTGCATATAAATATGATAGTATATTATATTATACTAATTAATGTATATTAATTATTGTTATCATAATTGCAAAGCGTTTATTTAATTAATAAATATGTGTTATTGTTACTGTTTGATATTTTAACACTGCGTTTGAGGGTTTTAACATCTTAAGCCGCGCTCCGTCGAGCGGACCCTTTTTAATGCAGGCCCAGCATCTGTTTCTGCAGATCCGAAGACGGCAGAACACTATAGGGAGATTAACCAAGTGCCAAAATACAGAGGAGCATTGACAGGCATTAAATTGATATTAACTCTGCATTAAACATAACGCCAACACTTGGACGGAGCAAATTCAAGTCCCAGAACAAAGCGTTTAGATTTGCGCCAGACACCTGTTCTGTCCTTTAGACAGCATTAGCAACTCTAATGTCTGTGCAAACACACAATAAAAAGTTTTACATTTTAAACAAAGTGCATTTAAATTAACAACACAAAGAAAAATAGCATCTGTAAATAAAACAGATAAATAAAGCAACGCAAATGTTTGTGAACGGATTTACTAGATGCTCATTATTTATATATAATACATTGGTGACATGACAGGGAAATTAGTAAAACTACAAACACTTATAAATAACAATTATGCTTTGGATAAAATCATAACATTATTGTTTCTGTGACAAGAATAGGAAAATGTACTTTATTTTTACTATCTGCAAAAAGGGGCAACAAAGTATTTTTCAGAAAATTTATTTCTAAAACAATTTTTTAAAACATCCATTTTTAACATAATATCTTTATCTTATATTCGGTGACAAATTAATAGTTAAATACGAATTTTAAAATGAAATATTAGTTTCTGAATAATAGTATTGTTCACCTAATTCTGTTTCAGTATTCTTTTATATCAAAATATATTGTACTATACTGTTCTGTTTATTAATCTCATTACATCTAAATTGCTAATGGGAGCTTAGACTACATTAATGTGGCAATAGTATTATATTTTCATTTTGATCTCATAAAAGTTTCACATGTTAGAGCTAATCCTGGAGCACCTGGCAGGTTGTCTTAAAAAAACTTGTAAATAGCTCAAGTTAAATTGTGTTCTGGGGAAGCCCAAGCGTTGCCACGCAGCTTTGAAAAAGGAACCATCCTTGTGGTTGTCAAGACCACTTTAAATTAAAGGCTTGTTCCTTACAAGCAATCACTGCTGCAAATAAAATGACCCTCGGTCATACTAACCTGTGCCATTTTCTTGATGGTAAAAAGAAGCACATTAGAAAGCCACTCAAAGAGCTTCAAGATGAGACAAGAAAAATCTGAGACCATGAAGGGGAGCTCTTTATTCAAAGCTAAATGCTTGTATGGGGCTGTAAGGCGGTTTGGAGAGTATGAGGCCATCAGCACAATCTTTAGCTTTGTTTTAGAGCCGTACTCAGAGAGCAAGGGAAAGAACCTTGTCGAAAGGATTCTATTGAGCATGCCTGATAAGTTGAACACGGGGCAAAGCAGACGTGGCCGAGGCGCTTGTGTACCGAGGAGGAGCCGGGGTTGTTCGCTGGCCGTTTGAATGGGGGACGCCAGCGCCCGTTGGCTGGATGGTATTGATGTGGTTTAGCCGAGTAATCGGATTGAAAGTGAGCCACGGTATTTGTGTCAGTTCACATTTCGTCAAATGCATAATATGCATGGCCTTGGCGTGGGGATTCTGTATTGAGACTTTGGCGTGCAATTCAGTGTTATGAAAAGGCCAAGCCTCATTTAATTCAAATATAACTCTCACTCCAGCATTTACAGATTGCTATATTTGCATAACAGCAAAGAACTTTTGCCTTTTCAAGATCTGTGTGTGTGTGTGTGTGTGTGTGTGTGTGTGTGTGTGTGTGTGTGTGTGTGTGTGTGTGTGTGTGTGTGTGTGTGTGTGTGTGTGTGTGTGTGTGTGTGTGTGTGTGTGTGTGTGTGTGTGTGTGTGTGTGTGTGTGTGCGCGTCTTTCCTGCGCTTCTTCTTGGCCAGGCCTTAAAAGGGTAAAATTGAACGCAACGTGTGAAATAAACGTGTACATTGTAAAGGAGTAGGTTTTCTCACAGGGATAAGCAAACAGGGGTAAGGGTGAGAAAAAGTTAGAGTATGACATTTAGCTTTTTCTCACTGCTTGTGCAGTATGTCGTACCGGACAACAAAGCAAATGTGCTATGGTTGTGTAATTCTCCTTAAGTGACGTGAACTCTCACACGGTGGCATTTCTGAATGGGATTTTACTGTGGGCTTTGTTGTCATGTTTTAGTTTTTAAATCACCCTTTTGTTGCTACAGTATGTTTACCCCTTTTTGGACAGTAATTATGTATTCTTTGGATTAAATTAGCATTTGTTTTATTAGTGGTAATACAGTTTTATAACTCATTAAAATAATTATTTTCTTTTGATAAAAAGATTTTTTAATAGTTGGTAATTTTAACAGATTTGTTGGTTAAGGATAAGTTGTTGCCCCAAATATTCACCAAACATATTTTATCATGATTTAATCCCCTTTCATGAATTAAATATGCAACATTGGCCATACCACACACAGCCCCATTGGACAGGTGTGGTTCTATTGATTTTTTAAATAAAAAGTACATAGAAACAACTTTCTAAATATAGCTTAAAAACTTTTTGCTACCAGTAACAAAAGATGTGATCAAACAAAATATTGGTTTGATTTAGTTATAGATTGATAAATAAAACATAATCATGGCAATATCTTCAAAATAGCTTCACATTCAATTTCCCTTTGAGGACAGCATTTAACTACTCTAAACAAGTTATTTCTACAATCTTGCAGATGTTAACATACTAACAAAAGTGTTTCGCGCATTTCTTCATCCAATTAATAGTTTCTTTTTCAATTATATTAAAAAAATCCTATTGGTTTGTTTCAACTAATATATATTTATTTAGTATTAAAATTCTAATATTTTTAATCGGATGAAGTTATAAAATATAGATTTTTTTTTTTTAGATTTTTTAAGTATTTAAACCTATACACACTGAAAACAGACACAACTTAGACACAACTTTGCTTGCAGAATTATTCTCTTTTCTCACAATTGGAAAACCAGACCTTTGAACCCGTGTCTATTCTCTGGACGTAATTCACATCATATACTTTCATGTAATAAACCTCCATACTCAACCTCCAGAAACAGATGCGTCTGTTCTCCTTCCGGTGAACACTGAAGGTTGAAGGGGAGATGGTGTTAATATCTGCATGTTGGACCTGAGATTAATCTTAATCTTCTCTCTGTGTGTTGCAGGGCGTGGGGTTGAAAGGCATGGGGAAGTACCAGCGGGGGGGCTCCGGTTCTGGATCTCCTGCCCAGAGAGGATAATGCCAGCTGCTGAGCCTGCTGGTCCAATGGAATCCAGTCGGAATCCCCACTGCTCCGTGCTTTCACCGCACACTTCCTGAAAAGGTGCATGATATTGGCTTCCCACCTCTCTAGCCCAAAGAAAGCCTCAGCTAACAAGCTGTTTCTGTACCCCAAAAGCTGTGTTTCTAATTCACATCAAAGTTAATGCCACTTCTTCACAAAGTTTGGAGATGTGTGCTTGACAGATAAATGCTAATCTTCACAACGAACAATTCCTAATGAGGATAAAGCATCAGCAACAGGTGTGTGCATAGCTCAAATCTCTCCTATGTGGTTACCATCCTGGTAAGTTTACAAAAATTCGAATACCTCCAACAGATGGTTTGTAAAACCAACCAACCACCCTCAAACTTTGAATCTTTAAAGCCGTGGTGCAAAGACAACTTTTTAAATTCCCTCTTTACATGTTTCTGAAGCCTATACCCCTCTCCAAAAAGCTAAAAAGATCTGTCCTCCCTCCGAATGCATTGAATGAGGACAGAGGCCGAGAGATGCACAATGCTTTAAAAGTGGAGGTAGAGAAAGAAAAGAAAAAAGGGCAAAGAGGGACTTCAATTCTTTTTTGAGGGACTTCATAAAGTGAACAGCCACTCTAGACTTAGTGTTACTTTCTGCTGTCTGTTAATGGTCAAGACTGATGGCATCAAGGATCTATACATTCCAGTGAAACCTTTGACCTCCTATACATTCTAAAGACCCTCTTTCAAGACTGGCATTTGTTCAAGCCCCTGGCAGTGTGGTACTCAAAATCATTATAGAATCAACCCAGAAGTCCACAAAAAATTACATAAAACTGTATATTGGCTACAGTGTCAAGCCATATGGAAGAAATAGGCAGAATTAACGCCCCACAAGACAAATTTATTGTCTTTTTTCCGTAAAGTAGAAGCGCTAGAGGCCTCTACTCAAGCTTCACACAAAAACCCATCCATGAGTAAAAAGGCAAGCTGAACACTTGGCCTGCCCAGCTGCCTTGATGTGAATGGGGTTTCTTTTTGAGGCCATTGAATGCTTTCTGTCTCTCTGCATACAATGTAGGTGTTACTGCTCAGAGAGAGAGAGAGTGAGAGAGTCAGGAAAAGAGTCACTTGAAAACTGAGGCTGTTCCTCATTCTCAGTCAGTCATGAAATCATTCCTTCTTCAGATGAGGAGGGGGCCTGCTCACAAAGGGCCAGGGTGCTCTCAATGGCCGTCCTAACATTTTTATGGGGCCCTTTCTTATCCTTGATAATAAATCTGATTTTGAATAAAACATGGATCCTCCTGTATATTTTTAGTTGGTAAGCGCAGTCATTGAGCTGGGCCTGTCCCAATAACTTGTGCAATCCAATTGTATTCATTGGAAAAAGAATCTTGAGAGCGGTAATATTCATGTTCTCTTTCCTATAAACATGCCTCCCTTTTCAAGTCCATGCAATTTCCTCCATTGATTTTGTTTTTGAATTTTATTGACTACTTTTGCCTTTTTCATACCTTTCTCAGTGCTGAAGACAAAAGGGAGTCTTTCAGCAGTCTATAACCCTCGCTGGGTCAAAGCGCAATCTAAAGACTATTAAGGCCAAAGAGAGAACAAAGGACTAGTGGGGGGAGTTGTGAAAATGGAAGGCCACCATTCGGCTTCAGTCGAACGTGATGCAGAGTTCGAAAGTTTCGACGCAGGTTTTGCCATATTCATGGAGGTCGATGACTGAATGGAAGTCCGCTGGGTGTCCACAGCGGTGCTGGAGACTTTTATTCTCTGCAGCCTCTCAGAGCGCAGTCTGACTTGCACTCGAAAGGGCGGCATACTGAAGACCCCAACCAGAGGTGGCGAATGGTACAGGCACGCGATCCTGTCCTCTGGCAGGGGGCTGATAATCAACACCCTGGGTCCACTGTCGGGCCCAACTTCAAGAGGCTGCCTTCTAAGAGGCCAGAAAGTCTCTTCCCCTCCCCACTGTTGTTTTGAGATAGGATGGAGAGACTTTTTGTGCAGCTGCCTGTGACGCTGAGCGTTGGCTAATGATGGTAGAAATATGTCTACTATAAATACTTTATATAGACAGCCATAGAAATAAACAGAAAACTTGACATTAGTGTTTTTTTTGATGGCACAGTAAGGCTTCACCAACTCTCAAAAGTTATGGAATACTTTGACATTCTTTATTTATTTATATATATGTATATATAATAAGTAGGTTAATTTTCTGAATAATAATGTTGAAATATTAACTCATTACTGTGCATTATTTTACTTTCTCTTTCAAATCTTTAAAAATTAACTATAACCATGTTTCTTATGTATTTAAACCTTTTGCTTTCTTCTCTTGAGTAAATCAAACATAGCTGAAGACTTATGTTTTGAATTTCTTCTGTTTACTGAAAGCTTTAACATTTTTAGAATAATGTCACATCTCAGCCAAACAAGAGGAGCAAAAACAACAAATACATTTTCTGCAGGAAATTATCACGTGCATCTTTTGCTCTCTGTCTGAAAGCCGTGTCATGTTCACTATACTCTCTAAGATTATAACACACGCTCAACCTGCTTTCCTTGTAGTCAGGGCCCCAAATCAGATTTCTCAAGGGTTGCGGTCACACACACACCCACACGCACTGAAATAAAAAGCAAAGAGGAACTGGCGGCTATTCCCAAGCAATGCATGCTCTCCGCATATTAGCCTCTGTTGAAAAGGGGTCTCGGCGAATGAAAGCATTCACCAGTCATTCTTCTCCCATTGGCTGGTACTGGTTCGCCAAAATGTGCCATATCTGTAACACTTGAAGAAGTCCAAAGGTTAGGCAAGAGTGAAAGCCAGCACTTGATGCGCTCAGTGTCTCGGTGGTTATGGGGTTTGCTCTCTTTTTGTACTTTCCCAGCAGGAAGCCTGTTGTCAAGTCACATTCACGTGCCGTCGAGGCGCACTGCAGTCCTTCACCTGTTAGAGAGCCACCACACAGACTTTTAACACCAGAATATCTCCTTTTGTGCTTTGCCTGCTCGCCCTTTTCAAAGAACAGACTGTAATTTCATCCGTTTTTCATGGCTTTAGTTCGCATGAATGCTTTACACTTCCATGTCTAAACATCGACAATAAGGAATTTCATGGATTGCGCTGGCAAGATTGTGTAGCCTCTTGCTTTTAAACCTAACAAAGTCAGACCCTTAAAGGTGCAGTGTGTAATTTTTTGAAAAGCAATATATTACACGTAACTGTGTTTTCAGAGGCATATTAAATCCTACATGGTGAATTGTTATGTTTTTATTTCTTTAGAATGAGCTTTTTCTTTCTGAATAGAAGAGCGGGTACCCTTACATTGAAATGGCTGCTATTTTTCTAAAGTAGCCCTACATGGAAAAACTACAGAATATGTTTTGTAAATGTTCGGAAAAGAACATTTTTGTTTTGTGTCAGCCACCATAGTGTTTTAATAGAGGGGTGAGTGTTTCATAATTTGTAAGCACTAGATGGCACAAAATTTTACACACTGCACCTTTCAATAATCTTTTTTTATAAATGTAGTTATTATACGTCAGTCTGCTTATTCTAAGGCAGATTTCACATTCCATATTATTTGGTTTAGGATTTTTTTGCAAACCAGCAAAAACAAGGCGTTTTTTCTATCTGTCTTTCTTATTAACAAATTTTTAGAGACATGTCATGCTTTCGTCTCTCTGAATTATGTTTAGGCAAGAATATGCTTTCAGTACAGTTTTCAGAAGGTTTCAGTCAAGCAGTACTTTTATAGGCTTCAAGATAATTACTTTTATCCTTAAGAGGCAGTCAGTCTTTGTTAACTACTTGTTGTGTGAGAGGAGATCTGGGCATCAAGTGCCCAAATCTGTTGGATGGGACACCCCTCACAAAAGTGTATCCAGCGGTACAGACAGACGGCATTACCCCCTCCTAATGCTACACTTTTGCATTTGAATGCATCAGCGATCTCCTTCTCTGGCGGAGGGCTGCGCCACTAACATCTCTAATCCCTAAAATATTGTCAGACCCCATGAATGCTGGCAATCCGGGCATATGTGTAATTATTCTGTAATTCCCCCTCAAATGTGATTCCTCTCGTATGTGTTACGGGTTGACACCCCCAGTCCTTTGTCGTCCAAATAATTGTTTCTCTCCTTTTTGATAAATCTAAGGAGGGTACGGGTGGCTCAATAGATAAAGCGACATGAGCAGGTCTCATATGACCGTGCAATTTACATATTGATGGTCTCCCATCTCTTGATTCAGACAAAGGGGGAAGTTTGAAAAGATGAGCGAAAATGAGTTGGAATTCAGGGGCGTCATCTTGAGTAGTATTCAGAGCCAACAAACATAGAAAGTGTTGGACTGCTTTTAGATTATCAGTTATTTTCATAGAATCAAGTTTTTTTAAAGTCCCGGACCAAAATAAGGTTGCTCTCTGATAAAGTAAATATATATTTCAAAGAACATTTTTAAACAGCCAACAAAGAGTCAAAAAATGTAAAATAACATAAAAGTCATTGTTTTTTAAATATAATTCATAAACTGGGGTCAGACACACCGAGATCTGAGCATGAGATACGAATATCTGTCAAAAACAGATCTTAATATCAAAACATTTCTTAATGAACTCAAGCTAAACAGAAAGCCAGTTTATCTCTACTAAATGTCAACCATTTTCACAAAAGTTATTGTCAATAAAATGTAATAATTTTATACTGATAAATAATGTACTAAAATACATTTAGATATACTTTAAGTACTTTTTATATACTTAATATACAAAAATAGTTTTAATATTTTTAAAGATACAGTTAAAAAGGAAAAATCTTAGTAATTTCTTAAGCAAATTATTTTGTTTTGTTGGACACAGAGACAGATCTTTATCCAAGTAGATTTTTCCAAGTATCAATTATGTTTAAGTGAACAATTTTTTTGTATGGTAGTCAGTGGGGTCCAACAACTGTTTGGTTTTAAACAGTTGTGTGGATTCTAAACACTGTAAGTGTTAATTTAACAATTTTTAACATTAGCCATTTAACTGTGCCAATGTTAAAAAAAGGTTAAACATTTCTAATATGCTCTTTAAAAAAATAAATTCTATACAGCGATGGTACTTGAAGAGAGTAAATGATGACAGCATTTTTATTTTTTTGGGTGAACTATCCCTTTGAGAAGAGATAAGTGTAATTAGCTGTGCTTTTTTGAGACACCATGAAAGGAAGAAAACTATATATTTTTAGTATATTACTGTAATAGTTCAATTGAAAATATAAATAAATTCAACAAACCTTTATGACTGTCTTTCCTCCGCAAAACACAAAAGAAAATATTTTGAAGGATGTTTGAAACTGTTACCAATTCCCTTGCATTGATTTTGTGTCCATACAATAGAAGTGAATAGGTGGTGATGTTATTTGGTTAGCAACAATATTTTAAATATATTATTTTGTGTGCTGCAGAAGAAAGTCAAACAGGAGCTAAATAAAAAAGTAAGAGTAAATGAACACAAATAAATTTTTTGTGGATTAATAACTTTTAAGTACAAACATTAATATGTGACAAAGCGTTTTTACATTTTTGAAGTGTACCTAGAGTATACTTTATTTAAGATAAAAAAAACATTAAGTAATATCTAGGTTGATAATTTCTTTAAGCATCATTGCATCTCCTATGTCATGACTATTTTCAAAACCATTCGGTGGTCTTCAGTCCTGTATGTTCTGTAATGTGTTTTTATGGTTTCAATGAACAATTTGTGCAAGGCTGTGAAGTTTCCTTGAGAAACGAAACAATACTTAAATTACATCAATTCAAATGAAAGAAAAAACTCTACCCAGAGAACCAACTCACTGCAACAAACCAAAATACACATCCACACCAATGCACTTAACAAAGAGAAACTGTTAATTACCAACAAGGGTTATTTGAAGGAGGACTTTGAAGATGCTGTATTCATCTCCTATTCAAATCCTCATATTGAAAATAATGAGAGTGGATGACATGGGCCATGAAGGGGCCTCGTTGGTTTTAATTTGGAAACCTCTCAAAGTCATTGTATCCATTAAGACCTTATACTGGCAGCAGCAAACAAGCTTAACTTAAAGTCCAACTTCGCACTTCTCTCTGGCTTCTTTCGGCACGCAAGAAAGAAATCCCAAATAAGCTGAGCCTGCTTGTGATTCTCTGCCTTAATTAAGACACTTGTGGCAAACTATAGAGCTTTCTTTCTCATAGTGCCGCTCACGAGTGTGTGTGTAAAACAAGCGTGAATGGAGATAGAAACGACCGAAAAAAGTATTTTGAGAGAAAAACAGAGATTAATTAATGGACAACTTCACATGAAAAGGATGGGGTGGGGGTACCTGCGTTCTCAAACTTCTCCATCCAGATGGGCCGATGTGGGTGAAAAGAATTCTTTACGACACGTTTCTTGTGCTATACACAAAAAGGGATGTAAAAGCAACAACACAAAAAATGGAAACATTTCAACAGTGCTTTCTTATTAAGACTTAGTTAGATAGTTCACCCAAAAATAAAAATTCTTTCATCTTTTAATCATCAATTCAGTATAAACCAGTAATTTAAATTATCATATTGAAAAATGTCAACCTGTATAAAAGTACTCTCATTCCCAGAGGCCTACAGGTTTTTAATGCATACATTTAATTATCTGCTTTTCTTGCCCCTCTTCTCCCTTGATCTAAGCTTATAGTTTCTCAGCACCGTGAAGACTCATGGGGTCAAGGCCACCAACAAAAGACACAATAAGACGCTCTCTAATATTTCTTTGAAAACTGTTCTAATCTTCTACCTCAACCCTGAGTGACTCACTATAAGTCAGATTTTGAACAGTGGCATTAAAGGACAGAGACCCTGTGGTCTTTAAGGGATTTGGCTACTGCTTGGGGCGTCCAGGGCTATGATATCACCTCTCAAACTGTCACTCATTGGTGTACGTGGCTCAGTGTGGCCCTCTGTGTCAGTTCCGTGATGGATCATGAGAGAAGTTCATTCATGTGCAGATGGTACACGCTGCCATAGAGGTGTTGCATTAAGGTGTGTATGTGTCCAATTAAAGCAGAACAAATTTAGGCTTTGGCAAAATTAGTCACACAAAATATGCCAGTTTTAAAAATGCCAGCAATTCTGATATGATAAAAGGAAAATCTTTTATATTATATTATTCATGCAATTATCATAGTTTTTTCATCTATGTGTATACTGTTCACAATTTTCAAGTATACTCAAAAGTAATTAGCTAAGATTACCTAAAAGTAGTCAATGTGGTCAATGTAACTTTTTAAATTTTTTTCAATTTATATTTGATTGTGCGTTTATTGTAAATATATTTTACTGGTCACCCAAAATAATATTTGATAGAAATAGGTAGCCAATGAGAAACAATTCACAGGCATTCTTTGTCGATGTGTACCAGAAGTGAGGTTTGGGTCACGAAAGTGTGCATAAGCAGTAACGTTTTTTATGTTGTTTTTAGATGATCTATGAAACCAAAATAGTGGTAAAATTTAGCAAAATGAAAATGTTAAAGAAGAAATACAATATTTTAGGATACTGCTATAGAAAAATTTACAAATCTATTTACAAATCCGCAAATTTACAAAACTTATTTAACATTATGTGATGAGTGTGTTGCACTTGGCCTTAGATCAACATTCAGACATTGGTTAATGGAACCAGTGTGCATCCTGCATGAGAAAGCAGCTAGTGTCCAAATAATGGCCAGATTAGCTTGAACAGATGGAGGGGGTCACAGTCCAACAGCTAAACACAGAGCACATAAAGACAATGTTTAAGCAGAGTCCATTCCTGCTCAAAGACAATGTCAATCAAACCCACAAATTTCTAATGGCTATTTTACATCGTTCCTTAAACAGGTGCGTGTTAAAAGAGCGAATTTGTTAAATGGAGCCGAGAGTAGATAGCCAAGAATCTTTATGAAACCCTAAATTTTAACATTAAATTGGATTTTTACATAACTTAAAAATTTCAAAACAGGCCATTGTAAGTATTTTGTGGGTTTTTGTTTATTAAGTTTAGGCTT
Organism: Triplophysa yarkandensis; assembly: GCA_033220385.1. Taxonomy (NCBI): domain Eukaryota; kingdom Metazoa; phylum Chordata; class Actinopteri; order Cypriniformes; family Nemacheilidae; genus Triplophysa; species Triplophysa yarkandensis. The sequence goes on along the minus strand of CM065677.1, from coordinate 8,131,733 downwards.
TCTTTCATTGCTTTGCTTCCATTTTATGTAGAGATTTGATATATTCTGAGATTTTGTTTAGTCTAGTTAAAGTCAACAATAGTGCCAAGTCAATACCAGTATTCTAAGCTTTAAAAAAGTGCTTAGATCACTTACAGTATGAATCAGTCAAAAGGTAACCTATTGTTCAAATTCTGGTCTGTTACATATGATTCTCCGTCACGTTACTTGACTCTTTTGATGCAATGCGTAAAAAAGTGCGTTTGTCGGCAATTGCTATGTCTTGTTATTCTTGTGGTTTTTACGTATTGGTAATAGTTTACATGTATGTAAAGTAGCCAGACCAAAGCCCAGCATGTTTCACTGTCTGTTTCGTCTCATTAACAAGAGAAGAACAATCCACAGGAAGGAAACAAGACAGTCAAGATGGACAGACTTGTCTTCTCTATCGAGGACAGGGACCAACAATCCCTCATTGTAGAGCTTCTTATTTGTATAGGTCTAGTCTGAGCTAATTGAATTTAAAATGAGATCTTCGCTCAGGGTTCATTCATTTGCAGAGTTGGAAACACAATAGTTGTGTCTTCAAGAACCAAAGACCTCCATTCTTGAGGAGCTATGGCAATTTCAGATATTTACTCACACTTAATGTCAGAAATAAAGTTATTTCCATTTTAATGGAACTTATGGGGTACCTGAAGTGGTATAAACACGAAGGAAAATTCGCTCTTCATCAGGCATCATGCTGGATCCGATGGGCCCTGGCCTTTTGTGCGTGTGCGCAGAGGGGTGGGCCCGCCAGGCTTTGATTCTCAAACAGACACCCTTTCAGACTCTTTCCCCGGCCTGGCTGTGAGCTCCTCTGCTCACATCCTCGGAAAATTCGGGAGGAGAAAAAGTTTATGGAAGCGAGCAGCAGTTTATTCACCAGCCCGCCAAAGCCTTTCACAGGCCTGAAAGTGAGAGTCTATAAGAAGGCAATCAAGCATGCGCTGGGAATAAGCTCCGTTGCCTTCCTACCTGTGACGGCCCCCCTCAAGTGCGGCTAAGAGACTCTGTGAATGGACAGAGGAACAATAGTCGATAGGAACAAACAATTCAGAGGAGTCTATCATTCTGTATGCTGTTATCTTAGGCACTGAATAAAAGCAGACCACCCCCCCTTCTGCCAGATAGTCAGCACTATTTTTAGGTCCTCAGGTCCCTTTCAGAAGATCTCAACAGGTTCACGAGGGCAAGAAGTGCAGTATATTAAAATAACGTAACTTCACTTGACTGGGGGAACAGAGACTGAAGAGAGCAGGCAGACATAAAAATCAAAGCTTTTGAGTTTTTGACCAATTAAGACTTTAAATCTGACATAAATTATATGTGTAAATTTAACATAAAAAAGGAAAATAACCATTACTTTGCAAAACATAAATATATGTCCTGTTTGGGGTCTCGGTGGCCCTTTGTTATAGTTTAGCAAAGGTAAGCATTGAGGTGTCCATATTTTTTTAAATAAAAAATTTATTTTCATCGTAAAACTTTATTTTACCCCCCAAAATAGCTTGCTTTTGTGTCTCTGCAATGTTACTGTAATGTGCTTATTTTTATTAGTTTTATAGTACATACATTACCAATATTTTGGAGAATTTTAATAAATAAATTAATACAAAATAATGTTACCAAATCTAATGTTATCAGATTTCCTGAAAATGCAAGAATTATTTTTTTATTATAAAACGATTCAACAATAATTTTGTTTAATGTTAAAGATAAAAAAGTATTTTCAATTAAAAAACGTTATTACATTTTTTTGTATTTTATATATACTGTATCTCTTACCATGAAAATAATTAAAAATAAAGACAACCTCAACCGAATGTTGTTTTGCAAAAAATAACTGCAATGCTTTCATTGCTTTTCATTCCTTTTCAATCAAAACAATTGCAGTTGTGGTAAAATGAAGAAAAATCACATCTCAATCATTGTCAATTACATCTCTTTTTTCTTCACCTTTTTAAACCAAAACCCCCTCAAGCCTAAATAATGCCACCCAAAACCGTAAGCTCAAATTCTCCCGCCCCATGTGTGGAGTCATAAAGCTGTGTTTCCTGACCACCACAACTCAAACCTTATACAGATGCATTGGCCCCTGTCTGTGGGAAAAGGGAAACCATGACTTATCTGAACATATGGTTTCCCAATTCAAGTCAAAATGTCTGAGCCCTGTTGCATCTGGTGCCATTTTGGTTGGTTAAAAATGCCACACAGGACTGTGACGAAAGGAGAATAAATGGAGAAAAATACAGTTATTACACACCCATGGGCTCATTTTCTCAGCTCATTAGCCACTGGTCTCCGTGACCAATTAGGCTTTGTCACCATCGCCGGGGTCATTACGCTCACATCTTCCTGCATGCTCATTCAGCTGTCTTTAGGGAGAAAATAAAGGCAGGAGAAAGAGAACTCATTGAGGGAAGCAGGAAAAGGCAAACCCTTATAAATTGATTGAAAATTAAAGAGACAGTCACAATGAGATCATTTTGCCGCCGATACTTCTTTCGCCTGTCTCTTTAAGATCGAGAATGTGTGGGGCGATACTTTGCTGTTATTAATTCTTTTTAAACATTTAAAGCACCGAAATCCTTCAACATTCGAGTTAAAATACAAAACCTAATGATACAAAGTGACTAACTAAATGTATTAGCAATAAAAAGCACACCTGAAGTCATAAATTAATCCCTGCTGAAAAAGTCCCAGCATGCATCTCAAAGCTAAAGTCAGTGGAGAGATTGTTAAATGCGTTACCTCCCAGTGCAGGTCAGTTACTGGCCAGTATGTGTAAATGGGGTCCATGGTGGGAGGGTAGAGCCGATGTCAATCACAAATTTAGCGAGTACAAAGGACCATAATTGGCGTGGGTCCACCTCATCCCTGCATCCGTGAACGCTGTTGGCCCCGTGGGGCCTCGTGAACCCCCCACCACCCCCAGACTGACCAAAGTCCATTTATCAGAGATGGGGCAACTTGGCAGGCCCTACACACACTCGCACACAAATACACACACATACGACCCATACAAATATGCAGCGGGGACCGTGGAAGACGCACCATGTTGAAACAAATTTACAACAGGCGTACCATGCAATTGGCAGATGACTAATGGTGTAACGCGGTGTAGATGACAGATGATTGTGACGTCACCAAATTATGTGTTTAGCTGTTCTGGGCGTAATTTGAAAAGCACAGAATCTAGATAGAAAGATCATATAAGTATCATATCATGTTAATGTCAATTCCAGAATTCCAAAACTTAAACTATCAATTATAAGAGGTTTGATTTGTTTACAAAATATTTTCCCAGGCCCTGTTGACAGAAACCAGATTAAAAAAATCAGTCGATGCAAAAGTTTTACATTTTAATAGAGAAATAAATTATTCTGTTAAGAATGTGACGAAAAAGAACAGGTTTTTGATAGCGAGAGCATACTTTGTAGGATTAATGTGAATTAATATGTGCAACTTTATTTTGAAGGTGATTAATCTGGATTATTTGTTTGGACCGTTTTAATTTATAAGCACAAACACCTACATTCAAATGTGATCCTGCCTTTGAAAACCAGACTAATGCCGGGAAATCTAATTCTGAGATAACAAGCATCAAAGTTTGATTCCAGCCATTAATTTCACTTAAATCTCCATCTTTTTCATGGCCTTACTCAGTAAATATTCAATATTTAAAGATTATATTTTAACACAATGTTCTTTACATTATGTAGAAAATATGTATAAATTGTGTAAATATTTTTATACGTTTTAGTATATATATAAAATATATATAAATTGTGTAAATATATTTATGTGTTTATATATATATATATATATGTTTATATAACATATAAATGTTAGAGACTTTTATAGATGTTTATATCTAATATTTTTTCTAAATATGCACATGCACGGTACACTTATGTGTATGTATTTTTAAAATTACAAAATATTTAAAATTGTGTATATTTAAAAATTATTTTAAATATTTTTTAATGTGCCTATTTACAAGGAATATGAACTGTTATAGATGTGACAGTTCACTACATACAAATATGTTAACAAAAAGCCACATGGATATATTTTTAAACCACCAAATATTGACATTTAACAGTACAGTGAAACGCTTAATTTAACATGGATTTGGAATGGAATTGCCCTTGCCCTTTTCATTTAAAACCATTAAATTCACAGGTTTTTAAAATCAGGAACTTAATTTTGGCTATTTGTTAAGTGGCCCTATATGCCAGATGTCTGCACATCCCAGCAGGCCATGTGTTCACTCTCTCTTGAAATGAATGGGAAACCAGGCTGCTAACAGCAGGCAGAACAGTAGGCTAATTCCCTGTGTTTAATACAAAAGGACCAATTATATGCTAATCAGCACATCTCAGCACTGCCACAGCTCCTCATCCTTCACCGGCAGCACAAAATAACATGCTTCTTTATAGGGCCACTGACTTTCTGACATTCTGCTCTGTGGCTCAATTAAATGCCACTTGTGAACCAATTTGTCTTGTGAAGGTGTTCCTGTAGCTCAATTTGCAGCGCATGAGGACGCAGATAGCATTGAACGTATTGATATTTAGTATTTGTGTTTACATAAATTATGTAAGTGTACTATATATTTATAATAGGGCCATCAAAACGATTCTTTGCGATTTATGACATCCGGAATTAAAGTTTCATATTATATTTCTGTGTATTTTGCATATTAATCGTTTTGACAGCTTTCATTTATAAACATAAACACACACATACAAACATAAAAAAGTATTCAAATAAAATTATTTAAATGAAATAATAAAATTGTATTGACATTTATAGATTTTCAAATGTAATATTTTTCTTAAATATATACATGTGTATGTATTTAAAAATAAAATATTGAATTGCACAGAACACACATATATTTTATAAACACAAACCTTTATTCTGGACGTGACTATAATTGTTACTCAGCACTTCATTTTATAAAAAGGAAGCTCTGAATAAGTTTTAAAAAATTCATTGTTTTTTTTCATCATACAAGTTTGTTTTTTGTTTTTTTTGATAAACATGACAGCCGGTGGCTCAATTTCTGAAACAGGCTCCAAACTGAGGCTTTCAGATAAGGAAGAAACTGTTAACAAAAATAAAAATAATGTTAAAATATCTCCCCAAAGCTGACCTCGCGTTCCACACAAACTCAGATTTTCTCCCTTTCCTGCATGTCAGTCAGACCCGCCAATCACACACTGGCACCAAAGAAGCGCGCACAGCTAGCGAAGGAAGTAAGTCGACGGTATTTTAGCTAATCATTAGCGGACTTTTGTGTCTTCGCAAAATCAAACAGCATGCGCTACCTTCTTTCATCAGCCTTATTCAGCTGAGGACTCGATTGTTTTAATATGAACTTCCTCAAGTGTTCTCATTAGAAGCAAACTAGCCCCCTGCTATCCGACCTGCCTCACCCCCTCAAAATATCTCCACCCCCAGAGACCCGAAGAGCCTTTCTTAATCAAATGTACATTTACTAGTTGCTCGGCTTGAGACATCTGCCCCAAGCAACCAGTCAATATCATGGCACCGGTTCAAAGCAGTCAGTTCATTAGCTGTGTCAGCTTTACAACCAGAAGGTAATGGGTCTGAAAGTGAGCAACGACAATGCGTGGCAAAGCAGGCCTCATTTAATAGTGATTTATCACCAGCCAAAAGCCCTGTTTAACCTTTGGCCAGTGTAGACCTCCCTTCCTCTCTCAAAGGAACTATTGTTAGATCCCCAGGGCATCTTACGGGGTGAATGAGGAAAAGATGAGGTGGTTAAAGTCACATCATTTAGTCCTGTGATACTGTTACTCAACGACAAATGTTTTCATTTCTCCTTATTTGAAGCGCATTCATCTTTATCAAAGACACTTGCCTGTTTATATCCATTTGCTGTGATGCTAAGATATCTACTACTAAAAGATTTTAAAAAAATACATTTTAACACTGTTTGCACCATTAATGGCACATAAGTGTGCGCTATATTTCGAGACAGAACTACGGCAGCAGAACCTTAAAAGTACAAACTTCACTGCTTTACCAAGCAACACAACTTTTCTTTTTAAAAACAAAAGGATGGAGTTGCCTGTTTTATGTCCTAGTGATCTAATGCACGATGGCCCTGTTAAGTGGCAAGATGACAATAGGGCGGCATGGTGTGGTCCATATGGACTGCATGGGTCTTTGCAAGCCTCCGCACTTTATTAATCGCATGTCCTACCACTGCTTAGTAAACTGTTTTGTTAACAAAGCTTTGGCAGGAAAAGAAAAAAGGGGGTCGGCGTTGAAAATGCGAACAGTTGGTGCGATGTAAAGGCGCTGTCTTCTGCCGAGAGCCAGTCGGTGCCCCCCTCTACCCCACCCGCCTCACCTCCCTCTCTGCCTTCAGTCTATGCCACTCCGCCCCATCCTTACAAGCCATGGCTTAGTCACACCAGCTGCCTGGACCATTCTTCACTGGCTGGGCTGCCCCCTGTCAGGAACAGAAGCCAGGATTTTCTTCTGTCCCACCTGCTGAAGGCATAGAAGAGGGCGAGTTACGTGGACCCAAATCAATCTTGAGATGAAGTGATCAATACAATATAGATATTCTGACCAGACAATTAGATACGTCCATTATGAGGCCATTAGCAGCCTGCGGGAGGTGTGACCCTTGTTGTTAAACCATATTAAAACCATATTTGGTCATGTTTTCACACGTATAACACAATTTCCTATAAAAAGTATCCTTTTTTGCTGTTGATTCCATTCAACAAAAATAGAAATTCTGACATGATTTACGTACCCCCATGTCATTCAAACCTGTCAATTACTATATGGTGCACATTTTGAGAAATGTCACATTGGTTTTGTGTCCATAAAAACAATCAATTTAGACCAGTGTTGTTTGGTAACCAACATTCTTCAAAACATATTCTTTTACCTTTTGCAGAAAAAATAAAGTCATAAAGTTTTCAAATGACAAGACAATTAGGAGTATGACAAAAAAAATTGTGAGCTTAAGAAATGTACATTTTCTAATTATTCTTTTATTTGCAGAACAAAATTAAGATATTTTGAAAGAACATTGGTACTTAAACAACATTAGTCCATATTGACTTTATCATCTCAAAACTCATTTCCAAAACATTTCCAAAACACCTTCTTTATATTTATACACAGGATTTCATTGACATGAGGGTGAGTTAAAGGGAACGGTAGCATAGCATAGTGTGACTTTTTTCTGAAAAACTCAAAAGTTTTAAAGTACCACAATCCGTGGTCCCCATTTATTTTTGTATGGACACAAAACCAATGCAAGTTGATGGGGATCAATGGCTTTCTTTTTTCAGCATGTTTCAAAATATCTTATTATATCTTGTGTTTTTCCAAAGAAATAAAATCAAACAGGTTAAAAATTTGAAGAAGGTGAGCAAATGGTAAACACAATTTTTAATTTAGGGATGAATTATTAATTTAAAGACCCAGAAACATACATGCTCTTCTTGAGAACCCAATTTTCTTAAAAGAACCACAGAAAAACAATTCACAACATTCAACAGTGCTGCAAAAGAACCAAATAATTTTTCTAAATGTTGTCAAATACTGAAAACAAGCGAAGATAAAAAGTAATTTCAGAATCCGATGATGACATCCAGTGGGCCTTCAGATGTTCAATCAGCTGTTCAAGAAATCCAACCCACCAAGCAGGCAAAGAAAAAGCAAAACTCAAAAAGCGCTCCATTTAGAGCCTTACAATAATCCTTTTCTGGCCTGACAGAATATCTTACATTTCAATTTTCTTTGAAGTAGTTTTCGGCACATTTGATGGCAAGCTTCGTAAGCACAGCATTATGGGTGCAAGAATGGGGCTTTTGAAGGTGTTTATAGATTTCAAAGATCTCTCTCTTGTCGAGCACAGATTGTGTGGTCTGATTGGGTCATTCCCTCAAGTGTCACTTGAAAAATCCGCAGTATTTGGTCTTATTCCCGATACTATGCGCGGGCCATGCTAAGACTCCGAGGCATTTGCTTTGTAGCGGAATCTGCTTAGTTTTCGTGAACATACAGAGGTTGCGTGACACAAAGGGCCTCGGTGCACACAGTTTCACGCACCCTTTCCATGAAAATGGCCAGTAAAATTAAAGAACGAAACGACCCGTCCGCTAAGCAAACAGAATGAACTAATGGATCAGCCATCTTCTCCTCCCCTACCAATTATCCGGATCCATGTTAAGAATATGGCCACGTTGGTAAACGGCAATGCAAATACAGATAATCCCTTACATACATATACATATCGCATTCACTTAGCCACGGAACCACCCAAGCAGTAAGTACATGACTTGAGACCGCCAGCCGAGAGCAACCACATCCTTCAGGTTTGTACAAGATAATGAGGAATATGCAAATGCGTTGGAAGCTTATGAGATTACCTCATGTTTAATAGTTATTACAGGTGTTAGTAAACCAGAATTAGAAGCCCGGCTAATGCTGCTCCATTCAGACCGCGATTGATCCCTTAATGCAGCCGTTTGTGGCTGTGTTTGCCGTCCCGGATGGGACACTGGTTTGGGCTGTGGTGGGTCCACATTGTGTACTCAAGACTCGAGAACAAAAGTTGCTCTCTGTTTACGCAATTTCTGATGTCTTCTCTATCTTCAGTCTTTTACATGGAAACAGTTCTTTGGAATCCTTGGAAACCCTCCAGTATTCCAATCAACGGATATCATGACCAAATATCCTGCCGCTCTCTATAAACTTTATAGATTGGTTCTCCTGCAAAGGTATCAATGTTACGTTTTTCTTCTTTGCATCTTTTGTATATTGGAGCCAGTTTTGGCAAGTTAAAGAAGTCATTAAGCTTATCCAGATACAACAAAAGAAAGATTTTGCAATGGCAAACAAGAGTGTTAAATCAAACAGAGATTTGCCAAAGAGGCTTTGGCGAGTCAGTGAGGTCCATACCAATTTAGAGATTTCAATGCTGTCTTTCTTACTCATGGGAAACTCACTGGACTTGTTTGAAGAGGACAAAGCACTACAGATATGAAGGGATAACTTTTAGAAAAATTCTGCATCCCATTCCAAAGGAAGAGTAACTCGGAATGCAACTGTGTAGGGAACTGGATGTGAATATCTTTACTTAACTCGCAAAGATTATACTTTTTTGGAACTTTGCTACATATGTGATAACTGACAATGAGCACACCACTTTAGTAGAATAAAAATATAAGAAATGATTTAGGTAAAATAAATAAATTAAAAGAACATTTAACTTGTACATATTTTTGCCTGCTCTACGATTTGCAGATTTAAGTAGATTTAAGTCACAAACTGAGTATTTCACAGATTTTATTGTTGAATTTTCACGCTTTATTGAAACAAAAAAGTTATTTTAAATTAATTTTCTTATGTTAAGTTACTTAATAATCTTATTTTTGGAAAATGTAAAAAATGTAATATTCATGGCATACAATGAATACATAAAATATGTAAAAAAGTAATGATTTCTTAATTAAACTAAATAAACTGTACAGAGCTTATACATAGGTAAATCCAACTAATGTCACAGTCTCCTCATTGAGAAACTTCAGCCCTAATATTTTACAAAAATATTTAAAAATTTGCACTAGAATGATGTACAACTGTATACATATGAATTCCACACTATTCACACTTATGTGTATTATTTTATTATATATTTTATATGTAAAACATAAAAGCAAGACAAGCTGATGTAAAAATATACACAAGTATAAATAGATTTTTTTCTAACACACATAATCCCAAAAAATCTTGATGTTTAACAAACATTAAACCTGTAGCATTTCCTTCAGCTTTGTCATAAAACTTCTACATCATCTTAGTAAGAATGAGGTATGTATTATTCACATCCATGTGAGCATAATTAGTGTGAAAATGCATTGCAAATTCATGGGAAAGCCCACTTAAGAAGAATTATGAATGGAAAACCCTTTCTCTGTAGGGTTGGCACACTGTTGGCACATCGTCCTCTGCTGGATGAAGAAGAAAACACATGAGTGTGCATTGACACAACTTTGGCCATAACTGAAACAAGTTTATTAAGTACTATTTAAATGTTTGTTTATGGCTTTGTTGTGTAGATTTATTAATAATGCATTTGGTACATGTGTGTGCTTTTGTGCGTATGTTTTGTGTTACTTTGTTCAATGCATAGCTTGAAGTTGTTTTGATTATTTATTTATTAAAAATAAAACATGACATTTAAATGCACATTTAACAAGAAAACATCTATATGCACGTTTTGTAAGTAATGTTAAATGGTTGCTTTGTGTTGAACGAAACGTCTATTTTGATCTCATTTGTAATCCTATGGGATTAAAGTGTCTGCTAAATGACGTAATCCATGCATTGCCAAAGCATTTCATAATGAAATGAGCCATTAAGAAAATGAAAATCTCATTAAAATGACATCATTCTTTATATCCCACACTGTTCCCGTTTAAAAATGGGAATGGATGGGAATTGAGCATTAGTTTGGAGGTGGCACCTATTTGCCTCTCATTAAAACAATATTTAGGTTGTTCTTGAGCGTTACCTCTCTGAATGGACCCTATTCATATGAGGTTAGAGTGTAGCGTGGGTCCTATGTGGAGCTAGCGTGGGTCTGTCAGGGGTTTAGAGGACCCGGAGAATGGGAACCCGCCCGGGTGTCTTGCCCGGGTTCGCACCGCTGTGATTTAACTGCATAATCGGATTGAAAGCGAGCCGCGGAATTTATGTCAGTTCACATTTCATCAAACGGTGAGTGTGAATCGGAGTCGACAGAACAGAGGGTTAATCCAGAACTAAAGCCAAAATAATTAGGGGCCCCCGTCTAATCTCCTGCTCATTCTAACACCCTTGAATGACATTCAAATATGGCAACGCTTGCTGTTGGCAGTCAGATGTGTATTCGAACTTTAAATGGGCCCGTTTTTTAGAAACTACATGGAAAAGCAGTGGTGTATTCATCACAGGATAGTTTGGGGTGAATGGGGCATTTATTGTATTTTTATTAGGTTATTTCACACAGGCACTGGGGTGGGAAGAGTACCCAAAATGTGTACTCAAGAAAAAGTACAGTACTTATGGAAATCTGTACTCAAGTAAGAGAAAAAGTAACAATCTTAATAGTTACTCGAGTAAGAGTAAAAGTAACAATCTTAATAGTTACTCGAGTAAGAGTAAAAGTAACAATCTTAATAGTTACTCGAGTAAGAGTAACAAGTTAGAATCTAAATAGTTACTCGAGTAAGACTAAAAGTAGCAATCTTAATAGTTACTCGAGTAAGAGTAAAAGTAGCAATCTAAATAGTTACTCGAGTAAGACTAAAAGTAGCAATCTAAATAGTTACTCGAGTAAGACTAAAAGTAGCAATCTTAATAGTTACTCGAGTAAGACTAAAAGTAGCAATCTAAATAGTTACTCGAGTAAGAGTAAAAGTAACAATCCTCATAGTTACTCGAGTAAGAGTAAAAGTAGCAATCTAAATAGTTATTTGAGTAAGATAAAAAGTAGCAATCTTAATAGTTACTCGAGTAAGAGTAAAAATAGCAATCTTAATAGTTACTCGAGTAAGAGTAAAAGTAAAAATCTTAATAGTTACTCGAGTAAGAGTAAATGTAGCAATCTAAATAGTTACTCGAGTAAGAGTAAATGTAGCAATCTAAATAGTTACTCGAGTAAGAGTAAAAGTAGCAATCTTTATATTTACTCGAGTAAGAGTAAAAGTAACAATCTAAATAGTTACTCGAGTAAGAGTAACTGTAACAATCTTTATATTTACTCGAGTAAGAGTAAAAGTAACAATCTAAATAGTTACTCGAGTAAGAGTAAAAGTAACAATCTTAATAGCTACTCGAGTAAGAGTAAAAGTAACAATCTTAATAGTTACTGGAGTAAGAGTAAAAGTAACAATCTTAATAGTTACTTGAGTAAGAGTAAAAGTAACAATCTTAATAGTTACTTGAGTAAAAATAAAAGTAACAATATCTTAATAGTTACTCATGTAAGAATAAAAGTAAAAATCTTAATAGTTACTCATGTAAGAATAAAAGTAACAATCTTAATAGTTACTCATGTAAGAATAAAAGTTAAAATCTTAATAGTTACTCATGTACGAATAAAAGTAACAATCTTAATAGTTACTTGAGTAAAAATAAAAGTAACAATATCTTAATAGTTACTCATGTAAGAATAAAAGTAAAAATCTTAATAGTTACTCATGTAAGAATAAAAGTAACAATCTTAATAGTTACTCATGTAAGAATAAAAGTAAAAATCTTAATAGTTACTCATGTAAGAATAAAAGTAACAATCTTAATAGTTACTCATGTAAGAATAAAAGTAGCAATCTTAAAAGTTACTTGAGTAAGAATAAAAGTAACAATCTTAATATGTACTAGAGTAAGAATAAAAGTAACAATCTTAATAGTTACTCAAGTAAGATTAAAAGTAGCAATCTTAATCATTACTCAATCGAGAATAAAAAAATATCAAATGGAAAAACCTACTCAAGTAGTTACTACTTCTGATTGATATGAAGCAATTGTTAACATACATTAGTGTTCAAAAACAAAATGGTAATTAAGTATCTACAGCCACTTTAAGTAACTTATAATGAACATATATACAGTATATACAGGTCACATAAACAAGTTAATATTTTATAAATATAATATTTATTACAATTTTGTCAGTAAAGAAGGAACTCCATCTAATCGAGCTTAGTAAAAGTAAAGTTTTTTCACAAATAATTTGCTTAAGCAAGAGTAAAAGTACCTATCTTTAAATTTACTCTAAAAAATAATTCAAATAAAATTAACGTGGAAAATCTTATTTGTTACTACAAACCTCTGCACACGCATAGGCAGTTTTTTGCATGGATGACATGAATATTTTACATAAAATAGAGAACTTGCCCAATTTGCTAATAATTGATATTAAAACACAAATTATACAAAAAAAGAACAGCTTACACTACATTATATGACATCAGTGTTGCTTTACCTAAGTGAAATGTTTCTTATTTTTATATGAACTGAAGGTATATTCCTGATTGTCTGAAATGAGTTAAACAAAAAAAAATACAATTTAACAAACATACATGAGTTTTTCGCTACCAAACATATCATTTAATAAAATGGTTTTGAAATGGATGACTTGTACTGAATATTGAAGAAAAACATCCAATAGAGCACCTAATATTCTTTAAAAAGAAAAAGCTGCTTGAGAAAATGACAAGGAGACATTTCTGCAATTTCTTGCCAGATGGTGACAATACTGAAGATTCTTAAATACACTATATTGCCAAAAGTATTGGCTCTACCATTCAAATAATCAAAATCAGGTGTTTCAATCACTCTCACTCTGAATGCTTCAGCATACCAAGACATTTTGGACAATTCTATGCTCCCAACTTTGTGGGAACAGTTTGGATTTGACCCCTTCCTCTTCCAACATGACTGTGCTTAAGTGCAGAAAGCAAAGTTCATAAAGACATGGATGACAGAGTCTGGTCTGGATGAACTTGACTGGTCTGACCTCAACCCGATAGACCATCTTTGGGAGGAATTAGAGCAGAGACTGAGAGCCAGGTCTTCTCATCCAACATCAGTGTGTGACCTCATAAATGAGCTTTTGAATGAAGAATAGTGAAAAATTCCCACTATCACACTCCTAAACCTTTTGTACAGCCTTTCCAGAAATGTTGAAGCTGTTATTAAGGGTGGACCGACATCATATTAAACCCTATGGATTAGGAATAGGCTGTCTCATAAATTCAAATGTAAGTCACTGCAGGTGAGCAAATACTGATGGAAAATAGTTTATAACAGGGTTTTTTTTTTAAGTTATAACAATTTCTATAGTTCGCTTTGTTTTATTTCATAATTAAGAAAAATGTTGAAAGAAAAAAAAGCATAAATAAGTACTTGCAAAGAATTTGTTGCATTCATTGAGAATTGTTCTGTAAAAGTGCAACAATGAACATCCAAATCAACAGCATTCTTGAATCTGTTTATTTGATTATGAGTATCTCTTAATGTTTATTCAAATGCATGTTTATTCATATAATAAAAACAAAAGCTAAAACCACCTGAAATGTAAGATGTGTAAAATAGTGTTAATATATGTAAAAATGAATCTATTTGGGCAATTCCGTGGAAATGTAAACCTTACAATACAAATATCAAGATTTTACCAAAAGTTTTTAGTAAACTTAAAACACACATTTTGGTGGTTTAAATACCCATCTCTCTTTACATTTTTAGAGAATTATTAGAATTTTTAGAGCATAATGTTTTATAATTCTCTTAATTTAATAATATAATAATTAATAATTTATCTTTTTTTAAATAGAAAAATTTGCATGGTCTGGTATTTTTCTTATGTTTAAACATTATTGACAAGGGTTTAAACAATATAAATAATATATACTGGTCACAATTACATTCTAAGAGTGTTTTTATTTGATGTCCATATTGCAAAATGTCACATCCATAACGCTGGGATTGCCCATTTACGTGTTAACTTACATGAGCATTCTTTTGTAAAATGTTACTTGAGATATGGTCAAAATCAAAGACCTTAAGTTATATAACCTTACATGGCACTGTTTAGTCAAAAGTTCATTTTTTTAATGCACACATGTCATAAAGTTTATATTTGTCTGTCTGTGAGAGTTGAGAACCAGGAAGTCAGCCCAGGTTAGGAATGTCAGACAGGAAGTCCTCCCTGTGTTCAGTCGACTACTTCTAAAATAGACTTCCTGTTCCCCAAAGCCTTGATTGGTAGGACAGTGGTTTATTTAGGAGAGGGTGACCACAAGACGTGCAGCTGTGTAACCCTTATCTGATGATGTCTAAGTCAATAACGGGATGGAAGCACTAAGCTAGATTTAAAAACATAACTATATGGCACTTTAAGTGGATTTGGATGAAATCATCTACATGGCATTTATGTCAATGCCCTACATATCCACCCTTTCTAGAAGAAGTTACGTGAACACTAATCTCAGTCCAAAGGAAATAGTATCATTGAAAGGCAAAGTTAAACTATCCAACCAACGACTTTTTTGTACATCGTAAAAATATAACCAAATTATTGCATACAGAATGCTTTTTAAGTTAGTCATAGTTATGTTTGTGAGTTTTTGGTGGAGCGAAGAAAAAAATGTAAACACAGATTTTTGCAAGTTCCAGGCCACCACACTTACACAAATAAACAATCATTAAGGGCCTCTGGGCTAAGATTCCTCTCATGTTTGTTCTACAACCAGCAGCTGTGAATGATCAAGGGGCATCAGCAAGACGTTTCTAGAACAACACAAATCATCAGGAACATCTACAGTGTACCATCAACGAACCCTTTTTTTTTTTTGGATTTAAACCCTTGTAAAATCATCCACACAGCTTGTTGTAGACATCACACTTTGGTGAGAACTTTCTGGGATGAGAGAAATCATCAGAACACATCCTCAAGCACTTTGCAATTTCTCTGAAGACGTTCGATTATAACTCCAGCTAATGCAGAGAGGCACATAAGGCCACCCCCACACTCAATGCTCACCATCTGGATCATTTAAAAGGGCGGAGTGCCTGCTTACCCTGTGTCCCTCTCTCTCTCTCTCTCTCTCTCTCTCTCTCTCTCTCTCTCTCTCTCTCTCTCTCTCTCTCTCTTTTCTCGCTCTCCCTCTCCCTTCCTCCCGTCCCTTCCTGCCGGCCTCCGAGCAGAGGATGTGTTTGGGAGTGTGTAAGAGGAAGGTTGGAGTGGGTATGTACCATTTCATTTCTTTCTTCTTGTTTCTCTGTGTATCTGCTAATTTCTCTATCTAGCGACAGCAAGCAGGCCCTCCGGGCAGGGCAGTGTCTTAGTGGTGGAACGGTGGACGGTTGCACAATAAGGCTAAATGTCAGAGGGAGAAGGGAATGCCCGTGACAATCATGAAGGTACACATCGGTTCTTATTACTGCTTGCTTGCATGCAATGTGCGGAAAGCTATTGAGCTGATGATGTCATAAGGCACTGGTTGAAAGAAACAAAAAAATAAAGGTAGAAATAGATGCCAGTTTACAGCATTTCTTCAAATGGGTTATTTGAAGCGTGAACACAACGCACCATTTAAAGCTAGAATATAAACAGGAGTGCAGTATAGCATTTAACTGGTTGAATTTTGACTGCTTTAAATTATAGAATCATGACCTGCAGAAAAAAAACTATGAAGGGGCTCTTAAATAAAGCATGCATTGTTTCGCACAATTTGATTTGCTAAATACTAGCATAACCTAATAACACTGGAGCTAAAAACTGGCCAATTCACATTAGACTTGTGGGTGGAGTCATTCCAGCTAAAGTAGCAAGACTGAGTCATTATTACCATTTTAAATGACAGATACCCCTGTTCCATTGGAGGTGTGGCCAGAACTGGAGAGAGCCGAGTGTTTGGCTCGGGGTGCTGCGCTAAAATGGGCCTCAGGTGTCTTTTGTCGCCCGGAGCATCTGGAAAGACTCGGACAATACAGGAAAAGGGAAAGCCAACGGACTGCATCGATTCATTCTAGATTGAAGGTAGATATTGATAACTTTATTCATTACTTTTATTTAGTACTCATACCTGTTGCAAGAAATGTCATTTGCTCAGTCTTACTTTTTTCTTAAGTCAGTTGTACAGTCCTACTTGGAAGGTGTAGACTGGGGTCTCGGTCAACTGCGGGAGGCACGAGAGGAGCTGTGTGAAGCATCTTACGACTTGCACAAGGTAAAGCTAGAGTCCAAGAAAAATTCAGAAGAGGTCACAGTGCTTGAGACACTTCGGGAAATGTCCATCAATCACCACCAGCTCCTAGCCACAGTTAGCAATCTACCACGTCTCTATAAAGGTTAGTGATTTATCTTTCTAATCAAAGTATGCGGTTTTCCACCTTTGTCTCCTAATAATTCTTCTGTAAAACCAAATTTCTAATGCATTTCTAATGCATTAATCAATTGCTTTTGTACCAGTGCAGAGTATGGTGCTCGAGACAGAGAGGCTAGTGGAGTCTCGAAGGCTTCTGGAAGCTCATGCTCGGCTAATGGAACTAGAGCACTGGCAGGACGAGGTGCTCCTTCAAATTCAGGGACCCAGGGCAACATTCGGAACAGAACTAACCTCTGAGGATGAGGAGCTGGTGCGGAATTATTTCTCAGGTGTTGGACGTTTGGTGGAGGCCCTTGCCAAGGAGCTCTGGGCAGTGGTGGGGAGTGGGCTGTCGCTCTCTCGCCAAAACCCCACACCTTTTGTGTCTGCTGTGCGTATAGTGGAACGTGAAGAAGCGTTGGATCAGTTCTTCTTGGAAGAACGAAGGTCAACAACAGGACACAGCAGACCTATGCCCACAGGGAGACCACGGTGCTGGAGAGAACGCTTTTTTAAGGTTTGATGAGTCGTCTGTTTTCTGTAGACAAAAGTAAAACAATTTGGAGTTAATTGAACAAAAAACTCATGTGTCCTTTTAGCCAATGTGAACCTGTTCATCCAATTCTTGGCCAGGTGCTGGAGGAGGCAGTGTCAGCCCGTTTCCGTAGCATTTCCTACTTGCACACCCGAGGACCAGGGCTGGCTAGTCACTTGTCTGCACTACAGCATGGCATTACGGGAGATCTTGAAACAGTGCGGCATCTTTTGGAACAGTGTGTTCCACCTCACTATCGTCTAACAAGAGCTTACCTGCGCTTTTGCCACCAGTTCCTTCAGGCCCACCTTGGGCTGGTTAGCGGATGGGAACTGGAAAGCGGGGAAATCTTTGCTGTTCTTAACTGGGTTCTTCACATTTACACCAGGTAAGGTTATCTCAAATTTGCATCAAGAATTGGCGAATGAGTACACCATGCACATGACAATGTGTTCTTGAAGCTCAGAGATGATGGGTGATCCAGCGCTTGTGCCTGAACTGGACATTAAGGATCTAGGACCTCTGATATCTCAGGAAGGTCTCGAGCAGCTACAGAATAAATATGTCCAAAAAGTTCGGGTAAGATCTCCTTAACGTTCACATAATTCTGTCTGAATATATAGGGCAGAGGTTATTGACCATTATAATTTGTAGAAAAGTGTCTCAGAATGGATGCACAAGGCTTTAGAGGTGGAACTGACAGACTGGCAAAGGGACCAGGAACCTGACATTGACCATGAAGGCTGCTTTCACACAAGCTTTCCAACCATCATCGCTCAGGTGCTTTATGACTGCTGCTATAGTTTGCAATAGGAGAAAGTTTTTTTAACAATAGTATTCATTTTCTATAAACATCAATGAAGTATGTCTGGGTTGTTAGATGCTAGAGGAAAATGCGCGAGTGGCCTTAATGATAAGTGAAGCTCTTCGGGATCAGACAATCCAAATGGGTCTCTATGAGATGGAAAACCTCCTTAGTCGGTGTGTATACCAAACAAATTAACATTGAACTCATGAAATGGAACAAATTTTTTTGTACTTACCTCCATCTAAATCAACAGATTTCGAGATGCAATCATTGTATTTGGAAAAGAGCATCACAAGGATTCAACGCCAAACTGTACCAAGTTCTACCTCCATTATCTGCTGGCCTGCATAAGCAACTGCATCATCCTCAAGTGAGATGGTGTACAAGTATCTTTTGACAGTATGTCTGTATTTATGTGTTGAAATAAGCGTGCTGTTCAAACTAAATTTCATGTTCCATTTGTGTCTTGAGGAAGTATATTAAAATTTCTGATTTATATTTAGAACTTCCACTGAAAGTCTACAACGGCAGTTGTGTTCGTTTCCTTCAAACCGGATGTCACGTATTCTGCCAGGGCCTCTGGCAGGGCTAGACCGTGCTGTGAGAAAAGCATGTCGACTCGTCATGGACCATCTACTGTTTGAGTTGAAGCCGCACTTACAGGGGATTTTGTCTCGTACCTGGCTGGACCAGGATGATGCGACACAAAACATCTGTGGGGTTCTGGAACATCACTGTGAACTATACAAAAGGGTGCGCCAGCCTTGTCGACAGGTTAGTGTTTAGGTAATATAATTATGACTTGCACAGATATTTACTTTGTCAATATCTTGTGTGATCACACAACATTGATAGTCAAAATATACCTGTATTAGTGGTAATGCAAAATTAACTTATTTCCAAAGGTCAACATGACACAGAATAACATAGCAAGTGTCATGGACTCTTTCATTCACAGAGACTAAAAGAAGAATGCCAGTGGCTCACTGTCGTCGAGTACATCCGTGCACTGATGCAAAAGAGACTCATCTGCAAAAGTGAGGATGAGCGATGCCAGCTGTCCCAACGCTTAGCACAGGATGCTCAGCAACTACGAGAGCACTTTCAAAGCAAGGTGAGAACAATTTACATCAATTATGTTCGTTTCTTTGGGCACACATCTAGATTTCTGCATCTTGTTACACATATTCTCAAGCATTCCAAGATTGGAAATGTAAAAATGTCTTTGCTTTGCATTGGTGTTGTAATATCATGTCATCATCACCATAGCTCTTTCCACACTTTCCATATTAGCATATATTTGTCAGCATCCAGGTAATGCAAGACTTACTCTATTTCTACATTACATTCAAAGGAGATTGATGGAACAACATGTGAAATAAATCCCACCGCTCTAATACTTGCACTGGCTGACTTAATCAACGTCAAAGATCCAGCAATGCTGATACTGGAGATTTCTGAATTGATAACCAAGTACCCTGACATAAGGTAAGAATCTACTAAATCATCCTAAATGTCCTACAATCAATTCTTTCGATTCTCAGAGATGTAAATAACTTACAAAGTTCATCCATACAGTGAGGAGCATGTTTCTGTGCTGTTGGACATAAGAGGCGACGTGTCCAAAGATGTTCGGGTATCTGTACTAGATTTCCTGGAGCAGAGTGCCCCACCTTTACCATCAGGATACCGGCCAATCTTCACAGAAATACTTGTGCCCTCTTCTAAGACACAGTTTTGTATACCTACTGCAAAGTGTACTTGACAAGCATTCAGAGATACGAACAACTGTATCCGTCTTAGAAAGGTCAAGTTACCTTTATTTATATAGCCTTTAAACAAAATACACTGAGTCAAAGCAGTGAACAACATTGATTAGTACAACAGTGTGTCAATAATGCAAGATGATAGTTAAAGACAGTTCATCATTGAATCCAGTGATGTCATCTCTGTTCAGTTTAAATAGTGTCTGTAGATACATTTTCAATCAAGCCAACAATATCGCTGTAAATGAAGTGATCCCATCTAAGCAAGCTAGTGGGGACAACGGCATGGAACCAAAACTCCATCGGTGACCAGACATGCCTATGGGACCGCACCAAGACAGGATATCGCATTCGTCATCAAGATGCTGTTGTTTTTAGGGGAAGAAGGAATGCAAAATATGAGTTTGGTGCGTCATTTGAACCTCGTGGATTACCCGTCCTTAGAATACTTGCCTGGTTTAAGATAAACAAGTGGCGCACATTCACTAGATACTCTCAAGACACTTAACTCACATAAGACCAAACAAGAACCAAACTCTTTTATCATAAACCGCCCCAAATACATATGTTGCATCCCTGCAAAAAGAAAAATCATCATTGAGTCATACCCATTCATACAACAACCTATTTATGTTCCTCTCTGTTAAGTCATAGTGTCTTGATGAAAAATTCAAGTGCGCAGGACTAACATGTCGTATGGCCTTGCCAAAACGTCCATACAAGAATCTACAACAGTAATAAAATGTGCCTTATCGTAACAGTTAACCAAACAACAAAACAGACCTTGCATCAAGTATACCATGCCATGCCAATTATGTGGGAAATATGTTTTGTGATGATTGTATGAAAACATTTTCAAGTAAGACGTCTCTTTCTTGGAAGGAAAATGCAAATTATTGTCACGTAAGGGATGAAGTGTTTCAATGCGACAGTAATGTAATCAAACATGACGCTCCAATGAAATTCTACTATATTGTGCTGCACTATGTATATGATGGTTGACTAATGGACAATAAAGCGATGCATTTAAATACAAAAAAATATGTTATAAATTCTATAGACAACACAAGGCGGTATGCGTCTATGATAAAGTTAAAATATGAAATGAACCGATGATGCCTTATAGATGAATCTATATGTCTGAGACCTACACAACAGCAAGAACAACATTTATTCCACATAAATAATAAATCAACAAACAAAACAATGAACACAAAATGAGCAGAGAGCAACAGGCCACGTGGGTCACGTGACCTTGGAGGCGTGGCAGGCCAAAAAAACATGGCTGCGCCCTGAGAGCCCACGCTTGATTCGTCTGTTTGTTGAACATTAAGACATTCGCAACACAAGATAGGTTCGAAAGCTGTTTTAGGAACGTTTAGCACAAGAATCATGAAGACGTTTTGCGGTCGGGCGAATCCGACGACAGGAGCGCTGGATTGGGTGGAGGAAAGCGAGGAGTATGATTATCATCAAGAGATTGCGAGGTAACCACGTGAGACGGTGTGACGTCACGATTTTTAAATTATGCACACATTATATAAATGTAATCAGTCTGGGTGATGAATTGAATTGATTAAAAATGCAAGTGTAAAAATTGCTTGCTGTAACTTGTCCATGCACGTGGCTATGCATGGATGACGTCACTGAGACGTCTGCTGTCAGATGTCATGTAGACGTCTAGAAGATGTCTGTAGGATGTTTATGATGTGGAATAGATAAGGAACTGTTCTTAAGATGTTTAGCAGAGGTTATACAGCTCATGTTGTCCAGATGTTTTATTGATCACTTAGTCACGTGGTGTAATGTCATGTGATGTCATGAGTATTTATTTAGTATGTCATAATCATTGTGTATTTGTTTGTATTCCAGGTCATGCTATGCAGATATGCTTCACGATAAAGACCGGGTGAGTTGTGTTGGAGGATTGGCCATGAATAGACCAAATTGAATTAAAGGTCCTGTTCTTCGTGGGTTTATGAGGCTTTGATTGTGTTAACAGTGTGCATTATAATGTGTTAATATTTCACTTGTAAAAACAACCCACACAGTTTATTTATCTGTGTACAGATTTAAAAAGACGGCGATAACTTCCTAGTTCTGATGAAGTCCCTCCATCAGAAATAAGAAACGCGTTCTGATTGGTCCAGCTGTTCCCGGTTGTGATTCGACAGCAGCTTAGCCAGTGTTGCCCTGAAAGATCACGTCTCTTATTATAACGTGGAGCTGCATGCTCTCTGTGTTATCGTAAACATGTCTTAAATGTAATCAATTTGATCCAGAATCAGACCCGGAGAACATAGATAAGAGGATCTAGAGGATTAGAACCCGTCACGACTTTAATATACGCCTAAACATAGAATAATGAAACTCCAACAATTGATGGTGTCTGGTTACTACACTTTTTAAAATTTTTGTCAGATTAGTTTTACTATCATCTAATTCTCAAAGCTGAAGAGCACTTCCATTTATGTAATAAGTAACAAAAACTTTCAAACACACTTAAATAAAAGTACACTTTGTGGTTGTGGTCCATAAACAATCCAGATAAAGAGCGAACTGCTCCATCTTTCAACTATAATCTTTGTGTAAACCTGCGATTAAACTGATTAAGATTGAGGATACTGTCCTCTGTAAAATGTGCTGTACATGGTTTTACATGTGGATTATAATATTCAAGAACCAAGTTAAACAAAAATTGTAATTATGGATCTCTAAGTACAGATTGGATGAGAGTTTCGACGACATGGCCACAAACAAACACACTGTACAAACGCAATGTGATGTCCCTAAAAAAGGAAAAAGAGGGATGTAGTCCAAACCGGGCGTTTTTTGTTGACGATTACTGCTTACTAAAATATCTTGCTTGGCATTGAACTTTTAGCTTTATCATTTTACAGATATTACTTTTACTCTAACAACAACATTATACATTAATTAAAGTTTGAAAATGGAATCATGAAGAATCGGACCTTTAACTCCTGACTCTTCTCTATTCAGTCAACCAATTTCTATATTACCAACACTGTATATGTAATCTCTAAATCTGATGTGGATTAAGGTTATTTTTCCAATGCATATTTATCCAAGCCCTATAAAGGAAGACTTCCTAGATGTCTTCAGTTGAACACTTTTTTTGTAAAATGCTAAAAAAAAAGTTATTACGCATCTTACAGTAATTTGACACGTTGAGAGCAAAGTGTATCCAGCATATTAGCTCACAATATATATTTTCTCATATTTTTCCCATGACTTTATCCCAGTCACACCCCTGGTTTTTGTGATCAGGGGAAACCAGCTTTGCTTTTGCTTAGGTTTAGTTTTACTGGCCGCTATACGGTTAAAAAACACACCAATGTCAAAACGGTTTATCGCGTTTAAAAGCTTCCAGAATAAAAGTGTGTTTACATAACATGTGTTTGTAGAATGATGCGATTAATCGTGATAATTTGTTTTGGCAAAGAAAACAAATAAATATTAGAATATAAAGATTGGAAAATTTGTTGATTATTCAATTTTTTTTAGAATGAGAAATACTACCAGGGTATTCGAGCAGCGGTAAGCAGAGTGAAGGCCAGAGGGGAACGGGTGGTGGTTTTGGACATTGGCACGGGCACCGGTCTTCTTTCCATGATGGCAGTGACAGCTGGAGCCGACTTCTGCTATGCCATTGAGGTACTCGTGATATATAGTGTTAACAGAGAAGCATCATGCTGTTTGATGCATTTTTAGGTCTTTGAACATGTTGA
Organism: Triplophysa yarkandensis; assembly: GCA_033220385.1. Taxonomy (NCBI): domain Eukaryota; kingdom Metazoa; phylum Chordata; class Actinopteri; order Cypriniformes; family Nemacheilidae; genus Triplophysa; species Triplophysa yarkandensis. The sequence continues at coordinate 8,107,932 of CM065677.1, read as the reverse complement.
GTTGTAATGTTCAATGTGATCTATTTGTTAAAAACTCCCCCAGCACTGCAACTCATTTCAGAAAGAGTTTTTTAATCTGGCTTTTATGCACAGGTGTTCAAGCCCATGGCACAAGCTGCTGTTAGCATTGTGCAGAGGAACGGGTTCTCGGACAAAATCAAAGTCATAAACAAACACTCCACTGAGGTTACAGTCGGTTCAGATGGAGACATGCAAGAGCGTGCAAACATTCTCGTCACCGAACTCTTCGACACGGAGCTGATTGGTGAAGGAGCGTTGCCAAGCTATGAGCATGCACACAAACACCTGGTCCAGGTAGGCACAGTTCATAAAGCTTGAATTTTGTTTATTCGCCCACATGTTTAATAGATCTGTTCCCACCAATGCAGCCGGGTTGTGAGGCAGTGCCACATCGTGCCACAATCTACGCCCAGTTGGTGGAGTCCGACGCGCTCTGGAAGTGGTCACAGATTCGGCCTATCAAAGTGGATGGGCACAAACTTCTACCTCCCCCATCTGTCGTAAATTGTGCGGGAGCACCGTCCGTCTGTGACATCCAACTTAGTCAAGTGTCCCTACGATCATTCACCCCCCTTGGGCCCATCTGCACCATGTTCAGGTATAAGCATAGATACACAATACTTGGAAATACGCCTAAACTATGACATAAATAAAAATAAAACAATCTATGAAATAAATCTAAGGAAACAATGGGGATTATGTTAGAACTAAAAAAAATTAAGATTTAAAATAAAACTTTTGATCATCTTCTTTCTAGTTACAAGAATTTGCACAAATGTTTTCTTTTAATTTTCTCAAGGAGCTTCTTTAGGTCTCACTCTGGGATGCTTATTGAAGAATTTAAAGGAGTCTACTTCTGTCTATTAAACTAATTTAGACACCTTCTTAAAAGTAAAAAAAAAAGAGAAGCGTTTCACGAGTTGTCCCAAAACTTTTGAACGGAAGTGCAGCTTACTTTTCAAATTCAATAATTTTTATGCCTGTCTTATGTGTTTTCCACTGTATAGAGTTGACTTCAGCAAGCCGGTCAGCAGTGCTGCCGGGTCCTACACGGCACAGTTTAAAGCCCAGACGAGCGGGAAAGCACAGGTGGTCTTATCCTGGTGGGACATTGACATGGACCCTGATGGCAACATTGTGTGCACAATGGCCCCTAGCTGGGCCTATTCTAAACCTGAGTCTTTTCCTGTAAGGTCATTAGTCAGTTATAAATTATTCGTGTGCTAAATTCTACTTAATGACTTAAGCGTTGTGTCATGAACAGTGGAGGGATCATTGGATGCAAAGTGTCTATTTCCTTCCTGCTGAGAAGAATGTGGGGGAGAAGGAAGAAATCGGATTAACGGTTTCTCATGATGACTACAGTCTCTGGTACAGCCTTACAGACAGGTAAAGTCTTCATTGAAACATGTTGAATTCAATAAAATTAGGACTGTTGTAGAAATGAATAGTCTGCTGCACTTCTTTATTAGTCAGCAAAGTGACACCAAAGCGACATCTTTCCGGCCGTGCTGTACCTGTCAGGCCCATTTGGTCTGGACCCGGCCACGGTTTGGAGAACTGAACGATGAGCAGAGAACTGAAAGTTACGTGAGCGCACTACGCAGTGTGAGTAGAACTAATGGATATAGTATAAATAATGGCCACAGAAAAAATTAAGAAAACATTTCAGCATCGGTTTTTCCAAATTTAAGAATATACTATTTACAGGTGTGTTTATTACCATTTTGTGGGCTACCTACAGTATTTTGGAAAAAATGTTGTTGTAGAAATTATTTGAGAAAATACTTATGTCATACACAGGTCACAATCCATATAGAAATGCTGTATAGATTCAAATTTGGAACGGTCTCTTTCCTAATATCTTCGTGGTTGTATATTTATGCTTTCTGGTTGGATGATGCCGGTGATTGACAAGCGCTCACCATTTGATGCACCATTTCTTACAGATTCTGAAACCTGACAGTGTTTGTTTATCAGTCAGTGATGGAAGCTTGTTACCCATCTTTGCACATCTACTTGGCGCGCGAAAGGTATCAGGTTTTTTTTTTATCCACATTTGGCCTTGTCCTACCCATTTGATAATCCCTAGTATATTAATTGCTCTTAATTTACCAATTCAGGTGTTCAGTTTGGAAAATTCTGGAATGGCAAGACAAGTAATTGATCAGGTGAAACTTTAATATTGATATTGTTTAAATGTGTATTTGTGATTTCATTATGATACTAAAAATGGATGTGTTGAATGAAAACATCTTGGTTATGCTATCTTAATACGGTGTCATTTTGTGTTGATTGATGGTGCCAAAATGATTCCCTTGCTCTATCGTCCTTTCAAACCTGTATGACTTTCTTTCCCAGAACTTTAACTGCATCCATTCATTTCTTTTGTGTGTACGTAAAACCAATTAAATGGATTGGGTTGCAATCAACCAATATTCATCTAAATATCTTCTTTTTTGCTCTGTAGATGAAAGTCCTACAGGTTTGAAAGAACAAGAGTGTAAATATTGGGCTGAACTATCACTTTGATATATAAAAGGGACAACACAAGTAACACAATGTGTTGTTCACTTTTTGTTTATGCAGGTACTACAAGCAAATTCCATTAAGCATGGCGTGCAGATTCTGGGAATCAGATCGGAGCAACTTTCTTTAGATGACTTGGAAGGAAACCAGGTACTAAATAATCTAAATGATTCTGTTTTTGTTTCCCAAATCATGTACTTCCACACTATAAAGATGGCAGAAATGAGAATGAGTCTTGAATAATGTGTCTGAAACCGTAGTATGTTAAAAAGCATGGTCTACGCCAAGGTGTTTAGTGTGCTTTGGATGGGCATTATTCAATCCCATAATCGCATAAGAGCTGAGAAATCGTCACTTAATTTAATGTGTATCATCACAGAATGCAAGTTCTGTCTTCTAATCTTATGTTTTATCACTTCTTTAGATATCAGTGCTGATGGGAGAACCTTATTTCAGCACCAGTCTGCTGCCCTGGCATTCTCTATTCTTCTGGTACTGTCGTACTGCCCTGGCACAACTCCTTCACCCCAATGCCACCATACTGCCCTCTGCTGGCACACTTTACATAGCTGCTGTTGAATTCCAGGTATGTTGTTTTTTTGCATGCCTGTTCAATAATTTAACCTGAGTTTTAAATTCTAAATATTACCCTCTCAGGATCTTTGGAGAATCAGAGCTCCCTGTGGCACATGTGAAGGTTTTGATGTTAGTCCCATGGACGACATGATTCAGGTACAAGCTCCTCCCCTTGTTTCCTTAAGTGTTTATAGTAAACAAGAAAGTACCTTCACAAAATAGTACTTAAACGTCTAAACCTTTGATCCACCCTCAGCGATCTTTGGATTTCCGTGAGTCTTGGGAGGCAGAACCCCACCCACTGTGGGAATATCCATGCCGTGTCCTGAACAAGCCACAGCCGGTCATGACATTCGACTTCACGCAATGCGTTCCAGAGCAACCAATCAACAGTCAGGGAAGTGTGTCGTTTACAAGGTAAGATGAACATAAAATAATTAATGCAAAGAATGTTATTGGGCGATCAATCAGCTGATGATGTTGTAGGAGAGGATGTTGCCATGGTGTTGTTCTCTGGATGGAGTATAAGCTGACTGATGACATCACTGTAAGCATGGGCCTGACCAAACTAGTTGATGAAGAGGTACTTCTCACATATAATTGTGTATCTGTAGTACTAACAGTGTTGTCGAAACAAAACGTTTGTTTTGATGTCTATCTGAGACAGCGAGTTAATTCAGACGTCTTTTTCTAACAGGGGGCTTGTGAATGGAACCCACATCGAAAACAAGGAGTATATTTCTTCAGATCAGCGCTTGAAGTTTCCGGGGATGGAAGGACAGATATTTCATACAGTTTGAACTTTGAACCTCACACTGGAGACATCAAAATGGACTTTTCTGTCACCAATAGACCCTAGTCAACTAACAAGTTTATATTTTGTTTTAAGATTTTCAGAAGAATTTCAAATACGGTGATCTTTAAGATTTGCTTTATTGTCCCCATGTTCATATATCTAACGTGTAGATTCCAATAGCCTTTAATTTTGCAGTGTGCTTATATTGATACTCCTGGTCTAGTACATAAAAGCAGTGGTGTGTCGCATAAAGGAAAACATGAAATATGTACACAATAGTGAACAGCAAAGCTAATATTCATGCATAATTTTAAAGTTTCAAAATAATGTCTGTATAAACATGGAAAAAATACACACACATAAACTACCAAAAGAGAAGAATCCTGCCTTTTTAATCAAGACTATGTTTTTTATATCAAATGATTGCAATGTTCAATGGTCTGACCTAGATAAACTTAGCAATTAATACAATTGGTGGCAATAGAGATTTCAAACCAGGGGTTTAAATTATTTCCAATTGGTAGAATTTGAAATAACATCAAGAATATCCTTGAAAATTAATTCATAACGGAATGTTTATGAGTCCTTGATTACGTTTCTATGTATCTGCAACATCAGTGTTGGCCAATAAAACCTTCTCTCCGGGTTTGAAGGCTGGCATTCCTAAATATGGGCAGCTAGCACATCTGAAGGCATCGCCCAAATAACACTGAGAAAAAAAATAACACAAGTTACAATCTATACAACCCTCAAATAATATTGCAAAAGGTTTAGCAAGATAATATTTTAATGGCTTTGCTAGAAATACATACACTTCCACAGGCTGACTTAGGTGCACTGGCTTTCTGAGTGGGTTTGCTCTCCTGTTCCAATTCTTCAGCTAGACCACAAGTGCTACACAAAGACAACAAATACATTTATAGATAAAATATCTATATTATCATAACATTTGTGTAATGGCTTTTTGTTACTTAAATGAACCTTTAGGTACTTACCAATTCTTGCAGGCTTTCCTCTTCTTTTGTGAATCATCCCCGCATGCTGTCTTAAGAGAGGATGGGTCGGGCTTCTTCAGGTCATCTGCATCTAGAAGGGTATCTGAATCTACCAAATCCTAAAATGAGAGGTCATCAGGTGGATAAGTCAAGAAAGATGATTACTAGACGTTATTTTACAAAACATTACATACCACGTCATCATCATCCATTTCGTTGGCTGAAAGAGTCCACATTTTAGCTGTGCTTGGATCCAGTGCTGGCTTCTCTGAAAAAACAAAATAGAACAATTTTCATATGAATTTTTAACAGTGAGAGTAAATGTTCAAAACCAGGACCCACAAACCTGTTGTGGTTGCTTTCTTGCCAAAGGAGAGTTTCAGTTGCGAGGACGACCCGACCTCAAAGTTGGGTTTAGATGCAGATATGCGCACCCTTGAAAGGTTTCCTTTGAAATCTGTATTTTTCTTTACAGCTGCGCTTGCTTCTGGGCTCAGTGGTTCAGTCTTTATCTGCAAAAGTCAAATGCTGTTTAACATCATGTGGCTTCAATGTGCAGACCTTGCATTTTGACATACCAACCTCTGTGACAGACACTAGCCCAGACAGCTTCAAAGCCGACATTAACTTGCCAGCTGTTCTTACACCATTTTCCTCAGAACCTGAAGAAAAATACCAATATGAATCATGTTGGGGACTTATTTGAGGATGCTTTCAAATATCCAGTTACTAACTCGAAACTGGCTCTTCCAACAAAAGTTTTCCACCCGGCTTCATCACTCTGGCCATCTCTGCCAACATTTCAGAGCTGTGGATTGAAGAGCTCTCCGGCAGAAGGCCTGAGAGGACCCAGTCATAGTTTGATGCCGAATGAGAAGCTAGAACAGACATGACAAAATGGTTTAGATTTAATTCAATAACTTGATGTGATGATACAATAAAATTGTTCAGCTCTGTACTCACAAAGTTGTAGTCTCTCTGCGTTCTCCAAAGAAACTAAACTCTGCTTGCCAACAATGGTGCCAATACTCTCAGCCAGGTCCTTAAGTGTGCTGGGAGATGATGGTTGACTCCAGACAAGCAGCACCCTGTCCCCTTCGTTAAGTCCTAGGTCTGCCATGATCTAGGGCGTGAAAAGAGTGATTTGGAGTTAAGAGCAGTTAAATAATTGGACTATTTCCCATTCAATATTATCAGAAGGCTCACATGGTGTTTAAAGTCTTATCTGCTATTTTGACCCTTGCCAGATACACTAACCTAAAGAACTGATAAAATTCACAATATACCAAGCAGAAGTTGAGCTAACCTTATGAAAATAACCATGGTTTTAGGAATGTTTTAAACGATTGCACTGTTTACATAATTTAGAAAATTATTAATATTATAAAACAACAATTATATAATTTGTATATTTAATATAATTTAATTTTAATGATTGATTAATCTAAATGAATAAAAATATTTTATTATATTAACCATGTACACTTTTCACTGTTTGGCGCACATTAATGATCACTACTCTGTGCTCAAGAGACAGACAAGCATGAGTGTCTGCGCATTCTCGAAGGGAAATGCCTAGTTCATTATCCAAACTTTAATTGATGTCTTTGGGACCAATGGTTTTTGAGAAAAAGGGAAAAGTACCCCCCACAAGTGTATGGAAGATGAAAGGGGTAAGTACACTCCACTTTTTAAGGAAATAAGCTCATTCTCCAACACCACCCCCTGCAAACTTCCTTGACTATTCAGAAGGAATAGAAGTGTCTTATCTGATCTTATCGGCCTGGAAAATGGCAGTTTTACATTTCCGTGGGTTAACAATATAACTAAAAAAAGTCATGTTTTAAATAGGACATCATCAAAACGTGTTATTATTGGTCTGATAGGATACAATGATCTATGCAAAGGTATGCTAAGCGTCATATACCAGAACAGGTTTCAAAACGGTAAAAGTCGACTTAACTAGGTAGCAGTAAGAGAATGAGCCAAAAAATGTCTCCAAAGAAAAGCAGAGTATTCCTTTAACAGTGTTCTATATATGCTTACAATGTCACTACAACTATAACAACATTGTCTTAAGGAGAGGATGAACGGGGCCATGTATTGTGAGATATTGGGCAAAACCTCCTTCCCTCAGTCAGAACATTAAAGATGGGACATGGATGGATCTTCCAACATGACGATGACCCAAAGCACACAGGCAAGAAAACCTAGGAGTGGCTCCGTAAAACGCTTATCGAGGTTCTGGAGAGGTCTTGCCAGTCTCCAGACTTAAATCCAATTGAAAATCATTGGAATGAGCAAAAATGTCATATTTTTCAGCGACAGAGCAGTAACCTGACAGATCTAGAGAAGATCTGTATGGAGCAATGGGCCATAATCCCTTCTGCAGTGTGTGCAAACCTGGTGAAGAAGTACAGGAACTGTTTGACCTCTGTAATTGATAATAAAGGCTTCTGTACCAAATATTACCCTTTTAGACTCAAGTTATCCAAAACGTATTGGACAGTAATTTACAAATAAATTGTAAAAAAAAATGAGTACAATGTGAATTCTGGATTTTTCTTTTTAGATTCTTTCAATCGCAGTGGAAAAACACCTATGCTGAACAATCTAGGTCCCTCAATGATTTCTAAGAAGGAGAAGATGCAAAATCACAGGGCGATCAAATACTTATTGACCTCAATAATTGTGTGTGTGTGTGTGTGTGTGTGTGTGTGTGTGTGTGTGTGTGCGTGCCTGTCTGTCTGTCTGTGTGTGTCTGTCTATATTCGTTTGGAAGGCGTTGCATCTTTTCCCTCTCCTCTACCTTATCTCTGTTAACTGCTTGCTTTGTCTTGTTACTCTGTTCTGAGACTCTCTTTGCCTTGCTCTCGAAACAGAAAAGGAATTATGGATTTGATTAACTGGTCTCTGAACGCAACTGACACCCTCTTCCCGACGAGAAGCACCGGTTCCGGGGAACCCAGCTGTCCTGCAGGAACATGAGCAGCTGGATACATTATGGACAGGTGGGAGAAGTGGCGCATCGTGTGCCTGGCGACTCTGTCCCTGGAGGATATTGAAGATATTTACCTATTCGGAACTTTGGTAACAGGGATTCTGCTGATTGGAATAGGTGGGACCCTGTGGAATCTAATTGTTAAAAGCGGTCAATGCTCAAAGCCCCAGCAAGTTGACTGGATGGATTGAGACAGCGATGGGCAGAGCTGCTAATACACAGGCTGTGGCTATGGATAGTAAATTGGAAAACTTTGTGGTGGTTATAGACCGTAAAATGGAAAACAATGGAGTGGCTATGGGCCGCAAAATGGAAAACATGGACCGCAAAATGGAAAACATCTTGGAGAAACTAACAACTTTGCAAAGGAATTTGGCTTAAATGGCGACCAGTGATGGACATTGGATAACTGCGAAAACTAGCAGATATCGTCCTAAATTTTAAGAAGTATCTTTTGTTTTGGCTTCAACCCTTCCAGACGGCCTTGGCCAAGGCCGGTGCTGAAGATAAGCAACCCCCACGAGAACAAGATAATGAGACTCTCTGATTTCCTGTCCCCATTCCAAGGACATTACCTCTACCCGTATCCCCCGCCTTCGCATGCTTTTCACCGCTGGTGTGGGCAGGCGGGTCTGGATCCAGCGCTGTTCATAGCTGCAGGGGCAGATGGCCGTTACCTACATTGGACACCTCAACCTCCCCTGTCCCCCTTCCCATTGCAATGTCATGTTCAGTCTATGTGCTTAGTGCAAGGGCTTTTTTATCTGAAGGACAGTTTGAGGGGGGTTCTTTTTTGAGCCAACTTTCCTTGTTTATCATGTTGTTCCTTTTTCTCTTTACTACCTCTCCGATCTGTCTTCCCTTGAATAAAAGATTGATTGATTGAGTGTGTGTGTGTGTGTGTGTGTGTGTGTGTGTGTATATGCGCGTGTGTGTATATATATATATAGGTATAAGCCCTCAAGATCTCTGCACTCCGCAAATGAGCTGAGACTTGTGGTACCAGCTCAAAAGGATAAGAAATCTCTCTCTCGAACGTTCTCTGCTTCAGTTCCTCGATGGTGGAACAATCTGCCTCTGGCTTCAAAAATCTTCAAAAAACACCTAAAAACTCATCTTTTCCGGCTACACCTAACTCACTAACTCACTTCTTTTCTAACCTACTCACTCTACCTAAAAAAAAAACTTATTCTACTTTCAGGTTTTTATCTCGCTCTGTGTAACTCGGTAACATTGTTGTAGCACTTGTTCACCTATTGTTTTATCGGCTATTTACCGCTTCATTGTCTCCTCGACTATTGTAAGTCGCTTTGAATAAAAGCGTCTGCTAAATGCTTAAATGTGAATGTAAATGTAAATATATATATATGTTTTTGTGTGTGTGTGTGTATATATATATATGTTTGTGTGTGTGTGTGTGTGTATATATATATATATGTTTGTGTGTGTGTGTGTGTGTATATATATATATGTTTTTGTGTGTGTGTGTGTGTGTGTGTATATATATATATGTTTGTGTGTGTGTGTGTGTGTGTGTATATATATATATATACACACATTTTTTTTAAAGTGAACAAAGACACCAACGAATTGAAGATGAATGCACAGACACCATTAAACTGAACAGAGATAACATCCCCAAATTCAATAATGTATTAACTTTTAACTTTAAGCATTATGACACACTGTTTACTAATTATTGTTGTTAAGCTGCTTTAATGCAATGTATTTTGTCTAAAGCAATATATAAATAAAGGTGACATTGACATATATATATATGTGTGTGTGTGTGTGTGTGTGTGTATATATGTTTGTCTGTGTGTGTGTGTGTGTGTGTGTGTGTGTGTGTGTGTGTGTGTGTGTGTATATATATATATATATATATATGTTTGTGTGTGTGTGTACAAGAAATCACAGTAGTATTTAAATAAATTCTATAGATATATTTATGCATTTGATATATTTGATATATTTATGATACTTACGTTAATGCTGATCTGTACTGAACATGTTTAGTAAATGGTGAAACTGCTGCGTCAGTATGACAGCGCAGATCACACAAATCAATGTAAACAAATATTTACCGCATGCACCACGTGTCACAGGTGTTTAACATCCCAAAACTAAAACTACACAAAACACGACCTCATATATATACATATATATATATATATATAACCATATGTGTACAGATGTACAGAAGTCTGACCTGTTGCTGCTGTTGTCTTCACGCCGGATGGTAAAGTGTGTGCGTCGCGTTATGATGATTTCACCTGCTGATATATTAGCCGAAAACAAGGCATGAATGTCTCAAAGTGGGCGGGGCGTGCTGGCCCAGAGGCTGTTGATCACGTGATAGTTGTTACTTTTCTCAGCGCTGGCCCAAGTGGACCAATCACAGACGACTCAACGGTCATCATCAGAGATTTCCGATGAGTTTTATGACATTTTATTTCACGTTTATCTTGACGCAATACGCAAACACACATTTTATATAACACACAACTTCCGTTTCTTTACTGAACAATACTTTTGTGTACTTGAATGGGGTAGGAAGATATTTTTCTTAAATTAGCAGTTAAAAATCAAAATACAACAGTACGTGTAATCAATAATAAATTAATATCAATAATATTTTCTCTGCAAATTAATTTCCATAAATGTAAGTTTAACAACAACAAACCACATTTTCTCATTTTTTTAAAAGAAATTGCAATTTATTTAAATACTATTGTGATTTCTTGTCACAGAATAAAGTTTTGTAATAACTTTGATTTGTGTGACTTAATAAATGTTTAAGGGTCTTACCATTAAGCTTTGATGCATTTTGACATTCTTTATACTATATGTTCTTTTTTCCATGCTTTCTCTTATATTCTTAAATCCGGCAATTATTTTTTTTTATATTTGTTTATGCATATATAATATAAATAAACTGTCAACTCTTTATAGTATTTTTCTTGCTTTAATAAAAAAGTGTTTACGGTGAAAAAATATCCAGTGGCGCATCTTGATAATTAAATTTCTTGTATGTTAATGGACAAACATTGAAACGAATGAGCAATAATAAGCATTTACTGAATAAAATATTCCATTGTGATTCTTATTCTGGATGGTTTAATAGAATAAGCCTTATTATTTTTTATTCTTGTTGAGATTTCCCTGTGTTGCAATGTAATGTAAATATAATTTATTATAATTAGTTTGTTCATTAATCAGTAAATAGTTTATTTATATGCCTGTTGTGTGTTTCAACATCGAGTAAAGCAAAATAAAAACTAAAATGTCAATGTAGCATTTGAGTTTCAGGGCCACCGAGCGCCCCCTGTGGACACACTTGTGACGACATCATAGTAAAGCAGCCGCGGTTTTCTCAATGAAAGCGTGACGTCATCGCAGCGGTGGCCCACTGTTGTTGTTGGTTATGGCGGCGCTCATCAGAGGACTGAGAGCTGGAAAGGCCTTGCGAGGTCTCTGCACCGGTAAGCACAAACTCGACAAAGATCCTCTGATGTGTTTTATATTAAAGTTCACGACTTCCCTTCCTTTAACAGTAAACGATCCTATCTAAAGCATGCTTCCGGTTTGAGCAAATGTAACTGTACTCTACAGGCAAGGTGAGAATGAAGGGCAGAAGTGATTGTGCAAATGATAAAACCTTTAATTTAAGACTGATTATATTCGATATTTAATAGATCTTTACATAATGATGGTGCTGATGTGTCTTCTTACACGCAATGTTCTGATCAAAATCAAAATGTTATTGATTTACATTAGGGATTCACCGATACATGTTAACCGATAACCGATAACTCTTATATATTTGGATATCCGATATATTGGCCGATTACATGAAATCTAAGAATGAAACTACAGGCAAACACGCACAGCGGACAACTGATTTTATTATAAAATTTCAGTAAAGTTTGAAAATTTCTATAGCCAACTTTTTTTGCAGAATATCTAATGAGTAAAACAATTAAACATAAATAAAGTCATGATTAAATCCCTAATGGTCATTATCAAGCATGAGAAATGCTTCAGCCGGCAGAAATAATACCTATTTAAATTAAATACATTTAAATAAATTGGTTGATATCGATAATATTAAAAATAGCATTTATTGGCCAATGTCAATAATACTAAAAATAGCATTTATTGGCCAATATCAATAATACTAAAAATATCATTTATAGGCCGATATCACTAATACTAAAAATATCATTTATTGACCAATATCAATAATACTAAAAATATCATTTATAGGCCGATATCACTAATACTAAAAATATCATTTATTGGCCGATATCAATAATACTAAAAATAGCATTTATAGGCCAATATCAATAATACTAAAAATAGCATTTATTGGTTGATATCATTAATACTAAAAATAGCATTTATAGGCCAATATCAATAATACAAAAAATATCATTTATTGGCCGATATCAATAATACTAAAAATAGCATTTATAGGCCAATATCAATAATACTAAAAATTGCATTTATAGGCCAATATCAATAATACTAAAAATAGCATTTATTGGTTGATATCATTAATACTAAAAATAGCATTTATTGGTTGATATCATTAATACTAAAAATATCATTTATTGACCAATATCAATAATACTAAAAATATCATTTATTGGCCGATATCAATAATACTAAAAATAGCATTTATTGGTTGATATCATTAATACTAAAAATAGCATTTATTGGTTGATATCATTAATACTAAAAATATCATTTATTGGCCGATATCAATAATACTAAAAATATCATTTATTGACCAATATCAATAATACTAAAAATATCATTTATTGACCAATATCAATAATACTAAAAATATAATTTATAGGCCGATATCACTAATACTAAAAATAGCATTTATTGGTTGATATCATTAATACTAAAAATATCATTTATTGACCAATATCAATAATACTAAAAATATCATTTATAGGCCGATATCACTAATACTAAAAGTATCATTTATTGGCCGATATCAATAATACTAAAAATAGCATTTATAGGCCAATATCAATAATACTAAAAATAGCATTTATTGGTTGATATCATTAATACTAAAAATAGCATTTATTGGCCAATATCAATAATACTAAAAATATCATTTATTGGCCAATATCAATAATACTAAAAATAGCATTTATTGGCCAATATCAATAATACTAAAAATATCATTTATTGGCCAATATCAATAATACTAAAAATAGCATTTATTGGTTGATATCATTAATACTAAAAATAGCATTTATTGGTTGATATCATTAATACTAAAAATATCATTTATTGACCAATATCAATAATACTAAAAATATCATTTATTGGCCGATATCAATAATACTAAAAATAGCATTTATAGGCCAATATCAATAATACTAAAAATAGCATTTATTGGTTGATATCATTAATACTAAAAATATCATTTATTGGCCGATATCAATAATACTAAAAATATCATTTATTGACCAATATCAATAATACTAAAAATATCATTTATTGACCAATATCAATAATACTAAAAATATCATTTATTGACCAATATCAATAATACTAAAAATATCATTTATAGGCCGATATCACTAATACTAAAAATATCATTTATTGGTTGATATCATTAATACTAAAAATATCATTTATTGACCAATATCAATAATACTAAAAATATCATTTATAGGCCGATATCACTAATACTAAAAATATCATTTATTGGCCGATATCAATAATACTAAAAATAGCATTTATTGGTTGATATCATTAATACTAAAAATAGCATTTATTGGCCGATGTCAATAATACTAAAAATAGCATTTATTGGTTGATATCATTAATACAAAAAATATCATTTATTGGCCAATATCAATAATACTAAAAATATCATTTATAGGCCGATATCACTAATACTAAAAATATCATTTATTGGCCGATATCAATAATACTAAAAATATCATTTATTGGCCAATATCAATAATACTAAAAATATCATTTATTGGCCGATGTCAATAATACTAAAAATAGCATTTATTGGTTGATATCATTAATACAAAAAATATCATTTATTGGCCAATATCAATAATACTAAAAATATCATTTATTGGCCAATATCAATAATACTAAAAATATTATTTATTGGCCGATATCAATTATACTAAAAATAGCATTAATTGGCCGATATCGATAAGGTTGTGGATAAATCGTCTCTCCCAATTTCAGATGTGTGGTTCAGTCAAGCGATCGATTAATCGCATCTAGATTTAAAGTTGTTAACATAAACAGTTACATCTGTGTATTTAATTTATACTTATAAACATATGATATAAAGAACACAGTTGGTATGCACCGATATGGACTGGATGTATAGGCCGATAAATATTTTTTCTATGCATGAAACAACACGTAAACACATGCAGTGAACAGCTGATTTTATTTTAAATCTTCAGAAAAGTTTAAACTGAATTATGAACTAGTTATTATTCATTTCAATGGCCAACATTTTTGGCTAGAATATTTGTGACAAAAAAAGGTATTTTGAAAAATGTTATTGTGGTTTTTGTTTTTTTATGTTGAAAGAACATGGGGCTATTTTTTTGGGTTACGTACATTCTTGGAAATATCTTCCTGTGTGTTTTGCAGAAGATTAATGTTTTTTAAGTTGATCCTTTCAAACAACGGGAATATGCTTTTGGTTTTGTTAAACAGAAAAGAAAATTTAGGAAAATCTATGCTAATTATTTTTCTACAATGGCAGTCTGTGATGCCCTTGAAATCTTAGTTGTTAAAATTTTTCTTAATTTCTCCCTTTGCGTTAGACAGAACCAGTACATTTATCATTTTTACATAAATTGAGGTTAGCTTATGAAACTATTTTAATTTTTGTGTGAACTATCACTTTAGGACTCACTTTTTTAAGTGAACAATTTATTTTCCCTCTCTTGTTTTGTGATTTGTATAAATGTTATTGCAGTTACCGTTCAAGCCAAACTCAGTGCAACACAGTGCAATGATGTGAGGCGTGGATTCCACCGTGCAACACTTCTGAGACTGGCAGATGACTTGAAAAGTGACTTACCACCTCCATCCTACCACGATGTCCACACAGCTGGAGAGACGTCATCCTCAACACGAGGAGATTCTTTTAATACAGCTGCTGGACAGGAGAACGGTCAACCCAACACCAGGTCAGATTCCGGCTTCTTTAGACTCTTGCCAAGAACTTGGCCTTCTCAATGACAAAAACACGACTATTTCACCCAATGTTAATATAATTTTTTTGAATAAAAAAATTACTATGTATACATCTTTATGTGTGTGTTTTAACAAGGGACATAATAACACATGATAAATAATATTAGTATTTTAACAATACATATCATTTTAAAATATTTTTATTTTGTATAATTTTTTTATATTATTTGTTAAATATTATTGTTTATATAAATAAATAATATACCTATTTAAATAATAAAACTGAAAAAGAGAGATAGTTCTTGCACAGCAGAATGTGTCACAAAAAATGTCATAAAAGTTAAAAGGCAATAACGATCTATAGCATATCCCTACCAAGATCATTTATATTAATGGATAAATGTTTCCTGAACCCCTGTAGTTGTACTTTATCTAACCATATACATTTGATGTCTATAGTTATCAAGATCAGAGCGGCGAGCACGGTGAAGACTACGAAACCGAGGAACAGCTTCAAGCTCGCATACTGACGGCAGCTTTGGAGTTTGTTCCGCAGCACGGCTGGACTGTAGAGGCTATTGCAGCTGGAGCAGAGGTTTGAAAAATATGATCGTATTTAAGTAGGTGTTTCTTAACAAAATAAGAATAATATTCTCCTTTTTAGACACTTGGCCTGTCAGCAGCATCCTCTGGGATGTTCAACAATGGAGCAGGAGACTTGGTTTTGCATTTTGTCGCGCATTGCAATGCTCAACTTGCAGAGACGCTTGCAGAACAGCATAACCAGATCCAACTCGGCCAGGCTGAGTGAGTTATGATTTATATTGGCAAATACCGAGCTATCCCTGTATTTGCGTTGTACATTTGTGATTTTTCTCTTGTACCAGACCAAAGAAAACGGCAGAGTTTCTGAGAGATGCAGTTGAGCTGAGGTTACGGATGTTGATACCTTACATTGACATATGGCCACAGGTATCAGCAACTTTATATAAAAATATGAATTGTATTTGAACTCTAAATTAAAGGAAAAGATGTCTGAAAATGTATCACTTAAAATTCACATTTCAAACCTGTGTTCTGACTTCTGCAGAACATAGAAGATATTGTAAAAATTTTTGTGAAAGGTCCCTATTGACTTGCATTCATCCATTCAATATCATGTCAATGGGGACCAACGGTCAGTGGTTATTAACATTATTCAAAATATCTTATTGTGCTGAATTAAGAAAGTCATACAGGTTTAAAAAGTGAAATCATGATACAGTTTAGATTTTTGGGCAAATGTTACCTTTAACCGAATCAAATTGCTTACACATTTTTTGGTTTATTTATGTGCACTTTCAAAAATTCATGGAAAATGATGAATGTCATGATTGTTTATCTCCGTCATATCCTAAGGCTATGAGCATCCTGCTACTCCCCCACAACATCCCCGACAGCCTAAAGCACCTGTCCACGATGGTGGATGACATCTGGTACTACGCAGGTGATCGCTCAACAGACGTGAGTGGCTCCTTTGATCCAAAATCAACATCACTGTTGTCGTCTTCTCCCCCTTACAGGTTGTCCTTGCCCCCTACTTGCTTGCACTCAGCTTCTGATTATTCCTCTTTAAAAGCCAAAGAATTTTAACCAAACAGACATATTTTCTTTTGACGGTTATCCTTCCCTAAATACATTTGACCCCATTGGTTGTGATCAAATGTAACTCATATGTGTCGTTTAGATGAACTGGTACACCCGACGAGCGGCACTTACTGGCATCTATAACACCACAGAGCTAGTGATGCTGCAAGACTCCTCTCCTGACTTTGAGGATACTTGGGTCTTCCTCGACAATCGTATTAATGATGTTGTCAACATGGCCAACACGGCTAAACAGGTGTTGTTGCATGTCCACACAACCTGCCAAAAGTTTTGGGACACTTACTCACGTATGCATTCATAATTATGAACTCATCAAAACTATGAACTAAAACGAAGAGAATTATGGGAATAATGTTAAAAAAAGATCTTCCGTATAGTCACCTTTTGTCTAGAATTGGCAGAAAGGTTTTTTCAAGCAGCTGCTCAAGAATTGAACCTAAGATGCTTGGAGTCTATTGTGCACTTTATTGGCTATCCTATCTTCAATATTCGATCATGGTCATCAATTTAAAAAACTATTTTATTAAATAAGTTTTGTCAATAAAAATGAACATTTATGCGTGCTACATTATATTTTGTCAATTAAAATTAAGGTATACAACATAATTAACTTTATTGTCTATCCTATCTTCAATATTCGATCATGGTCATCAATTTAAAAAACTATTTTATTAAATAAGTTTTGTCAATAAAAATGAACATTTATGCGTGCTACATTATATTTTGTCAATTAAAATTAAGGTATACAACATAATTGGATGCCATTGTATAACATAATTTTTTTACATTATAAGAAACGTCTCACAAAAGTGTCCTAAAACTTTTGAAAAGAAATGTACCTTCCTTAACCATTAAGAGATAAAGATGTTTTTTTTTTGCAAAATGCAATATGTTTGTAATCTTTATTTGCTCTAGGTCCAAGCCACAGGAGAAGCTGTGGTCCAAGGATTCATGGGCGCTGCAATAACAGTAAAGAAAATATTCTTTTCAAATACAGTTTACAGACCTGTTTGGGAATATCAAATCCTTTAATTATAGTGATGTAATAATACAAATTCCTATTTCCCTACAGCTGAAGAACCTAACAGGGATGAACCAGAGACGATAAATTCAATGTTTGAACCTGACATCATTTCGGCTCTACCCCCCGACAACTCAATCCACATCTCTATATTAACAATGGAAAATAACCACCGGCGCTGATCTTTTATCAAACCCTTTGCACTTTTTAATGGATCATGTGCCATGAATGCATCCGTTTCCTAACCAGAGCATAGCGACGATCCAGTTTCCTTTGTAAAAAAAAAATTGAGAATGAAACAATGAGAATATGAATGTACATTGTATTCGGAAATCTTATGTTATCAAGGTTTGTGTACCTAGTTCAAAGAAATAAAGGTAGCATATTTACAGAGCATTTTCTATTTAATCCCTAGCTGCGCGTTAGTAACACAAGCCTTATGTTTATCCTGCCTATGTGCTTATATATTTTTTTATATTATATATTTTTTTCATTATAATCCCTACCGCATAAAAGTACTCAGATATGAAATGGTAATACATACACTGAATTATGTAGATAATAAATGAAAATACATAAACTGAATTATGTAGATAATAAATGAAAATACATAAACTGAATTATTTAGATATTAAATGAAAATACATAAACTGAATTATTTAGATATTAAATGAAAATACATAAACTGAATTATTTAGATATTAAATAAAAATACATAAACTGAATTATTTAGATATTAAATGAAAATACATAAACTGAATTATTTAGATATTAAATGAAAATACATGAACTGAATTATTTAGATATTAAATGAAAATACATAAACTGAATTATGTAGATAATAAATGGTAATACATAAACTGAATTATGTAGATATTAAATGGTAATACATAAACTGAATTATTTAGATATTAAATGAAAATACATAAACTGAATTATTTAGATATTAAATGAAAATACATAAACTGAATTATGTAGATATTAAATGAGAAAACATAAACTGAATTATGTAGATATTAAATGAGAAAACATAAACTGAATTATTTAGATATTAAATGAAAATACATAAACTGAATTATTTAGATATTAAATGAAAATACATAAACTGAATTATGTAGATAATAAATGGTAATACATAAACTGAATTATGTAGATATTAAATGGTAATACATAAACTGAATTATTTAGATATTAAATGAAAATACATAAACTGAATTATTTAGATATTAAATGAAAATACATAAACTGAATTATTTAGATATTAAATGAGAAAACATAAACTGAATTATGTAGATATTAAATGAGAAAACATAAACTGAATTATTTAGATATTAAATGAAAATACATAAACTGAATTATTTAGATATTAAATGAGAAAACATAAACTGAATTATGTAGATATTAAATGAAAATACATAAACTGAATTATTTAGATATTAAATGAAAATACATAAACTGAATTATTTAGATATTAAATGAGAAAACATAAACTGAATTATGTTGATATTAAATGAAAAAACATAAACTGAATTATGTAGATATTAAATGAAAATACATAAACTGAATTATGTAGATATTAAATGAAAATAAAAAAACTGAATTATGTAAATATTAAATGAAAATACATAAACTGAATTATTTAGATATTAAATGAAAATACATAAACTGAATTATTTAGATATTAAATAAAAATACATAAACTGAATTATTTAGATATTAAATTAAAATACATAAACTGAATTATGTAGATATTAAATGAAAATAAATAAACTGAATTATGTAGATATTAAATGAGAAAACATAAACTGAATTATGTAGATATTAAATGAAAGTACATAAACTGAATTATTTAGATATTAAATAAAAATACATAAACTGAGTTATGTAGATATTAAATAAAAATACATAAACTGAATATGTAGATATTAAATGAAAATAAAAAAAACTGAATTATGTAGATATTAAATGAAAATAAAAAAACCTGAATTATGTAGATATTAAATGAAAATAAAAAAACTGAATTATGTAGATATTAAATGAAAATACATAAACTGAATTATTTAGATATTAAATAAAAATACATAAACTGAATTATGTAGATATTAAATGAGAAAACATAAACTGAATTATGTAGATATTAAATGAAAATAAAAAAACTGAATTATGTAGATATTAAATGAAAATACATAAACTGAATTATTTAGATATTAAATGAAATTAAAAAAAACTGAATTATGTAGATATTAAATGAAAATAAAAAAACCTGAATTATGTAGATATTAAATGAAAATAAAAAAACTGAATTATGTAGATATTACATGAAAATAAAAAACCTGAATTATTTAGATATTAAATGAAAATACATAAACTGAATTATTTAGATATTAAATGAAAATACATAAACTGAATTATTTAGATATTAAATGAAAATAAAAAAACTGAATTATGTAGATATTAAATGAAAATACATAAACTGAATTATTTAGATATTAAATGAAATTAAAAAAAACTGAATTATGTAGATATTAAATGAAAAAACATAAACTGAATTATTTAGATATTAAATGAAAATAATAAAACTGAATTATTTAGATATTAAATGAAAATACATAAACTGAATTATTTAGATATTAAATGAAAATAAAAAAAACTGAATTATGTAGATATTAAATGAAAATACATAAACTGAATTATTTAGATATTAAATGAAAATAAAAAAAACTGAATTATGTAGATATTAAATGAAAAAACATAAACTGAATTATGTAGATAGTAAATGAAAATAATAAAACTGAATTATTTAGATATTAAATGAAAAAACATAAACTGAATTATGTAGATATTAAATGAAAATAATAAAACTGAATTATGTAGATATTAAATGAAAAAACATAAACTGAATTATGTAGATATTAAATGAAAATACATAAACTGAATTATTTAGATATTAAATGAAAATAAAAAAAACTGAATTATGTAGATATTAAATGAAAAAACATAAACTGAATTATTTAGATATTAAATGAAAATAATAAAACTGAATTATTTAGATATTAAATGAAAATACATAAACTGAATTATTTAGATATTAAATGAAAATAAAAAAAACTGAATTATGTAGATATTAAATGAAAATACATAAACTGAATTATTTAGATATTAAATGAAAATAAAAAAAACTGAATTATGTAGATATTAAATGAAAATACATAAACTGAATTATTTAGATATTAAATGAAAATAAAAAAAACTGAATTATGTAGATATTAAATGAAAAAACATAAACTGAATTATGTAGATATTAAATGAAAATAATAAAACTGAATTATTTAGATATTAAATGAAAATACATAAACTGAATTATGTAGATATTAAATGAAAATAATAAAACTGAATTATGTAGATATTAAATGAAAAAACATAAACTGAATTATGTAGATATTAAATGAAAAAACATAAACTGAATTATTTAGATATTAAATGAAAATAATAAAACTGAATTATTTAGATATTAAATGAAAATACATAAACTGAATTATTTAGATATTAAATGAAAATAAAAAAACCTGAATTATGTAGATATTAAATGAAAATACATAAACTGAATTATTTAGATATTAAATGAAAATACATAAACTGAATTATTTAGATATTAAATGAGAAAACATAAACTGAATTATGTAGATATTAAATGAAAATAAAAAAAACTGAATTATGTAGATATTAAATGAAAATACATAAACTGAATTATTTAGATATTAAATGAAAATAAAAAAACTGAATTATTTAGATATTAAATGAGAAAACATAAACTGAATTATGTAGATATTAAATGAAAATACATAAACTGAATTATTTAGATATTAAATGAAAATAAAAAAAACTGAATTATGTAGATATTAAATGAAAAAACATAAACTGAATTATGTAGATATTAAATGAAAATAATAAAACTGAATTATTTAGATATTAAATGAAAAAACATAAACTGAATTATGTAGATATTAAATGAAAATAATAAAACTGAATTATGTAGATATTAAATGAAAAAACATAAACTGAATTATGTAGATATTAAATGAAAATACATAAACTGAATTATTTAGATATTAAATGAAAATAAAAAAACTGAATTATGTAGATATTAAATGAAAATACATAAACTGAATTATTTAGATATTAAATGAAAATAATAAAACTGAATTATTTAGATATTAAATGAAAATACATAAACTGAATTATTTAGATATTAAATGAAAATACATAAACTGAATTATTTAGATATTAAATGAAAATACATAAACTGAATTATTTAGATATTAAATGAAAATACATAAACTGAATTATTTAGATATTAAATGAAAATACATAAACTGAATTATTTAGATATTAAATGAAAATAATAAAACTGAATTATTTAGATATTAAATGAAAATACATAAACTGAATTATGTAGATATTAAATGAAAAAACATAAACTGAATTATTTAGATATTAAATGAAAATAATAAAACTGAATTATTTAGATATTAAATGAAAAAACATAAACTGAATTATGTAGATATTAAATGAAAATAATAAAACTGAATTATGTAGATATTAAATGAAAATAATAAAACTGAATTATGTAGATATTAAATGAAAATACATAAACTGAATTATTTAGATATTAAATGAAAATAAAAAAACTGAATTATGTAGATATTAAATGAAAATACATAAACTGAATTATTTAGATATTAAATGAAAATACATAAACTGAATTATTTAGATATTAAATGAAAATAATAAAACTGAATTATTTAGATATTAAATGAAAATACATAAACTGAATTATTTAGATATTAAATGAAAATACATAAACTGAATTATTTAGATATTAAATGAAAAAACATAAACTGAATTATTTAGATAATAAATGAAAATACATAAACTGAATTATTTAGATATTAAATGAAAATACATAAACTGAATTATTTAGATATTAAATGAAAATACATAAACTGAATTATTTAGATATTAAATGAAAATAATAAAACTGAATTATTTAGATATTAAATGAAAATACATAAACTGAATTATTTAGATATTAAATGAAAATACATAAACTGAATTATTTAGATATTAAATGAAAATACATAAACTGAATTATTTAGATATTAAATGAAAATACATAAACTGAATTATTTAGATATTAAATGAAAATACATAAACTGAATTATGTAGGTAAATACAAAACAATTTAACATTCAGTGGGGCAATACTGATGAAGCAGGACTTTTACTCTAGGTTTTAATGTCGCGCCTATGAGGGCTTTTATTATATCTAGCCGGAAGAAGAATCACATCGTGACCCGGAAGCTGATGGTTAGAGCGGTTGGTTTGGCTAATCTCATGTTGTAGTGTTATGGTGTCGGATAAACGCTCGCTGCTGCAGCAAACAGACCATAATCATTACAACACGACTTCATAATGCCGTATGCCAACCAGCCCACTGTTAAAATCACAGAATTATCCGACGAGAATGTGAAGTTTGTGATTGAAAACACCGACCTAGCGTGAGTGAGACACACATGATGTAAATGTTATTGTTGTGTAGCCTTTAAAGCACGACTTTACTTATAATTCTTCATTACAATTAACTATTATAAAAATAGTAAGGAGTATTTGTTTCTTCAATAGTGTTTTACAATGTTTAAATGTTTACATCGATTTCTTAAGAATGGTTTGTGTTTACATAATATATCTGTGTACTGAATATATTATTATATAACAATATAAGTGCATATATGTTGTATTATGATATATATATATATATATATATATATATATATATATATATATATATATATATATATACAAGGTAATAATATTGCAATAAACACACAAGGAATATATATATATATATATATATTTATGTTATATGTATGTATATTTTTTTTGTGTGTGTGTGTGTACACGTTTGTATTCCTTTATTTATATATTTATGTATTATTTATTTATATGTATAGGAAATATTACGGTTATGTTATATTAAGGAAAGAGGCTTATATGTGATATTGGATATGTGATACTATATTAATTTTATAACATCACTTTAAGTATAATTACAAATTTTATAACCAATTTATGTTTTTTGTTATTTTAGAAAAAAAGCATCACAATCAATTTTGAAAGTTTTTGCTTTTCTTAACACAACTTACATAAACACATTTCTGTATTCATAATACAGAGATCTGTCGTACATGCAAATGTTTGACATCTATAGATCAAACAACTTATACATACATACAACTCTATACTTTATTTTAAACATAACGATTTTAAACAATTGATTATCGCAAACCATTGCAATGTGCTGTTTGAGATATTTTTGATATTTCAATACCTTGCACGGCCCTAGGATTCAGATTCGATTTTACTATTTTATCCAATTATTGTTTATCATGAAATAATTTAAAAAATATAATTCTGTATTTATTTTTTTAAATACATTGATGTATCTGATGAATGTGTGAATGACAGCAACATTTTGATGCACATAGATGCATTATGAAAACCTTGCAGTAGTAGAATTGATAAAATAGCCTTTATTGTTGTCATTATTGCTGTAAGATTACAATATTGCGCTCGGTCTTTAAAAAAAAACCCTGAGTTTTATGTTAAAAAGCACTGTACCATAAATGCAATATTTGATATTTCAGGGTGGCAAACTCTATTCGTCGAGTGTTTATGTCTGAGGTTCCAACCATCGGTAAGAATCAAACCATTTCAGTCTTCTGCTTATATAATTGTGTGTTTAACACGTTTGATCATGTCTCTATCTGTTATCTTCCAGCTATCGATTGGGTTCAGATCGATGCCAACTCTTCAGTACTGCACGATGAGTTTATTGCTCACAGAGTGGGTGCGTATGTCTTCTAAGGCCTGATTTTTTTCATATCTTTGTGTTTATGATACAGGAGGGTTAAACAGAAATGCTTACACTTCACAGGTTTAATTCCACTAACAAGTGACGATATTGTCGACAAGATGCAGTACTCACGAGTAAGTTCAATACAAAAATTTAAATACAAATTAAAGTTCTGTTATTATTTACTCACCATCTTGTTTTTTAAGAACTGTATGACTTTGCTTTGTTCAGCAGAACACAAAAGATGTTGATAACTGGCACCCATTCACTTGCATTGGTTTTACTTCCATATAGTAAAACTGAATGTGTACCCTAAGTGTTTGGTTACCAGCATTCTTCAAAATATCTTCTTTTGTGTACTGCACAAGGAAGTTAGGTTTAAAGTGACAAGATGCAATGATTTTAGGCAATCTTGGGGCAGTGGCACAGTGGTGCAATGGTGGTTACCACCCCAAAGACATTGGGTTCGCTCTCAGGAATTGCACGTACTAACAAATTAATAAAAAAAAAATACAATCTAAGTCACTTTGATTAAAAGCGTCTGCCAAATGCAAACCCTTTATTTTCATTGCATACATTTTATAACAGAACTGCATTTTTACCTTTGTGTTATGTTAGGACTGCACATGTGATGACTTTTGTCCAGAGTGCTCGGTTGAGCTCACACTAGATGTGAGATGTACAGAGGACCAGACACGACACGTGACCTCACGAGATCTGTTGTCAAATAACCCCAGAGTCATTCCTGTATGTGCATAATACACACTGCTTTATGAAATACACGTTAATGCGTATTTTCTATTTATGTTGTACTTATGCATTATGTCCTATTCTCCAGGTCACATCAAGAAGTCGAGATAATGATCCCAATGATTATGTAGAGCAAGATGGTGCGTCTATTTACCACAACCATTATACTTTTTTATCGTTTAAATATAGTCTCTTCATAGTGTGCTGTTTTATATAGACATCCTGTTGGTGAAATTGCGGAAGGGTCAGGAGCTGCGTCTCCGAGCCTATGCGAAAAAGGGTTTTGGAAAGGAACACGCCAAATGGAATCCCACTGCAGGGGTGGCGTTCGAGTATGACCCAGACAATGCACTGAGACACACGGTTTACCCCCTTCCACAGGAATGGTATGATCCTTTTGCTTTTCTTGATCTTGTTAGGTGTAAAATATGTCAATTTACTGATTTCATAGTTGTGAACTGGATGTACTATCAACAACCCCGTTGACTAACTTAGTCTGGAAAGTAAAACAGAATTCAAAATTGCACCAGAACTATTTGCTGACGTACATTCTTTAAAATATCTAATTTTGTGATGAAAATAAAAAAAAAATTATAATTTTTCTACAATGGTAGTCAATGGAGTCTAAGAACAGTTTAAAAGCTTAAGTGCAAATATCTTTTTCTGTTTTCATAGTGAATTAACCCTTTATAAAAATGGTGTCACTTACATCTTGTCATTCATCTGCAAAGCACAAAATAAGACATTCTCTTCTATTGTATGGAAGCAACATCTACACAGTTGCCAACATTTTTCTTTGTTGTTCACAAGAAAGTCCTACAGGTTTCAAGTGACACAACTAAATAATGACACAATGTAATAGTTTGCCTTAAATTAAGTGAATGCAGCAGTCTCTCGAAATGAGCTAGATAAATATCTTGCATGCTAAATTTACCTTAACTTTTACCTGCAGTTCTATACAACATGTATATTTCTCTGACTCAAATCATTTAATCGTCAGGCCTAAAAGTGAATATTCAGAAATTGAAGAGGATGGAGTTCAGGCTCCATATGACCCAAATGGAAAGCCAGAGAGGTAAAACTATATGAACATAAAAGCATTATGACAGGGTTTTATTTTAACATCATTGTCGTTAACACAGATATCTTGTTGTTTTTCTATTCAGGTTCTATTACAATGTGGAGTCCTGCGGTTCACTTCGGCCAGAAACTATCGTCATGTCGGCTTTTGCTGTGCTTAAGAAAAAGTTGAGTGATCTGCAGACTCAACTCAGTCACGAAATTCAAAGCGATGTTCTCACCATTAACTGAGAGTAGCTTAAATTCCCAGTACTGCTTTTTTTAGACCTACCTTTCAGAAACAGTTCAAAATAATGTGATTGCAAATATGTTTTTTTTCAGGTGTCATTTGTTGTCTTGCTGTTGTTTGATCGAAGTTGAAAAAAAACAATAAATGCACGAACAGCATGTTTTGTTGCATCATTTTGCACAATGCAGAAAAACACGAGCATGTGTGAACACCAGAGGGCAGAGTTATATAAAACCACTCAATCTATGGAAAGACAGCATGTATGGTTATGAGAGAGCTTTACACAGCATGCTAATAAGATGTGAAACAATTTATTTCCAACAAAACAAGCCCTGTAATGGATGTAACAAGTTCACATAAAACCAGCCTGAGACAAACCATGTAAACAAAACACATGAAAGGAACAGGAGCTACATGAGTTCAACAACAGATTGTGCAATCGTATTTATTTTTTCCTGTAAATTTTGGTTTATCCATACATAAGTATTGAGGGGCAGGAGGAAAGTGCAGTCACAAAACTTCTCTCTTTGATTTGAATCAAAATTTCTATTTTATAGCACAAAATTACAGCAACATAGATCAAGTGAATGCATTCCTCACAAGGAGCGTGTGAGAGACAACTATGAAGGATTGATAAATCGGTCCCGCTCGGACCTTCTGTAAACATCGGTCTTAAAAATGCATTTTCGCTTCTTTTATAAACAATTCAGCGCAATGTGTTCCTATACAATTTGGAAATGTTTGCACATCGTACGGTGTAAGTGGCCTAGAAATATGTGCTCATTGATATCTTCAAGTACACACACACCACACAAATCTACATTTGAACTTCTTTCTTTAATTACATAATCTAAAAGAAGCAGGTGACAGCCATAACCTCATTATTTTCATATCTTCTAATTCACTGAGACCTATGTATATGTAGATTTCTTTTCATTATATTATATACTGTACTGTGGAATACTGGCAAAGAAGGACCAAACAGTGTTCTTTAAGATTTGTGTATTGCTTTTTAACTGATACCACATAGATTTTTGGCACACCACATATCAGAGTTAAATGTCATAAAAATTTCATAAATATTTCTATAAATCTTTAAAATACTGTGCTGTTTCCTAAAATAAGATATATAGAGATGATAACTCTAAATCCTCTAAGGTCGAGAGAAAAGCAAACATATATATATTTATATATATATATAGAATTTTTATTTCGGAATCTCTTCGCTGCATACTTTGTATGTTTGTTTTATTCACAGGACCCATATCGCTTTACCCTCAGTTCTGTCATTACCCACAGTGCTTCAAACTTAATACTGAAGGTGAAATGTGTAATGCCGGCTGATAATATACAAATTATATCACAAATATGAAGATATACCTCCGTTGTATTCCATACCTATGGATATTTAAATAGCTGTGGGGGTTTACAAAGTCTGACTGAGAATGAGAAACTATTCGGGGTAACTTTAAGATGATTTAAAGATGTTGTGGTGTGTCAAATTGTAACACAGATAGGCACACGTTGCGGTAACATGTATGAAATTAAAAAACGTAATTTAACAAATAATTCTTCCACTTCGAATCCAGAACATAGAGAGGACTTCGCTAAAAGCACTTTGAATTGAAACTATTAAAGTGAGTGATAACCCACTTGATTTTTGTTGAAGTAACTTAAGAAATCCAGAAGAAAAAAGAAATGAAATAAAAACATTACTCAATTTACACATCCTGTATCAGTTACAATTGACGACATTGATATGTATAGATTAAGGAGGTTTCCTGTAGCTGACTCTTTATACCATCCAACAATCCAGTTTTAGTTATGTAATAAATAAATTGAAAAATAAAATGAAGGTGTAACATTTAAAGCGAACTTAGATACAGACTGGCCCAGAGTGATTGTGTCAGCGTTTTACTCAAATACTTTACTTCTTCTGTTGTTAATACCAGCAACACTTTAATCTCGCGTGCTCCCGTGAAGACGTTGTTTTAGTTCCATTAAAAACAGCTGGAAAAGAATAGGTACCGGCAACACCGAGCAGCGAAATCTAGTGTCGATCGTAAGTACAAATAAAATGTCGGTGGGAATGCCTTAGACCTCCTTACCATATGGAAGACACCTAATAGTATACCACAATTCAAAAAGACCCAAGAAAAATTTTGATCGCTCAGACAAACACCTAATGTTAGCGTAGTTAAAGACTCAAAGATAAAAGATGGTGGAGAAACCTGCTGCTTGCTACTGTTACGTTTGTTTGCACGTAAGAAGAAGTGACCCATTCCTGGAACTGAGGGACATCTCCGATCGCCTCTCCGAGATTCGCGTACCTCCTGGTCAAAGGTGTAGGAGAAAAAGCAAGATACTTCATAGGCAGCTGATACATAGACAAAGGTTCCCTTTTTTCCTGAAGAAATATTCTCTGTAGAATTGTCTTAGCAAAGATAGAAAATGGATTCCCAGCTCTGCTGGTTTCAGTGCATTCATAGGAGGCCATGGTCCTGAAAAGCCAAAAGACAGTCAAGCTCATATTTGTAGATTCCATACAGTGTGTTGGCTTCAATGTCCTCTCTGGTGCTGGAGCTCATGGAACAGAAACGTAGGGAACCGCTTGTGCTTGCGCGGATATTCGAACGCTTGAGTTTCTTCAGGATGTAGTGTTCCTTAAATCCACCGAAAAGCATGATAGGACAACAAAGTTTCCAAATTATTCAACCAAAATAAGGGAAGAGAAAAACAAAGCTTATGAACAAGAAGCGCTGATTCCCGGGTGATGATGTCTCAACCAGTCTCATCTATCCAAGAGTACTTTGAGCGCCCGCTCAATGTTCATTCTGTGGCCCACGCGCGTGACACCCAAATCAATCAGATCCTCTTTTTGCAGGTTGGGCAGGTGGCTGCCTTCGATGTCGTTGTCCATAAAGGCATCCCTATGCTCGCCGAGGTTTAGGCTCTCCAGCCAGTCGGCCACGTCCTGCTTGCTCCACATGAGGACGGGTTTGGTGGCGAAGGGTTTATTCGAGGCGGCCTGAATGAGGGTGAGCGGGGAAGGAGAGCGACTACGCCCCGTGCCCAGGCTGAGGGGTGGCGTGGGTAGGCCGAAGACGTCCGTCATGGTTGGGGATGTGACCGAGGTCGGCAGGGAAGAGGCACAGCTGAGGCCGGAGTCTGGTGGAGACATGATTGGGCTTGGGGACCGGTGATGGGGAGGCAGGCTCTCGGGCTGTCGGCACGGCGACGGGGCAGGCACATTGGGGCCAGGCTGGGCAGTGAAGGTAATGGTGGTGTTCTGCTGTGTACCTGAGATTAGGGACACACCATCCTGATTTCTGCAAAAAGACAAATGGAGGTGAGAGATATACTCAGAGATGCAAACATTTACAGTAAGTGTTCCTGAAGTGAGTTTTATTTTGTATTATAGCTTCTTGTAGCATTAACCTTTTTAATTATCTATTTTAGTGCCACTTTCAAGGGAATTAAATTACTAAATTGTACACCTTGCCTTTGTTAAATTACAATTGGTAAACTTGGTCTCAGTATACTAAAGTTTTATGTTAAGTAAGCTATTCCCTGCACATGTATACAATATATCTTAGTTAACAATTGTGCTCCCCTTCTTCCTTTTTTATTTTACAAAACATCAAAAAAAAATTCCTTTTGTTTTCTTGCATTCCGTCTAACAACCAGAAACTAAGAAACAATTTATAACATGACTATGATATATAACCTTCATCTATAAAAAATTTTTTATAATAAAATTGTTTCTTCAGTGTTACTTCACCCATGAATAAAATTATTTTATCATGTTCTCTTTATTTTACAGTTTTGTCATTTTAAATCAGCATGACTTAATTGTTTTTCAGTAGAGCATAACATTTTTGAAAAATGTTCACTTTGATCGATTCATTTGTTTTTCAAAATGATAATAGTTGCCAACTTTCGTCAAAATATCTTATTCTGTGTTTTACTTAGAAACGAAACTCGGGTTATAAAACGTTGAGGGGGTTCATTGAAAATGACAAGAGTAACATTCCCTAGATGTTATGGTCTTAAAACATAAAATATAACATTTGAGCATAAAATTCAACCTGACAGTCAGATTCAACCCATGCTCATGATTAAAAAAAATTCACGAAAAATTTACATCAAAGTGCATTTAACGTAGGACTATACTGTAGGTGGGTTAGCTTTAAGGAAGTTGTGGATGTCGGACTCTGTGGTGGTGTCCTTGCCCCTGGTTACTACACATACTGTACACACAAGGTGTGCTACCTAAATCCATCTCATTTAAAACAATAGTTAAAGAGAATAGCAATAAACGCTTTAAGCAACTAAACTGATGAAAAAATACATCAAAGATCTTGTGATAAAAAAAATGAAGATTTGATTATTATATACATACATACATACATGTCTTTATCTGGTGTACTAAACACAGAGCTCTGATTTGGATGTGAGTGCATTTTAGGGTCAGTTCTGTGGTCTGTACATAACAAAATCATTCAATAATGAATGAGACTTGGGAGCAGGGACAGCTAACGGACGCCCGCACAACGTGGCAGTCATCGGCAATCCGTGCACATACTCATACAGTCAATTACTGATGATTTGCAAAATAAACAAGACAACATTATCTCCTTATAAAATGGGAACTTTGTGAAAACCCAAACTGTCTCTGTCAATATGAAATATAATGGCAATTTATGATCCCGCTTTAGATAATCTAGAGGATGTCTTATGGGAACAATTTGGGTGATGCGATAACTAACTAACAAATGGACCATGCTGTAACATCACACACGCACACACACACCTCCCCCCTCTGTGGTATGGTCTGTGTTCATCATCACACTGACGTTGCTCATCTCGTCCTCAAGGCTGTTCTCATTATTAGGTTGCTAGGCAACTCTTTCGTTCTCCGGCAGAGCACACACACATTCATCTAAGAGCATCTAAATGCACGCTTGTGATACAAGAAAAAGAGGGCATACCTCGTTCCAAAGTGAGTCCTGGTTCCTGTCGGAGAATCTAACGCTTCCCCTAGCTTTGGTGCTTTGTCCTTGTTCACGTGCTGCAGAACTGAATTCATCTCCCCAATTCCATGAGACTTGACTTCAGGGTCCTTCATCTCCGGAGGGTCGCCCCATAGTTTTGAGGTTCTTTGCGTTGGGGTTTTCAAGGGTTCCGGCGGAATAGATCCGGGGGGCGGAGGTGGGACCGAGGAGGGAATTCGGAAAGAGCTGACGTTCTCCTCTGGCAAAGCGTCCTTGTAAAGTGCATTGCTCTTGATGGCAGGTTTAGGTTTTGGTTTGGACAGAATCTGAGCCCTGTCCACCAGAAAGGCTTGTCCATCTGCATAGACGGTGCAAGTGTCTAGGGTCTCTCCTCCTTCAGAAGACAAAGTGGAGATGCTGGACACAGTGGAGATGGTGCTGGTGGTCTCCAGCTGAGGGTCGCCGCTGCTCCGGCTGTCAACCTCAATACCAGAGTCAGTGATTTGTTCATAGGGCTCTAAAGGCCCTGGTGGGAAACTAGGAGGCGTGCAGTTTGTAAGGACCGTCTGTCTTTTGATTTCCGAACCTAAAGTTGGATAGTATGGAGTGAGTGAAGGGCCTTTCGTGCCATTGGCTTTTTGTTTTAGAAGCTCAGCTAAAGACCCCGCCTGATCTTCTGGAATGTCGAAACTGTTGGCAAACTCCAGTGGGGGTGGCAGGGGTTCAGCAAACACAAACTCCTCATCAATGTCGACTGAGGCCAAAGGAGGTGGAGGGATGCCGAAGGGAAGCTTGACAGGCTCGTCCACGGAGCTAACAGTTATGATGGTCTTGCCATGCGGAGCAGATGACAGCAACTTGGGAGGAGGAGGCTTGGCGGGAGCTGGCTGGTTGGGGTCGCGAAGCTCCCCGGGGGTATTGTCGGGACTCACCGCCTCATCCCTGTCGCCCTCTGACAAGCTGTTATCCTCTGACTTTACCCCATCTGTGGTGTGTACCATCAACAGCCCAGCTGACTTCTGCTGCGAGGTATCCACAATGTCAATCAGCATGTTCTTCTTCTCCTCTGGCCTCTTCTCAGGCTTGCCCAGATCGAGCTGGTACTTAGATTCTGTCTCGTATTTGGCCTCTGTCATCTGTCTACGCAGGCCTCCGCGGGGCCGTCCCATGGTGGCGGTACTTGAGAAGCCAACATCTACATTTGGTCTAAGCTTAGTGTCGATGAAAAGTGGTTTATTGAGATCAAGTTTGGATAGGTCGCTTTTTAGTGGAAGGGGCTGGGATTGCTCCCTCATGGCTCTGTCTCTGGCCGCTAACGCTAAAGCTAACGGCGAATTGGGATCAAGTGGTTTGCCTGTGACCGGATGAACGTAATTTCCACTTCCTGAGCTGTAGGTCTTGTGAGCAGGCAGACTGATTGGGCTGTGTCCTGTACGAGTGCTCAATAGTTCCCTTACCATGGTAGGTTCAGGGCTGTTGAAGTCCGTTACATTGCCACCACCTCTGGGAATGCTAAGAAGGGACGTGGGAGGTGCCATGAGCCTACGTAGCCGCTCATCGCTGCTAAACATACCCTCATCGATAGATTTTGAGTGTCGGAGACGAGGGACTGGTGTGGGTGCCACGTCCTCATCGCCTGCATCTGTAGACCTGAAAGAAGGGGAGTTTCGATGAGCATCAAGCCTCTTCTCCCTGTCTCTTACTGCGCCGGCAATGGCAGCAGCAAAGGGGCTACCTGTATTTAGGCCATCTTCAGGGCGCAGTTGCCCTGGGTGGTCTGGC
This sequence comes from Triplophysa yarkandensis, assembly GCA_033220385.1. NCBI lineage: Eukaryota > Metazoa > Chordata > Actinopteri > Cypriniformes > Nemacheilidae > Triplophysa > Triplophysa yarkandensis. The sequence goes on along the minus strand of CM065677.1, from coordinate 8,074,390 downwards.
GTTGTTGTTTCGATTTCCATACTGCTGCCCTGGCTGCTCTTACCACTGCTGCTGGTAGATGGCTCTTTGATTATTATAGTTGGAATCGGTATGGAGCAGGTCTTTTCAGGGCTGTCCTCTACGTTTGACTGTTTCACAAGCATTCCCTTCCTTCTGGCAGGCTTGTTGGGTACAAACAGTCCAGCATGACCCATCTTTCCCACATCTGAGTAAGGGTTCTCTGGGATCTGGGCACGGCGCATATGAAGACTCTGCTGGGCTGTTGGACTGTGGTTGAACCCTTCAGATTGGTACTGTTCTGGATTTTCTCTGTAATAAGTACCCTGATCTCTCCATGCAGCTCCGTCACCTCTGTCAGGGGCTGTGCTGTTTGCATTAGGACTCTGAGAACTAAAGCCTGCTCTGATGGTACCGTATCCTCGACCGGCTGGGACGGGAGCATTATTATGAGGTGGAGATGGAGGAGAGATAGCTGGCGGGGGTGGGATGTCTTCTGATGTGTCAGGCATTGAAAGGCTTCTTGTAAATTTCAACATTGGAGGAGTGAGGAATTGCTTCTCTTCTTCGGTTACTCCTGAAAAGAAATAACAATGAATCAACAAACCTCTTTTGGGGAAAAGGGTAAAATAATATTTGTTAAGATAGCCATGATTAAAAACATACCTATAGATGTTTGCCGTCGTATAGTTCCTTTTGGCACACCCAGATAGGGGCCTCTAGGAATACTTGGCGGAAGCGAAGAGTCTACTGTTGTATCCTGACTATTGCAGAGGGACTGCAAAAAAGAATATCTCCTATTGGGTTAGTATGTCTATACGAAATTTTAGCTGTTTAAATTTATATTACCGATATAGATTGCAATGCCCAACATGTAGCCAGAACTGTGATAACTAAACATAAATGTAATTTCTATGTCATTAAGATTAGTAGGTTATTATATTGTTGAGTAAAACACTATCATCATCTATGTCAAGGGACAGCAGGGTGCATGAGCGGCGCTTACGTTCAATTCAGGGCTGGCGCCGAAACACTTGCTAGTCGGCCGTGGTTTGACCGTTGCGACCCTTACGTCGGCGTTCGAGTTGTCCCACGTTGCTTTCTGAGGGGGCACGACCTCATCCACTTTATCTGCAAGACAACATCGTCCCAAATCAGAAAGTAGGATGATACGTTTTAAATAAGCTCTGTATCAAATATTGCTAATGTCCTCAAACAAAATCCTCAGAGAGAGGATCTGAACCGAGCAAGAGAGGCAACAGAAATAGGTACAACAACAAAATTCAAGGTCAAAGCCGTGCAAGCGCTTCCAGGTTCCGTTGGAGAAATCTTAGCACTTCTTTCAACGGCCACTGCGCAACATGCTAGCATTGATTTTAGACAGCTCCCATGCATGGGATGATTACTTAGTGTGACTTGAAATACAATCCTCTTCTTCAGACCCTCATTATCTGAAAGCTGATCATCTACACAGAAATGGAGGAAAGGGAAATTCAGCGTCTCATTTCCTAGTATAAAAGTCAAGACTGAATCTGGTAAGGTAACACACACACAGTTACACCTTAACATTTTGCAATATAGAAATGTACACTCATGCCACACACATAGCCCTAAATGTCAAATCCCATCATACCGTTAAGGCAAAACAAAGCTGGCCATTATGGGAAACCTTTCTCTGCTTCAAACACAAACAGTTTAATTCCAAGAAAGAGTATGCATTTGTTCTGTAAACTGGGTCTTCCTCATAAAACTTAAATATGGATTCATAATGACTCTTGGAAGAACACAAGATTTCCAAAGATGCTTTAAGGACACAGCAGGAGTACTTTCCAGGCAACCGCATTATGTACACTAATACTCAGAAAATATCTTGTTTGTGAAGACGCAGCGGTCGTATCTGCGCAGCAGTCGCACGTCCTCACACTGCTGATCATTGCTAACAGTGCCAGTGGCTTTACGCTGAAAATACAGCATTACGTTTGCAGGTGGAATGTTTCTATATTAAACATATGCAGCATTATTTCCATGGCAACACCTTGTGATTCAAAGCTGGAGAGGTTCCTTATATTAAGCTAGTTATGAAGTTCTTTCAAAAGTGGAATTATTTTAAAGAACTCCCAGCTTTAGATTGTTATCATCTCTATCTTAGTAAAAAGGGTCTGCATTTACATGTAAAGGCTTGAAGTAAAATTCATGGTTATTGCTTTTTCAAGTGCATGCTTTTTAATAGGGACAGGCTTTTGAATAATACATTCCTACATTGCACTTTTGAGGATATGTTTGGTCAATGAGTTAAACTAAAAGCGCTGCGCAGTGTAAACGCATTTCTACTTTTTTTATTCCACTTGTACATTTGGATTATTCAAGAAACAGAATAGAAAATCAAAAATATGTTGAGTGACAGAAAGAAAAACAAAATAGCTACTTAAGAGGTAAAAAAAATTAAACAGAGCTTTGGGAAAACTCACCCTTTTTTTTCCTCAAAGTGGCTTTAACATAAAAGAACAATTCAAGAATGAAATTCATATCATTTCCAGTTAACAAAATAAGGAGAACCAAAGTTTGGAATAAACTATTCCTCCACATGGCATTGACCTGTGCAACGTAATGCCATCAAACGGAAAACCAAACTTTTAGAACGACAGATCCATGCAGTTAGTTGTCTTTCCAGTAAGACGCCACAGACATGACAGTTAAGACCCCAACAGATCAAGGTGACAAAAAAGACATTTCCTAAATACACTTGTTAATACTCATTTGATACTGCTTACCCAGTGTGCCAGTACTCAAAAATGTAATCAGCATGACCCTTTAAACCATATTTAGCAGTGGTTTCTTTATCATCCCACAAGATACCTCTTTTGTGAATGATTCATGCTTAAAAAGTAAATTTGATTTTGACCCTGGAGGCATTTGGGGGCACAGAGCATATGAGATCAAATATATCGTCAACACTTGACGTCCATAATCACCAAATACAAATCTCTGCGAATACGTACAACAAAAAGGCACATGCTTGTCACAACAGAACATTTGTTCCACGGTGATTAAAAAAAACATCATACCTTTATCCACTTTTGGTACAGCGTGCAGGAAAACAAAACAACATCAAAGTTCATTTAAAAATGAACGACAGCTGTAGAAAGAAATTCAAAGGTTAAAAAACCTTTTCAGTGTCCGTTCACACTTTTCAACTTTATAAAACAGCGGAATAAACGCAAGATATGTCTTTAAAAATAAAAAAAGTGTCATAAAAACATCTACATGAGGTGCACAAAAAGAAAGCTACGTACAACGTCACAAATTCAAGAACGAGGCCTGTGTGAACAATATAGTAAAATGAAAAAGTGACACTCAACATTGAATGAAATAGGGCATTGCGTGTGTTTAACATGACTGGTCTTACCTAGGTCTTCTAGCTCTGAGGTCATTGATTTTGATCGCATCGACAGGGCTGTGGATGGAGCCCTCCTTGGTGGTGGAGGTGCTGAAGAAATAAACAAATAAATAAGTACAGTAGATGCTTTTCTATTCTATGAGTAGGGTTGCAAAATCCAGAAATTTTCAAAGCTGGAAGCTTTCCATGGGAATTAACAAGAAATTAAATGCCTAAATGTAAATGTATGTAAATGTAAGAAATAACGCAAATGGAAAATATACAAAATTGTAGGCTAGCCTACAACAAGTAACATTGATATTGTTGTAAATAAAAGTTTTGCAGGTACATTAATGCAAACTTTATAGAATTCCTACCATACATAATAATTAATCACATTTCAAATCCCAAAACCTTAATGCACCCTAATGGCATTGTGCATTCCTCCATGAAGTACTGCTAATTTAATACAATAATAATTTTATAAAATTTAAGTCCTGCACACAAAATAATTATCACAAAATTTCAATCTTGAGTTTTAACCTAAGTGACATAAATATAAAATTTATGTTTCTAACTTCCTAGTGGTATAAGCTATTGTGGACAAAAATATATTATTGTAAAACAAATAAAATGATGAGTAGATATTTAAGTGACATAAAACAAAACTGTATAAAAACATCTCTCATTAGTCACCCTCCATCTTCCAGGCTCTGACTGTTAGAGGGATATTAAAACAGTAGTCGGAAGATAACAATTTAAGTATGTTTTGATATTACTTTATGTAAAACATATTTTTCATCAATTGTTATACAGATAAACAAATACAAATATGTGCTTATTTAATTCCTAGCCCAGCAGTAAATCATATACCAAAGGTAACCATTGACAGCTAGCTAGCACAAACATTGATCATGTCATCAAGCAAGTTCTGTCATCAGAAGTTCTGTGCTGGTGAAAAGTTTGGAAATATCACTATTTCTAATGTGTTTGAAGTCTTCCATGTTCATCATGCCTGCAATAACGTTATCATAAATACAGAAATAAACTGTTGTAAAGTGAAATATTATGATGATGATGATGATGATGATTTTTGTGATGATGCATTTCTGTAATGCAAAGCCGAATTTTCAAAGCCATCAAACAAGTAATGAAGATGCCTTTTTAAATTTCAAACTAAAACTGTCCAAACGAAATGTATACGAATTTATATTTAAACATTTTAAATTTCACCAAATTTCTAATTGATTCCCATTAATTCCTGGAAAATTTATCAAAATGGAAAATTCTCAAATTTTCCTTTTTAAAGTTTTCTAAAATTTTCCGCCCCTTTGCAACCCTAGCTGTGTACACAAATAATGTATGCATTCGGCATACTAAGATCATTAAAACCCTTATAAACACAAATAAGTGGCGTTAGATCAATTTAGTTATAACATGGAAAAGCAGTGTTTAGAATTTTTACATGACGAGACATTCTGCATTTGCTTCATTTTCACACGTATGAGAAACAAGATCAGGAAATCCTTAATAAAGACAATCCTCTTACCTTTCTTTCGAGCTGTGTCATCAGGGTCCAGATTTCGACTGACTGTCACAACTTTGATGATTAAGTGGTTGCCGCCATGACGGATCATGTTGACTACTTGTTTGTGCCCCACTTTGACAACATTATCCTGGTTCACCTTTAGCAAAAGGGAAACAATTAATGTTATGCTTCACCCAAAATAGGAAATGCTATTATCATTTACTTTCTTTTGCACCTGACAAAATTAACTATTTTGCAGAAAGTTGGTAATCCAACAGCAGTGGCACCCATTCACTTACAAATTTATTGACACCAAACCTGACTGCGTGCTTGTTACCAACATTCTTCAAAATATCCTCTTTCCTTTTTTCTGTGGAAGATGTCAAAACGAAAGAAACTTATGACAAACGAATAAACAGTAAAATGCAGCTCTCACAAATTTCAACTATCGTGTTGAACTGTTGTAACACAATTCCACATTTTATGTCAAAAATGTTGCCAACATCTGTACTAAATCACAAAAATTGTAATATAAGTAGAAGGCTTTTAAAAATGTGCACACACTCCTTAGCAAAACAACATCCACAATATACAAATTACATATAGAAATCCAGTGCATTTGTACTCTGTATCAACTCAAATTGAAGTTTAACAATTTTATTAAATAATCATTGTTAACTCATCTCAGGTTTGTATGGCACCTGCAGTACAGGAGTACGGGGAATCAACAATGAAGTTACACCTCTGACAACCACTATTTTATCCATAAATCATCACCTAATTGATCTCTCTATCGATTTATTGACAACAGAGATATAAAAACAATATGTAAAACTGAAAGCCATTATTTTATCCTTATTATGTTATAATCTTTCAGAATGGTCCTCATATATTCTTGAAATGGTCACTGTACCAGAGAGAGCCGTCATCGGAATGGAATAAGTGGGTAGTAAATCTGATTGCGTGTAAATGTTTAAGTGGGATGTTAAATCTGCCACCGAGCCGTTACTGTCGACTTCCACCGCATACAGCTAAAGCAAAAACGATTTGCCGGGTCTGCTAACTGTTGATGTACGGGCAACATTCATCACCAGACATTTTTCATCATCTTTTTTCAAGCGAGGTGTAAAGTCCAATGACTCCATCTGCACTTCCATTTAAAATGACATGCTCTGATGGGGAATTATACCTTTTTCGCTCATACTGCATGAAAGTGGAACACAAACTCCTACAACTATTTGAAGAGCTCTACAATATTATTTCTGGAAATGAGTTAGTAAAAAGCACAGAATATTGTAGGATTGGAAACAAAAAGAAAATTTAATAGTGCTTGCTTGCCGAAACTCACCAAAATAGTTGTTACCATTTTTTTAATCATTTTTTATATATATATTTTGATATGCATACATTAGAGTCATCTAGGTCAAATCGTTGGAGTTATAGACTATTCTGTGATGTCCGGTGGTACATATGTATACCTATAAGTCACTTTGGATAAAGTAAAAAATGCATATGTTATGATTTGGTTATTTTTAAGACCACAATAAAAGAGCACTCTGTATGATATTCTTGGCTCTAGTCTCTATTTTCATTCTGACATTTATTTTTAATCAGAAGAACAGTTACAGAGTTTCCGCTTGTTAAGCCTGATGTCACAAACTACCAAATTTACACTGCATATGCTATATTATATACTGCTCCATATACAGTTATAAACTGCTTATATATTGGTCCAACCACTCTATCAGATTCTGTGGGAAACTAACAAAAAAATGCATAAATAGGCTCATTTTGAGCTGCAACACTATTTGAAATCTGTGACCCTAACATTTATATCCTTTATGAAAAGTATTTTATTATTGATTAAAATATTGATGTTGGGGATTCTTTGAGACTTGAGACTGTAGTGTATACTATACATTTATAAACGTTTCACTTTTATATGCGATATAAATAAAGAGTGTAACCAGGCTTAAAATGAGTGGCCACCTAGACCCGGAAAGGATGATGCTAAAGTCACGACATTCCAAGCGGATAGCAGGTCGTGTGGATTCTTAAAAAGCGTTCATCTAAAGATTTAAATTATGCCATCATTTTCTGACTTTCTTACCATTGATACATTTCCTTGTTCTGCAGAACACTAAATACTATATTTTGAAAAAAATTGTCCATATGGGAGCCTCTGTTGTTCAGTAACTGACATTCTTCAAAATATATTATTGTGTGTTTTGCAGAAGAAATGAAGTTGTACAGGGTTAAAATACCAGCAGGGTGAGTAAATGATGACGGAATATTCAATATTAAAAACATTACTTAGAGAGACAACTTTTTTAACCTGGCCTACAAAAAATAAAATTCCATTAAATAATTGTCTTTTTAAGTCCTACATTCTATAGCTAGCACATGTAATGAATCAGATGTTCAAATGCTTTGCTCTACATAAATCATGAAGTCTTATTAAATATAATACAGACCAAGACAAATGAGAAATGGGCGTCTGTTTCTACATCATTTCTTAAGAAGAGCATAAATACTGCCACCATAAAACCCATCAGCCGAGAGAAACGAGAGAGTCAGGTTTGGGAGAGATTTTAAAGTATGCCTTATACCGAAGAGAAGGTTATGTGAATAAGCTTGGGTAACCTAGGAAACAGCCCAGAGAGCTGAAGTCGTCTTCATGACGAAGAGAGCTGAGCTGCTCCTTTTATTCCATCGCGTGTGTTTGTGTGATTCATAAATGCTGTATGTGTGACAGGGAGCAAAATAATATATGCGTGTGTATAAGTGAAAGATTGTCATTGTTCTGATTGAATAAAACGAGAATGCAAGTTACAAAGCAAGCTGGAATCTTTGTGGGATAGGGAGTGAATGGCCCAAATGGAGAGTCAGATCTGTTATAAAAAACACAGCCATCTTTCTCTTTGCAGCATCTCCCCTACACACTCCAAAAAGTAACAATAGATAAAATAACATTACGTCATAGAGTATGACCTCCTGACAAATAATGCGAATTTGAAAAATGTAAATTAAGAAAAATAAATCGCATTGTGAATGACACAAGGGTAGCAGCAAACTGAAATTTCCCAGAATTCACACTGACCTCTAGTCTCTCGGTATGTCAAAGGCTGGTAATGAGATTTGGACTCATTTAGAAAGTACTGGGACCAGATGTAGATAAAGCCCACAAAACCGCACAATCTCACCATGGCCACTTCATCTCGATAATCTCATTACGCTGGACCCCAGCCAAATCCTACGAAGCTGAGCTATCAGGACCAGGACCAGCAAGGTTTCCTCAACCTTGTTGGCTTTAAACACATCTGATGAACAAAATTGGGAGGACAAATGAGACATTACAGAAACACGGTGCACGCACGAATCTTGACAGATAGATGTGCTTGACATGTGGTGAGCATCCCACACTTGATTAAAATCTGATGAAATTAGTAGCCGGTCATCCTCTCTACACAGTTAGCACGCAGGAAATAGACCATAAAACGTTAAGCCTTCAATTTGGCTAATCATATCGGTTCTGCTCAGGGTCGTTCTGGTCAAACCTTCCACACACAGACGTAAAAACAAGACCATTCTGCGTTTCTGCAGTCCCCGGAATGCAATGCACAATGAGTCTGTGCTTGCTGTTCTTTTAAAAGACCTCAGAGGATCTTGTGTACTTTCGGGGCCAAATTTATAGAGATGTCTTCACAAATGCGACATGTCAGAAAACGGCATGCGCGGACATCTTATTGTAAAAGCTTATAATGCAGGCAAATCATATTCAGCATCAAATCTAAAGGGGCAAGCGTTCACGTGCAGTTTATGCAGCTTAGCATTGTGAGTGTGTGTGTGTTTGTGTGACGAAATCTCCAGAGACCTCCATATTTCATAAAGGAGGATTTTGTGTCACATCTGGTCACTTCCAGAAGAATAAAGACACACACACACACACACACACGCACGCACGCACGCACGCACGCACGCACGCACACACGCTCACTAAACCATTATGTAACAGTTTATGCATGTGCACCCTTCTGGTTACATAACGCCACTCTAGTGAACTAGGAGACCCCCTCCAGGTATCCTGACACAGACCAATGAAAAACTAACTACTAGTAAGTGAAAAGTGAGGGTGCACGGATGACGGAAGACTGCTGGTTTATTTAAGACACCGAAAAACAAAAAAACACCCATCTACAGACCAGTACAAAAACATCCACTCTGAAATTATACAGTATATGACTGACAAGAACAGCAGGAAGAATTATTTATGAGACAGGTTAGAAAAGAAATAAAAGCTGGAGCTTGAGCCCATGGGGGTTGTGCACATGCCCATGATCATGGGCAGGCACTCACAGGTCACAAGAACCCTTGTTCAAGTCCAGTCCGTGTAGGCTGTCATGAATACCAAGATTTAAAAAAAAGGTAAAAATAAAATAAATAAAATAACGAAAACAAGTAAAAGAGATATAATTGTATGACACACTGTAAATTATTTGACAAGTCAGCTTGTGTGTTATATTAATATATAAATATAATTTTATATTTAAAATTTATATTTGCTATATTTATATATATATTTATATATAAATATAGCAGTTATAAATTTTAAATATAAAATTATATTTATACATTAATATATAATATATATAATATATTATAATATATATATAAACATTCAAACATTACATTTGCGGCACACAAGTTTACAATATGAAAAAATAATGTAATTGAAAAAATATCAGATTAGATGATGTAAAAATAATGGAAAGAAAAATAAACAGTGCAAATTGGCTTTGGCCGATTATCACATTCTGTAACTTGATCGTTACTCATTAAACGAGAGGTTTTTACAAACTGTTTAGGATAAAATAAAAATGTTAACAGTCTCGTTGCATATTATAATGTTGACCGCATTATGAATAATATTATTTTTTTAATAATATTATTGTTTGCCCTGTCAAAACAATAGCTACATTACATATCTTACATAATTACTGTAAAACTGTACCAAAAATCTAGCAACATCTATAGTATTGCTTTTTCTGAAAAGGGATAAGCGGTGGTCACAGAGCTTACATAATAGTTATATAACTTTAAGCATCAGACAGGGCCTCGGTTTCAGCCGATCCCCATGACTACATAAACAATAACTTGGTATAGTTGCCAGAAATCCTGGTCAGAGCATCCCTTATGCATATGTACATACTTATGTACTATATGCAACAAATTTACAGTATTTACAAAAATAATGTTCTTTCATTAACATAATCAGACCAATGATGATTTAAAAATAAATGAAGAGTAAATAAACCATCACGTATTGGCTGCTATCAATACAGTCACCGATATATCGCTCGCAAATCACTCAGCTCAGCAAATGCACACGGCTCTCATCTCTTAATCCCAAAGTCAAATCCACTATCATTCCCAAACACAACCCCACACCAACGCCACACTCTCTAATACGATCTAGAGAGCCTACAATCACTGCACCTCTGGCCTGATTTAGAGATTTACACAAACTTGTCAGCGGACAATCATCCAATGCGGATAAAACTCCGTCCTTTCAAAAGCAATCTCCCTCTTCTTGGTGATCTCCGGAAAGGAGGACACGCTTTTGTCTTGAGTGGGGATAATTATGAGAAGCACAGGGAATCATCTTTATACAAGCACACGCACACACATTTACAAGACCTCATCCAGTTTTCCTCATGCTCTGCTTAGCTGGGAAGAGGCGGCAGAGCTATCGGCTAGGCCTGGCACGCACTTAGAGAGAGGTTACATGATAAGACCTTTGCGGTCAAGTCCTCTATGGAAGAGATTATACACAAGATACTGTGAATGACTCATTGAAAGGCTATGGAATTTTCATTAAGGATAAAGGGTCTGATAAGGCCCTTTTCTCAAGTTATAACAACGCTCTGAATAATATTACAAACAGCATTTATGTACTCTGATCATGTCCCAGTACAGAGGGTTTCTAGCTGCTATCCCTTGTGTGTCCAAATTCACTGTCAAAATCACAAATTATAGTAAAAGGTTTAATTATTTGGGGACAGAGGACTCAATATTCAAAATTTTTCTTTGAATATGAAGGTATATACATGGTATATTTTATGTAAGGGGCTAAACAATTTTTATTAGAAAATTTATTTCAAAATCGAAATTGGTCACGATTAACCATTACTTATTACAAAAAATATGCTTAAATTAATGGAGGGCCATTGGATGTTTGTAGCCCAAAACAGACAATTGCAAAACCAAATGTAACAGATGTATAAAAATAACAGGTTAAAGACAAAAAAATTCACGATTTTAATTAAAATAATCAAAAAATAAAATCATAAGACAATGTATCATTGGAACACTGTAACATTTTGGATACCATGACCATCCATGCAATGTAATGTAATGCCCCAGCAACAACAAGCATATTGAAAGCACTCTGATACAACGTGATGTCATAACAAATCCATTAAAATGTCACAGTAATATTCATACTTTAAGCTCAGAAATCCGCCATATGACATCAACAAACATGTCTACGTAGGAACTATCAAACAACAAGATTTGAGGACTAAGACGAAGCAAACACTACTGGCTGCAAAATGACTGCAGGATTTTTACCATTTTTGAAGTGTGTCTCAAACCAAAATCTGCTGCTTTCAGCATGTAAAACAGTCATCCTCCTTTGAAATCCAAAGGGATGGAATCCTTCATGCAGGTGTATTTTTGCACCTTTAAAAACAGGAAAAGATCTGTTTACATGTGTACTGCACTACAGCAGGGAAAAAACCTCAAACTGCTACCTCTCTTTCATCACTGCACTCAGACACAATGCTGGTGCCGTTGCTAAGCAACCGTTGCTCTGTGTTACAACATGAGACCTGGACCATCACACACACCCATGAGGCAGGTCAGTAACATCACTAGATTTTGTTATCCCGCAAATATTAAAAATAGGAAGATCTAGTCAATGATGTGATCCTCTGCTCCACAATAAAATCGTGTGAACGACGCCAAAATTCCGGCTGGTGACTTTCTATTGAGGTTGTTCTATACTTGGTTTGTAGTGCGTGAGGAGCAGCTTTGGTGACAGGTTGTACGGTTATCAGGCCATGAGGACGCTTGCAGGCATCTCCTATAGTCCACAGACTTCCACCCCGCTGGTTCTCTCTGTGCACAGAGAACTTTCTGGAGAGAGTATTACTGACAGAAAGAGACATCCAACCATCAAACATGCCTTCGTTTTAAACACGTAATTTTCAAAAACGCATAACTGTTTCACTTGTCATTTGAAGATGTCAATTCATTTTTGTCAATGCAGATGCAACTCTCATCAATAGGAGAAATCATTTTTTCAATTCAAAATTAGGAAATGGCTTGTCTGGGCAGATATAATTACACTAATAACTGATGAGAAAAAAATGTTTTGATTTTGCGCCAACGTGTCATTAGACATCTCATTCATGCTTATTAAGAGCTGAATAAAAGCATTTATTTTTATTCGAAAGTGACAAGATTGGCGAATGTTTGTTTATTATAGTATTGATAACGCATTTCCCTAGAAATACAGAATGTTTAATCTCAGTTTTACACTGCACAGGGATCATTCGCAAAAGCGAGGAGTAAGTAAGATGCAAAAATGTGTTAACAGCAACCAGATGAGAGTAAAAAGAAAGATACTCATGCCCACACACCAAAGGCCAGTGGGTGTAGATATATTTTCAGTAAATCCATAACTCTATTTTCCAGCATCCTGGTTGATCACCAACACTCTTCATAAGGTACACAGCTGAATCTGTTTCTTGTAGTTTCTTTCATACAACAGGATGAATCCGCTGACTTTCCGAACCTCGGAGTGAGGATTTGTTCTTTTTTAAAAGAATAGAACAAACATCCTTTTAGCAGATATTTACAACTTACAAAATGCACTGCAAGCATTCACTATCACTATGATGTATTTGGTTTCAAACCAGGTCAAGTAGTCTGTAAGTTTTGGCTTGTGAGGCTCGATCGGCCCTCAGCGTAGCACATCCATACACCAAGGTGTGAGAGAGCAAATCGGCAGCATCGCAACCTGATGTGGGCAGTGAAGCTCGTCTGGCCCCCAAGGGAATGATGGTCAATATCATCGACTGGACGATTAAAACGTGTTTATTGTTTCCGTGGTATTGGGGGGAAGTGGTGATGAATACATTCATATAAATAAACACACACTCTCTCATTGTAGAATGCAAAAATTGCCAAAAACTAGTTGAATTTTACAGTACATAACTGAACTCTTTTTTTTTAAGGGAACATCAGCTTAGTTTATAAATAATTTGAATATACGTGGCAAATTATAGTTTTATACATACCAAATTTTTCTGTGCTCTAATTAAAGGCAGGGTAACCCATTTCTGAATATGCTGAAAGCAATGCTTAGAGCAAGCGTACATTACAAAGACTTTAGAAAGAGCGATGACATTTCAGGGCGAAGCAATTCACAAAGGGACGTGGATTTTTTGCGTGTCAGTGTTTTGTCTTTTCAATTTCAAATAACAAAAACACTTTTCAGAAACTGGTTACCCTGCCTTTAAAACACTAATTAAAAACTGTATCAGTCTGTAAAAATTGAATGAGTAAACTGATATGTAAATTGGTTTAGGTAGAGAATGCAATACAATGCTGCAGGGCAGGCCATTAGATGCATTAAAAGTATAAAAACGTAAAGTCCAAAAATGTGAATTAAATTATGATTTCACGGATGAATTCTAGCTTAGACACATTTACACTCCTGTATTACCATGAGATGCTAATAATTAATGAAATGTTAGCTTTTCGTGAGAGCCAATCATTTTCCTCCCTCCTCAGCATCCCATCCATGGACTGCAGTGATGCTGGATCTGCTCTCTGTGCTTTAACACAACGCGAGTGTTCTCCTGAATTTTGCATGCAAATGAACTTATTTTGCTGATGTTGAGAGGAGGATGCGGTCTCTCAAGCTTTCATGTCTTATGGTCAGTCTTTGCTGAAGTGTCAGTTTCTTTGGGACATTGACTTTAAGCCTTTCAGAAAAATGACATCTTGTTTGTTTCGCCTGGACAGTAATTTACAATTTTTCTTAAGTCTCTGGCTCTTGTTTATCCTAAGAAGAAGTCTTCGTGTTATCACATGTCCCTGCTAGAGTTTTGTCCTCAATGTTGTGCTTGAAAACTGCAGTGCAAATTCCACCAAAATCAAATTATGAGCTACAGTGTCCACATTAATTTTAAAGCTATGTGCTCGTATGTCAACAAATGCCCCATTAAATTCTATTTCTCCTAAAGGAGAAACATCAGAGAAAATGTAATTACTTAAGATGTTTCTAAAAGTCTCCTGAGCCATGAAAGCGGTATCTTCTCATAAAACCATAACAGCGAGAAGCCTTAAATGTAGTTCCATACTTTTACAAAGTGTAATCTGAGCTAACAAGACGTTTTATCCTGTGCTTAGATTTAAAACAATCAGCGTGATATCTTATCATGACATTTCTCATCTGCCTCTGCTGCTTTTTTGGCTTGACAGGTTACAGATCCGGAGTACTTCCGAGACATTAAAAATTTACAACATCCAATAAATGCGAGATCACTCTGAGACAACTGCACCAAATTCAACGCTTAACTTCTACAAGGAGTGAGACTGATAGATGATCACCGGCCCGACATTTTCAACTTTATAGGAATCTGGAATGCCAAGGCTGTATAATTTGTATTAAAAAAATGTCAAATAAAAAAAGAAATAATGCATTTTTAACAAAACCCAGATTAAAAGTTCATAAGGGCCGACAAAACTAAATTTCCACAAGGAACAGTTTTACAATCACAGCGCTTTTCCAGCAGCACTCAACTCCCGCGTCTCTAAGCTTCTCTCTCTCATTAAAGATGTAACCGTGACCTTTCCTCATATTCGCAAACCCGAACTCTGCATAAACATTTTCCTGTTTGTTCAACGTGTCAATGATTCAGCAAGCCCGATATGAAGTTCCCCTGCATGGGTCGGACATCACATCTCTGTTGATCTGAGACCTTCAAATCCCCTCAGGGGCCGCACGAAGGATCTGTCTTTACCAAAAACTAAACAAGTGTGCCCATACCTCAATGAGGAAGTCTCCGGTCCTGAGACCAGCTTTCCATGCCACCCCACCTTCATCCACGGACTCCAAATACTGCAAGGCGGGAAAGGCCGGAGTGGGGGTGAACTCCTCGATGGGTGTATCAGCTACAGATGCGGAACACAATGACAGAAGAATGAATGACATTCATGTGTGTCTAGTTCAGAAGTAATGTCAGCTCATACATATATATGAGTGATACAATATCCAATGCATAACACAAATACAATACAATGAAAGTGGTGAAAAAGTGGATGAACATGAAGCCTAACACGGCATGACGATACGTGATGCAAGCTGCACTGAATTCAACCATCCAAATGAAGAATGAAAGCAGTAGTTGGGACGTTTACATAACCAGATCAGATCTACCATAGCTGTCACCGCTGACCCGAACCCAGACAGAACACGGCCATCGCCGGAAAAGTGATGCAGAGAGCAGCGACGATGCTGCAAACTCCGAGCATTCAGTGCATTGGCTTGTGTAGAAACCAAAGATTGCGTTTGTGGGCCCGTGCAAAGAACGCGATACTACGTATCACAAGTGGGTACGATTCACATTGGACCTGACAGCACATAAGTGTTTAAACAGAGGCCAGTGAGGTCACAGCATCCCCCAAAGATAAAGCGACAGAGCTGTAGACCTAGAAGACGTCCATTGTGAATCCTCAGCACCCTCCGGGGGTCCCTGTACCGTCCGACAGCAGATGTCCCACAGATGTGGTCAACGCGGTCCTTCTCAAAGCCCGGCCAAGCACACGGACCAGGGATGGATGCCGGGGGTCTTCACAGATTTGACAAAACCACTGGAACAGCTGCCATGCAATGGGGGGCTTTGAAGTCAAGCAAAATGAAGTGAGACACAACAGGGGGAGTGAAGGGATGCCATGCAACATGAAGTCAGAAGACGAGGATGAGGAGGAGACCTTGTGTCCTACCTTTGGCCCCCCGCAGCACGAAACCGAAGCCCTCGTTGTCCTTCTTCTGGAGCACGACCGTCTTTTCGTTGATAACGCAGTCGCTGTGGAGAAAATTGCGCGCATAGCGCCCGTTATTGCATCCTATCATCCTCATCATCGCCACGGCAACGCGCGCCGAGTGATGCTTCATTCTGACAGGCGTCGGCTGAGCGGAATTCATCATTTTGGGTGCGACGTAAGAGTTGTAACCGATGCGAAAACGACTTTATCTGCCGGAAAAGGAGCTGCGGCACCGGGTACGAGAGACAGGGCCCGACGTTGCGTGCCGAAACCGAGAGACATCGCCGGATGAGGGATGAGAATCACCGGAGGAAAACATGAGCGGTAATCTTGGAGGAATGGAGAGGGAGAGAGAGAGAGAGAGAGAGAGAGAGAGAGAGAGAGAGAGAGAGAGAGAGAGAGGGGATGCGCGCACACGCACTGGGCACATGGTTGTAAATAAGGCTTGGTTGATTTTATTTCCATTTATTTAATATAAAATCTCATGGATTACAAATGCTTATGCACACAAGTTCACAATACGTTTTGTGCTAGTAAATACAAATCATTTACTGGAATTTAAAGTCACTTTTTATTAATTCCTTACTTTAATTCTTTACTTTAAGTTTGAAGAATGTTTATGGTCATGCATTCTTTATCCATCCAAGTGGGCAATGCCAGTGTTATGGATGGGACATTTTGGGTTATGGATGTCACATAAACATGTGATTAGAATGTATTTGTATCTACTGTTTATTTTATACATAACAATTGGTGATGGTGTTTAAACATCAGCGGTCATCGGCCCATGCACAAGTTTTCGGTTTTGGAATGGATAAATGTGACCTAAAAAAATGGACACCAATTTTGAGAACACAAACTGGGTTTATGTGAATTAAATTGCAAAACAAGAATCAAAAAGATCCAAATGGCCAAAGGATTTCTCTTCTAAGAAAAGAAAAGAATTACTGTATTATAATTTTCATGGATACGCTGATGAGCAAAGTGTGATGTGACGATCCTGAAAAGAGCCCTTACTTAAAATCGTCATCTACAAATATAAATAACTGATACACCAAATGTTGACATCTTTGCTATAGGGATACTAAAAAGTTGGTAAAATCTTGCTATTTTCATGGTAAGGTTGACATTCTACGAAATTGCCCAAAGAAGAACCGTAAAGTTTAGTCGGTATAGATGTAATCACCTTTCATTTATCTTTTTAACATCTTTTTAACATCTTTGTAACTTTCACAACTTCTATAACCCAGATAGCACAGGTACGTCTGCGAGATGTCTGCTAAAGATCTTGAGATCTGAAGAACATCTGTTGTGTTAAACATCTTTTAAACCTCTTAGAGCTGTTGTGCATCCATTCTACATCATAAACATCTTCCAGACATCTTCAAGAGGTCTATACGACAACCGACCGTCTCCGAGATGTATTGCAGATGACCAAACAATGCTTGCCAGATGTCTTGCAGACACAAAATAGATGTCGGATGTATGTGTGCTATCGGGGTTGTTATAAATATATAGTCAATTCTCCTTTCGCGGTCTAAAAAAACGATCAGTTCTAGAAAAGAAATAAAGATGTAAAAAATGAGTTCTTTGGGGGGGAACTATTTTTAGCACAATCCTTAGAATCTACAATTTGGGTCAAATCCATTCAGTTTGACATGCTTTGTAAATAATAATCAGAAAGCTTTTTACATGCCATTATTTTATTCGTTCCAATTTATGGCTATTTATCTTTCATGTGCTTTTCTTTTTAAGTAAGAGACAGAGACCAATTACTGGAAAATACGACTTCTCGTTAAGAAAGTCTGAAAGCAATTTGCAGGAATATTAAGAAAGGACAATTTAACTGGTTGTGATTGTCCACAATGAAATCACCATCAATATCTGTATCCAATGCAAATCATTTAATCATTTAATAAAACTGTTTAACATAGTCTATATTTGAGCAAACCAAACATTAAAAAGTCTGAAAGCTATCCACAGTTAAAGATATGAAGTTTAAACCTGATAACAATGAAATGCAAATTTCCGTATTCTTCCTCTTTATCTGAATAACAATAGAGCTTACTATCATTCAGATGGTGTATTAAATCCATACGATGGCCTGAATGCTCAATGGATACTAGACGTCTAGAACTAAAGTCATTGGCAAAGCTCCATGGTGTCATTTCTACTCTGTAAGCTATCTTCATTTCCATTTGTAAAATGCATTGCGGTCTTCGCCGTTTAATTTTATTGCACCTTGCCCGTGACCTTAAAACTGATCTGACTATAAAGATCTTAAAATAAAATCACTTGGGTTCGTGTAAAGCGAGTGTTGTTTTAATTAATCGAGTGGCTTAAAATACATGCGCTCAGCAACTACCATCCCCTTGATAACTTCACCTGTCTGTAATCCCATTAAAACATCTGACGGCATATTGACAAAAGGGCTTGACCCATGACCGTGAAATTTACTCACTCACCATACAGTTCTAAACTATAAGATCTTATTGAAATATTAAAAGAGCTTAGAGCTCTAAGGGTAGAGTGCTGACTCTCGCAGAACGATGCATGGTTGTCATGGCAACATAATCTGCTTTGAAGGGGACACTGTGGCGATGTCACAGAGCAACAAGGTCATTAATATCCCGTCCTGTTGGAAGCTGCTCAATAAATGAGAATTATCATTTGCTCATAATGGATTTATTCCAAGGTGATATCCAAACACTTTTACTGTCACCGAATACACCTATAGATTGTAGCCCATCATAGACCCCGAAGCAGGACAGTACAGGACCACAACGCAGTGTATATGTCAGTTTGGTTAGCTTTTCCTAAATCCCTATAGGGTGTTAAAATCTCTTTTAATTAAGAATATCCATTATAGATCATAATCCCAAAATAAAAGGAAGTAAATCATTGACTCAGACCCGTTACAGGACTGAGACTGTTAGCTGATGTCTGTGACAACCGACTAAACGCTAAAGCAATTTCACCTAAAAGCACCTATGTCCCTCTGTCCGCCTGTCACTCAGGCTCCCTGCAGCAGGAAGTAGTCGGCACTGCATTGCCATGGACTCTGTCTCCATGACAACGGCTCTGAGCGAGGGGTGTGTCAGCTGGGTAGGAGTGCAGCCGGATGCAAGGGGATCTGTCTCCTTTCCGTCGTTTGAGCCCCCCTTTACGCCATTCAAACATGTAAAGTTTATAGTATCGAAAATCAAGCAGAAGATCAAAATACTGATTGATTGCATCGCTTTTATTTATAACTTAAAGGTAAATCTGAGCGTTCCTATTATTGTGGCTTAAAATCATCAAAATGGTCCCATCACAGTCCACCTACATTTGATAAATGCACAGACTATGACCTCACTGTTGGTTAAAGTGTGATTAGCTAAATTGGGAATGTTTTGCAGTCACATGATGACATCATAATGTCACAGGGCGATTTTTGAAATGCCATCAAAATGTCTGTATGATGCAGCTACGACCCGAAGCTCTGGCGTTGCTTACATAACCATTTTTAAGTGAGTTTTCACACACTTCAAACCTTTATTCCTTTGCGAAAAACAGTGAACGTGTACAGTGCTTGGATGGTGGTGTGGTTACAAAGTTTGTAGAAAACTTTATTTTCAGGGAAATCGATAATGAAAATGAATGAGCAGGTGATGTCGTACCGATTTCGTATATAAGAATGACATGTTGCAAACCCGCTGGTTTAAATAATTAATTTATAAATAAAACTTAAACAGTTGTAATCCTATGTTCAGACTTAAACATAATAGTTATAAAATAGAGGAATATTGGTTTAGTTTGTAGCTGATAAAGGGGTATTTCTTCTGCCTAACACAAAGATATTTTGAAATGATATATTTTGAATATTTTGACATTTTTTCTATTTCTTATGTATCTTCTGGATACAAAACCCATGAAAGCCATTCTTCAGAATATTTTGTTTCGTGCGCCCTTTAAGAGAAAATCTTGCCAATTTGAAATGACAACGGGGTGATTAAATAATAACACAATTTCATTTTTGGGAGAGCTATCACTTTAATGCTTCTACAGAAGAAACCGTGAATCAATCAATTAACCATTTGCCTGCGAGTGCCTTTAAAGGCTAGTGAGAGGTCAATACATCACTGACCATGAAAATGTGACTAATGATCTGTTTTGCTTGACTTTTTTTCGGTCCAGGATAAAATGAGTAAAAATGTTGGAGGGTATGCTCAGATCTCTTCTTACTTAAATACTGTAATTGAGAAGTTTTAAAGTAAAAATATATTTTTTGCAATTTGAATATGAACTCAACATTTGGGCCGCTTTTTCACCTACTAGTATCACAGTGTTTTGACCCACGTTTATTTCTGTAGCGGACACTCATTTTAATATCATGTCAAATCAGGTATTGCGCTAAGCCGACACACTTAGAAACAATGTCAAGAGGATTAGAAAAAATACAAAATGAATGTTTAATCATACCTTGATGCATCAAAACTGTCGTAAGATCCCACAGTGTAGTGCCGAAAGAGCTTTCGCCTCTCTGACCGGTCAGCCCGGGCATCTGTGAAGACACAATGACACAAAATGCACCTTAATTTTAGGTCAAATGTGTTATAAAACTGCTTAGAATATGTGCTATATTATAATTTATTCATCCATTTTTTCATATCTGAAACTTTCAGGTGTGACTGAGTTTAAGCACTAACCCATCAAACTTTAAAAGCTTAAAACATCACACTCAACATCATTATCAACGCTTTCACACTGAATATAAAATGTGCCAAAAATACAAAAAACGCAACAGATTTTTTTTCATGTGATAAGTGAGAACGTTGTAATAGGTTTAGTTGCATAATAGCATGGGATTAAAAAAACTGTCTAGTCACAAAATTGGTTTCACAGTGTGCCATATGTCACCACGTCCCAGGTGCCACTTTTTCAACAAAATTAATCATTCAGTAAATGTGACACCAACTGTGCTCTAGAAAACAAATAAATAAGGAAACAAAAGTGCTTACAGTTCCACCTTGACATGTAAATTGTCCCAACTGAGAATCAATACCAGCATGCAGAAAAATACAGCTCGATTGGCCCTCGTGGCCGTAACTTAACCCGAGCGATCAAAAGTGAATCTACAAATCACAACAGCGCATCCAAAATAAACAGATGGCAGAAAACGACACAGCCCTACCAGAGCTACAATAACTATAGCACTCTCCCCATTTAATTGCAACCAATATAAAAAACTCTGAGGCAGGGACCATTTGGCCCATAATGTAGCCAAACAAGACGGTCCTTAGAGGGAGCTCAAGAAGGCCAAATATTGACTGCGTTTTATGGAAGGAACGATAAGAGCCAACAAAGCTAATGAAGAGACTTTTTTATGCTGTTGAGATTAATCACATGTATGGCACCACTCAGGGCTGTTCCCATGGCATCACGCTTGTCGAGGTTAATGGAAATTGCGTCATAATCAAGCTTATGACACCTACACAGCTACATAGTGTTTCTGACGTTTACATGTCGTTGAGCTGAATTATTTGTAATAAAATGCAACTTGTAATACAATATAATATTACAAAATATAACAATTAAATTTTTCCACCGATACAGAGTACTGATTTTTTTGCATGAGATGGGTGATTGACTGACATTTAATCTATCCGATCAGCATTAGGCTTTGTTTGTTTTTTATATATTTTGTTATATATGTAATGTAACTTTTGTTTAAAAGGGTACTAAATGAATACAAAAAAGTATTATGTACGTCCTCACACAGTGATGTTATCAATTGATATAGCTTTCTAAGATCAGCCAAGTTTAGTGAGTACCGATCAAGGCACAAAATGTGAATATCATCCGATACAAATGTCCAGCCTATCACACAGGGCATCCCTTATGCTAAAGTATAATATTATGTAATATTAGTCAATCTTCATGTTTTCATTGCAAAATAAATTATATTATATATATTATATTATATAAAGCCAATAAGGCTGATTAAAAAATAATTATAAATGATCATACTAAATCAAATTTTAATCATTATAATATTAGTAATATTTTGAACCTATATGCTTATATTTTCGTTAGAATGCACATGTAAACATGACTTTTTAGAAATGCATTTAAAGTGATTTCACAAAATGCTCTATTACTGAATGCAAAAACAGTTAGGAGGACAAGTTTATCCTTGAAAAAATATAAATATGAATAAATATAAGACTAATCTGGCACTCCATTGTGCATTCTTAAAAAACTTTAAAAAATCTGCTTTCGTCATCCATGAAAGATATGTTTGGCAGAACATGAGCAAGCGAATGAAAATTCAGGATGAGCTCCCACGTGTTTGAAGTACTTACAATATAATGACAAAGGCAACACAGTATTGAAAGGAAAAGAAGCTGTTAATAGGCTATTTATTCCTTAATGAGATTGATGAGGAATTTGTACCGTGCAGGCTGTGGCTTCTAAAACTGCACCATTTGCATTGTCCTCTGCGTTTCTGTTGATACACGATGATATCAGTAGTCAGAAGGCTGCGTGGGATTCAACACTTTCCCCTTCCAACCTACTCACTGGTTAGCTGTTAAAGTTACAGACGCGCAATTCTTTGTTGAGCTGAAACGTTTTGATGTGCAAACAAAAGGAGGTAATGAAAGATGTCCACCCAATCTGTCTGTGGATTTTAATGTATGGAGGGCAGTCTGATTTAATTGTTCAATGTAATGTTATAACATTGTGTGTTAAATGTTAAGAAATTAGGGAAGATCAAATAAATCCATCTCGGTTGGTAAAGAAACGCTTTACAAAGACACTTTTTGAAGATAAGCAAATGGGGCATTTCGAAACTATTACATAATGCAATGTTTTACTTGGCACACATCTGGAAATAAAACAAATCATATGCAGTCAAACGGTAAATATTCCAGTGCATCACATTAAACTCCGATCAAAACTGCAAGTGCATGTGAATCATCACACTCCAAGCTTGACATTACCATTTTTAGATGTGTTCTGTCAGGTTGTACATTATCCAGTTCAAATTGTGCAATGCAATACTCGATTCTACATTCTGCATAAAAATTACCAGGCTTTTGCATCCACAGACGTTCAATGTTATAATTAACTGCACAAATAAAACACTGTCCATCGTATGTAATATAATCTGTCTCTCGCTGTGTCTCTTTTTTTCTTTCCTTCTATTTCTCACATCCTAATGGAACACCCTGCCAGCTTTCTATAGCAGAGCGGCACGTACTTGACACAATCGTTGTTCCTCGGCGGACAGCGCGAGAATAAAGCTCATTTGACATGTCGGCGAGCCATGATGACTGTTGCTACAACACGGGGTTTTAAATCGCAAGGGGTAACTAGCTTGAAAACTTGAAGACCACCACAAAAGTTTTCAGGATGGAGCCGGAGCGCACCACATCAATGAGTGCTGCTGCCGTTCAAACACTGACCACTTTCTTCACGTTCAATTATGACAAGGCAAACGTGGATAGAGTCATACATCGTACAGTTCGTACTCAGCAAAAGTCTTTAAAAGGCCTTGCATACGCATACTGTCAATTTAAAGTAAGCTTAAAAATAAAAAAATCTTCAATTAAAAAGCCACACGACTGATTCTGCAGAAAAGTTGCATGCACAGTTGATATCGCAGAGATATGGACATGCACCTGCAGGGCATTAAGCTTTATCTGATCTTTACCCCTCACATCAACAGCACACAACAGACTAAAGCGAATCATTCCCAAAATTCAACATGCAATTACTTTCCACACAGCCGTAAATCAGTTTCCCCCATAAATCCTTCATTAACTCTCAACGTACCTCCAAAATGAACCTTCTTCCTCGATCTGCTATTTTCGTCCATCTGTCCCCTTTAGCTCAACCCCCAAAGAGTCAATCCGAAAAACGCTCAATTCTCTTTGCCTGTGGGGGGTTGCCACTTTTCACTAGCCCTCGGGCCCTGCTGACTAACTTCCCATGTCCAGAAACTCTTGCGTCTCCTCATGCGCACAGGTGAGAACTGACCATCGGCACCACACGCGTGAAGACGACAACTGTGGCGTTGAAAAAGATTGTATGTGAGCTCTGTTCTCGGTGCCGTGAGAGCGAGAGAGAGGGAAAAAAACTGCCACAAAAAGAGGAAAAAAATCTTACCAGGGCCCACTCCTTAGCAACAGGGTTTGTACAGTGTAGAGCATGTTTCCATGGAAATATATCAATCAGGAATGTGCATGAGTGTTGCACGGAAAGGTTCAAGAGACTTGAGCAGAATACTTGTGCTTTTACTAACCAGCTGACTGATGCTGCCTTTAAAAGTATGCCATTTTTTTAATATCACATTAGATTTGAAGTGGGAAATCCCATCTACTTTACTGAGCCGTGTATGGTTACCTGTCAGATCTCTGTTTAAAGCGAAAACCGTTTCACGCCATTCTTCGATACACGGGATTAAAATAAGGTAGAGAGCATTGCCATGGGAACCGAACGTCTCTTTTCTAAAAGCTACGATTTCATTCAACGAAAGAAATAAAGATGTCCTTGGGACTCTAACCTGGTGAAAACACGCATTTCACACCATGTATTCAATTCTCAGAGTTCGTATAGTATTGTAGTTGCTTGCTATGGATTTTGAGGTTGCAGTCTAATGCCACAAACCAAAGCTCCCATTACAACTGAGCGTTTCTCACCTATTCTTGCTGCGGCCCTAAAAATCATGGACACGGTTCAAAACGCCTCAGGTGATGCTTCTACCAAACATAGCAGGCATTTTCACCTCGGATTGCTGCTTGAGTTTGCGCAAATGTGTTAAGTCAATCATTCACAGGAACAAAGTCTTGCTAACATCGGGAACAACATTTAAAAAAAATATGTGATGGAATAAACTTACAAAATATTGCAAGGTAGTTTATCCAAGAAGCAAGATTCCGTCATCATTAATTTACATTCTTCTCAAAATGTTTTCTAAAATAAGATATTTTGAAGAATAAACAGTCACAGAGACGTTTCTCAAAAAATCTTTTGCACTGTTTTATGACAGGATTTGTATTTGTGTTAATTGTTGTTGTGGAGGTGGTTTACCTCTGATTCTTGCTTGAATTTTTAAAAATGTGTCAAGTCAATCATTCAAAAGGACAAATTCTTGCTTTCATTTGAAAAACAATTTTTTAAAAGCTTGCATCAGAAAACAAATCTTTCTCAATGTTACTACAGAACATTGCGAGGTAGTTGATCCCAAAAGCAAGATTATTTCATTTTGAGTTTTAATTTGTCTTTACACAAATGTATTTCCAAAAGAAGATATTTTGAAGAATAAACACTATCACTGAGACTTTCTCAAAATGCATTTTATTGAATGGTTTAATGTTTTTTGTGCGAATTATCCTTTCAGATGTTATGCATTTTAAATGTTAAAATACGGAGAAAAATAGTTGATTTTCCTATAACAAAACCGATTTAACTAACAATGTTTCAACTTTTGGGCATGGTTTTAAGGTCATGGTTTTTGACTTTTCATGTCATCAAATATGACAAATTTCCCTTTCAACCACACTGCTCGTGGATTATCCAGATACATGCATGCCACTTGTTAACACCTTAAGGTCAAACGCCACACTCTTTCAAGCGAGGGTTGTACTTAGATCTTACAGTCTAAGAGCTGAGTCAGCCAGACACTCTTTCCAGATCAGCCAATGAGTCACATGGGCCAAAACCTCTAGGCCAATGACAGCTGTCGTTTGCCACACCTCCATTCTGTGCGCCACATGCTGTCATGAGCCTCTCCTGAACGCTTCCATTTGCCACACATGGCTGCCAGTTACTCTCTTACTGTACACGGTCATTATAGCCAACAATCTGGAGTGAAGCAAAGAATTATATTTGCAACAAATAAGCCATTTATAAAAGTGTTGATCGTGACATTCAGATCTGAGTGTGATAAAAATGTAAATGCTTTGATGCAAATTGTTCCATAATAGTCGACTGCTTGAAGCACTGGTCCTGAGAACTGGCAAAATAAATATTCTGTGCTGCATAAAATGTACTGCAGAATGTAATGTGTATAATGTATAACAATATGATATCTGTATTTATGCAAATGTCATAACGTCACAATGATTAATCATGATCTTGTTTGTGTACATATGAACTTTCTAAACGCATACAAAAATGTATATATATTCGGAAAATAGTAACACAATTAAAATTACGCGCAATACACAGAAAAACATTATGCAAACACAAAACTTTATTTACTTTCAATAATGTATTTCCAAATTGAAGAATAGATACAAAACACAGACATTTCTCAAACTATTGTCTTTTGCAGGTTTGATTATCAAATTTAATTTTTTTGATGAATTATCGCTTTCAAAGGCGATGCACTGTTAAAAATCATAATTTCATAGATGGATCAATATTTCTTTGCAACTTTGAATTTGGTCATACAGATACATGAATCACATGCTGGTTTGAGGACAAATCTCAACAGCAGGGATTTTACAGCAGGGCAGTGAGTAGATTTGTCTGTACGGGGACAAAAATGTATTTTACAAGTTCACAGATTAAATTTTGCTGCTCTTTCACCTCCATATTACAGCTCAGCACTGTAAAGGTTTAATAAAGATTCAATTCTGCTTGAGCTGATTCAGGATGTGTTTCAACCTCTGAACAACTCGATGACACACACACACACGCACGCACACAAGCACGCACGCACGCACGCACACACACACACACGCACAAACACACATGCACACTGTAGTTGCACTGATGTGGAAGGCATTCATTCGGCCCAAAATAACAACTTGCCCCTGGCCTCTATTGCCAACACACCAAAGCTAGCAAAAAATGCAAACGCTCTACCAAATATTTCCAAATATCTAATTTTAGACCAAGACTAATGGTATGATTGCTGTCAACTGCACTACCGCCCTCTGTCTAATTTTGTTGTAATGCACAAAGTCTTAAGTGTTCGGTGGCAGATGAAAGGGATCATGTGATCTGAGAGGTGGACGTGTTCGTATTGTGGCCTAGATACAAATGAAGACTAACAGTATTAACAGCCTGCTATAGCTGCAAGGCTTCTCACATATTCTGCGGGTTGTCAGAGCAGCGAAAAAACAGTACAATAAAGTTCCTTAATTTGTGGATAAACAATCTTACTTACACTTTATTCTTGATAATACAGTCTTTACGATCAACATTCTGTTCATTTCCAGTTATGCACAACACAAAAGATGACTTGAATGTTTCCACACAATTGAAACCTACAAAATTTTACAAATTGTATGTAATACATCTCAGAATAAGGAACTTTTGAAGAGTGAATGTGTTTAGATGACTTGTGTAAAAGTCACATGCCCTAAATATAATGAATGGTATCATTTTAAAACAGGTTTGAATTAAGGTGACGGTCAATAAAATTAAAGAACAAATGTTCACTTTTGGTTAAACTGTCCCTGTTATTTGGCCTGACAGTGAATGGGAAGTGATTTGTGTGTACACACTTACAAGGCCTGTCCTCGTTGGGTTTGCTCGGGATCTCTTCCACGCATTCCGCCGGGAACCAGCCTACATTCCCTCGAGCACTGCCTTCCCAGAATCCTCCTTCTCCAATGCTGAGAACTACATGTGAAATAAAATTGAGACATCCATCATTCACAACAGCGTATTGTATATGCAGTATATAATGCAAGTCTATTCTGAACGCATCAGAAGATTTTATAAAGTCGCTCTAGTCCACCGTGTTCTATTTCTGAGCTGTTGCCAGTTATTCTGTTGCCCAAGGTCAGAATCTGTGAGTTATTATCCATATGCCATTTCACTACCAATAGCATAGTGCTTAAGTGTATTGCTTTTCAAGTCAAACTAAAAGGCAAACATTTGCAATTGATTTTAAGGCTCTGCACATTTTTTGACTCAAAGTGAACAGTGTCTCTTTGTTGGAGAAGCATTTACCTTTGACCCTGTCATTCTTGTACAAAGTGATTTCCCCCTCAGCCTGAGGTTGGTAAGACTTGACCACCACATAGTGTCGTCCTGGTACGGCACTATACAGCTTGCGTTTGGACCCTGGGGTATCCAAACCGGAGAAGGCATCCCTGTTGGCACGGGATTTGTGTTAATACACGTCTTAAAATTAAATTGAGGCCACATATGCGCATGTTACAATCTTACAAACACTATCAATTAAATTATGAGAAAAAATTGTATTGCATATAAAATAATTAAAACAATACAAATTGTTATAAATTATTTATGTTGTTTTTAAATAAGGCGAAACTACAGATGTATACTAATACAATAATAATTTTATAAAAACTTATATAAAGTAAAGGATAATTTAATAAAATGCATAATAAATTAAAACATCAATAATTATTTTAATTTATAATTGTGATTCATCTCATAATTTATTCAGTTTGCAATATAGGGCCAAAATGACACGTTGAAAACTAACATAAAATTATATTTATAATAAAATAAGAATTTTTTTAAAACAATATAAAGGTAAATATAATTTATAAAATATAACTATAATATAAATATAACATAAAAAATATGAATGAAAAAGTGATAAAACAACAAAAATAATTATATATTTGTAATTTTACAAAACCCCATAAAACTTTCAGTTTGAAAATAAGGCCACGCATACACATGTGCAAAAAATTTAACAATAATTCACTTCAATAAAACATTTATTATTCTTATAATTTAAATTACAACTTTGTTTAGTTTAATGATTTAATCAGCTCTTATTCTGCTTAAAATAAAATAAAAATTCCTTATATGCTAAAGTACCAACTGGAATAGTTAAAAAAATAAACGTACGAACAAAAAGAATGAATTTATAAATCTACATTCAATTTCAATTATTTGAGGTAATATTTATAGAAAGAGTGTAATTCCTAATCAGATATTAATTTGTGGTCAGTCTTGGTCTGGTGGTTAGAGAGTTGAACTTGTAAGCGGGAGGTTGTGGGTTTGAATCCCAGTGTCAGCAGACAATGAATGAAGTGTCCTTGAGGAAGGCACCTTACCCCCAATATGCTGTGCAGTGATAATTGGAAACTGCATAATACTTGTAAGTATTCATTTGGCAAAGGCTTTACTCAATGCCAAAGGTAAAGGTAATTAACATGCTATAAACAACTTGTGCTAAGGAAAAAGTGCTCAGCTTTGGTAATAAATATCAGAGGGTACACTCATTGAAGTAACAGTCATACTAGTACACAGACACTTATGTACCAGACAACTATTTCAAGTAAGATGGCTCCCTCTGCTGGATCCATATCTTAAATATACATTCCTGTTGGAATTGATGGATTCAGAGAGTACCCTGAGCCATTCTCTCATCTAATGCTGGCTAACAGAAACCAGGCCCTCTGTTCAGCATCCGAGGCCTGTCCTGATATGACTCTGTATACTCTTTGGAAGCAGACGCTCCCTTCCAAAAAACTTGCTCCGTGTGAAAATGCTGACATTATAGAGTCGACAAAAGAACAGTCCCGAAGATGTTGTTAATGAACGTGTTAATGAGGGCGCGATGGACCTGAAAATAACGCAGACACTCGCACCGCCAAAGAACATCTAGTTTTCAGTAATAATATGCATAATCTCCTAGGCAAATATCCTTATTTCCCCTTGACTTTAGGATATAAATGGCAAGTGTTGGATTGACAGCATGCAAATGCAGCCAAAATGTTCATTATGTAAAACTGAATTTAGACTAGAATAAAATGAGAACATTATTAATAAGTCCTTTCCACTTCAATGCTGAATATGGAAAGATTTATTGTAACTACATTTAATGTAGTAGCTTTTTCCCCTAGGTTTGGTGAAACACAGCTTTGGATGTAGTAGGTATATTATAATATATTATAACAATAGACAACGGGGTTGTTCATTGTTCATGCATGACATGCCCTGCCACACGACCTCCTCAGGTCCCCCTGGCACCTGATGACTTCTGCCTATAGGAGTAGATGAAATTGGGACAAAGCACCTACATATGCCCTCTACGTGCCTTTTACTTTTTAAAGCCTCCATAGAGACCCGGTCAAAGTCACCGCCCAATGTCAACATACCCAGATTAGCTTTCTTCCATTGAGATTATGCAGGTATTTTGTTTGTTTGGAGCTCTAGAAAGTGTTAAAATACAAATGACTTTCTTTCCTTTGTGACGCACATAAGATATTTGGAGAAATGTCTGTCAATGAAAAAAGGACCAGTGCTGTTTGGTTTCTGAGGTTCTTTAAATACATTCCTTATGTTTTACAGAAGAAAAAGTCAAGAGGGTATATTTAAAATTTTATTTTGGTGCACATTTAAAACCCAAAAGGTTAAGTCTAGCTCTAGTTCAATTGCATATTATTTTTTTCTCCATAATATATTCATAGTGTCTAAAGTAATGTATTGTCTTATTGTCATGCGTATTGTAAACATTGTAGTTTCTATTGTGCTTATTGTTCAATAAGGCAATAAATGACCTTTCTATAGTAAAATCACAACCTCGAGGTGCAGTAACCACATCAAAATAAGAGAAGGTTATGTACTTCTAATAATATTCGTAAGAAGCAATTCATACGCCAAGTGTTATAAGTTCATCAGCTTAACTGCACGCAGTTACCAAGCAACATAGCAGCTTGCTATGGATGTACGGGATATTTCATCCATTCTTCTAATTTAGAATGGAAAATATAGACCTATTTGGAAAATGGAACATTGGAGAAACTGCTACATAACACTACTAAACAATTGAACAAAATACAACCGACAGATATTATAACCAACCTTTAAATGTTAAATAAATATAACTAAGATTTTAAAAAGTTAAAGAAAACTACATAAATATAACAAATATAATATTAAAAAAATATATATATTATCAAAAATATGTAATTTTATAATATTAAAATATAAAATATATTCTTTTAAAACCGTATTTTAATTAATACATTTCAATCAATAATCTCATACCCCACTGTAAAAATATTTTATGTGGCTTAGTAAATATCACAAAAATAAACAGTTATATTAACTAATTCATATTTTTTTAAATACTTTACGAACAATATATAACAATAGATTATTTCAGTTAACAATATTAAATTGTGTACTGAAATTGATATTAAATTTGAATAATTGATTCAAACTCAAAAGTTTCTCTAGAATTTAAACTTTTCTTAGTTTATGTAACTCACGTTTTTATTTGAGAAATATATATATTTGTAATATACACCTCATTTTCTTTATGAATTTTCGTAGAAATATTTCCCTTAATCAGGTTTAGTTTTTTTATTTGGCTACATCTGCCCATAATAGTATATTTAATGAAGGTCAACTTTTTAGTGTAGATTTTTCTTTTAAAAAAAAAGAACAGTAAAAACACAAAAGCCCAAAAAACTGTGAACCTTTCGGCATTTAACTGGTCTAAACATGCACATCATCTTGCGTTTATGAGCCAATAGGTGAAATATAAAAAAGCACATTTCAGCAAACCATAAATGAGTGGCTTACCCATTTACAGCACAGCCTATGGCAGCCAAGCTCTCTGCCAATGCAACTAGCTGTCAAACCACGCTGCTTTCTAATCCAGCTTCATCCAAACACAATTACATAAGCTCGGCTTCACGTCTTATTTTTGGAGGAAAAAGCAAAAGAGAGTTAATGTGGGCTGAGATATTTATGCAAAAGAGGGAGGAAGAAAACAAGGCCAGTGAGTGTTAGATATTGGTTAAAGCGGCATGTATAGTCACATCCACAGGTCTATTTTTAATCAAGCTTCAAGCTAATGGGGAATGAGGTTTTGGATTCTTTGCGGCTGTGACTGCCACATCCAAATCTTAGTGACAATAACTGCTACAACAAACGCTTGGCAAATGCATCCTATAGTGAAATGATGTTATATTACCGGCTATACGGTTAAACTGAGCTATGGCTAAATCAGGCTTCATTTATCTCTGTAGGAGTTCATTAAGCACTGATAATCTTACAGCAGTCTGACTGTGAGTATTTAGATAAGCGTGTGTATTTAATGACATTCATGCCACTTGTCATTATCTGGATACCATCATAGGGATTTCATTTTCAATTGACATGCATACATGTGCCTTGAATAATGAATTGGATATCACTTGGCTGCCCACTTTCTTCAAATACTTTTACTTCAGGCCTCATCAATAAAACTAATAAACCAGCCCCTGTTTGGTTTTATTTAAGCACACCTCATAGCTTAATGTGTGATTTTTCTCCTGAATGGACAAAATAAGTTATTTCGATGAATGTTAAGAGCTAGGACGCATTCACATGCATAAGTTTGGTAAATGAGTGCCCCTGGGTTACCAACTTTCTTAAAAATATATTTTGTGCTCTTTTGCAAGAAAAAAACAACTGTTTATTCAAGCACACCACATGCTAAGTGATATCTCTGCAGAATGGACAAAAAGATATTTAAAAAAATTTGGTGGCTTGCACCCATTCACATGCATTGGTTTTGTAAATGTATGCCACTGGGTTACCAACTTCTTTAAAAATATCGTAAGTTCTGCTTGAATAAAACCAAATAGAAGTTTATAAAAAGAAGATATTTTGAAGAATGTTGGTGGCTAGCATAGTGACTTTCTATAAAGGTTTATGAATTACAACTGGAAAGTAAGCAAAGACAGAATTTCAACATTTGGGTGAACTATGACTTTAAATTGGGATTTTGAAGTACCATGGATCAATCATGGCCACAAAGTTACCCCAGGTACAGTAATACCACAAAAACCTGGTGGCATTCTTTGTGTACATGCAATAATATAGTAAACACATGTTGGAACCACCAAAGTACTATTTTATAAGTGTAGACCTTCATAAGAGAACTTACAACACAAACAACATTTACGACGTGACCTTTCCTGGCACGCAATGAGAACACTCCAATATCTCATGTTTATAGCTGTTGACAAATGGCAATTGCAATATGCCGCTATAACTGACTGCATCTGCTTCGGTTCCATTCTCAGCCGCTAAAGAGCAGCCACATTATCTAATACACCACGGACCAGAAGACACATAGACACAGATAGAAAGTGACACGCACACACACAGTATACACACGTACACACACCATACGGACATAGCCATAGCAACTGCTGCCGTAACTAGGGGATGTCGTTCGGTTTGAGCTGCACATGCAGGCGCTAGAGCCAATGATATTTTCACGGCTTGACACCGACACTACATTGCACACGATTTTGAAACATTTTGATATTGCATTTTTGGTTTGTTAAAAAACAATACGATTGCACCTTTGCAGAAAGTTTATTCTGTGGGAATACAGCAAAAAAAGCTATGCAACGTTTGGACAGCGTTGTGAAAGTGCCAAAAACAAAATCTTTTAAAAATACGCAACGAAAACCAAAGTACATCCTCTGTGCAACATAATAGTGGTGTGTTTTTGAATCATTCAAACCGTCCCAAAGTATCGTAGATGCATTAGTAAAGTGTCCCAAGCACAACACCCGAATCTATATAGGCTACACCGTGAGAAGTGAGAGGAGAACAGGGTCAAATACCAGAGGAGTTAATTCTTCCTTTTTAAAATGACATCTAATTAGAGGAGTTTTTTGCAGTGGAAGTGAGTAATTGGCCTGGCCCACTTACTGTACCGAGCCTGCTCTCGCGCAAGAACCCCTGTTGAGTGACAAGATTCGCACACCCACCGACACACATGTATGCGCGCAGATGCACACACTCCTGCGCACGTGCATGTTGAACTTTCACTACATGGTAAGCTCCCACGCATGCACTCACTCACAGAAATAGACATATACTGTATTTGTATATACACAGCATGCAAGCACACTCTTTATTTGAACAGATTCTCGCCTCTTTCTGTGTCCTAATTTTTGTCAGGTCTCCATATTGGAGCGTTGTTTGTGGTGATGCACCCAATGTCACAAAGCAAAAAAACAAGAGACTGGGCTCCCGTCCAGGCTCATCCTGGATCAGGTGCTCGCCGCATTGAACTGAAGCCCGGCTACTTGGTAATTTAACAGACAGATGCTTAGTTATTTAACTGAATGTTTTTTAAGATCCTCATGCAAGAAAGGATAAGATATGACCCTGCCTGAGAGTACCCAGCAAAAAAAGTCATTTTTAGGTTTTACGTATTTATCCTTAAAACCATTCTACACAAAGTAAAGAACATTCTGTGGGTATATAACATTTATATCTTTAATATTGACTGAGTAAGACCATGTCAAAGATTGTAATTATAGTGAAATTAATAGATGAAATCCAACCTAAATGCTTGCTTTTTCAGAATTTGATTGTCCGACTTAACTAGGTTTTCACAGGCATGGTCAGAAATAACCACGAATATGTACCAGGTTTCTTATTTTGCTTTCCACAATTTTCCTTTTCATACATTATTTGGAAGGACTCAATTCCAAGTAATATTCGTAAAGTAATGCATTTTATATTTTCATAGAATCAACATATTTAATCTCGCAAAAAAAATCACACTTTATTCACCAATTAACTGAATAAGCAAGAGAGAAGTCTAGAATTTCCTTATTAAGTGGCCATTAAATGAAATGATATGAAGTAATTTCTCTTTGTTTTCCTCATAGTAAAGGAATGGGTAACTATGGTAACCAGGACTTCACATATACCATAAACCATCCCCCAGTAAGATTTGACGCTCTCCATACCTTACTAAATATACAATGAAATAATTGGCTTTACATCTGTTTAGTGGGGTACTATCTCCACAGAAAAATAAGATTTGTTTCTTTGTGTAAGCTCAATATGTTTGAACGTCATGATGTTAAAAGTGCCGCTTTGGAATATATGACTGTACATTTATTGGGCATTATGCACCTGTATATAGATACCATACTATGTTGCAATAAACAATAAAATAACACTGTGTTATATCTGATTGTTTGATGAGAATAAATCTATCCAAGAACATTCGTCTCGTAAATAAGTATAGCTGGACAGCTGGACAGCGGGTATATCCACAGTCTTATCCACTTCCCAACCACCAATTCCCACAAAGCAATATTTGACCTATTTGCATCCACACAGCCCTATAAAAACAACACAAATGTCCAGAAATAGATCCTCTGGTGGCAACAGATAAAAACAACTTTGTCCTTATAGAAACAAACACTACTTTGGACATCAAGGGGCACCTCTTCACCCTTAACTGAGGGCCAGTGTGAAAGTGACAGTCTTCTTGATCTAAAATGAATATTCACTAGACACAAAATGTTAGAAAGAATCAAGTTTGCCAATTAATAAAAAAAAGATACACAAATTGAACTGCATGTATGATTTTTCCTCCAAAACTGACACAGTTTTTTTTAATGACGCGATAGTTTTATATTCATTATGTTTATTAATAGACCATAAAATGGGGTAAAAGTTATAAAATTGGATACCAAACCAAGCTTGATTCACATATGGATGTAACTGACCTGATGTGGCGCTGAGGGGTCTGTCTCCGGGTGTCTCCCTCCCCTAGCCGTCCCAGGGAAGGGGAACGGCTTCGGGGTGAGCGTCCCCCCCGGGCCATGGTCTTCACTGTGCCATTGGGGCTGTTCTGCATCTGCTGGGGGTGGCGGGGCGAGAGGCTGCGCAGGGGTGAGGGCGAGCGCGAGCGGTCCGGTGGGAGCTTGTTGACGTTCAGGTTGTTGTCACTGTTGGAGCGGAGCAGCACGCGGGGGGCGGCCAAAGTGTTCCTGCCCTGGTGCTGTGGGGGCGTCTGCTGCAGCTGCCTGCTGCGGCCTGTGCCTGCCGGTGCCTCCCGAAAAGGCACTGGGAAAGAACAAGAGATTAAAAAATTAGGATTTTTACACATTGTAAGGTGGAATTTAAACCGGTCGGCCAACCTGAAAGCAAATCCGGTTTTAAGCGGCCCTTTATTATAAGGGCGATGTGACAAGTGGTTAAGAGCATACGATTCGGCTTCTAGCACACTAAATTCATAAATAGCCTGAAGGGCTATTTCCTTGCTTTTGACTTATTTATTGAAAAATGAACTGAGTCGGCAGCAGTTTAATTCATTTGTCTGAATATAATTCTTAAATCGGGTAATTATTGCATGATGTCTCTTGAGCCGAATATAACATTACAAAAGCTTATTATCCAAGTATTTGTCCCAAAAAATGCCTTTTAAAGGGATAGTTGCCAGAAAATGAAAACTGAATCATCATTTACTCTTATGTCGTTTAAAACCTATAAAACTTTGATCATACTGAAGAACACAAAAGAAAATACTTAGAATGTTGCTACCAGACAACAACACTAGAAGTGAATGGATAATCTTCTGCTCAGTTACCGGAATTCTTCAAAACATCTATTTACACCGTCATACCAATCTGTGTTTATCATTTGACTTTTTTTTCTCTTTGCAGTCTTTGCATCCGTTTTGAGTTTTGAAACCCACTTATTTTCATTTACACAGTGCTATACCCAAAATACATGAATCATTTGCACTTTCTTCATGCATTTATACTTGCATATTATTTTGCAAGACTGAATATAACTACAGCAGTCAAGGTTAGTAGACATTTATGAATTCCTATTTCAGTTGTATTATGATGGACGAAAGCCCTTAAGACTTACCCGGTGACTGGACTAATCATTCTGGTTTTTGGAGAAGCCAAGTTCCAAGCATTTCAGGGCAAGATAAGGCCTCCTTGCCCCACATAAATCCCTTGTTCTCACTTTACACTGCATGTGTGACCAACACTTATATTTATTTCCCTCATGTCAAAAAAGGTTGTTCAGGAGCAGGTTTTAGCGACAGGAGCTTGTCTGCTGTTCACCATTCATCTCACACTAACTATATATTGCTGGCAGGGTGAGAGAAACACTCTAAATATATTTCTACATAAGAGACGTGGAACAGGATTACATCATAAGACGAAAATCCGTCTCTTCCGACCAAACGCTTATCAATATGATGATGTAATGACAACTGAAGGGGTTGGATCACCTTTTCTGTCACCATCACAGGTGATTTATGGGTGACATTTAGTATGACAAAGCGTCTCTGAGGTGCAGATGTTCTGTTTTATTATTTAAAGGAAACTGTGGCAGAGTTACTGTGATGATGTTCAGAAGCATGCGAGTTGTTTAAGGGATAGTTCATGCCAAAATAAAATGATCTGCATCACTTATTCACCCTTGTATCAATTTAAACCTGTATGACTTTTACAGAACACAAAAGATAATATTTTGAAGAATGTCAGGAAACCGAATAATATCGTATTCACTTCCATCCTATGGACACAAAATCGATGCCAGTCAATGGGCACAGATGTTGTTTGGTTACTGACATTCTTCAAAATATCTTCACACCCCTGTATCAATTTAAACCTGTATGACTTTTACAGAACACAAAAGATGATATTTTGAAGAATGTCAGGAAACCGAAAAATATCGTATTCACTTCCATCCTATGGACACAAAATCGATGCCAGTCAATGGGCACAGATGTTGTTTGGTTACTGACATTCTTCAAAATATCTTCCTCCTAAGCCTCCCCAAAACAACATCTATTTGACTTTTATTCTTTGAGAACCCAGAGGAAGAAATTTTGTAAAATGTTGTTAACCAAACAACAGCGGTAGGCATACACTTTATTGTATGTACAAAACTAATTCAAGTCAATGGGCACAAACTTTGTTTGGTTCCCAACATTCTTCAAAATATCTTCTTCCTAAGCCTGCCTAAAATAAGACCAGTATGACTTACTTCTTCTGCAGAACACAAAAATAATTTGAAAAATGTTGACAACTTTACAACAGTGGCACATTTCCTTTGATTGTCCATTTAGTTGCATTAGTTTTGTGTCCACACAAAGACAATGTTTGGTTACTAACATGCTTCAAAATATCTTCATCCACACCCCACCAAAATTACCACCTAACCCTGATGAGATGATTTCAAATCACTTTGGGAGTGTCAATAAAAATAAATATCAACATAAATAACATCGCAGGAAATAAGTGTCATTGATTTCTGTATACAGAATAGATTTATATGGGCAGGTCTGAGAAGCTAAACTGGATTTCTGGCACCAGCAGGAAGCAATGACATCACACGCACTTTGGCAGCCGAAAGATGCTGTTTTATGGTAATGAAACACTAATTTTCTTCTAACAAGTGAAAGCAAAGTGGCAACTTGTCAACTACTCCTTCCATGCTAAATAAATCCCAATGAACATCATTCAAAACTTAACCGAAGGTACACGATGAACTCTTTCTAAAGCCCAGCCGAATTAAAGGACATGCATGAGATGTCTGAAGTTTAGATTTCACAGCAGGAGATGATTAATTTCCTCACAGATTAAAATAAATCGCTCCGAGTGACTCCTTTCCCCTTCTCTCAGTCTAATTTCCTCTCGGTCTCGTGAGACCTTCAACTCAATAAATTACAGTTAAAAACTAACCTAAAAACTCCAACACAACACACTTTTCCTTACATAAGTAAAGCGTGAACACCTCATAGCTCTTGAGTTTCAAGAAGTTATGTGAGCCTTCCACCGACCAAAAGTCACCAAAGGTCACGAGAAGCCTTCCAAAGATCCCCCGACCTGGCATCACATCTTACCTTCTTTCTTGAAGGCATTTAGTAGAGACTTCATATCTTCTCCCTTTATTGCTCGATAACTCCCTTGGACGTCACTTTCGCCTCGAGGAACTTCAAAGAGAAGGTCAGGTTCTTCTAATCTGACATTCCTCAGTCATTGAAGGACAGGAGCAGCGGTGACAGTCCTCGCACCACATGATGCCGTCTGTAACTGCGAGAGAGTGCACAAGCTTCGCGCGTTTCCTCGCTCTACACACGCTCTCTCTAGATGACACACATACGTACACACTGACTCTCTCTCTCTGGTTCTTCTGTTCAGCCCCACCCCCTTTTCTATTTCTCTCTCATCACTCTTCCACAACACCTCCATCCCCCCCAAATCATTTACTGTACTATGAGTTAAAGCCCCCCGCGTCTAAATTCTGCTAGATAGTCACTGAATAAGACTGATTGGAGTGCACTGTTGAATCAGCTGGGTGACAAGTCCATGCTGGGATAATTCTGTTCAAAACACTGCCATTATGACACAAAGTACTGAGATAAACACAATTCACCCAGAATTCCTCAAGTTCGGCCCATCAGCGGCTCCTGTCACAATACAAGAGGTTTCTAAATCGGGGGCGACCGCCCACCGTCGGCACAATCAAGATGCTGGAATTAGCTGGTGAAAATGAGAAGATGCTATTGATTAGGGATTTTAACCTCTGTCGGACTGCCGAAACAGCTGTATGGGAATAAAGCCCCTGAGTGTTGCTAAGCAACCTAAGGATGGATGTCTAAATTAGTCAGTGCAAGTTGCCGGTTTCGTGAATTCTCCCGTTACCCGCGTATGTGGGCTGTCCTTTCACACTTGCGATTCACAATTGCCTCTCTCTGTCTTTTTATCCCCACCTTTTTTTCTGGCACGAGATGAAAAAAGACCTCGAAGAAATGAGGATCTGAAATCTTGCATGTTAAAATCTGTGTCAGGTATAATCTGTGTTTTTAAAAGTGTAGCCAAAGAAGTTTTGTTTTTCATTGTTGTCTGAAGCAAATTTATTTATGAAATTAATTTTGGCTGAATTTATTTAGATCAATCCAAATAGACAAACTATTTTGAAGGGATAATTCACCTAATCATAGATGTTCTGTCATCATATCAGACCTGTATGAGATTCATTGTTCTGCAATACACATAAGAAGACCTGGTTTTGTGTCCATATAATAGAAGTCAATATGTCTGTTTTTGGTAACCTTCATTCTTTCAAATTGCATAGAATAAAAATGTTTGGGTGAACTATACCTTTAAATTCCAAAATATCTCACAATTTGGCTCAAGCTGGGATGGACTCCAGATTTAAGAAATGCAAAAATCATTTTGTGTGATTGAACGTGTGATTGAACGGAAGCAGATAATAAATGTTGAAAACTATGCTCACAAACTTTTTCCCTGTTTTTATCCATTGACTTTATAACGTTCATTGGAGCTGCATTCTTAAATTCCTAAATATCTGTTATTTCTAGGCTGCTTTTTGTAGTTAAAAACAAATGAGGTTAATAAATAAATAAACAAACTTAGTACTTAAAAGCATAAAAATATTTAAAAATTGTTTATTTATTTATTTATCTATCAATTTATTTATCAATTTATTTATTGATGGATTTATTTGACTATTTTGACTAAATATAGTCAGACGTAAAAAATTGCATCTTTAAACAAACATAATATCAGATTTTTGACCCCACTGTACACTTAATTTAAAAGATAA
This sequence comes from Triplophysa yarkandensis, assembly GCA_033220385.1. Lineage (NCBI taxonomy): Eukaryota > Metazoa > Chordata > Actinopteri > Cypriniformes > Nemacheilidae > Triplophysa > Triplophysa yarkandensis. The sequence continues at coordinate 8,034,032 of CM065677.1, read as the reverse complement.
AATCTCTAGCTGTGACCAACTGAGCCACCAAACGCACAATACTGACAATTTCCTACATCCAAAAAAGCAGTAACACCACAACCTGCTAAACCATTCAATACCTCCCAGGGAGAGCTGTGATCGGAGAGACAAGCGACCGTGTACATGACCATGATTCACAATAAAACAAGCTTTGCTTTAAAACAAACTCTCTGCGGACAACAATCCCTTTATTTTCCCCTTCTCTCATTCCTCGTCTGCCCGTGTTTGTGCCAATAACAACCTTGACTTATGCTTTAGCCCTTGCTTTCGGCTCCTCTGATGAATATTTCCTGATAAAGAAAACATCCTTTTATGTGTGTCAGCGAATTCAAACCCTCTACCAGTCTACAGATGAATGGACGTTTTCGGCCAATTAAAGGCTCTTATACGCCACCAACAATTCCACTGAGGGCCGGCCGCTGCAGCTGGTATCCACGGACTCATTAAATCAATAGTCATTAAATTGCACTTGAAACCGCACCGCGGCTAAAGAGCTCAACCTAGCCGATCGAAGCCAGCGCTTCGAGGTGTGAACTTTGGGCAGCGAAATAAAATCCTTCACTATGTTATCTTTTGGGGTTTTGTTTATAAACCCTAATTAATTGATGGTGAAATGAAATCATGTGTCAATACCGGCTGACAGAACGCATTATGAGCCAACGTGCATACATGCACGTTCCCATAGTTCAACAATGTTCAGAAAACAGTGCGTTTTCATATGCTTCAGTCGATAATAAGACGAGCTCTGTCACCTCCTTGGCTTTCCAACCTCACATTCCTTAAGCCAATTATTGTGTGGATCCCGTAACCATAGCAACCGCCGGGTGGCATTAAATGGGACGTCCATTTACAAACATAACTACAGTGCTTGTTTTAAACATATAGGCTTGCGGCACGTAAACAAACAAAATGGTTTCAAACTCCCAAACAGTGTTTGTTGATGCTGCCAACTGAACAAACGTTCAAAGAATCAACGCGGTGGCCTCTGCAGCGGTCCAACATGCGACACGTACTGTAATTAACGGATACCCCACCACAACAGTATGCGCATGAATATAACAAGCCCGTCCCGTTCCTCCCTGAGTGGCGCAGTAGACTCACTGGCAAACTGTGCAACCATTGAAGATTGCTCAATCAAAATCTTATAAAAGCATCATCTTTGCACGGTTGGCCCACCGTTTAAAGGTTACTTTTGCCTGGAATTGAAACGTCAGGGAGAATTGCGAGTCTGCGGATCGCTGGACTCTACTGATGGAATCCCTGTGTTGTCACATCAGTTGTTATCTGAAGGTAAATGTGAAACCTGACAGATGTAGTGAAGTGGAGAGAGGATGTATTGTTAGGCATTAAGCTTATTCCATCCAGGAGGCAGACGGGGATAGGTTTACTTCAGTACGTTTTTATTAGGGTTCACTGGGTTATTTTTAACTCATGGTTGGATCGAAAGGGATAAACCGGAATGTGGAGTTCAAATGACCCAGAAAATATGATATTTGACCAAACTATGGGTGAAAGTCGTTGAAATCCAGAAGTATGTAGTGGTGAGGCTGTGTATTGCAGCCAACGGCTCATCCCTTCCTTTCGAAGCACTGCGGAGGCTGTCAGAGGACAAATATGCTGTCATGCTTTTGCTTCTTTGACAAAAGTTATAAGATATTAAGGAAATGCACTCTGTACACTCAATTTCTTTGTTTTGTTTTTACATGAAACAATTTACACACGCAAAAAAAAAAGAGTACATTTAAAAACATTTGTTGAGCAAATATACCGTTTAAATTTTGTGCACGTATGTAAAAAATAGTGACGTAAATCTGATTAACAAAATATTTAAATTAGAATTCACCACAAATATTAGTTAATATTAGAATTATATTAAATACTTTTTTACATTATATCAACGTAAATACTTTAAAATTTTAGATAAATCCTCCCCTGGATTTTAACTAATGGTTTACTTTTTTCCACTGAAAAAGATTTTATTGAGTAATTACTTTAGTAATTTACTAAGCCACATGAAAGCCTTTTAACACTGTTCAGGGCCACTAAACAAACATGGGAGATGGTTCCATGTAAGAGGAGCTGCAGTATACAAAAAAAACAAAACTATGAAAGATCTCAAAAGAAATTGTTGTGTAAACTACACCGCATTTTAATCAATAGGTCCTCAAAAATGCACCTTTTACTTACAAATGAAAGTCAAAGTCATCAATAATCCGATTAACGCCGCACATTCTTCATTTTGTCATTGCCGAAAAACAAGGACAGTAGAGGATTGACAGGAATAACTTGACAGTCTCTTCATTCTGATCAAACCTAAAAAAAAACTTGATACCGGCCTAAATTCAGAACAGGAAATAGTGGGAATTTTGCTGGTGTTGTGTGTGCGTATGGATGAGACTCCACTTCCTGTAAGGTCTGTAGCTTATGTAGGTCAGCTCCAGAGAGTAAAAGCTCTCTAGATGCACGACTGGGTTCAGCGCTTGAAACCATCTATAGGGTGCGAAGTCAATGAGAAAGTGTGCACACAACCTTAGGGGTAAAACGGGGCACTGCACAAATATTAGCATTTATAAATCATAATGCACGTTGTACTGGAACAGTGTGACAACACACGTGCAAAACGCTCGCTATAAATTTTTCACATTTTAATGACTTATTCATACGGTCTGTACTTATATTGCACGCTTTCGATTGCACGACCGCATGGGTGCATCAGTTGCTTTCCGTAATCTATTTACAGGGAGCCGGCTTCATTTCATCCAGATCCTTTAGTTTAATGATGTCTAATGATTAATTAAATCTGTTGTGCCTTCCTTCGCTTTAATGAGGCTGCTGATTATGCGGTCGGTTAATTGAAATGAGCGTTCGGTCGCTGGGTTCCTTCGAGTATGGCTCAGAGTGCTGGAGAAATATACGGATCCATTTTACTTTGGTAAATGAATACTGACATCTGCTACACGTGTCGGAGCCGTGGGAGCCGTGTGAAGTAAAAAATCATTTGTCATCTGTTTCTGGCCAAAACATTCTGCCGAATATGCATAATCTGATTCGTGTTTTCCAGGAAATCAGACAACAGCTGATCTAAAGAATATCTATTTTTTTATAATTTTAAGTCACAAGCGATATTAGGGAACGATATATACAGCAGAAGTATTATATTCAAGCGTTCACATCCGCAATTACAAGCCAAGGGCCCGAGAAGCAGATATTGCTGAGGGCAAGCATTATAACACTGCATAATCATGGGATACACTGAAGATGAAGTCTGTTGTGCCAGTAGAAGCGACACAGAAAGCCCCTTTTAGCTTATCTTAGTCTTTAGCACATAGTAAAAGTTTTGCACCTGCGGTTTTAGTTGCCTGACCGATAATTGGATCTTATTCAACACCTTAATAAACGCCACGCTCTCTTGGGCATTCCACAGAGGGGTGGCACTTGATGATACTGTTTCTATGATCATGGGTTTCGAAAATCACAGTGTATTTACAATGTCTTACATAAATTCAATGTAGTTGACAAAGTCTTGCTTTGGGATCAGCACTTACCAATATCAGCGTCTTTGTGATTCTTTATGATTTCTGCAAGCTCAAAATTTCCAGCAATTATTGCTACCTTTAAAAGACAAGAAACAAATTATATTAGATTGTCATTGTTCACTTAAATCTCAACACAGTAACAGCAAACAACTATGTTTTTCCATTGGCATATAAATTCATATATACCATATATATAGATTCATTAATGTTTCTCTGTTTGCCACAGCTTTTCAAACAGCCTATGTGAAATTAAAAAAAACGTAATCAATGTAAATTTGATTTGGACATTTTTTTTTGTTGGATATTGATTTATCATATTTTTATGTCCAATGTTTAACCAAATATCTTTTTGGCGGCATTTGATGACTGCATGAACAAAAACAAATGAAAGTGCAAAAGAAGTATAAAAATAAACAATCTTTTTCCTTATGTCACATCAAACAGGTATGGCTTTTTCTTCGGCAGAACATAAGATATTTTGAAGAAAAATCATTGGACCCTACAGAAATCCATTATATAGACACATTTCTCAAAATATCTCATGTTCCAGAGAAGAAAGCTTTTCCTGTACAAATACAAAATAACAAACAAACAAGAAACAATCAGTCAACAAACATTCACACAAGCCTTTGAACGAAAAACACAATTGTTATGTAACACATTACACACAGATTTTTACTGTTTCACTGTGTTATGGTAAAGCAAGTTCTATAGGGTTCACAATTACCCCAGATATCTTGTTTTTCTTAAGGCTTCATGCTTGTCCAACCAAAAAAGTTGGTGTTCATGAAACCCCTGAAAAGCTTTACTCAATTTTAAGATATTCTTGCAATGCAAATGAACCAGAAATAGCACACTTCACCTTTAACACAGATGCTTCAAAAAGAGCATTTAAAAATGATATTGAACAGTATGACTTAATTCAGCACAAGTTAATTTCTATTTAATAGCTTTAATTTTGTCGCCCTTACCAACTCAGTATCAAAGTGTTTTTAGGGATGTATAATTTAGTCATCAGTCTGGCTACCGAGTTCGGATGTGAGAACAAAACCGTGTTTTAAATACTGCAACAAAAAAAAGGCACAGCATGCTTATAAATGTTGGCATAGTGTGTGAATAAAACGCAGTCTTCATTCACATTAAACTAGTTGCTAAGATTTATGTAATGAGCTTCAAAGGAACCGCATTCCTTTTCAAAAGAAATATGGTGCTTGGCTGCAGCTTTGAGGTGCAACAGGACGCAAAAGCAAAAGAGAGCCGACAACCTTTGGGCGAGTAAATCAAAACAGTCAAGACCCAATTTTGGAAGAAGCAGGTCAGAAAATTTGACAAGAGCATCTTCGGGATGAGCCCTAATGTGCACAGACTTAATTTGGTTAGTGCATCGTTTTTTCTGTATCAGTAAAAGGCCTTTGACCCAATATAATTCGTCATGGAGTAAAAGGTCATCATTTGCTTAAAACCAAACAGATGATTGTCTTTTTCAGCAGGAAAAAGAGTTCTGTTTATCCGGGCGGATGGGAGCAGTCCAGCGGAGAGCCTGAAGTTTCACGAGCTGGTTAAATGAGATGTAATCGAGCGGCCGGCGAGGCGTGAAATATGATTTTAGAAGCGTGAGATGAATAATACAGCACATTAAACAACGCACTGGCGGAGCGCTGATATGTACATTACATAAACACTTCACTCCTACGTCAAGTTTGGAGTGAGCTGGGTCAATTCAGAGCTTAGAGGTTGTCAACCAGAACATCCAACACGGCGAGGCCGCTTTTGAACATTCTATCCATGCTAAACTTCCAGAATTGACCAGGATTCACAGACAGCAACCGAAATGATCTCGTCTCTATTTTTAATTCCGTCTGGAGGTTTGCCATTGGATTACTGGTGGATATGTGTTATCTTGCTGAAATAAACACAATGTTACTTTAGGCACAAACAACCAAAGATATTCGTGAGCCTGGATACGCATAGATCTGTTTCAACACACTCTTGGATGTTAGACGGAAAATAAGAAAGGTTTATAAACTTAACAAAATAGGAGTATGTAAGTCTAATGCTGAACGCTGCTTCGTGAAAAGGGTTTTGTTTGATGGGTCGGTCGGCTCTTTGAAATCAGTCGAAGAAGAAAACAAAATATCAAATGTGACTGTACTGCAGAGATGGTTATTTCTGTTAAGGAGGTTGCATTTCAAAGGGTTAAGCTCACATTATGTGGGTGGTCTACAGTATTGATGTTGGTGTGTTTGCTATTAAGACGCTTTACTGTACGTGCGGTTTTGCCACTAGCATCAGATTTAATCATTTAATTCACTATGACTTGCGTAACAGGAATAAACATCTAAAAATATCAAAAGAAAATATTGTAGATATAAAAAAAAACAAGAAGAAAGAGTTCACCCCAAAATTAAACTAACAAAATTAAACAACATCTGTACATCCTCTTTTCATTTCAAACCTTTAGGATTGTCTTTCTTCTGCAAAACACAGAAGATATTTTGAAGCATGTGAATGGTGACCAACCAAAAACCATTGGTCACAATTAGCTTTTTATTGTATGGACTCAAAGCCATGTCAATTAGGACCCGTGTTTTTTTTACCAACCTTCTACAAAATATCTGCTTTTGTGTTCGGCAGAAGAAAGATAGTCCTACAGTTCATTCAGTAGTCATTTTCAAAATGTGTTAAACAAATGATGTAAGTTTTAGGGTGGGGCCTTATATTTGAACGAATGTTGCAGCAAATCGAATTTTTCTATGTGTTTTTAAAAATTATTTACACAAAATGTATCAATAAATTATACTGTTTTAATCTTGTGTATAGGTAAATTTTAAATCAAATAAATCCAATTTACTCAAATATTTCTATTAGAACTCCCAATTGTTAGGGGTAAATGACAAATATATATATTTGTTAAATAATGCTTTTACTTTTATACATATTTGTATATTTGTACATTTTAGAAAACTTAACTGATGGATCAATTATTTAAATATTCTATATATTAACATAAAATACATTTAAGTGATATTTAGCAAGCCACATGATATATTTTTACAGTATATAAGCATTGCTTAGAAAACCAGTTTGGTGGTTCTAATGGTGCTAAGATATAATTAACAATTCCTTATGAATTTGAGTATTAATGTTCATTGTCATCACCATCACATGCAATAATGTCATCGGCTCAAGGCCACAGACTCAAATCCCACCTACTGCTGTCAGACATCTCACACAAGCTACTGAATGTCATACCCTGACATTTGAGAAAATCAAGAAGTAAACAGACAGAGAAAACAAAGATTTATAAATAAATAAATCTGTCTGTCTGTTTTCAAACCACATTTGCTAATGATCTGATGTTCATTTCAACCCAAATATGATTCCTAATTATTAAAAGCCACCAAAGCATGCACACAAACAATAAAATGATGAATATGCCTCAGGCTTATTTCTTTCTCCGAGGGTTGTGAGACATAATTCCTGTACTTACAGTACATATAACATTCTGTCTTATTCATTTAGATCTTCCCGTATCTGAACAATCACCAGACTCAACTTCATTCGGCTTTTATTTTCCAGAGCTTAACCAACATTACACAAACTTAAAAAAGGAACTTGTTGAACAAAACTGAACTTAAACTGCAACTGCGGTTGCATTGAACATACCTGAAAGGGCGTTTGTCCACGATAGTTCTTGACGTCTTTGCTGGCTCCACGTACCAGAAGAACCTTGGCACACTTTTCCTTCAGAAGAAAAAAATGCATTAAGAAATGAATTGCTCTCTACTTCATTTCTCTTGGTTGGATTTAATAAATAAAGCGAAAACAAAAAACACTCTTAAATTTTAAACACCACTCATTGATAGTTTTCCTATCTCACCCCAAGCAAAGTGTCAGACTTCGCTCTCAGCTTTGTGGTTTCCAAACCAAGTGAAGCTACAGCAACACCCGATAGAAATCAAAAGGGGTCTCTGCAGCGATGTCGGTGTGCATGTATGAATGTGTATGTGAGAACGAAAAGCAGAATGTGAGAGGGAGAGGGAGGGAGAAGCTCGTGGAACCAGGGCTCTGTAGCTCTCCAGCCCACAATATCCAGCTGGATTCAACAGCCCACCCACGGAAAGCCTCAGCACTGAATTGACACACAATCGCACACACACACCTCTGTTGCCTATTCCTCCTATCTTGCTTCTAATACTAGTTTCACAGCTGCTGCCAGCTATTGTATGAGACATAATCGCATGTGAGGATGCTGTTTCTATTCCCCTTCTCATAAAAATATTGTTGGCCTGCGTTTGGCACCGGACAGAGCTGTTTGTTGACATGGAGACGGATGGATGCAATTGGTTTATCGCAACTAATCGGGGCTCATTAACCACCCTTGACGCAACTAAAACTGATGAACGGGAGAAATTAAACAGGGCCAGCGAAACAACAGGTTTAATAATAACACACTTTGGTCAATCATTATGGAGGAGGACTTTTATGATCCCATTGGTGAGTGCTGGGTGCAGCAGAGATGCAAAATTCATCATAGTGAATGTGACCGCTGACCTTCCAAAAATCAATAAATCACGGGCCAGCGGTCAAAGCCAGGGTCATCGAATGCAAACGTTTATTAACTTTATGCAACCAGGGAATTGTTTTGGCAACTTCCGAGCAATGTCACCAAATGGTGTACCCAAATCATTCTACACCTGTACTTGACTCTTTCTTGTGTAAAACCCTAAGGAAGATATTTGCAGAAAGTATAGTTCAATGAAAAACATTCTTCAAAATATCTTATCTGTGTTCTGCTGAAAAAAGAAACTCATACACCTTTGAAGTGGTGTTAACACAGAAAAAGATATTTGGAGAAATGCACAAGGGGGTTTGTGTCTATACAATGGAAGCCGATGGAGGCCAGTATTGTTTGGGTAACCAAAATTCTTCAAAACATCTTCTGTGTTCTGCAGAAGAGAGAAAGACACACAGCTTTGAAACTGTGTGAAACACAGTAGATATTTGGAGAAATGTGTAAGTGCTGAAGTGTCTATACAATGAAAGCTGGCAGAGGCCCTTGTCGTTTCGTTTACCCAAATTTTTTTTCAAAACATCTTCTAGAGTTCTGCCAAAAAAGAGGGGCATACAGCTTCGAAACTGTTAAACAATCAAGAAGATATTTGGAGAAATGTGTAAGTGCTGAAGTGTCTATACAATGAAAGCTGACGGAGGCCCTTGTTGTTTCGTTTACCAACATTTTTCAAAACATCTTCTAGAGTTCTGCCAAAAAAGAGGGGCATACAGCTTCGAAACTGTTAAACAATCAAGAAGATATTTGGAGAAATGTGTAAGTGCTGAAGTGTCTATACAATGAAAGCTGACAGAGGCCATTGTTGTTTTTCTTTTACCAACATTTTTCAAAACATTTAAAGTTCTGCTAAAAAAGATGGTCATACAGCTTCGAAACTGTTAAACAATCAAGAAGATATTTGGAGAAATGTGTAAATGCTTTAGTATCTATACAATGAAAGCTGACAGAGGCCAGTGTTGTTTCGATTGCCATCATTTTTGAAAATATCTTCCGTGTTCCACAGAAAAAAGAAAGACATACAGCTTTGAAACTATGCAATAATACTTTATCCTGTATCACATTTGACAAATACAGACACTAGGTGGTAAAGAGAAAATAAACCCCCCTATACTGTTGGATACACTATGAATCAATGCACCATTGGAAGTCACAGCAGGAATATTGCATTATATACAGGGATGAATGAAACAGTGAATAACCATAGCCGATCCTGCAGACAATGGCGGATATGCTGTGACCTGAGCAGATACAGCAGACTCTCTCACAGAGGAAACATGAGGTGATTATCTGCCTGGCTGCTTAATGATCAGAATGTAATCGCTTGTTGTCCATTCATAAACAATGAATGCTGGTGCTAACAGTAATGCACATTCCAGCTGATTCCAGGTCAGTTTGAGATTTATTGTGGACTGAACGAAGACAATGGAGAACCCTGAACGCTGTAATTACTGGCAATCATTAACTGGTTTTAAAATAAATTAATATGGTCTCCTGAACCTTCTTCCTACTGTATGATGTGAAGATGAAATTTCAATATTTCAATTTATATACTCATATTATATTCATATATATACAGCAAGTTAGTATTCTGAATGACAATTAAATAGGGAAATAATTGTATAGTATATTATATTTTTATTCATATGTAATGTAATATTTTGTTGTGCTTTACTGCAATTTATTGAATGTTTTAATTGGAATTATATATTTATAGTTATTTTTCAAAATTCTGTAATTCTGGGGAAGTATATGTTATAATAAAAAATAATATAATACATATTCATAAATGTATATAATATTAAAAATATCATACATTTATATTCATTAACCATAGAAAGTTAGTATTTTATATGGATATTATATGAAATAATGAAATACTACTATAATATCTAATTTTCAATGTAATATTTAATGCATTATTTTGTCATCATGTGATTGTGTTTTATTTTACTAAGTAGCTATATAAATTAAAGTTACTATTAATCAAAAAGCTTTAGTAAATTAACTATTCAATATCGTTTCATTTAATAGACTTATTGAGTATAATTAGAAGCTGTGCATTTTAAAAAGTTAATTCAATATCGCTTGTGTAACACATTAAATGAAGACTCATTGAAAGTTTTTGTCAAGCTTTTTAATCAAAATTGCTTCTTTTCTGTGGCATAAAATGTTTCCTTTGGTAAAAAAGACTACAGACTATAAAAGGAAATAAATGGATATTCCAAGATTAAAAGGTTTATTTTTATAAGCATTCAGTAGGTTTCTCAAGTTAAGTTCAGTCTTCTGGATTATTTGAAGCACCACTGCAAATTTCACAAGTATTTTAATCTATACCTGTCAGGGGTGAGGTGGATGGAGGACTCAAATGCAGGCACGTGTGGAGCAACAAAGACTTTTAATAAAAAAACAAAAAACAAAAACCCATGATGGGGAAAACCGTACACTACAAAACACTACACAAGGCCAAACAAAAGACTTCCCACGAGGGGGCATAAATAAAGGTAATATTATCAAACTATATTTTAGTTTTGTAACAATATTTTGTTAATATTAACAAATAGGGGCAAAACAGGGAAACGGCATAATATAAACAAAAACAAGAAACCTCAAACCACTGACAAGACCTTTACAAGACCATGCTTTCGATACACAAGTAACACAACCGCACAGGGCATTATATAGGGAACATAACAAGGGATAACGACACGGGCAGGTGTGGAGAATAAAACAATGATGGGAAGATGGACAGGATAACAATATATATATATATATATCCAAGGATTTTAAAGAGCAGTTTTGTCTTTAATTATTATTTCTTTTGCAGACTTCAAGATCTGCAAACACGCTTTCTATTATATTTACCATTCTGATTTTGATTTTGAATTTGAAAGAAATGTCACTACTTCCCAGAATGAAATAAAACCTTCATTTTACTTGAACATATTCAGAAAAACTAAGAACATTTTCTGTGGTCTCATGTTTTTCTCCGTAGCCCTTCTTCATCCCCAAACACTCTACAGTTTTTGAAAAGGCTTTTCTACCATTGATTTCACCCTTGAAACAGTATTGATCTACAAAGAGAAAACAGTGTTTTTTATTCTAATATTGACCAAGTTTCCATTCTATGATGCCACCTATGTTCAGCTACTTTTTAAATGGGGCTGATTCATTATAGGATACAGTATGACTACATACCTGTTTGTACAAGGCGCAGATATGAAGTGCTGTATTACCAGATGCATTTTCAACTCTCATGTCGGCCCCATAAAACAAGAGATGCTCCAGGTGTTGAACGTGCCCGTATCGGCATGCCTATCAAAATAAATTGGAAAATATAACAATTGTATTCTGTATGCAAAAGCTTCTGACTGTATATATTCATACAGTAGGACTGATCCCAAAGTCTTTTAAACAGGAAAACATAATTAAGTCTCCGGTGCCCTGTCATCTCTGATTTTTCAAAGGCCTTGTTTTGAAAGTGGAAAAGTGTAATTTAAGTGACAGAATAACATCAGAAACAGAAGTAAGTTGATTGACAGGGTAATTACATCCTGCAGTCCACCTATGACAACACTAGATGTCAGTAAGCTGTCACAACAGATGGGCTTGTTGATGGGTTCATTTGAAACCAGTTTGATCTTGTCACCTGTCCAATAATTAAACATGTCACTGTCATACAAAGCTGCAGCTCTATTATATCCTCTTTACCACAGCTACTTATTTCCTCTCCTCTGTGCATATATTAAAAAACAAAACATTATTTTTTCCTGTAAATAAAAACATTTTGAAATATGTCATAAAAAATAAATTTACTTAGGTATTCTGTTAATAGCCACCTAACCAAATACGGATAATAATGTGAAATGCAGCCCCACCTGGTGGATTTCGTGCCAGCCATTCTCATCGTGGCATCCGACGCTGGCATGGGCCCGCAGGAGAACCTCGCAGCAGCTGGGGTCTCCCCCAACGGTTACAGTATGGTAGAGAGGAGTCAAACCCTGTCTGTCTTTGTAGTCCGGAGATGCGCCTAAATCCAACATTGCCTGTAAAGGAGATCCACAGCAATTAAAGGGAAGGTTAAACTCAGACATTACTCACTCTTTAGTTGTTGCAAACCTGTAAAGTATCTATTTTGGTTTAACAAAAGTTATTTGGACAAATGCTTGTAAACAAAATTTCCCTCCGATGGTAGTCAATGGAGTCCAAGAACTGTTTGGTTACAAGCATTCTTCCAAATATCTTTCTCTGTGTTCCTCAAAAATAAATACATGTTTACGGACTGGAACAACTCAAAGATGTGTAGGTGATAACAGAATTTTTATGAGAACTATCACTTTAATAGATTATTCACCCTCATGCTGACCAATGTAATATTTCTTTGGTGAAATTACAAATTTTTAAGAACTGCTGCCACACTTAATCATATTTTTATACGTAGACACAAAAACTTCATATGTGGTTATGTTGTGTAAATTATTACAGAATAAAAATTTTTTGTTATGTTATCCAAAATCTATATATACTATTTTGGTGTTACATCAAATAAGATATCTTGAGACTTGTGCTGTTGCACAAAATCATATTTTTATTATAAATAGAAACAAAAATGCAATATTTAGTTGGTGGCACAGTTATAAATACTATTGTATTAAGTGTATTTTTTTGTGTATATATACAGGCTTCCAGCGAACAAAATTATAACATTGATTTTACTGCAAGCGATGCGGCAACCACTGCTGTTATAATCAATGAAGCTATATAGAGCTAATTCCCAACTCTCAGACAGCTTCATTGATTATGAACACTGCCGCTTTTATCATCACATCACTCTATCATAAGAACCGTGTGAGGCGAAATTTGATAAGAAGAAATTTGTTTCCAACTGAATTTTAGTGCAGACAAAGCGAGTGATGAAGGTCTTTTAAATGAGGAAGAGACCGGAGACAGAGAACAATAAGGAGAGATAAAAGCAGAAAAAGATTTGAGATAACAGAGAAAGAATAAAATGTGGTTCTCAGCATCTTCAACATCCCTATTAAGTTATAGAAACTCCATCACTAAGATGTAAAAGAACACAACATTTAACTAGTTTAGAGGCACAGGTGATCATAAATAAATGTTATATGTTCAAACTGATAATTGTGAAAGCAAACCATATTAGGTATCTGTGTGTGAATTTTGTTTGTGTGTATTCAATAATTTCTAAATAATTAAAGGGGTAGTTCCCTCAAAAATAATAATTCTGTCACCATTCACTCACCTTTGAGTTGTTTTAAAATATCTATATATTTCTTTGTTCTGTAAACCACAGAGATATTTGGAAAAATGCTTGTAAATAAAGTTCTTTGACCCTATTGACTACAACAGTAGACAAAAATTAGAAAGTGAGATATTTTGAAGAATGTACAACAACAAAATGTTATTGGGGAATTTTCACCATCAATTAAATTTTTCCTACTATGAAACTCAATGGGGTCTAAGAACTCTTGGGTTACAAGCATTTGTCCAAATCTCTCTTGGTTGCTCCGCACGGAAAAAAGGAACCCTAACTTTTCAAAAACACTCTTTAAAGCCACAATTCAAACATATGCAATTTAATACATACAGTATGCATGAAAGCAAATCTAATAATACAAAACAAAGTAATTACACTGTATGAAAATAATCTCAGTCTCCAGGCTAAACTTGCATGCACACGTACAGACTTTAAACATGTTGTAACAGTATAACTTTCATCTTTACTCGAGCCAGATTTTAATAACACAATCACTATAAGCTCTTCAAATCTCGCTGTGAAATTACAAAACCAAGTAATTGAAGAAAATCTATGGCTCCAACACTTTAAATGTGACACCCAAGATTCTGCGGGACACCGTTTATGAATAAACAACACATTGTGTAGATAACAAAACACCAGCATGTCAGCATTTATACTGTATTGTGTGTCTGACAATTTTTGAGGAAAGAAAAAAACATTGAAGCTATTCCTTAAAAAAAACAAAAAATACAATTATAAACCACTGTTCACACAGTGTGCTTTGAAAAGATACTAACCGAGTCTGAATAATAAACAACAATGAATAATATTTATGTCTCTTCAAGACATCTCAGGGTCACTGACACAGTTAATTCAGCTTTTTTATATAACAGCGGTTGTTTTTAAGTATATTAAGTTGGAGTGGGGTCAATTTTACCTTAAGAGCGATTTGATTCTTAGCCCTAGCTGCTTTATGGAGGGCAGTCATTCCATCCCGAGAGCGAAAATCTAAGTGGGCTCCGCCATTTTTCAGCGTCATTATAACCTCAACCATATTGTCCAAGTGGGCCGCGAGTGTTAGTGGCGTCTCTGCGGACCAGAAGAAACAGAACAAGACCAGTACTGTGTGTGAACTAAGTAAAAGTAAAAGGTCTTGTTATATTAAATAATGCAACAACATGAAATAAATACTTTTATTAATAGTCATAAAAATAGGTGAAGCGCCTTGAATATTATGATTTTTGTTTTGGAAATATTGCCCAAATAACTGTTTCTTAGATCTCCTACCACCAGTTTCAGAGTCCTGATAGTTGGGATCCAACCCTCTCTCCAACAACTTGGCAACTTTGTCGACTTGGTGATGTTGGATGTATTCCATAAATTTTCTCAGGTTGACCTATAAAGAGGTATATAAAGAGAGATGGAGAGCAGATGATGTTAAAGTGAAAAGGAAAATCATGTCATTTTCTCACCTTTTTTTTCAAACCTGTTTGACTTTCCATTTTTCCGCAGAAAAAGGAAGATATTTTGAAAAGAATGTATCATACAGCTGAATGTATCACATAAATAAATTTCTTCAAATGATATATTCTTGTATTCTTTAAAATATATTTGTTTCTGTTCTGCAGTAGAAAGAAAGTCACACAGGTTAAAAACAAAATAGTATAAGTAAATCATGACACAGTTATCATTTTTGGATCACCTTAACCTAAAATATTGACACCTAATGATTTTTAGGGATTAGGCCCAAAAAAGTGATGACAAAAAAAAAACATCTGGCAAGGGTATGAATGGTCTCAGCTCACTTCCTCCATGTTGAGAACTCTGGGACACACTTGCTGCGATACAAGGATGGATAAAAATAGATAGGAGAGCAGCTCCCAATACAGATACATCATAGAGAGAGAGAGAGAGAGAGAGAGAGAGAGAGAGAGAGAGAGAGAGAGAGAGAGAGAGAGAGAGAGAGAGAGACCATTGGGAATCTACAGATCTACAGTATGTCGCATTACAAACAGAGATCAAGGCATGTCACACACTTATGCAAACCCATAAGGAAGATAGTCTTTGCGTACATGAGTAGGATATATAAGATGCACACATTATTACTCCAGCGTATAAGATGTTTGCATTATTTAACTCCTGGATACCATTTAACAAATGCAAGCATTGAATAATTCACATTACAACATCAGCGAATGGTTTAAAACCCATTAAGCTAAATACAGAATAAACATGTAATTTAGTGTTTACAGCTACAAAAATGCAACATCTACCATACATCAATGTTTTCATATTTAAAACTTTGAAGTCAAGAATATTATCCTGTATAACGAAAACAAAATGAGTATTATTACACGTTGGAAACACCAAGTGGGCAACGTTCGGATCCTCAAAAATGTAATTTTGCCAAAAATGTAACTTCTGTCATCTACCATTCACCCTCTTGTCATTTAAAACCTGTATGACTTTCTTAATCTATGGAACAAAAGATATTTTGAAGAATGTCTCCATACAACGTAACTTAATAAAGGCCAGTATTGTTAGATTACCAAAATTCTTTAAAATGCAAGTGCTAGTGAAGCAAAACCAACACAAGTCAATGGTGACCAATAAACCAACATTTTTTTAAATACTTTGTCTTTACCTCTTTCCTCTGAAGAATACAAAATACATTTTTTTGAAGAAAATCTTCAAAAGTATCTAATTTCTTTACCCCTTTAATTCTTCAACAAAACATAAAAGAAAACTTTAAGAAAAATGTTGTCAACCAAACAATGTTGACTTCTGTATGGCCACAAAACCAATGCAAGTCAATGGGATCTAATAAACCAACCATCTTCAAAATATCTAATTTCTGTCTTCAAGATATTTTAAAAGATTTTGGTCTATTGGTCAGCATTGACTTCAACACTTGACAAAACCAATGCATGTCAAATGTGGCAAATTGACAAACATCCTACAAAATATATCATTTTGTGTTTCGCAGAACTAAAATAGTCAAACAGTTTTGAAATGAAAGTAGGCTGATTAAATGATTATTTCCATATCTTCTTTTCTGCAGAAGAAATAAAGTCATACAAGCTTGAGATGACAAGTAAATCTTAAAGTAAAATTTTTACAGTATGGTCCGAGTTTAATAAATGGAGAAATTCTCCAAGCATTTGTCCCTGAGATACGGCTATTACAGTATATCAAACCTCCCCCATTTATAATGCATCAGAATTCCATCAAAATCTAATTGTGGGATACAAAACAACTGCGTATGCAAACGCTTCTCTTGCGTCACCCTTCAAGCCCAGGTGACTTGCGAAGCTGTAATATAATAACTTATTAAGGGAGCTTGCGAGCTCAACGCAATGAGAAAGAGAACATTTTAAATGCTGAGGGAAGCAGAGCGAGGACTGAAGATAAATAGGCTAAGCAATAAACTCAAAGACACAGAGCTCAGCACAGGACACACAGTGCTGAAAGAAGTTGGCAATTAAAACTCACTTCAGAGCTTGAGGGTTGCTCTTGGGATCGGTGTTTTGGGGGTGGGGGGGGGGGGTGGGTCACCGCGTGTCCACCGGAGATGTACAAAACCGTGAAAACTGGCTGAAGCGTTAAAACGTCAACATCTATGACCATCTCCAGAACATATGCAAATGCCCTGGTCTGATGCATTATTTATCAGGAAGGCCTAAAAATTGTTGAGCTTTAGATATTCATTTCTAGGGAGTGTAAAAACATTCCACGATTTTAAATGTTTCGTTTTCCATTTTCACGGGCATTTCCAAAGACATCCTCTCTCGCTCGCAATTAAGCAAATAGCTACTATTTTCTCTGTATGTAAAATAGTCCATCACCATAACATAAAACAACAAGTTAACCACCAGCTGGATGTCAAAATGAAGACACTTTTTGAACAAATATGCAGAGTGGGCTAATCTCCATATGTCACAGTTGAAAATTGAAATAATGCTCACCTGCGTGTGGAGTTTCTCGATCTGTTTTTCATTGACGTTTGGCTGCTGGTACACTCTGCTCTTATAGCGGAACTTAAATTCAAGAGGAAAACAAGAAATGTGAAAATGCGACCAATAACTATTGTAATACATTTTTCAATGTTGTAATGACTGATCAATATAAATAACTGGAATGTTCATTATGTAATTCTACTCAAGCCACCACACTGCAATGTTGGTATGCCCAGAATTACTATTAAATATAAAAGATATTTATATCTTATTGATGATAAAGTAGTATTTTACAGATCCACGTTTTTACCTCTAAATACATTTATGCAAAACTTGTGTCTTGAGAATATAAAAATTGTTCTTTATTTTCATTATTTTGTTACCATAATTCTATTTCTTTTTTACAACATAACATAACATAAAACATAACATAACATAACATAACATAACATAAAAGGCCATAACATTAACATAACATAACATAACATAACATAACATAACATAACATAACATAACATAACATAACAGATCATAACATAAACATAAACTTAACATAACATAACAACATATCATAACATAACAGAACAACATATCATAACATATCATAAAATAAAATTACACAACACAACAGAACAGAACAGAACAGAACAGAACAGAACAGAACAGAACAGAACAGAAAGTAACATAACTGTCTACCCAAAACTACTATTTAAACCTACTGTATATGTAAACAAAAATGTATTGAGCACCTGATACATTTTAGATATACAATGATGGCCTCTGTGGGTTAGGCATACCAATATGGGAACAAGTGGCATAACCTCCTGATATTGGTTTACCATTCGATGCGAAATCCAGTCATGTATACAGTTCAGTGATGGTAAAATATTAAACTTATTAAAAATAAACATCATTGCAGCCATGAAAATGCATGTCTTTTCCATATACACAACAATCATGCTCGTACACTATAACAATTTATGTTTATCTCATGATACCACTTATGTGATATGGTTCCCCACAATCCTTTCGTAATAAAGGAAAACGTACACGTTTAATCTTTTTTACATGTCTGTAATCCCTAACCAGTTTAAATGAAAAGATGGTAACGTATGTTTCATTGTATTGCGTTTGCAGCTCATTTTGTTTGGCCGATGTGTTGATACTGTAGTGATTATATCAGAGCCTGAGGCTTGAATGAATGTACAGAAGTACAAAGGTTGTGTTACAGCAGCCTGACATCAGTGCTGAGAATGCTCAGGTAAGGAAAACACATCTTAAAGAAGATCTTAAAGCACTGTTTTGGTATCGTCACGTCAAACCCATTCTGTCAACCTTACTGTTACCAGAAATCTTGTTTTTAAAGGAAAAATTCACAAAAGATTTATTATCGATTGTTAAAAGACTGAAAGAAAAATGTCTATCATCAATTGAACTTTCTTTTACTATAGGAAATAAATATGTTTTTGAATGCTTTTCCATTCAAAGAAATATTGAACAGGGTCTGTCAAGTCCAAAAAAATAACAAGAACAAAATAAAAGCATTATAAAGTGCTTTTTAAACCATAAACCACTTTTAACATTTAAGGGGATAGTAAAACCAAAACAGACATTTCTGTTATCATTAATTGACACTTCAGACATTTAAAATCTGTATATGACTTTTTCTACTGTATAACATAAAAGAAGATATTTTGAGAAATGTCACAGTTTTTGTGTGTCTATATGATAAAAGTAAAAGAGGCACAATTCTGTTTGGTTACCAATTTTTTTTTAAATATCTTCTTTTGAAGGGAAAAGAAAGCCACACAGGACTCAAATTAAATGAGGATGATTAAGTAAAAGAAATTCTTATTTTTGGGTGAACTATCCCTTTTAGAGCTTTTGTGGATTATCCGTGAGTAGCAGCATGCACACAGCTTTGAAATTAAATAAATATCGCGTTAAAACTTTGTGTATATGCAAGCAAAATAATGAGTAAATTTGATTAATTGTAATATTTTTTAATGTAATTAAAAATATTTTGGTATATACAAGTAAATATAAAGCACAAATATAAGTGTATATTACAAATATATATTTGTTTAAAAAATCCTTATTATATTGTATATAATATTATATTATATTCATACATTTTAGAGAAATTAACTGTTGGATTTTTAATCAATTATTTTAATACTTTCTACTAAAGAAATCTATTTAATTTAGGTGCTTATTTTCTTATATTTACTAAGTCACATGTTAAAAATTTTACAGTGCAGAAAAAAGTAAGTCAAATGCTGTATAGCAACATAAATATCTGGCATAAATAGTAAAAATAGGTTTAGTATCAGGGACTACATCCCGGGTCATCAGACCCCCTTTATGAGCTTTGCCCACACATTACCTCCAGGGTGGGGACGCCCTTGCTGGTGGGTAGCGGATAATCTCTTAGGGGTCTTTCCTCCTCCAGGAAACCACTCTCTCTCCCATCCACCGCAGGCTGGAACAGCCCATAGTTCAGCACATCCCTCAGACTCTGTGTGAGTGTACACAGGATCTGCTGCTTAGCAACCCATACTGTGGCATCAGGACTGAACCTCATGGATTTCTGGCAATGCCACGTCGAGATAGGAGAGAGGAGACAGAGAGAGAGACTCTATCAGGACAAAGCAGGTGTGCAGATTAACAAGAGAAAAACAACTGTGTGCCCTAATGTACACATGCAGAAGAATGTTTTTGCTTTTGTAAAACTAAAGATTTATTTTCATGTGCTGTGCCAAATAAACGTTTTACTCGACAACTTCCAGTCTGTGATAACTTCTAGCCACGTCACATTGATATAAAAAGGCTTTTATTTAAAGCATGACATGTCATTTCTTTGAGTAAACTAGGTCAAACAATGCTCTCTCCCAACTGAAAACGTTCCATTTTTTTAATCCACTAAATCCCAAACAGCTCCCAAGAGAAGCCTAAAACTGTAAATGGGAAGTAATTTACTGTACTAATATAATTTAGAGAAACTGCACATGGCCAGGAAAATGCAGAGCAGTGTGTTTGTGTATGCGTGTTTGTGTGTTTGTGTGTGTGAACGCACAGATTGCTGCAGGTCAGGGATGACCACACAGATCAGCAGCGTGTCTCTTAGGCTGTTGTCAAGTTGGCCGCTGGTAGGTCGATCCAGCCTGGGTGGGTCATCTCTGGAACTGTCGGATTCTGAACTGGCCGAGTCAGAGAAACTTTGAGCCATTTCCTCCTCGCTGGACATGGGGCTACGTGGCATGTTCAAAACTAGAGAGAGAGAGAGAGAGAGAGAGAGAGAGAGAGAGAGAGAGAGAGAGAGAGAGAGAGAGAGAGAGAGAGAGAGAGAGAGAGAGAGAGAGAGAGAGAGAGAGAGACCATTGGGAATCTACAAATCTACAGTATGGCGCATTACAAACACAGATCAAGGCATGTCACACACTTATGCAAACCCATAAGGAAGATATTCTTTGCGTACATGAGTAGGATATATAAGATGCACACATTATTACTCCAGAGTATAAGATGTTTGCATTATTTAACTCCTGGATACCATTTAACAAATGCAGCATTGATGCAGCATCCTTACATGGCAGTCAATATTGACCAGACCTCCATCTGTCAAAGATCTTTCTCTGTGTTCAATTAAACAAAATTCAAAAAAGAAGGCAATGAGTAAATCATGACAGAATTTTCATTTTGGGGTAAACTGGCCCCTTAAATAAAATCTCAAAAAAAAATTGGGATGAAAACAATTCACGGTAGAACTCTTCTGATAATTAAGAACTACAGATAAAAGTCAGAAACTCTATATGAATAGTTCTTAACAAGATATTTCCTAATAAGCTTAAAGCCAAGTAGTCACTTACAATTGCCGCTTGTCAGACTGTCTAAGACACTTAAAACAAAGCATAAAATCCAAGGCTAAATGTGCAGCATTGACTATCTTTCATGTCAGAATGTACGATATTCATAACAGGGACACTACATGCACGGTTGGGAGCCACTGAAATGACACTGTATAAAGAGAAACAAGTAACACTGATGAAAAATAGCAACTAAAGTGTCATTTTGTACACATAATTTGATCAATTATAAGAAAGTGAAAACTGAATAGCAACATATGTTGCATGTCACATTTACCAGAAAGAATCATAATTTCACCTAAATCACACGCTCCATCATTAGACACTGGATATTAAACCCTAAACCACATCTTCATTTCAACACATCCCATTAAACACATGAGAATACAGAGGAGTAATTGTTGGAATCATTAAACATTGACAGCCATTTAAATATATTAAAATATAAAACTTGGTGCATTTAAAATGTAAGCTATACACAAGCATAGTGTAAAAATATCACAAGGTTTTATCTGATAAATACAATATGAATTGCTTAAATGATAAAATACTGAATGTCAAAGCACATATCCATACTCAATTTTTTCACAGCGTTTTTACGTGAAATAATTTACACACAAAATGGAGTACATTTCAAAACTTTAAATTAAGTAAAAATACTGTGTATATTGTGTATATGTAAGTACAAAAGTCCAATTTACTCAAATATTTCTATTAGAATTTACACAAAATATTGATGTATATTACAAAATATATATTTGTTAAAGAAAAATTGTTTGTTACAATGCAAAAACTTTATTTTTTACAACGTTTTTAAAATATTTTATTAAGTTGATATAACTGTTTATTTTTGTGACATTTACTGAACCACATTAACTATTTTTACAGTGCATTAAAACGCTGCATCAACGCTAATTAAACGTTTTTCAGATATTAGAAAGGCATCAAGTAATAATAAGTTTCATTAACCAAGACCGACAAACATGTCCTTTTTTATAGCAATTTGATGAAAGACTACAAAGACATCTAAAGTATTATGCACATGTAAAGCCTTTACAGTCATCCCAGCCATGTTTATAAAGATAATTTAAATGGGTCAGGTCTGGTTAAATGGTGACTTTTATGCTGCTTATTATTCCCATTAATAACATATCAGTTTTTCGCTGCTTATTCAGATCCAACTTTCTGGCCTCCTTTTACAAAATGTTCTCTGTGGCCTTTTGTGATGTCACTGGGTCTAGTGAATGATGAACCAACTCTATCTGACAAGACTGAGCATGTTTACGTTTTTTCTCCTGATGACTTCATGCGCAGTGGTGCACTGAAATGTCAGCCTGTATATACAGCATTTTAATATTCCTACTTCATCTTTCAGGTCCTCTTTACAACCAAAACACACCTCAAGAAGAAAGAAAACATATTTAAAAATGTTTAATGTTAATAAGGGAAAAATGATCAAATCAGCCAAATTTTAACATCAAACCTTTTAAACATTTTTTTATAAATTATATATAAATTGTGTAAAAGATAATGCACAATATAATTCAGTATGTGTAAACACTATTAGATGGTGACAGACAGACTAATAAAATAGAGACTCAATATTGTAGAGTGTTAGGTAAAGAGGTCCGATAGTAAAAGGTTAGTTATCTAAGAGGTAGGACTTTACAAAAGACTAAATCATGGCATTCGCAAATGAGGCATGACAAGACGTCTGAAGATTAATTAGTAGATCTTATCACATCCCCTGCACCCTATCAAAGTTGTTAAATAATAAAACTGACCTTTACATCTTAGTGCATAACTACCACGTGTAGTGTGGGTGTCTTGGATAAAAGCAGTATTGAATTAAATTCACAACCTGCTCATTACAACAGTTATGTAATGTTTTTATAATAAGCTCATCACTTATTCCATAAACTATGTGTGTCATTTCTCTTCCTCCATCATCACAATCCACAACAGGAAAAAAACTGTTTAGTCTTGACATTTGTCATTTCAATAGGAGAATGCAAAATAAGGTCCCTCAATAGAATAGATTTCAATTAATGAGTAAATTAAATCAAAATGAAAAGTTCAACCCCAAAATAAATAAAAATTTACATCACTTACCCAGCCTCCAATTGTTACAAAACTGTATACATTTCTTTGTTGTAAATATTTAAGCTGCTATAAGAGCACATCTACTAACTTTAGCCCTATTATATTAATTACAATCAAGTGATAAATGATTCTTCAGAAATTTCAGTTCGCTGCATAAGTCATCCTGGCCCTGACACAGCCACAGATCATCATTTAAAATTAAATTAAAAACCATCAAACCCTTAAGAAATTGTCATTTCTTGGCTTGAATTACTATTACACTATTTCACTAAATAGTTCAATGCAAAAAGAATCACAGAATTATTAAACCCCACCCCTATTACTATCTCCAAGCACTTGGACTAACAACCCATCTTATGGTATGGTCATCTATATAAGCATGCTAGTTAAATCCGTTGCAGAATTGGAACAGAAGGCACTAAATGTCATTTGCAATAACCGACCGTGTTGGTGTCTCTCTACCCGTGACTCTCTCAGACGCCCTGTCATTCATCAGGCCTGTCATTGTAGGTTTTCTCACCGACCTTTACGATCACAAGCCACCGAGACAGAATTCAAGACGCACAAGGCAGTTGTCGACTTTCGCTTGAAGAGAACCACCAATTAAAAATCTTACAGTGCGTAAAGGAAATTGCACCCACATGCACTTTTGTGCTAAAAAGCTGCTGTCCTTTTACAGTCATGTCAATGTTTGTCGACTGAAATACTGTTTCCAAGTATACAAAGGGAAAATACTCTCCAGCTCTGGCTATTTTTTATAAATGATGCATTCTTTCTCCAAGGGAATTAATTAGACATTATTTGATTGCACTGAGTTCAAAGCAACATCATTGCATAATGTAACCTTCGCATGTTATAGACTAATTTTAACGATGATTTATTATGTAAATATAAACTAAAAGTTTATAAACTATGAAAAACTATGTAACACTTTACAATTAACAATTACATAATACATTAACTAAATTAATTAACATTGAACAATCCCAATTCTGCATCTATTAATGTTATGTTAGGTTTATTTGACCATTTAATAATACATTTTTTAAATCAAAAGTTGTCGATGTGAACATAAGTTAATGCTCCATGACTTACATGAATGCAGTAACTGTTTCGATGTTAACCTATATTAACAAGGACAAATGAATGCAACAAATTAATTTGTTTGCTGTTAACTTATATTAGTTAATACATGTACTGAAGTTAACACAAAGAAACATATTGTTAGTTGTTATAAAACTATTTAGGCAGTATTAAACAAATGTGACAATACTGTATGTAAGAATAATATAAAATGAATGGCAAACTAACTATACTATCAAATCTAATCTAAGAGCCAGCGAACTTGGAGTTGTAATTGTTTTTACTTTCGTTTTCTGGCACATTTCCGAGACAAACACAATATCGACAAAACTACAGTGTTAGTGGCATGTATTGTCCATTGTGGTTTAATTGGAGGTATAAAAACATGTGTTGCATTTTAAAACTAAACTTTTCTTAGACTGACAGTTTGAAGCTGAGGAGTGAACAAATGAGTCTGAGCATTTTGCATTGGAAGGTTTGCTTTTCGCGAAAAGAATGCATTTCTTGTTATATAAGATATCAAAATATGGAACATATTTCTAAAAAAGCACATATTGATGCAGGTTTTCTATTCCCTGTTATCTTCAGCATAGTCCTATCCATGAACTTTTATTAATGCCAAATATTTACTCGATGTAATGTCAAAATATTAATTTTTCAACACAGTTGCCATGACAACTACTTACACAATTATATTGTTTGAGTTAGTGCAAGAAGAGATGCATTAGGCTTTGGCAACTTTGTTATAATCCGTCCTAATGTGTTCAAGTTCTTTGTCTTACAACATGTTTTTGCACCCAACAGCAAAGTAAAAGTGATGTGAGAACAATTCAGCAGGGAATCAAACCCAGGTAAACATCTGACTGTAAATTCAAAAGAAAACACATTTTTCTGAGAGTCATTTGGAGGAGATTGGCTTCAAAACAGTGGGAATGTTCGGCACTTCTGCATCGTAAGAGAATGATTTTACAGCGGTAAACACTACAGTAGGTCTAGTAGATCTGTTCCAAAATCCAGCCCGAGGGCAGTTCAACTCGCTGTTTTAGAAACATGGACAATATCAGGAACTGACAGCTCTCCCAGAGCTAAACCTCCAATGTAATTTTTTTTTTCATTTGGTTTAGTAAATAACACAAAGAAATGTGTTAACTTAATAAAATCTTTTTAAAACATTAAATACATGTTTAGTATACTTTAAGTGGAATAAATGGTGTGTTGTTTGAAGCTGACGAGTACTTCTTTATTGGTTAGGTTTTGCTTAACCCAGTAAGAAACATAAATAGTGTAACAATAATTTGAGACAAAAAAATTAAATCTAAAAATATGAAGATATAGGTTTTGGAAGGACAGCGTCAATATATACGTTCTCCATACATTATTTTAAACATTTACTGAAAACGAAGCATCTGAAACTGTCCCCTCGACATAACCGAAAGCACGGCTATTAATATTTCATAACATATTCTTCATCAAAGTGTTGTGGATGTTACATCAAAAGCTCTTCTTGGCTTCATATTTCTCAATCGAGCAATTTCAGCATTTTAAATATCACCCTCATAAAACAATATGATTTCTCCATGAAGTGTGAGTGCTTGATAGGCAACTGCTACATCAGATGCACAATCCTAAAGGCAACATCCGGTCTACATTTGAATGGATGTGTACATTTTACTTCTTTACCTTGTTATTAGAAATAATCTACAGGGAATTTTTTACGGGAAGTTATCTTTGGTCATCAAAAGCTTTCATGCGCAGAAAAACTTGTTTGTGTTGTTGTTCTAGGTCATTGTTTATTATGTTGCCATAGTGTTCTGGGTTATATTCTAGTCCTAGTATCGAGGTCCCAACTTCAAAGTGCGCCTATAGCAGTGGTCCTTTTTTAAACTTTTTGGTTTGTGCCCCCCTTTAAACCTTCAAAAGTTTTTTGTGCCCCCCAAACATAGTTCCTTGAACCCTCACCACTAACTATACCAAGACCATACCTCGCAAAGAGAACCACAGGCCATCCAGCCATTTTATCACAGCCAAGGATATTAAGTCCTTAGAAAAGAAATAACACGCTTCCTCAAAAAGCCACTCGATTTGCAATATCATTCAACGGCTCGAACGGTGAGGCATGACTTACACGCCAACTCGAATGAGCAATGGTTTTAATGGCTACAGCGAGTGCGCCGAACTACAATCAAAACCTCTTTCAAGCATCTGAACGGCGAGTAACTAAAGTATGGCTTTCATCTGGGCCATTGAGCAAACTGCTGGGTAGAAACAGAGCTGTGAGATTTAAAGAACGCATGAGGTAGATCGCCAGAAAAAGATAAACAATGAGAAAGAGACAGAGAGAGAAAGGAAGGCGGACTGGCCTGGATCTGTGTCTGCTTGCTTTACCCCTGGTGACTTCACAGCCGCACCATGGGACTGCAAAATAGGACAAGACTGGGCTTCTGATATATGAGAAGGGAAGAATTACAGCAAAGCTGTTTTTTCAACCACAGAGCTGTACATATGGGTGTTATACGTGACTGCGGTGAAACTGATGAAAAATAAATGAGAACCGAAGACCACTTCAATCAAAACATTGTCATCTTACTCCTCCAATGGGGTTCAATCTGAGCTTATCAAAGAATCCGCAAGTCAATACAAGAACAATAATTGGAAGCAGAGGACCACAACTGCCTTACGCTTTGTCAATAGGGTACGGAAAATGGCGGTATATTGTTTCTCAGATAGCTTTTTATTCATCTGTCCATTCAACCGTACTCTTGGGAAACAAAATCAATTTACGAGCTCCGTTTAATGATTCCACCACTTCACATATTGTCAAGTACATAACAGCCCATAACGAAGCAAATCATAACAATGAAGCCATCACATCCTAATAAAACCAATGCGCTCCTGTCCAATAATTTGACCATGGGGCTGCTTATTGATGTGACAAATTATCTTTTTAATTAAGGGCCAATATTTGTTCCTTCGAATTAATTTTCCGAGGGTGTTTTGTCTCAGAGGAACTGTCAAATTTGTATTAATGAGAACAATGTGAAAAGTAAACCAAAAAGCAATACTGTAACCGTCACTGTTGAGGAACTATGTGGCACATAAATAAGATTGCACAAATTTATTCAAATTAGCAACCTTGGGAAGTTACAAAAACATTAAAATGAATAGAAGATACTGTATATGAAATTCTCTGATAATTCAAATATAATACATATATATACATTACATTTACATATATTTGATTTTCCAATCAAAATCACTTCTAACTCAATATTAGTCTTGGTCAATATTAAAGATATCAATGTTACATTTTTGCAGAATGTTCCTCACATTGTGTAGAACCATTTTCTGCATGAAAAGTAAAAATTACAAAAAAAAGTAAATTTTACACACATTAAAGGGACAGTTCCCCCAAAAATTACAATTTACTGGCTCTCATGTTTGTAAACTTGTTTTTTATTCTTCCGCAGAACACAAGCGAAGATATTTTGCGGCGGTTCCCATACACTTCTTTTGAATGGATATGCAAGTGAATGGGTGCAGAGGAGGGTCCGTTAACACGATACTTCAAAATATCTTCTTATGTGCTCTGTGGAAAAAAGAATGTAACACAAGTTTGAAATGATAACTAATCATTTTTACTATATATATTACATCTGGGATGTCATTTGGACAAGTAAATTATGAAAGTATTCTTTTTATTAAGAGTTTATTAATATTAAGAGATTTAATGATGGATGGATGTGTTTAAGATCTTTGCTATAAAAATCTGGGATAGCCTGAGGTTAAGTAAATTATAAATAAAAAATAAAAATAATCTTTTAAAGTTTGGTGAAAACGAACATTAAAGTTTGCTTATACCTATTAATTCCATTATGATTTTAATGTTTAACGTGGTCTTGCTCAGTCAATTTAAAAGATAATATTCTTATAGTCTCACAGAATGTTCCTCACATTGTGTAGATTAATTGAGCTGGGTTTTCACGTGCAGAGTCACAAGAAAAAAAAGTCCAAAGCTAAAGATTTGCCTCCACTTTTTAACATCTTTCTGCAGTATTGTGCCCCATGCCCTGGTTAATTGTCAACCCTGGCTCTCATAAATGTGAAACAGATGTTGGAATCCACAGTGCAAAGAGTGCCACCATGGGTCTCTCGGCCAGCCGGTCTGCATAAATCGCTTAGAAGCTAGAAGTGGACGCCGTGTGGCTGCAAATCCAGCCGGCTAAAATCCTCCTGTTTGCTTCTTATCTCTGTAGGACACAGGATAACGCAGAGCTTTCAGGCCGGTCCTCGTAAAAGGATAGATGGCCACAGCTGCGGCTCCTATTCGTTACACAAGATGAATTTTTGACTGGCACTGAAGATGCCTTACACTGCGGATAATGTTGTGTGTCCTCTAATTACCGTTTTTCTGACAGCCGAGATCTTTCATCACAACAGCAATCACACGTATTGTCTTTTGAAAGTCACGTGTCTGTTTCAAGACCCACGGAATGATTGGGAAACAGAAAGGAAGATGGGATGTATTGGGACTTATGAGAGGAAAATCGCATCTTTGGAGTGTTGCAGTAATGACATATTGCTTTGAGTACAGTTGGATACAAGGATGGCTACAGTGCGGTGGGATGCAAAGGCAGGCTGAACCAAACTGTCAGCGGACGTCAAGTTGAAAGCCGAAGCGCTTCAGTGAATTCCCTCTTCTCAGCTTCATCCTCTGACTATAAACTTGGCCTTTGTTTTATCCTGTCCGTGGCTAACTGATGAGAAACTTTCATCCTTAGACACGCTACTGGTTGGTTTAGGTCCAGATGTCTTTTAAAGTCTGCAGATACCGATCTGGAGAGATCCGATGCTTTGTGGCCCTAAGAAGTGTCACTAAAGGAATCGGTCTTTTCCGTTGCTATGGAGTCGCAGGTTGGAAAGCCCAAGAGACCGGCGGTACCCGGGAAGTAGATGGGAGAAAACCTGGATGTGCGCATAATGTGGCGTGTCTGAATAATGCTGACCTAAAAACTCTTTTAGGAGGCACATAAATTATTGTCAAAATTCAGGCAGGACTCAGGATCCCAAGGGATGCAGATTTAAGCGACAGATTTTACATCAACGTTTTTGGGTTTTTCAGTTGGTTTGCATAATAAAAAGATACCTTGAGCTGAAAAGAGCATTTAGCTTAATAAACGCAACAATCGGTCTGTGTTCCATTTTCTACGGAGAACAGTACCTATAAACTAGTCTTCCTAAATAAGCACACCAGTATTGGGTCAATATTATTGGCTAGGTTTAAAGGGGCCTATATCCGTTCCCCCTTGGCCAATTAACAGGAACAGCTCTCCGTTGTGTAAGATACAAAAACTACAAGCCCCATCAATACATCTATTACATATTTTGAGCAAAATAATCATTTAAAAATGTGTATTTAGCATTGAAGTGTATTTTGTATTTAGTTAACCTATGATACATCTTTGTTCATGTTGTGTTCACAGAGCAAAGGTCAAAGGTTCGATTCTAGGAACACACCTACTGAGGAAGTCACTTTGGATAAAAGCTTCTGCCAAATGCCCAAGTGAAAAATACATATCGACATCGGAAAATCCATATCCAGTTTAGCAATAATTCGCCTCAAAGATCTGTTCTCGCTTTAAAGTTTGTCCTGATGCGTGAATATAGTGGAAAATATTATGCAACATTTTAAAAAATTCTATAAAACCCAGTGCTAATATTATTCAATATATAGGAATGTTCTGTGCTGTTAAATATGTATAACATTTATAAATCAATATATATATATATATATATATATATATATATATTCAAATATACATTGAATTATAAAAAACATTAAGAAAATTTTTTATAAACACATTTTTGCATTAGGGCAAACATGACCTAACATGACGTCATATTAGGCAAACACTTTTTTGAGAAGAATTAATAGATTTAAATTAATTTGACATAACTCTTGTTCTCATGGCATTGAATGAATAAATAAAAATATATATACTTGAAAGTAAAAATAAATAATTAAAAGATGTTAAAGAGGGAATTGACTTTAAGAGACTACGTCATAGTCAAAAGATTTTAAACTTAATTCTTGACAAGCACCCACATACGATTTCTGGACAAATTTAAGAAGAATGAAGTACAATACAAATATTAATGTACATGTGACTTTTAAAAAAGTCAAGAAATATGACATCATCATTAAATAAGAGGAATGAAAATATCTTTAACGCATTTGGATGTGTTGCGTAAACTTTGGGTAGACCATTCTCCACATCACTAACCAGTTACTAACCTATTAGTTAACACTAAACCATTGACCTCAAAGCTTACAATCCCCATACAATAAACAGCCATGTGTAATAGGACCCATGCATACATTACTAGAGAAGATAGTAACTAGCGAAGTTGCCAAAAGCTTGTCCGTCACCTGCGCATCGGATGCTGCGTCCATCAAACTTCCCTGTCCTCCTTAAAAGTCAACAGTCCTTAATGGGGCACTGCAGCTGATAGAAGCACAACCCAAGGAACCAGAACCGGGTCAGAAGCGCCAAACAAAGGTGCGTAATACCTTCCAGCATCCAGCTCTCTTTCCTTTCTTTGGCTCTGTTATCCTTTCTTCTCCTTTATCCTTTCTTCAGAATGGCTCGAGTGGTCCAAATTTAGGGGGGTGACCCCTCGGCAACCCTATTGGGGAAGGAATGCGCACTGTGCGTATGTGGAGAGCGTCAAAAGCGCACGACACGCCGGGGGAGGCGCGCAGGATTTGCGCTGGAATCTGCGCCTCTGACCACAGCTTTCACCGGGCAGGCGGGGCCACCTTCCCCTCATAGGGATGCATTTGGTGCAAAACCTGGAGTTCTGGGTAATAGTGACATGCAGGTCACATTTTGAATGTGCATTGGGTATCATCATTGAAATGAAGGGATGGAAAGCATAAGCATACATTTGGAAGACATCTATAGATGTAGATATAGATATGTGTTTTTCATCTGCAAGCATCTGGCAGACACTGTTAGTTCTAAAAGTGTTCACTTAAAAACTGTAAGACTATAAACGTACGTTTTCTTCTATATTAGATGTTAAGAAGTCACAAAAGGACATTTGGAAAGGTGTCTCTCTGCGATTAATCATTTCATCACTTAATTTTCTTCATCCAAGGTTTGCTTAAGTTTTCCTCTCGGATTCGGACCTCAATCTTCATTTTAATGGATCACATTCTCAGCATTGGTTATGAATGATACACCTGCACATCTGATGGCACGTGTACTTCTGTAAGATGTCTACTAAAGATCTGGAGAACATCTGCTCTGTAAATCATCTGCGTAACATCTCGGAAAGAGCTGCTATACATCCATTCTAAATCAAAAACATGGTGCTTTGTGACATCATAGTTGACTGAGACGTCATATTATGCAATGATATATGAATGCATTATGACATCTCAATCAGTCATGATGACACAATCTATTATGAGATAGTAATCCACTATGACATCATAATCGATTCTGATGTGTTATTGCATTATGACATAATAATGCACTTTTACATCATACTGATTTTGATATGTTATTGCATTATGATATAATAATCAACTTTTACATCATACTGATTCTGATGTTTTATTGCATGATGATATAATAATGCACTTTTACACCATACTGATTCTGATGTGTTATTGCATGATGATATAATAATGCACTTTTACACCATACTGATTCTGATGTGTTATTGCATTATTATAGAATAATGCATTATGAAATTATACTGCACTACTACATTATCCTTAACAATGACTTCACAATTATGAGAAATAATGCATTGTGCTGTCATAGTGCTTTATGATGTCATACTGGACTATGATGTCATAATGGTAACTTTTGTGTTCCCACTCAAAACAAACATCTTCAAAAGGTCTACATGAAATCTGACAGCAGATGTATCAGAGAGGAATTTCAAAGCAAACAGCATCTGTAAGATGTATGCATGCTATAACACAACACATAAACAAAATTTAAAATGTTGATTTTGACCCCAGAGGGCTTAAATAAATACATTAATTTAAATAGAAAAATATGGATGTATATACTGACACACAGCGGCCTATCGAGCACCAAGTCCGAACCTGAGTCAAAGGTAGATGATTTGATGTTCTACACTTATAATGACAAGCTGAATCGTGTGCAAAAGAAAAGAGCAGCGAGATAGGATTTTAGTAATCATGAATACGATTCATTATGGATGTGAGCTTTTCCTCTCTCTATCCCTTGGTATCGTTCTATTTATCTTTCTCTCTTTTGTTGTCTTGATGCATTAATCACTGTAACCTCCTGGTTGTCTCCACCTTCATTTGTCTTTGATTTCTCCGTCAGTCAGAAGTGGGGCAGCAGTCTGCAGTAATAAGTCGCTTTCTTAACCCTCTCCCACTTTCAACCCTTCACAACCGACATAGTCCACAGCCCACAAAACTAGGTCTCCATGTTATAATTGGAACTCGGGGTAAGTGAAGCTATACGGCAGAGAAGGATATAGAAATAAATCACAAATTTATACTCAAATCTACATTAAACTTGTTATCTTTGATAGAAATATTTTGATAATGCATGACATAAAAAACCCATTCCAACCTTTTCACATTCTAGTTCAGACCAGAAAAGAAGATATTCTTTGTCGTGCACTACAGTATAACAAGTCATAAACAGGTTTTGGGCGACATTAGGGTGAATGAATTTCCAGCGGCATCTCTTTAAACAAGCAGAATTTATAACATTGATCAAGCAGATGCTTTCTACTGTTGGTGCATTTGGAATCCTTTATTCTCAAGAGCAGATCACAAAAATAAGAATGATATGTAACAGGATGCTTCATGAGGGATTGGAAGATTATTTCCAAAAAGTTCCCACACAAATGAAATAATACCAACAGCATTCTTTATCTCACCTGTCCTAGATTGGTAAATTTCAGGTTTTGTGAGACACAATGTTCTGTTGCTCAGTCGAAGAGTATCAGCTGTGCCTGTGGCCTACATTAAACTGACCTGTTTTCTTATCACCATCATATATTTGGGGCTATTGATGATCACAGCAGTAACTTCCAATGAGCTGGATCGAGTCTCAGCATGGTTAGATTAAACGGATATTTTGCTTCAGACAAACTGTGGGTGGTCATATTACGTTCTAATGTGTTTTAAGCCATGCCGGCTGGTTTGACTCAAGTTATTTCAAGTGAGTTTGGGAAACTCTCAAGGATCTTTTGCAGGTTCTTTCACAGCAGAAGTCTGCCATCCTGTGGTGCTTGTCAAGAACAAATCAAAAAAGAAGTAAAGAAATTTGTTGATCCGAAAAGCTTGAGTATCCCTGAACATATGTTCATGATAACAATAATTAATCCTTTGTGTAAATAGTAGTAGTTAAACTTATATCTTGCTTTGAAAATAAAAAATGTACACAAATTCTAACTGGAACCGACTTAAAGGGACAAGTGCACAAAATAACTTATTATGAATAGCTTTAATATTAACCCACCTACGACAGGTCCAAAATGACATCAGAAACATATTAAATCTTTTATGTAAGATATTTAATGTTTACATGTATTTCAGTAACTGGATCTATCATGATTTTTGTCATTCTCCGGGGTTTCCTGTAAGGAGTTTCTCATTTACAGTAAACCACTGTATGTGCGTATGATGTGCTTTTAACCTGGATATGCTCGTTTCATACGGAAAACCAAAAAAATGTCAATCTGAAAAGATTTGTCATTCCAAACCTGTATCACTTTCTTTGTTCTGCCAAATAAAAAAGAAGATATTTTTAAGAATGTGTGTTGCCAAACAACAATGCAATGTTTCTCAAAGTACCTCATAAGAAAGAATCCTACATGTGGAACACAAAGGAAGGTATTTGAGAAACATCTTGATGTTATTTGGTCATAAAAAACCTTAAAAATATGTCCTTTTAAGAGGTGAACACCAAAAGAGAAGATATTTTGAGAAATATCTCAGTGTTGTTTGGTTGCACACGTTCTCTTTAATATCTGCTTTTGAGGGTTAACAAAGATGACAGCATTTTCATATCTGTACAGGTCTCTTTCATACGTGGACCACAAAAGAAGATATTTTAATAAATGTCTCAGTGTTGTTTTTGGATGCAAACTTTCTTCAAAATATCTTCTTTTGACGTTAAATAAGGATGACCGCATTTTTACATCTGGGTGTACTATGCTGTGGCTTTGACATAAAAAGCTCTTCTTCACGTCAAGAGAAGTTTTTGGAAAACATGTAAATGTATTTATTGTGGCTGTAGACGTGAATCTCGGTACAGAGGAACTTGAAACAGACGTGAAACAAGTCTTTAGAACAAACAAAAGACAAGACGGAAAGACCAGAAGAGAAGAGAATATGGGGAGGGGTTTAGAAGCACTTCCTGTGGACAATGGAGGGTCCGGCCTCCTCGTACTCATCTTTGCTGATCCACATCTGCTGGAAGGTGGAAAGGGAAGCCAGGATGGAGCCACCAATCCAGACGGAGTATTTACGCTCGGGAGGTGCAATCATCTGCAAGGGACAAAAAATTGATTCAATTAAATACTTCAAAAATTTGCATAATTCATATTTTTTCTTTTAATGGGTTTAGTATGTTATATTAAATAATATAAATTATACCAATTATTTGGATAAGTTTTGAACTGAAATGAAATCATGCTACTGTACCTTGATCTTCATGGTGCTGGGAGCCAAGGCTGTGATCTCTTTCTGCATCCTATCACCAATACCAGGGTACATGGTAGTACCACCAGACAGCACGTTGTTGGCGTACAAATCCTTACGAATGTCAATATCGCACTTCATAATGCCGTTGTATGTGGTCTCATGGATACCGGCAGACTCCATTCCTACATTCAACCGAATATCAAATTATGCACTGTAGCATCATTTACATACAATACACAATATCCAAATTCAATTGGAGCCCTGATTACACAACAGCACAGATTTTCAAAACGGATCTGCTGCTCAGAAGTTGTTTTATCAGTTTAATAAAAGAAACAGTAATGGATGGATAACGTCAAGACTCAAATCTCTGGACACCAAAAATAGACCGCCGTCCCCTGTAAGCCCCTGGCCATGGACCAAAACACTCCTAATTAGCTCCTGTGTCAAAGGTGATCAATCTTACTAAGAGTTTAGTCCTTTGGTAGAAATATCTGGAAAAGGGCTTTCTCTGTTGGAAATTTGACCGCTTTGTCATGCGTGTGGATGGTGAGTTAAATTGTGTTACCACACACGGACTGATGTGCAAATTATTAGGAATTATTAATATCATTCATTTTTCATCAATGGGAACCGGGCTTGGCAATGACTAAAAGGAAGGGATCCACTGGTTCAAGAACGGTATATGAATAATTGATAACAAACTATGACATAATGTAGAGTTATTCAAAGCTTGTCATTTAAAAATGAAATAAAAGAAAGTGGTAAGGCATTGTGTTGGGCACTGGATTGATTCCAGGATAAAATGTATAGAATGAAAGTCACTTTAGATAAAAGCATCTGCCAAATGCATGAATGAAATGGACTATGTAAAGGATTTCTTTTGGAATTTATAATTAATTTCTAATTAAATTTCCCATTTCTGTATTAAACGTCTCATGTCTGAAGCATATTAATGCAGTCCTTCAAGAATCACATTGTTAAATCATTCATAGAGTATTGAATATTCTGTAATATACAGTACTGTGTATCAGTAATATTTAGTTTTGATGGTTCGAGTCAGTATATACATCCCTTTTGGTAGTGTGTCATTAGAAATCATGAGCTGACATTTCTTTAAAATGTATTTTGCCTTTTTTTTTAATAATCCAACGAGAATTGTATTATCCAGTGCTGTGAAGAGACTTTTCACAATACTGTAGCTTTGCAGGTAGATGTCTTAAGGCATCTTGAGAATATATTGTAATCTTAGAAGTTTTTTCTCTTTTTGTAATATAAAAATAGATGAAAAAGATGATGACACCATGTCTATGTGGAGCACTGGCTATTGTCACACATCTTGTTTATACAAAAAACTCAATGGATTTTTACAAATAATGCTAAAAGAAATGTAGAAATTTAAATTAATTTATTCTCTAAATGATAAAAATCTAACTTGACCTCACTCATGGGGTAGAAATGCTGACGTACCTTTGCACAGTACTTTATAACAGAACTGTGTGTTAAAATTAAGTCAAAGAAAATCCTTTTTTAAATCCCGAAATATTTCCTTGTGATGTCATAAAACCTACAGTAATATCCGTCTGTAGAACTATTTGTTAAAATGTCTTCAAGTATTCCAATATTAAAATACTAAATATGCTGTTTATCATCTATATCCCAATGAGATATAAAATATAATTATGTATTTAAATCAAAATTGAACTAACCAATGAAAGAAGGCTGGAAGAGGGTCTCAGGGCAGCGGAACCTCTCGTTACCAATGGTGATCACCTGACCGTCAGGCAACTCATAGGACTTCTCCAGGGATGAGGAGGATGCAGCAGTGGCCATCTCATTCTCAAAGTCAAGAGCCACATAGCACAACTTCTCCTTAATGTCACGGACAATCTCCCTCTCAGCTGTAACACAGATTTACAGATGAATGAATCAATATGTGAAATATGACAACAGCAGCTTCTTCAATGGACTTCAATGGTACCTGCAGCAACTAATGTTTGCCAAAGGGTTGTGCTGTTAAGCAAATAGTGCTACAATCATAATTTTATAAGTATTATAAACTTTCATATTTCAATAATTCAAATGAACAAATAACAATCAGTACATTTCTACTGAACTGCTAAATGTGTAAATAAATGCATTATTCATGGGTTACCGGTGGTGACGAATGAATAGCCTCTCTCTGTCAGGATCTTCATCAGGTAATCGGTAAGGTCTCTGCCGGCCAAGTCCAGTCTCATGATAGCATGGGGAAGGGCGTAACCTTCATATACGGGAACATTGTGGGTCACACCATCACCGGCGTCCAGAACAATACCTGGAACCGCATCAAAAAAACATAATAAGTCAAACGCATACAACAATATTTGACAAGTGACAATGTGCTATAAGCAATGCTGACCTGTGGTACGACCAGAGGCGTAGAGGGAAAGCACAGCCTGGATGGCCACGTACATAGCTGGGACGTTGAAGGTCTCAAACATGATCTGGAGAAATAAACCAGCTGATTTTAGGATTAAGACTGAGATTCTGTATAATTTGGATTATTTGTGATCGTGATTTATATATGTAGAGATAATTCACCCAAAAATAAACTGACATCACTTACTCAGCCTCTTGTCATTTAAAACTTGCATGACCTGTATGTTTCTTATAAAGATGACAAAGAAGATATTTTGAAGAATGTTGAAAACAAAACAACAGTGGCACTCATTCACTCCTTCTGTATTAACACATTAACAGAAGTGAATGGGTGCCGGTTACCAACATTCTTCAAAATATCTTCTGTTTTGCGGAAACACATACAGGTTTTTAAATGTCAAGAGGCTGAGTTTTTATTTTTGGATAACTTCAAAACGGTCAGTGGTGAAAGTATGAGTTCAAATTTAATAAAAGTAAAGGGGCGTACCTGAGTCATCTTCTCTCTGTTGGCTTTGGGGTTCAAAGGAGCCTCAGTCAGGAGGACGGGATGCTCCTCGGGAGCCACACGGAGCTCATTGTAAAAGGTGTGATGCCAGATCTGACAATAAAAAATACAATACATACATATAAATATGACTTCAAGCTTTATGAACTTTATAAATGTTATTTGATTTTATGGTCCACCTTTTCCATATCATCCCAGTTGGTGATGATGCCGTGCTCAATGGGGTACTTCAGGGTGAGGATGCCTCTCTTGCTCTGGGCCTCATCTCCTACATAGCTGTCTTTCTGACCCATACCGACCATGACACCCTATTAAAGTAAAACAGCCGGAGATATGAGCTTCATGAATCTTCTATTTGCCATTTAAAACGCAACTTCAGGGGCCATAACAGTAACGCACATCTAACAGTGAACTGTTGTTGTTATAGGTCAAAGGTTTATTGTAGGCTTAAGAACCGCAAACGTCTTAAGAGCTGCTTTACTGGAGCCAATGAGTGGATACAAAACGTAAGAATAAGCTCTAGACTGTCTAAATTAAGGTAACAGGTTACCTGATGGCGGGGTCGGCCCACGATGGAAGGGAACACGGCCCTGGGAGCATCATCCCCAGCGAAGCCGGCCTTCACAAGTCCGGAGCCATTGTCGCACACCAAAGCGGTGGTCTCCTCCTCGTCGCACATGGTTGTTCAGACAGCTGCTGTTTGTTGGTGGAATAGAAAAGAGACACAGAGATAAAAAACATGACACTTGAAATAAAAACCAGATATTTTTTATGCTCCTCATGACTTTGTTGATTTTGTATGGCTGGGAAAGAAACTTATTATCTGGGTTCAGATAAAACTTTTAAGACATGTACACTTATATAAACTTCTTTAACGCAATTTCTATGAAGAATGTAACAACATGTTTTATCTTATATAATTCAATATGTGTCTATCATAAAATGATATCAGTTAAAGGCACAGTTCTCCCAAAAAAAAAAATTGTGATCATTTGCTAACCCTTTTGACATAAAAAGATATTTTAAGTAGACAAATTGTGAAAAATGTTGGTAAATTAAAACCATTGGCTCCATTGCATCCTTAAAATAGAAGTCGATGGGTTCCGATGTTTTTAATACCAATATTCTTCAAAATATTGTCCTTTGTGTTCTGCAGCTAAAAGAAAGTCATACAGCTTTAAAATCACAAGAGAGTAAATGATCACAGAAATGTAACGTTTGGGTGAACTACTTCTTAAAGAAGTCATGCGCAAAGTTGCCAGTTTTAATACAATACAAAATACACTAGTGTATCTCAGATTGTTATGCTGATAAGATCCTTTTAAATTAAATGAAAAATAAAGACATAGGATTACACCTAGAAATATACTAAGTAAGTGGGTTCAGGCCTTTGAAGCCTACCACATATGCACTAAATCTCCTGTTCTTTTATTACAACTTATGAATTTATAAAAAATAAATCCAAGAACCATCTACACTTTTGTAGTCCAACACAGCAACCAATAAGAATCCATTGCAGTAGACTCACCCAGGAGAGCTTGCACAAGAGGCCTGGAAAAGTAGCTCCCTCAAGAGCGGTAGAAAGAGAAGAGAGTGAGCGCCCGCTTCACCTGCCGTCCGTATTTATATCCCTTCCACCAGGAGCCCCGTCGCCCCGGCTGCAGAACCTCAAGCCTTTTTAGGACAAGTTACGACCCCGCATCACAAAGAGGTGGGCCGTCCCATGCGAAGAAGGGGGTCTCACAATGGTGGCCGTCAACAGACAGTTGCATTTAATATTAGAAGATAATTTATGGCTCTCGAGGACAGTGTGGACTATTGTTGGAAAAAGAGGTGGCCGGTTCACTGGAAGAGAATGGCATTCTAGTTCTCGCTAAAAATAAGACGGCGTACATTGGTCATAATGGACGAATGGCCATTTGTCTGTTGTCTGTTATGTGACAGATGTGAGGAACTTAGCTGGCCTTCAAAGGAAATGAACATTGCAGTGGACGTGGGCCTACCAAATGAGGAATGATTTTCAAGGTCTCTCCCCGGATGAAAGTCATAGGCATGGGGAAACTGACAATGTAGCGCTGGAATTCAAGATCAGAACATCATTTCACTGTCAAAGATAAACAGCTATCAGAGTAGCTTTCAAATGAGGTCACAAGTAAAACATATGCTCGACTGTGTTGTTGTCTGAAGGTCAAATGTCATGTAAAGTTTACATTTTCATGGACAGTTGGTCATCTGCATGCTTGAGTTCTAGCTTTGCTGATCCAAAATCTGTGTCTCCAGTAGCAGCTTGGCCACATGTCAGCTGGCGGCCAACCAAAATCTCACAAGTAGAAGCGTCCCGTCACCTGCCGCTGTGACACCGTGACATCCACCAGCATTGACTGTAGATGGTAACACAAACACACACGTGCAGCACATTGACTTGGATTTTATTGGATTTGATATTACAACCAGTGTACGTGTAGTTTTTTACTGGATTTTCTTTAAAGACATTTCTATAGTAAAAGTATTGCAATGTAGATAAAATGTTAATTTTACGCCTGTGAAACCCCAGAATGTCATTTATACTCTAGGCAAATATAACATATTCTAATGTCATTGTGAAATAAAAGCTTAAAATGAAACTCATTATTTTACAATTACAGTATGAGACTTTTTACAGAAGTTAAATGAAATTCTTGAACTGAATTCGAAAAAAGATATTTGGAAGAATGTAAGCAAACCGAGATTGCTGGGGCACCACTGTCTACCATAGAAAAATTTTTTTAATGGTAGTCAAAGGTGCCCCAGAATTGTTTGCTTTTCTATATTCTTAAAACAATCTTGTGTTTAACAAAACTAAAAAGTATAATATAATTTTATTAGTTAATATCATTCTACCAAATAAAAACTAGCTTGGGACAACTGAAGTTCCAAATTGAGTATTTTTATTATTTATTATTATTATTATTTTATTTTAAAATTTTTATTTTTGACTCAATGGAAGTGGAGGGAATTCTGTATAGGATCAAAATGTAGCCCTAGCTCAGCACTACAATGAACAGTATATGTTGTTTATGCTTAATAAACATTTTTACACCATCACACAACCTAATATTTATGCATGTTTACCTTAAAATTTACATCAATTCAAGAAATAATTATATTATATAAGATGTCACATTTACTTGGGTCACATTTATTGAACTGTGGGATACAGGATGTAAAATGACATATTTTGCACATCATTAATGTTATGCAGACGGCACACAGTATGGATACATGTACAGTATACTGCAGTAATAACGTTTTCCCATATAAAACTTTTCATGAATTATTTGGATTTATTCCCATTAAATCAAATGGCCATATAGGGATAGAATCTGACCACAAGGACTGTTTACATAGGTTTGTGCCAAAACGCATATACAAGCATTCCATCAGCAAGTTAAAAAAAGACAATCGGAGTAGGATGTAACACAAAATCCTCTGCACAGGAATGTGATAGAATTTCTGTGTTCCTGATTGATTGTCACTTTACTTTCAAGCTGTCACACAGTCCCATCAAACTGTCATCAAATCACACAGCTTCAGCTCCCAATAACAAGTGTGCGGACACACATACACACACGTTTAAAGGCTATATTTGTTAGGACTTCTTACTGGTCCAATGGATTTCATTAAATGATCAACACTCTTTAATACATTTCAATAACTCTACTGGTAGTCAATGGTGCCCCATTAATCTCAGTTGCTAACATTATTCTAAATATCTTCTGTGTTCTTTACATGTGTTTAATTACATTTATGCATGTTTGTAACTTCAGGATACTCAATTCATGACAGAATTGCAATATATTTAAAAAAAATATTACTTCTTAAATCAATTGTTAAACTCACATTGAGGACGCATTGTGAATTATTTATTTTGGCTCTTTTATTTCCAACCAACCCCTTACACATATGCTGTACAGTATAATTTTAAACCATTTCTTACCAAAATCTCTCTCGAAAATCTATTTTCCCCTAAAAATGAATTTGTCTTTAAAATAACTCTATATATACTCTACAGATAGGAGAGTTCATACCAGGTTTTCTCCGTTCAATAAAACCAACATCATTTTATGGGCTTTCCATATTGAAGCTTCAGTCGCTGTTGAATCATGTGATCTGTTCTCCTGTTGCCTTTGTCTCATAGCTCAAATTCCTGCTCACTAAACATAGATGCACATTCTCCAATCTCAATGCCACACAATTGTGCATTGTGAGAGCAAGGAGTACGGCACTGTTTTCCTAATGTTACTAAATGTTGCTTTAATTTATCAACATCATGAGGTTTTTTTCTTAACGAAAGAAACACAGTATACAGTAAAAGCATGCAGATATTATATTTGCATGATATTGTAACATTGGTACTTTCTAGAACCGTCAAACCGACCGATGTGATTTCTCAAGACGCCAATTTCAGTGATATCAGTCAGATTGTAGAGACATGTTATCCATTAAATTAAAGACACATTTTCCATTGTATCTAAATGATAATTATCTAATTAATGTCAATAATTTATTTCATGCTCTCTCAAAATGTTTAGAAAAAAAATGAGGGTCCATTTTTTTTACTTTTGCCACTGCTTGCATTGTATACTGTACATAATACAGTTTTTTAAATGTACATTTCATTTTTGACCCTTATGCACCATTTGCTGTATACTACGATCGGATGGTTGAATATTTACAGCCTCTATTGCACAGCACCACCCTTCAACGTGTTAAGCATCTTCCCAGCGACTGGGAAAACTATGTCAATGAGAATTTTGATGCACTTGTTATGGAGGGCAACATGGAAGGCACATGAATTTTGAATAGACAGCAAGGAACGGTTTCACAATGCTGCATGCGTCAAGTTCTTTGATGCAACAGAATTCAATTTCATGTTATCTCAACGGAACATAAAATATTCAAAAAATTTAAAACAGAACAATATGTAGTAATTTTGTAGTTTTTACTTAATATGGTCACAAGCATGATGACTACAGCGGTTAAATTTGGTAAATATGTCAAACCAGTGTCAGACCATTGGTTCATACAGTGAGAAAAACCAAGAAGGAATTGGGGAGGGTGATGTGATTCCATCCATCCTAGATCTTTGGTTTTATTACCTCATCTGGATTATTTTATGCATCAGTGTTTTCTTTGGGTACTCATAGCCGGATGAATGATAAAAGGATATCTATGATGCCTCGACCACATATTAAAATGATTGAGATGATATTAGGAATAATACGAAAAAGTGATAAAAGCCATACCTGGGTGATTTACTGGGGTTAATAGCGGTTCAGCCAAGAGATGAGCTACACTTTGGCCTAAGGGAAAAAGAAATGACATGGTTCAAATTGTTACTGTTAAGAATAGTTCATTGCCAAGCACCATCTGTGTGCATACTGGGAGGCAACATGCTGGCGCAAATCTGTCTCCAAATTCAGGTCAATAAATCACAGAAAAATAGGGTTATTTCTGTACATAAACTATACAGTACATGCATGGGTTAATGTATTGTATGTCTTGTTAAGTTGGCATGTGTGTTTGTGAACACAAAACAGACATAAATAATAAATGTACATATCTTGTCTACAGCTCCTGGCGGTTTTCTGCTGGATTTTGTTCGATTTTGACTCTTTTTTCTGTACTTCTAGGACCTTCTGCAACACACAGCAATGTACTTTATGAACCAACTGTCCAGTCTCATTGGTATTATTCAGGCAGTTGGATTCAGAATAACACAACTTACAAAACAAATGAAATAATACAATAAAAATGAACGTCATGAAAGTGCATTATCATCACATTGTAAATATTATAAGGTTTTACATGCATCTATCTTCTATGTTGCTTTTTCATTTCTTTTTTATTTTAAAACGATGCAAAATTAAGCAATTCCCCTCCAAAACAGTGTTTTTATTACTAGAATTTATAATTTAGATTTCATGTAGCATTTTATACCATTCGACTTTCCATTGTTTGATTGTCTGCTAACAAAAATTCTTTCATCTATATACAGGTCTTTGTATGCACAGAGAG
The DNA here is from genome assembly GCA_033220385.1 of Triplophysa yarkandensis. Lineage (NCBI taxonomy): Eukaryota > Metazoa > Chordata > Actinopteri > Cypriniformes > Nemacheilidae > Triplophysa > Triplophysa yarkandensis. The sequence continues at coordinate 7,989,946 of CM065677.1, read as the reverse complement.
GAAGATATTTGGAAGCATGCTCAAAACCAAACAGTTCATGGACCAAATTGACAACCATAGTAGGTAATTTTTTTATTTTTCATACTTTCTTAAATAAAATGTGTGGTTTATATCAACACAAAACAGAAAGATGAACAATTACAAAAAGATAACAAACCCTCCGCTAGCCCTAACCCAAACTTAAGCCATTGGTTGAACCGATTCTTTGTTTGCTCACCCACGACAGGTCCTACAAAAGGGAAACATTTCAACAAGAATACAGGAATAACACAATTAAAAGCACATTTTTACTTTTAGCGTAGTATAAACAGCAAGCAACATTTATTGCCTGTCAAAAGAAACTAATACATCATCAAAGTAGTTTACCTGAGTCGCAAGAAGTCACATAGTCATCCTTTTAAAATATTTGAGGCAGAAATAACTTCATATGGCTTGTAAAGGCCTATTCAATATGGGTTTGATAAAAACACTACTGGGTTGCCAAGTGTGCACTTTTTCCGCTGCATTGGGCCAATGTTTTTTTTCAGTTAAACTAATGTTGCATAATCTTTATTTAACAAATATTTGTAATTACAAATTTTCCTCAACTCCAAATTAGTCTCAACCAGCGATAAAACTGTGAGATGATGTGACAGAATAAGCACAATTTTGTGACGGAGGAGCACTAGTGTGCATCTGTTCTTTGGTTTCCATTTTTAACAAACTTTGACATTTCTTGGACTTCTAGTAAATAATATATATGTACTGCATCCAATTTCGCTATTTATACTATTAGGCAAGACTTTATACTGCTTTCGAAAGAGAAAAGTGTAGAAAAGTGTGTACATTTTGACAGTATGCATGCACTTGGACATACCAATGTGCAAAGGAAGGGACCCGTGGTTGCCTTGACAACACTGTCATAAACAGCTCTTCTTTGCATTCAAGTATTAATTTACACATTTTTTCCTAATAATACTTAATATATATGTTATTAATTTAGCAAGGTAACTGTTATTTAATTTTAATAATACAGTGTTGTGAAATTAAACTCCGGCCTTCGCTGTGTATTCTGGGTGTCCGAAGGTGAAGTAGTCTTATTTGAGTATAATGTGAACATGAAAACAGTACTTGAGGTTGGCGACCAGACAAAAATGGCAGTTTATTCTTCCAGGCACAGCAAGCTACTTAATCCAGTTTGGCATCATTATATCCAGTCATAAAAATACCAACTCCAGCACCCCAACAAGAAAAAAGTGGGCTGTAATCTGCTTTAACAAATCTGGATTTGCTGAACATCAGTGTTCAACGTAATCCATGTGCAATGAGACGTGTGCTCCCCTGTGACAGGCGGCAAATATTTTCTGACCTCTTCTTCAGGTCTTTGTAGTTTGCAGACCCCAGAAGTTAAAGGGCAAACCCATGAATCATGGCTCTTGACCTTAGATTGAAAAGTCATGTTTTTTTCCTCCAGTTTTCCTTGAACCATCCACGTGCGTTAATGTCCAGTTTTAGAACGTCCATAATCCAGACATCTTTTTGTGCACTTTCCAAGAACTCTGACAGGGAAATCTGACCTGTGGGTATAGAGAACATGTTGTCAATGTAAATTCGAATGGTTGTTTCCTTGTAAAATGTGTCTTAATCTACTTTAGGATGAATTGCAAAAGCAGGTAAAATGGATGTTTAAAAATTATGTTATGAATTGCTCTCTCAATTTATTTGTTTGATTGAACACAGAGAAATATATTTTGATAAATGCTTGTAGCCAAGCAGTCTTGGCTCCCATTGACTAACACAGTAGAATAAATGGCAATGGTGGTCAAAAGTGGCCCAATACTTTATGTCGTCCCACATTCTTCGAAATATCTCAATTTGTGCTTAAAAGCACACAGTTATAATAACATTTTTCTCCTGTGGTAGTCACCAGAACAAAGAAATATTCACAGAATTGTTCCTCAAAGTTAAGTGAATGAAAACATCTCTTTAAATAAGACACCCAACATCAGTTTCTGACCACACTGGAAGGAATACCCAGAGACATTTAGTGGGAAGATTTCTCAGAGGAGTTAAATAATGTTCATTGTTTTATAACATCCAGTGTTATTTATAGTACAATATTGTATTTACATATGTTACAAAATTAGATTTGGTTATAGTTTATGTGAGAAATCCATAGCCACTTACCATCATTGTTTTCATCCACAATGTGAAATATCCTGTCACAAATTTCATTGGGTGTCATGTCGAGAGTCTTTTTGTTAAGTGTGCAAATCACCTGGAATCAAGAGCAAGCACATAACAAAGATGCTGCAATTAGACTCAGAGATAAAATATTTAAAACAAAAGTTTGTACCAAATTTGTGCATTAAGTTTTACTTTAACTTTAAAGGACCAGTCATTGAAAAACAGCGATGTCAAGAGATGAGGTTGTGAAATGCAACCAACAGCTCACTTCACCCCTCACTTTTAAAGAACTACGTAGGTAGATATGTACAGCGGTATATATATATTCTGTCAATATATCTTCCAAAATATTACACCTTTGAGATACTTTGTATTTCAAATGCTAGTAATAAAGGATCATTCTGTACTTTAAATGTTTAGTTTGTAAACTTTTGAAACTCTTTAGGGCAAGAAACTCTATAAACCATGACCTGTCCCTTTAAGTCTAATTCCTCCATACTTTCTACACCCCCTGATCTTACCTTTATAATACGCTTGACCTCTTGTTTGTCCAACTTTCCATTTTCATCTCTGTCATACACTTTAAAAGACCACCTCAATCTGTCCTCTAGATTTCCTCTCAGTACTAGATGGACAGCTGCTACGAATTCCATAAAGTCTATGACATCATCCTGCAAATGGACACGAATGATTCTTAGCTGATGAACTCATAACTTATGCACATAATCAGAGCTTATGCATATAAATCGATGCTTCAAAATCAGAGAAAAAAATTCAAGTATGTGAGAAAATCTTTGGACCTGTTTAGACGTACCCTGTTTGTGTCGAAGGATTTGAATATAGTTTCAATAAACAACGCTTCGTCCTCCGAGGTGCTCCTAATCCCAAAGATTTTGCGGAACTCGTGAAGATGCAGTGCTCCACTCGGGCACTCCTTCATGAAAACAATGTACAGAGGATGGATGTCAGCAAGCCTTACTTCTTCATCCTCATCGCTTTGAATCTGACCCATTCTCAAGTCCAACTTTGTTCAATATTAGAACAGGACAGAATATCCATCATGTGAAAGTGATCACTGTAGCTAAGCCAAATGTGGCGTGCGGCATCCTACAACACTGCCATCCTTCTTACTTGTAAATAGATGTAATCCTCTTTACTTACAACTTGAGTGTGTTGGGTAACTATAAACAGGCTGGTATTTTTAGAAAGTGGTTTCAGGCTTATTTACTCCTTCATCTTACGCGCCAGATCTTTACGGTAATAGATCACAGCTTAATACAGCTTTTACACAGTTATTTAAAGTGATTCTACCATCATTTACTCTCCCTCCTGTCATTTCAAACCCGTGTGAGTTTCTTTCTTCTGCAACACAGAAGGAAGATTTAATAAGAATGTTGGTAACCGAACTGCAGCACTCATTTTCTGCTATTGTATGGACACAAAATCTATGCAAGTGAATGTGACATTCTTCAAAATGTCTTCTTGTGTTCTGCCGAAGAAGTAACATCATACAGGTTTGAACTGACAAGAGGATGAGAAAACAATGCCTGATTTTGTATTTTCTCTAAGATATCCGACTAATGAAGCATAGATAGATCTTATAGATCTATATCGATAGATCAATAAATTTGACTCTACCACTTTGATGCACTGAACCCTTTACAGCACTTTTTTGTAAATGGTACCAGAAACCAGGCAAGCCTCTTGGCTTAATCCGGAAAATTATTAGTTTATTTTCTTAAAACATTAAAGAACACGAAAGGAAGAACAGCAGCACCCGTTTACTTCTATTGTAGTGACACAAATCCAATGCAAGTAAATAGGACATTTTTCAAAATATCGTGTTCTTTGTAGGTCAGACAAGAGAATGAGAATATGATCCCAACATTTTAATTTTCTCTATCAAAACTCTCTAAGATATCCTTGTAATAACCCAAACATGTTAGATCTACCCTATAAACTTGACCTCACTATTTTGATGCACAAAAATTTTTAAACACTTTTGTGTAAATGGTATCAAAAATCAAGCAAGTATTTTGGCTCAGTCAAAAAATTATTAATTTATTCTCTCAAATGATTGAATATTCATGAAGTCATCACTGATTAGATCTAAGTGCCAGCTCGGTTCCACCAGTGTCGCTACATTTCATGCATGATTAGTTAAGTTTAGTCTCACCCTGCTATCGCTTTACTCTTCCAGAATGCCTCACTGTGTAACATATGGGTGTAACAACTGAGGCTTTTAAGAAGCAAAACATTCTCACCAGTGTTACCTTTCCATTTTTCCAAACAGCTGTTCTATCAGCACCAGAGCCGCATTTAAGTAGACCCTGTTCAAACAGGATATAAATGTCAATGGACAACATTTCCGTGACATTACATTATACATTCCTATGATCATTTCTTATCTGTAAAAAATCTGTAAATGATGTGAGTCATCAGAATCAAACTAGATGATCATCAAAGCTTTTATCAGCAAAGCTTAATACGTTATGACCTGTGACCTAAATGCAGAATGACGTCGATTTAATTTCCGGCCGATAAAACCCAAAATCACCCCGCTTTCACCTCTGGCCCTCTTCTGATGAGCTGATCCATTATTCAGCAGTTTGTAAGACAGTTCGTCAGAACTGTCAGTGACGACATTGAAGGTCTCTCACCTTTCTCGTACATCATAAAAATTATTGTAATCATTTGATCTAACACATTGTAATATCCGCATTCACATAATGTAGTGTCATTATGCTTACAAAAACATATTATTATGTGACATCTCTCTATCATGAGAACCATTACCAAAAATAATCTAGTTGTGTCATTTGGGCCGTATTCAAGGGTTGAATACCATCTATGTTTGAAAAAAACATAGAAATGTAATAGAAACATTTGTGAATACACATGAATACAATAAATACAGAAATTAATACAATAAAATCCATCATTCAATCCCTTTTTAGGCATTTTTCAACACGTTTAAATCTCCACCAATTGAGTCCTTTACATAACATTAGACACAACAACAAATTTTAACAAAATTATGATTATCCGTGTTTTGGGCAGAGTTCGATTGCTTTTTTCCCATTATTTCTATTTGTCTATTATACACTACCGTCAAACCTTTGAAGGCATTAACCTTAATATCTGAAATTAATTTAACAGACAAAAAATTGCAAAATAAATTTTTTTATGCCAAAACTTTTGAAATGTATTTTGAAGAAAGATCAGCCAATAAGAGCACAGTGTAGATGAGGACTTCTTTAAACCTCTTTAAAAAAACATTTTTTGTCAATTCTAGTCAAAATAAATAATGAAAAGACACTGAAAATAATCATAACACAGTTTATAATTTTTTTTAGTTTTAACAAAATTCCAATATCCCATTGCTTTATTTGTAATTTGGTGATTTTATAGTTTTTATAAACCATAAAAAATAAGAATGCATAATTGATTGTGCCAAACTTTTGACCTGTAGAGTAGTTCCCATAAACAAATACAGCTCTGTGTATATTATTAAAATTAAAACTTCTACTTCTGCTATCATTATTTTAATTCACATGGTGAAAAGATAATGTTTATATAATAAAAGATAATGTTTATATAATAAAAGATAATGTTTATATAATAAAAGATAATGTTTTCTGTCCTAAATTGTAATAATGACCTTTGCAGCACGTCCCAGCAGGATGAATTAAACCGACGCTCTGCTGCCCCCTAGCGACCAGACGCTAAACAACACCCCGAACATTCCGTAAACATCCTCAACGTCACATCCGCCTCTTTTCGACTGCAAAACACAGCAAGCCAGAAACTCAGCATTTCGCCTGAAAACGTCATTTGCATCCCATAATCGCGTGCTTGCCCTCGATCAGAAGTGACGTACAGAGGTGCTCTGTGATGAAGGTGAGTTTGGGATTGGGCTGCTGGTTCTGTGTTGGAACCAGACCTGTTAGTACCTGTTCTGCAGAAACATCCCATAATATGGAGAGAGTTTAACATGGGTTAACATCTTATCTTGATCTGTTAGCACTGTCATAACATTACAAACATTGGTTTTTACTTTTAATAATATTTTACATTATTACATAAGTAATTTATATATTGGAATTGTACTTTGCATATTGCATATGTGAACATTAATTTAAAAATAAAATGTAAGCATTCTATGTTAATCTGAATAATATCAATAATCTGAACAATATTAATTATCTGAATAATATTAACAATATTAATAATATCAATAATCTGAATAATATTAATAATCTGAATAATATTAACAATCTGAATAATATCAACAATCTGAATAATATCAATAATCTGAATAATATTAACAATCTGAATTATATTAATAATATTAATAATCTGAATAATATTAATAATCTGAATAATATTAATAATCTGAATAATATCAATAATCTGAATAATATTAATAATCTGAATAATATTAATAATCTGAATAATATCAACAATCTGAATAATATTAATAATCTGAATAATATTAATGATCTGAATAATATCAACAATCTGAATAATATCAATAATCTGAATAATATTAACAATCTGAATAATATCAACAATCTGAATAATATCAATAATCTGAATAATATTAACAATCTGAATTATATTAACAATATTAATAATATCAATAATCTGAATAATATTAATAATCTGAATAATATTAACAATCTGAATAATATCAACAATCTGAATAATATTAACAATCTGAATTATATTAATAATATTAATAATCTGAATAATATTAATAATCTGAATAATATCAACAATCTGAATAATATTAATAATCTGAATAATATCAATAATCTGAATAATATTAATAATCTGAATAATATTAACAATCTGAATAATATTAACAATCTGAATTATATTAATAATCTGAATAATATCAACAATCTGAATAATATTAATAATCTGAATAATATTAATGATCTGAATAATATCAACAATCTGAATAATATCAATAATCTGAATAATATCAATAATCTGAATAATATTAATTATCTGAATAATATTAACAATCTGAATAATATCAACAATCTGAATAATATTAATAATCTGAAAAATATTAACAATCTGAATAATATTAATAATCTGAAAAATATTAACAATTTGAATAATGTTAACAATATGAATGATATTAATAATCTGAATAATATCAACAATCTGAATAATATTAACAATATGAATAATATTAACAATCTGAATAATATTAATAATATAAATAATATAAATAATATAAACAATATAAATAATATTAATAAAATGAATAATATTAACAATAAGAATTATATTAATAACCTGAATAATATTAACAATTTGAATTATATTAATAATCTGAATAATATTAACAATATTGCTAATCTATTTAATACTAATAATGTTAATAATCTTAATAATCTTAAGGGCCCTAGTGCATTAACTGAAGTGATGGAAGAGGATTCAACACCTGCTGACCCAAATATGGAAGAAGAGCTTCCACCCTACCTGCGTGAAGAACCACCTGAGGGTATTTCTAATTCTCTTTTGTGAATTTCTATAATATTTTATTGTATGTATGCATGTACATCATTAGTGAAAATGTCGTTTAGACATGCATCTTTTAAAACAGGTTTTTAAAAGTGTTGAAACACCCTTGTAGAATGTTCTAGAGCCTTTATTAATAATGTATGATTCCTTTAAAATATTTGTATTGAAATTGCCGTGGTTCTTTAAATGCTGAAACTAAAGATCTGTTTCTTTCAGGGATAGTTCTCCACATTATTAAAGTTCTGTCATCATGTATCAGCATCTGGATGTTTTAAACTGTTTTGACTTTTTAACTTCTCTTCAACGTTTCTTCTTCAAAAGCAATACGTTTCTGAAATCGTTTTGTAAAAGAAATAATATTTGTCTTGCATTGGATTTGTGTCTATATAGCGGATGTCAGTGGGGACCAACAATTTTTGGGAACCAACATTCTTCAAGATATCTTATATTTTGAGTTTTGCAGGAGAAAGAATGACAGTGGTGAAATGATGACAGAATTTCCATTTGTTTTATTTCTTTCATTTCTTTGTTTTAATAAATATAGAGAAAGATATTTAGAAGAATGTTTTAAACCTTTCGGGTCTTGGAACTAATGGACTATTATACTAGGAAAATTAATTAAGTCTTTATTCAGTTGAACACAGCATAAGTTATTTCGAAAAATATTAAACAGCAAAAATATTCTTTTTTCAAACCAAATGTTTTAATATTGCTGTAGTAAAGTTAAGTTGTCTGCAGAGGGCCACACTGACACGCATAAGACACGAAACAAGACAAAATTTAGGAATAACTCCACTCTGAAACCTCTTTGTCACAAGTGTGAGGTTAAACACATAGTTAATGCAAAATGAAAATTCTGTCACGAATTACTCACTCTCGATTTGTATTAAATCTGTATAAATTTCATTGTTTGGTTGAACATGGAGAAAGATATTTGGAAGAATGCTTGTAACCAAAGAGTTATTGGACCCCACTGACCCCCATGAGAGGAAAACTGACAATGGGAGTCAAAGGTTCTCCAGAACTTTTTGTTTCCTATATTCTTCAAAATATCTGCGTTCAATAGAACAGAAAATAAAAAGGACCTATAATGGTAGTCAATGGGGTCCAGGAACTTGTCTGATAACGGAAATTCTTCCACACCCGATAAAGACGTCTTTTTCATAGATTTGGAACAACTCAATGACAGAATTTGTATTTTTCAGAGAGCTATCCCTTAATACACAGAATGTCTAATTGTCTTTCAAAGAGAGTGCCCTTTTCGGTTTCTTTAAGTACTATTGGTTTTGAAATCTATACTAGATCCTGGGCTGTTCTGCTTCTTTTATAAAGTATTAAAGTCTTTAGTATCTAAACATCTTTACGTTGAACTAGTCTTTTAAGTCCAACACTATGATCAAGTTCTTTTATTCTCTGTGTTATTTGATCTTAACATCCAGGGACACATCACAAAATAACAAAGCGGTCTTGTCTTTACTCTTTATAAACAGTACATTGAAGGCGTAGGCTCTAATGTTTCGGTATAGCCGGAAACAATCGCTTTAGTTTAAACGGCCCCATTAGATTGCTGTGAATTGCTTTGGGATCTTTTCTAGTGTTTGCCACCCATCAGCGCATTGCAGGTGATTGTAGGATGGCAAATGCCTGTCCTTTGGCTGCCGTCTCATTGCGGATACTAAAATAGTTTATTATAGCGCTAAGATTCTAGCTTTCTTTGCTGCTGGGAACGCACATAAAAGAATCACCGGATCCATGCTGTGCACATTAAATTGCTTTGTTCTGATTTGGGGCGTGCATTTGCTTCTAGACATCTAAAACCGTCTCGGATATTTCGTGAAAATGGCAGTCACGATGAGTGGCATGTTTTAGGATATGAATTTCGAGGCTTGGGTACATAAGCGTATTGAGCCTGATGAGAATTGTTTGAATCTGGCTTGTTATTGCTGAGCAAATATCAGGTAAGACTGACATTAAAGCAGTCTGACCCTGGATCAGTACATCCGAAGAGTTAAGATTTACTTTGGTGTTTTAAGTCCAGCATGGTGTGATCTCTCAGCTCCCTCTGCAACTAATGAATGGACCTATAAAGACACCTGGTGGGCCGCTCTTTTAAATTTCAGCCAGAAATTAAAATTCAGTCCTTTATACTTGTTATTCCAAAACTGTACGACTTTTCTTCGATTGAACAAAGGAAGGTATTTTGAAGAAAGTCGTGAACCAGATAACATTGCCTCCCATTGACTTCCCTTGTATGGCACAAAACAATTTTTCAAAATATCTTCTTTCGTGTTCGACAGTGGAAAGAGATCTATACAGGTTTTAATTGACATAATTTGTGTTCTACGACCTTTAAAAAATACAGATATTTCAAAATGTTCAGAAATACATAAATGTGACCCAGATTTATTAAGATTAACCGAATAAGTCAGTGTATGTTTCTGTTTATATACTCCTGATTCAAGGTTTCGGATGTACAAAATAAGACTTTTCTTTACAATATATTATTTTCTGAGGTCAGACTTCCTTGCTAAGAATTTGAAGTTAAACCAGAAAGCGTAACCCACATGCTTATTATATTCATGTTGAAAAATACAGGCAAATCGGAGCTTTCCTCCCAGAGGCGCGCATGCTACAGCAGACACCGCTCAGATTTTCTTCTGTTGATGCAACATTTACACGTGATTTTCTTCCCGGGATCGTGCTGTTACCTCATCTCCAAATGTCAAATGTAAGGTTGCTCCCAATGAAAGGCAGAGTTGTAATTTTTGGCAAATTACGGGTGCAGAACGTAGTCGTTTCACAATTATGTTCTTTGTGTGTCTTGGTGCGGCAGAGCTTCAGGAAAATTCAATCAGCTTTAAATTGTCAAGCCCTGTCAATGTGATTGCACTTTATTTTCCAAGCGGATAGGTAGGAACTGATGTAAACCTGGGAAACACAATGCCGTAGAATCCGATCGTGAGCTAATTTGGGCATTTGTTACTTTGACTGAAGCATACAGAGATCTCGGATAGCTGCTGGGGGTGTCGAGACCCCTTTCAAGCTTTTTCGGTTTATATTCGGTAAATGGAAGTATATAAAAAGTAACTGTAAAAGTAGTTATGTATGTTTTGAGTTCTTAACAAACGTTAAAATTGGGCCCCCGTGGTCTGTGGGGGTATTGCAGATGGAAGGCATGGCTTAGGCTAAATAAATGTTAAATTTTTTTTATTCGTTATAAACAATTATGAAGTATAAAAACTTGGGAACTGATTATGTAGCTTGTAACACACATGATGTCCGTTGTAAAAAGCATACAACGTTATATTTATTTTTCGTTAAATTTGTTAAAAGTTAAAGTATTTACTGTAGAAAAACAATATTGTTAACTACTGTATTCATACAACTATTTATATTAACATAGTATTCTGTAAGCAAATTTTCTCTCCGAAATTGGTCTGGGAAATTCTGTAGATTGATGCACATCCATGTCTTGATTCGCCACTAAAAGCTAGCGTAACTCAATCAATCTCGTCATTACGCCGAAAAGTACACGCCAAGTTAATAACGGTCAGAAATTGCGTATTATTGAGTTCTTGCGCTTCTACCCTGTTTGCTCAGAGCCGCCCGGGCTGTTCCATCATCTTGACAGATCCGGTGCGTGCAAGAGCCTCAATCTGATGTTCTGTAAAAGCATGATGGATGGGCCGTCAGCCAGACGGGGCTCCTGGCGTAGCGTTCACCTGAGCTTCTGCCTCGCCGTTTTCATTAGGTCCCCGGAGCCCGAGACACTGATCAACATATGCGCCGATCAAGGGCCCAGTGAGATGATGGATAGGTTTTAGTGCGGGAATGATTTTAGTTTTCTCCATTGCTTATCATCTTAAGTAATGTGTTTAATTAAACCTGGAACTTCGAGTTGCGTCGGACTACTGAAAGTTTGCGCCAGCCAAGCCACTACTGTTAAACATTAACGGATGGCTCTCTCCAGGTATAATAGACCTCCTTAAAAGGCAAATTGACTTCTAGGTAATATAGACTTGATTTTAGAATGCTTCTAGTTAATGTCCCAACCACTTCTATTAGATGGACTTGGCACTGTGGTGCATTTATTCCATTGCTCGCAAATGTAAGTGCACTTGCTAACAATATCCATCATCATAGATCTAAGTTAAGAACATGTTGCCGGCTTTGTTGTGTTATTTTGGTATTCCCCAGCCAAAGCCACTCTCTAAGCCGATGCCCCCCGAGCCCTCCGACTTTAATGGTTGGAGATGAATGGAACCTGTCCAGTGTAACGAACAACAAATGCATACCAACTAGGCACCTACTCGCACACAAATAGATATTGTCAATTTACTTTAGACAGTGGCTGTGGGCACTGTCTGTGAATGTGGGCTTATCATGCATTTCTAAACACAGGCAGCGATTTGTCACAGACCCAAAAAAATATAAGCTCTCTGGCCATTATATGCACAGTCATGCCGGGCCGTCTTGCAGACTGGGGACAGACATTCGGAAACCGTCGGAAATGATGCGGATCAGCTGGCTTTACAGGCCGCTTTATTATCTGTCACACCACCGGCCAGACCGGAGATCTCCAAAGAACTTTATCGCTCTAGTCTTAAAGTATCTCAGGGGCAAACTTTTTTCCACTTTGTTTCACAGCATCGTTCGTCGTGACGGGTATCCATGTTTGGGGGTTATCTTTAAACGGGATGTTTAATGTTTGAAATAAAAGCATATTGACTTTTTTAATCTCTAAGATTAGTGTTGAATGACTTTACAGTCGCGCTGAATTGGTTGCGGTTGTGTATGCACAAATGAAGGTGACAAGGAGAAACGGTTTAATGGTGGACCGGGTGAAAATGGTAAGATTACAAAGGCAAATATATTAAATGGCTCTAAGTCACGAGTTTGGAAAATTGAACAGCGTTTTTTTGTGACATGCAGAACAGACAGTTCTCAAATAAATGCTTGGTGACCTAAGAAAGAGGAGGATAGAAAAAGAGAAGCAGATTTTGCTGACATTTAAATGATTTTCGCTAGGTAAGTGAAGTCTGCATCTGACCACCCGGTGCCCGTGCTTTTCACGTCCAATTATTTTCAATGCTGTTACGAGTAGAACTGATTTTTTTTTTCAGAAAGGGAAACATGCATAATGGAGAGTGAAATGACAAGCTGAGTGAATGCATTTCTCTCCACGGCTGTTTTCAAAGGGCTGATAGTTGCTCTCCACCGGTTCTTTGGCAAAGAACAATGAAAAACAGCAAGAAGCCTACTTACCATCTGTAGTAAATTATGACACTTTATTACAGCTTTTTCTATGTCTCTCTCCCTCTCTCACTCGGTCTTGCTTTCATTTCTTTTTCACATCTTTTTTACTCTGCTCCTTCTAAACCTCTCTTCATAACTACCTCTTTGTCTTTACTCACTCTTTTGCTCTCTGTCTCTCTCTCCGTTCATTCTTCATAACTATCTCTCAGTCTCTCTCTCTCTCTCTCTCTCTTTCTCTCTCGCTCTCTCTCTCTCTCCCCCCTCTGACACCTACACTGTGAAAGGGTAAATCGGGACAACACAAATCAGCTTGTAGTCTGACTTAGTTGCCAAAAGTATGATCTTAAGTTTTTTATTTTCTATATTGTACGCCCTAATTTATATGTATTTCATGCAATGCAAGGCTACCTGAGACGGGGAATACTAAACACGGCCGTTTCTAGCTGGGATGATGTAATAAACCGGAAAGCCCGGCTGAGCTTCATAAATAAATCAGATTTTTTTACTGTACACTGGAAAGCGTTTTTACCTATTTATACTTAAAAACTTTGGTTCACAAGTTGTCTTAAATTGATAGTTTACCCTAAAATGAAATATTTGGTCATCATTTACCATTCTTGTCGTTTTTTGACTACCAATTTTCTTCAAAATATCTTTTCAGATCTTCAAAAGAATTCAGAATTTAGGTTTTTGGGCTGGTTATCACTTTAAATTTAAATAATTGACTTAAGCTTGTCTTAAGTGATATTAAACTGATGACAAATACCAAAAAAAGGAAAGATTTTAAATAACTCAAACTTTCAAAACTTACATTCTAAATAATAATGCACAAAATGTTTTTTGGTCATTTTAATAGTTAAAATGCGTTATAAGCCTGATTGACTTAAGTTAAAAACAACAGGCCAATTTTGGAACAAAAAGGAATTAAATCAGATTTTACAGTTAAAAAATTAGGAAGAATATGAGACCCTACTTGTGAAAACCAGGCTAAAGTCGCAAAATCAAAATATGAGAAAATAAGTCTTAGTTTTCTTTGACCTATTCATTTCACAATTAATTAAATCTTTGACCTGGTCTTACGCATATATTAAAGATATCAATTTTATATTCTCAGATAACGTTCCTTACATTATGTAGAATGATTTTATATAAGAAGCAAATCACAAAAAATGACTTGAGCTGGCTTTTCTCAGGCAGGGTCACAAATGTAGTTTATGCCTTCTGGCGTCAAAGATGCCTTTGGTGGTTGAAGTCAAATACCAAGTCTACAGAGTCTTCCCGTAGACTCCCATCCAGAAGAGTCTGACATTCATGGTTTATTTCTGTGTATTTAGTTGAAGTCTTAGAAATCCATCCCATGTGCGAGTAAACATGTTATTCTTTTCATTGTTGGGGAAGTGTGCACAATGCTTTATCACTTTCCACGATTCAAGAGCTGGTTTTGATATTCAGAGTCCCAATGCAAGGCAGAAATAAAACCGCAGAGAAACATCAGTCCTCCAAAAATGAAAAAATAATAAGGTTATTTCATGAATGCCTCGCCCCGGTCAGCAAACCTCTCATTGCTGGGTTGTGCGCTGCTATCATTGCAAATCCCTGCTTGGCAAATCCAACCATAAACAAAAAAATAAAGGGGGTGAAGAGGGGGGCGCGTTTGGCTGTGCTGAATTATTTAAGGTCTTACCTTGACGATTCTGCACACCATCTGCTTGATGTATTATTCAACAGACATGCTTAAGGGTGGGACGTCTTAAATGAGCTCTCGGCACTCAATGGTCACAGTGTGTTTCGGATCCAAACATTATGTCGCCTAAACCCTTTGAAGTGTGATATGAGAAAGCTCGGCGTTGGAGATCTCTACTTTTAAAAGCCTTGTCCTTTGATATGTTTCTGTATAGTTTTATATTCTAGGTTCTCCATGTTACTTTTTGAGATAGTGCGGCCCTATGTACATTCTTCAGAGGATTGACGTGTCTTTCTGAATTCCCAATCTGACATGAAAAGCAGGACAGGGCACCGCATACTCGGTAGGCTCAGCTGCGTGTTTTTTTTCTACTAGCATCTGTAGCTATTGAAGTGCAAACATGTGCCATCAACCTGTCAATCACGCACTGTATAACAAATCCGTGGGGAATCTGTTGGGAAAATAGAGACTGGTTGAATATTAGTGCAGGATCGGTATTGGTACACATGCAGTATCACACAGAAATCTGATGTGAGATCAGTGTCGCAACATTAAAAATGCAGGCCCTGGCTTGGGATTCACAATCTTGGGTGAGCTTTAGTGCCGTTTTTGTCACGTAACCAAGATTGAACAGTTATCTCTTTGAAGGAATAAGCGTCAGTTTCATTTAGACCTGCAGTTCCGGCATGCTGTGAACTGGAAACTGCTCGGCTGGAAGCTGAAGCGATGGGTGTCTCAGATAAAGCTGTCTGAGAGAACAGATTGACTGTTTTAAAGGTACAGTTCACCAAAAGTGAAAATCTGTAAACAGGCTGCAATAAAAGTGCGATGAAAATGGACGGAGAAAGCTGCAGTTGTGTGAGGAGCAGAAAACAAGACGTTTTGAAGAATTTAGCAAAACAGACAATTCTGTTAAACAAGAAGAAAAGATATTTGAAAGAATGCTAGCAACTGGGATTTCTGTGGCGACACTGGTTACCATTGTAGGAAAATATAGTGATCACAAAAAAAGATATTTGAAAGAATGCTAGCAACTGGGATTTCTGTGGCAACACTGGCTACCATTGTAGGAAAGTATAGTGATCACAAGGAAAGATATATGAAAGAATGTTAGCACAAACTACCATAGTAAACAAAAAGTTGGTCAGTGGCTAACATTCTTTCAAATATCTGTTTTTGTAGTTTTATTCATGTATGAAACCGCTTTGGGATGACAGAATTTTCACTTAGGGGTGAACTATCACTTTGATCTCAAGGGATGACAAAAATGGATGGAGAAAGCAAAAATAGCTCATCTGTTGGCAGTTTCTTCTAAATAGTAGGTCACATACTTTCTTGTTGTGCTTTTGTCTCATTGGAATTCTACTTATTTAAAGAAATAGTTACCCAAAAACTCATTAACACACCCTTAAGCCAATCTAAACCATTTATCACATACTCTTTTGTGAAACACAGTAGTAGAGTTTGATATCTAATGAAAGTAAAGGGCGACTAGGCTTACCACGTTTAAAAAAAAACACAAAAAGGGGCCGATTGGACCATGGCAAAAGCACATGATGCCACGCTTTACGCTCTCTGCCATTTGAAATACATTAGAATGTGGAGCGTCTCCCTGCAAAAAGCGCGTTTGGTGTGATTCGCCCCTTAAGGTGTCATTGAGAAAGTCAATACTATTAAAGCTTCTAAAGGCATATGATTGCTTTTTGTGAGTGTGAACAGTCGATAATACTTTGTTTTAGTCATTTTTGAGCTTGACAGCTCCAGTCACCATTTACTTGCTCCAAACGGAAGAGTGCGGCAACTACAGGCTTGCAAAACACGAAGGCGAGTAAATCGTGACAGAATTGTCATTTTTCGGTGAACTGCTCCAAGTCATTTGGTCTCAGTTGCAGTTGATGCCATCCTTGCTTGAATTTTCATGCTAGCTGTTAAAAATGTATTTCTCCAGACTCTCAATAGAAACGCTTGGAGCTCTGGCTCCATTAGGAAGTATTTTCTCCGAAAATTCGTAGTCGTGATTGACTTTGATGGAAAGTGTTTACATAACAGTCTGTTCACTTGATGACTCATCCTCACAGATACAGATTTTTCCCTGCTACATCCACATGAGATGCAGCACAGATTCTACTACATTGAATTATATTGGCCAAAAATAACACGTCCATTGAGCGATAATATTGAGCCGGTGTTAATCAGGTTCAAGGCATCTACTAAAAATATTAAGCAAGTAAAATGATTTTTTTATTTCTCACATCTGAGAATAACTGATATCAATCTCTGAAAGCTTTGTCAAAAGTTTGCAAGGTCTGCTAAATTTTTATATTTTACAAACTATTATCTGTGTTGATGCCTTTTGCGACACATTGCATTTAATACGTTTGATCTTTAAAATAAATCGTTCTTCCTACCCAAATTGCATGAAAACTGGGACTTGCGTAGATTTTCCATTCACCCAAGCAGAACTGGCAAAATACTAACAAACCTGTCAGAGATTGATACCAGTTATACTGAAAGATGTGAGAAATAAAACAAAAAATATGAGTTTTGATTGTATTGAAATTCTATTGATATGTCACTTGCGAAATACTTTGGAACGCTGTGTATTCATAAACAGCAGCTTTTTGTTTCCAAAAAGGGCATGCTTGTGAATTTTTTTAAAGCTTTGTTAGGATTTTCAAGGCGACACCCGTGGACTTCTCTCGAGCTTGTTGAAGCGACGGAGCTGGCATTTAAAATGACACAATAGAGCTTACCGTCAATATAAATATTGAAGGCGAACGAAACCTGTGACTCATTTGCAAACATTATCAGATCCCAGCGCTGGTGTTCGGTGGGAATGTACTTTTTCCTCGTTGTTGAAGTTAACAAACATACATTGGCAGGGCCACAAAGAACATACGCAAAGGTTCGAGTTTCGTGCATGCCGCTCCCAATAGGTCAGACACAGACGAATTTGTGCACCCCGTGGAAGCATTGACCTTTTCCATAAGTGGTTCACCGGTGGTTATTTATTTATTTTAATGCAGATTTATCAGCCGAACATGGAAAGGCTTTATTTCAGCGGGGTTCTTGTCAGTCGTGTAATTGCCGACGCTTGTTATTATAAGAATGTTGACTTCTTTATTTGAGATTTTGAAGGGCTTCTTGTCATATTTGAGTGTGAGTAGTAAAAATGTAGTGTAAATGCATCGTTTTATTTTTATTATATATTTTTGTATTGGGAAATGCCTGGTTTTTTTACCTTGTGTGTGATTGTTAGTGTTCCTCTAGCACATTTTGTAGAGAATTGTATTAGCTTCGCGAAGGTGGGGGGTTTAGGAGATAGTTGAACTTAAAATGAAAATTGTGTCGTATACATTTTTTTGTTCACAAACCACGATATTTGAAAAATGTCGCAAATCAGACAGTTCTGTTGAACACAAAGAACGATATTTGGAAGAAGGTTAACAAATGGGATTAATGAGGCACCATTGACCACCATAGGAAGAAAATATATATTGTATTATATTTTTGTTCTGTTAAACACAAAAAACATTTGAAAGAAAGTTAGTTACTCAAATTTCTAAAGATCATTGACTACTAAAGTAGAAATAAATTTGTTGGCCATTCAAGGAAGGTGCCCCAAAAATCTCACTTGGTAGACACTTGCTAGCATTTCATTTTGAGCTGAACTATTTAAACTCAAATGAACATGAACATGTATTAAACCTCAGTTTGGTCAAAACTGTACAAGTAAATATAAACATTTAATACCAAACCATACAAAAATAATAAAGTAGCCACTGCTTCTGGATTGCATAAAAACACAATTATTTGTGTTTCACTTATTTGTCAAAGTCACAACCACATTTGAATGTTGTCACTATACTTTGCAGTGAGTACTGTACGCGGGCATTCCGACTCCATGTCCGACAAGGTCCAACAGTAATTCAGTACATTCCCTTCCAGCCCGTTCTCTCAAAACCTCATTTTAACTTGACCCTTCATTGTATTTTACCCCAGGCGACTCGAGCTCAGGGATTAAAAATAGAGACCTCAGCAGGGAAGAGGCTGACATGGTTCTTGTTGGCGAGAGGAGTGGAGCGGCGGAGAACTGAATCCCGCTGGGGGTTTTTATCACTGGGGAAGGTCCGATTACCCCCCTCCCTTTTCTTGCTCTTTCTTATTTCTTCCGCACTCTTGCTCGCTGTAAATCTCGCTGCCAAGTGAGGAGAACAATATTTTCACCATTATTTCTCGGCACTACAGAGAGATAATGCGGGTATTGATATGGACCCGTAAATTTACAGAGGCGACAGATTTACGCCTGAGGCTGGCAGCCCACCTCTCTTTCGGGAACATGTTCGCCTTTGATTGGTTGGGAATGGATTCTTGGCTATCCAATCCAGCTTAGGTCAGGCAGGTCTAAATCAAGGTGACTATGTAGTCTGTTTTTGAAGAGATGATAGTTGGGTATATACAGTGAGCTCAATAATAAACGTATACGTCTCCCCATCATGCCTGATGCATCATGCAATATACAATAGCAGATACGTTTGTCAGACAAAAATAAAGAAAAAGAACGTTGGTAACCAAACAACAATGACCCCTATTGACCACCATTGCATGGACACAAAAACAAAGACAACTCTCAAAAGTCATACAACATGGTGAATATTCTTTTCTAACATTTCATCTATAGAATAAAGGTAATGTTTCGCACCACAAGCTTTTAAAACGTCCAACGTACAACCACTTTGAGCGCATTTTTCTTCCCTTTATAAAACAGACCTGCTTGAGTGGATTCCAGTGAGAAAAACACATTATCTGTCTCATCTCTCCGTTCTCAAACTTTATGTCTATTCTCTGCTTTTTGGTTAGCCAATGCAGCTTTGTCGGTGTTATCTTAAGGTCTTATTTGCTGCTGTGCTCGGTAGGATTATAACGCATGCTGAGGGCAGAGTGCACGCAGCTTCGGAACCTAAGAGAACATTCAAGTGCGCCTAGATAATTTTCTCTGCCTGGTCTGCGCGCCGTTGAGACCACTTATCTTGCTCCAGGTTGTTCTGTATGGATCCTATCGCAGACCTCTTCAACCTAAAACTTTATGTATCTAGGATAGCTGGAACCTTTTTGCTCAAATTGATGTTTAGAATGATGTGGGGTGACATCTGCTGTCCCCAGTGTAACATGTGGAAGGACAAAGACATTCAAGCTGCCCGAGTTGAAATGATTCCATATTCTGGTCCACAACCATTAAACAGTAGTAGATATAGTGTCCTATATAGGGTGAATTGTCAAATCCTAAAAAAGGCAGCTATGGCTTGCCAAGCTCTTTCTTAAAGAAATAGAAAAACTCAGGAATTATTTAGGACTTTCTCCCACAAAACACAAAAGAAGATATTTTGAAGAATGTCGGGTGCTAATACTTCAAAATATCTTCTTTTGAATTCTGCAGCAGATAAAAAAGTCAAACATGTTGAAAAAGACAAGAGGGTGAGTAAATGATGACAGAATTTTCATTTTTGGATGCAGGTCAGTCAGGTCCAGCACTCCACAGTTCCCAGAATAGCTTTGACACTCGGAAATGCATGCAATACTCCATCCTGTCTTTGAATGTTTATTCAACTGTCAAAGTGAGCACAGTAACCTTTGTACCGGCCGTGTAGAGTGGGTTTTTAGTCACTAATGCAAGCCCTCAACGGAGCCTGGCCGACCTCCGAAAGACTAACACGCCTCAGAATATCTTAACCTTTTCATCTAAGCCTTCAAATGTCACTGTTCTCTTTCCTGCATTTGAAGACAAATTGACATTTTCTCTTTGCTATAGAATTGAATTGATCTAGAAGGTTCCTGTCAAAAAGAATAAATTGGTCGTTTCTACAATAAAAGGAAGTAGGGTTGGTGGGGTCAGTGTATTGTAGTATTTGTGGCATGCTCGAATGGATAATATTTTATTGAACTTGGCAGAGGATTCAGTGTGACTTAGATAAAAATGATGTATGTACATTTGAGAAAAACAAGGGAAATTAAATTAGATAAAATGGAAAATCATTTTTTTACTTTTCCCTAATGTCATCTCCAACAGAACACAAAAGGAAATATTTTGTAGAACGTTGTTTTAAAAAAAAAACATTGGGGCATTTTCGGAGTATCTGATGATTTCAAATAACATGAAGGTTAATAAATGTTAAAGAGCTCATAATTCCTATTCCTCATTTTACTTTTTCTTTGTACGATACTAAAAAAGGTGTTTTTTATCGTATTTATGTATAGTTGACAATTATTAATAGTTTTATAACCAAACTTTAAAATTTTCTTTTTGGTTGAACTATCCTTTCAAAAACCAAATACATTTCAACTTGCCCCACAGTGTACAACAATAAACTAAAATAGCATTGGCATTGAAAATCTATACAAAGTATGGCATTCCTAACACTTTGTCATGGGACTAGTGTGAAATATCTTACAAACCTCGTTAAAGATGTATTGAATTTTTCAACACGTAATAACTGTAAAGATAATAACAATCCCGCAAACCTCGCAGAGATACAGGAAGTGATGTGATGTTGCCATCTGCAAAGTAGGCTGCTGTGTATGTATATGGAGCAAATGCTTCCCTCAGGAATTGCAGTGATAAAGAATCGTCTCAGTCCAGGATGCTGATCATTCAAAACACAATATAGAAATGGGTGTGATGTGAAAGACACATACACAAGGAACTGCCTATTACGTAGGACCGTTTCTATTTTATGCAATCTATAGTATGGTGCATCACATATCTTTTAGAAGAGCTTAATTTTTGAGGAACCTGGGACATTATTTATGTTTATTCATTTTGGTATATAGACGCTGTCTTTGCTCAGAAGGAAGGAAATGTTTCGCTGGGTAAAACGTATTCAAACGTAGAGAGATGAATAATTGTTTAAAACATTTAAACAGCAGTTTATGAGAGAATACATTTCTGAACCTAAATTTGTTTGATTTGCGTTTCAATTCAAAAGCTTCATTGTCAAAATGTCAATTTGCAATAGTGTTATAAGAGATTTCCAGTTTGCTTGTATGAATGAAACAACTCACGTTAGAATAAGTTTCACAGTGATTAACATAGAAATTGCTTGTCATGTAAATGCTACAGTACGCATAATGATTTTATTACTATTCATGCAGAAATATTTTCTTCGTGCAGAGCTCAAAATGAGCCTTTAAACTTGGAAGAACTGGTGCTTCAAACTACAGCGAGTAGAAGGCAGCAGTAAAAATATTAAGGGACAACCGCCCGAATAATATCTTAATACTTGAATAAAAAACAAAATTTTATTTATCATTAAACATCCATGTGTTGTCTGCTTGGCTTTGACGATTTTATGAATTATCATAAAATCCCAAACACCAAACAGGTTATATGCTTATATTCATCAAATTTCGAGAATAATACTTCAATCAATCAATCAATCAATCAATCAATCTTTTATTTGTCACAGACACTGTTACATGCCGTGAAATGGCACCCCTCCGACCATAAACACATAACACATTCAAGGGAAGACAGATCGGAGAGGAAGTACAGAGAAAAAGGAACAACATGATACACAAGGAAAGTTGGCTCAAAAAAAGAATCCCTCTCAGACTGTCCTACCTTTCTGAAGAGGTTTGTATGCGGGCAATTCTGTGAAAATGTCAACCTGAAAATAAAGTTTTAAAGGTTTTACTTTAATACATCTACATTTACATTTAGGCATTTAGCAGACACTTTTCTACAAAGCAACTTACAAAGAATCGAGGAGACAATGAAGCCGTAAATAGTCGAGATAACAAAAGGTGAGCAAGTGCAACAACAAGGTTACCAAGTTACACAAAGCGAGATAAAAGAGTATATAAAAAGAGCGAGTAGGTTAGGAATGAGGGTTTTAGGTTGCTATACTAATATAACAAATATCTAATATCACAAATATCAATATTTGGTATTTCAATTAACCATGTGAGGTCACTCTTTAAGTTAATAATAAAATGTAGTTTATACTATTTTATCACCGTAATAAGGGCTGTTTAAGGATTGTCACATCCATACATATTTTTCATAAATAGACTCACAAAAATAAAAAATAGTAACAATGTTATGTTCTGTAAAGAGCCATCTCTTCCAATTGTTGGGTATTATTGCTTTGGGTTTCTGCATAAAATTTTGCAAAGTGTGTCATCTCCCAAACTTTTAAATTTTGATGTTAAATATTCCAATATTGTAATTATAAAGCTTGTGCATATACTGATATATTTCTGATGTTAGACTCAATCATCAAGTGTTTAGTAACATAGTAACATATTCAGTTTATTGTGATCAAAAACAATTCTGAGTGTTTTTGTCACATCCAAAATTTCACATCCATACTGCTGGAATTGCTCACAAGTTAGATGTTGTGAGGATATGCGACCAAAATGGTCGCAATTTAGAGCCCTGCTTGTGTCTCATGAACGAGGCCCAAATATACGGAAAGCAGTATGTATTTGGTCTTGTTGTAATCTTGAAAGGGAACAAAAGCAGTGATTTCTTGAGCTGAAAGCCCTGGAAACAATGCCACAAGAATGTAAATGAAAAAATAATCATATTTCGTTTTCAAGCTTCGTCAAGCTTAATGCGCAAATGGAATATTTCTGAAAGTAGCGCAGCGCCTTGAGGTTTCGTACCGTTGAAAGCGTAATTACCTCTCCCCAGGCCCGGCCGCCCCGAGCTTGTTCTTAATTGCGCGAGCGGATGGGAAACTGTATCCGTGGAGGTGTACGTTTTCCACCAACGCCGTCCGTTAACCATCATTATCGCCGACCACCTCCGCTGCTGTGGATCTTCTCTTTAAGCGTGATGAATGCATACCTCTCCATACTAAAAGTAGGCCAGTCATCAATATTTTAACAAGTTTCCACACTTCATTACCGCAGATATTGCATTTCTCATACCACACTCTGTCTCTGTGGAATATCACCTGGTCGCATTTTCACAGGCTGTTTTTATTTACCTTAGCTTGCGCTTGTTGTCATCAACGTGCGGGCATGGCCTCGCGTGGGTCGACCTTGACTGCCACGCGAGCACGCTCAAGTTTTCCGCCGCTGTCTCCTGGGACTCATATGAAGACGGGCTGCTTGTCATTCACATGGCTTCTCCGAGGAGCATAGATTCATGGGGGAGCTCATCGCACAACCCGGCCACACTGTTCTTGACAGTATTGATTGAATGTAAAAGATGTAATTTCTGTTGGTAGTCCGCAGAGTATTGCGGGGTGTGTAATTGCTAGTTGTCCAACGGAAGGAAAAGAGCATTTTTTCTTACTCTGCAAGATGAACGGCTGTGGGGGAAAGATGATGCCGAGTGTGTGCGCGCCCGCGTGTTGGAGGACATATCATGTAGTGTATTACTCAGAGTGTCACGTTTGTAGATGTGTGCTGATTTCAAATTGCTCCCCTGAAGCTTTCAGGTTCACTTAACATAGAAAGAGAAAACAATACTTATGTGAATACTATTATTTTTCCGCGCGTGTCTTGCAACGCTTCATTTCTAAATAATGGCTTTGGCAAGGAGTTGCGTGAATGAAAAATTGGACTGATGGGTAATAATTATGTCTTCTTTGGATTGATGTGTAAGTGTTTTCTTAAGGAAATAAACAAACAAAAAGTGTTAATACATTTTGGTGACAACAACTATTCAATTTTATCGTTTGCATTTTAAGACTTAAAAAAATTATTCATTTTTATTGAACATTTAATCTTTGAATATCAGAAGTACAATTCAAATTTTCTGTTGCACAAACCAATCTCTGTCGGAGTAACACAATTTCATATCGGCGGTGTGTTTGTTTAGATACAAATTGTTTTTTTTTTCAAATAAAAATGTTTTTTTGAAACATTTTGTACTCTTTTTCAGACTTGGAAAAGGACCACCCTAAAAACGAAGCAGGCGTCGTCTGGAGAGTTACGGGCGGACTGTTTAACCTCACCAGAGGAGCGGTGGGCGCCACTCTCGGGGGAGTGGCCTGGGTGGGCAGCAAGAGCTTTGAGCTGACCAAGACGGCCGTGACAAGCGTTCCCGCAGCTGGAGTGGGATTGGTTAAAGGCGGCGTCTCCGTGGTAACGGGAGGGGTCGGAGCAGTGGGCTCTGCCGTTGCCGCTAAAGTTACACCAAAGAAAAAAGACAAGTCGGATTAGATTGTCTGCTCTCCCCCACCCTCGGTCTGATTCAGTGTGGTGATGGATGTCTGAGTGGTTTGTTCTCACGTTCAACGGTACTGAAAAGCAAGTGGCTCATTCTTTAAGTCTCTTGGGACAAGTGCTGTTTTCCATGCATCTCTCAACAGTCATTGCTTAGCTAGTGTAAAACAAAATGTGGGTAAAAACACAACTCGACCAACATTAGAAAG
The DNA here is from genome assembly GCA_033220385.1 of Triplophysa yarkandensis. Lineage (NCBI taxonomy): Eukaryota > Metazoa > Chordata > Actinopteri > Cypriniformes > Nemacheilidae > Triplophysa > Triplophysa yarkandensis. The sequence continues at coordinate 7,964,914 of CM065677.1, read as the reverse complement.
AAGTGAGAATTGTGTGTTTGGTTTGAATGTTTGTCTGAGTTATTGGTACAGGGAAGGGTTTGCATTTAAGGTAGAAGAGGGATCAAATGTCGATATTAACTTTAATGGTTTTCTTGATTTGAATGTTATCATTCAATGTCCTATTATATTTCAAACACTCCATATGAACACAAGCACACTTTATTTCCTTTAATTTGTAGGCAATTATTATTATTATTATTATTTATATATGTAACACTAGATTATCCAATTGATCTAATAATGTGGGATTTACACTTTATTTTCCCCATCTTAAACAAAGTTTGTATGAGCAACCATGCAGCTTTTACAGATTTCGTTTAGCTATATTATTTATTAACAAAAGCACGTGTCATCTCAAAAAAGCAGGGATTCAAACTACTTTAGTTTGTTACCTTGAGCAAAATGCCTCATTGATGATGAATCTCCCATTAATGGTCCATTTTGTACGATAATGTTTAAGAAAACGAAATGGAGTCTGTTTCCAGGAAACAAGTGTCTTGAAAATAAATGACTGCAGTCTGAAAAGGCTGCATTCAGATGGAGAATCAAATGTAGATTAAACTCCACATCTAAAAAGCTTTCTTAAAAAGACATACTTTATTCCCTTTTGCGAAGCATCACAGCCCATTTGAGTTGTTGTTTTAGTGGCCACACATGTGCCTGATATTTACATTTATTCATTTGGCAGACGCTTTTATTCAAAGCGATTTACAAGTAGTGTGCAGTGGACAGCCATCACAACCGACCCACTGAAGTCTTTGGACTTGTAAGAGCTTACCGTGGAGTATTTCATAATGGTACGAAATAACTGCAGATGTATTTCCGCTTTACATATACTGCTGTTTACATAACAGTGCTATCACCATTGGAAATCATTAATCTTGAGCATTGGTTCCTGTACTTTCACAGCTTTTGCCTCCTTTTTATTTATGCAAAAATCTCATATGGCGAATTATTATACTGTTGCAATGCATGCTTGAAACTTGCGCTTTCACTGAACAACATGCTGTGTTACTCAATACACGCTGATAACTGTGACTGTACTTTCCATTTTTATACTTTCCTGTCCTGTTTTTGTTGCATACTTTCTTGTAGGTGCCCTCGTCTTGAAGATGCTGTTATTATAAACTGGACTTTGAAGTAGATTTTGTCTATAATAGAACTATTTTTGCTAAATTGATGCTGTATTCTACAAATAAAGCGTTCTGTATTTTAGATGGGTTTGAGTTTTTAATGCAGCCATGAAGCAAAAAGAAAATCAATAGAACCATTGAAATTGTTTTTATGTCCATACAATAAGTCAATGCGATCAACGGGTTTTGGTTAGAACAATCTTCAGATATCCTTTCTGTCCTTTGGAGAAATGTTGGTTAAAGAAGATTGTATGTCCACATTGAATTGCACTTTTTTGTGTCCATACGATAGAAGTCCAAGGGCACCGACAATTTTTGGCTACCACTGACTTCAAAATATCAGAAAGGTAAAGTCATAAAGGTTTGAAAAGACTAGAAGGAAAGTGAATGATAAATTAATATTGTTTACAAGGTTTGTCCATTTCTAAAAATACAAATCTAAGTGTTTTTATGCTTCATTTAAGTTTTTCAGTCGTGCATTTTGCATACTTTTGTTCTTTAAGATAAGAAAAGACGTGACTACTGTATCAAATAACGATCTGGCACCGGTGCAGTTGGAGATATTTCAAAGCCATTGATCCATTATTCATTTTTAGCTTCAATCTTTTATGTAACGTTAAACGCACTAGAATGCATTAGCAGACTGGATCTGGATTACATAAGCAGTTTATATAAAGTAAGTGGCCACATCATTCAGATAACACAGTGATATTTACATCATGCCTGCAATAGGAACATTCATTTTCATACAAGTGATGCCTTTAGATTGAAATATATAAATGTACAGGTTTACACAAAGCCTCTTTGCAGTATGTTAAATGTCATTTGGAGTTCTATGTATGTATGTATATCATTGTCCAGAACGGACAGATGCACATAAATTGTGGTCTTTTCATGGCATTCTGAATCAGCACAAAAATTTATTGAGTCAGTCGGGTGTTTTATCTGCAAAAACAATTGCACGGCTCGACAACATCAGCGTTCCACGATGTTAACTCCAGACGTTAGTGATTTTAGTGTCAGGCACAGTAAACGCACCATAAAAGAGCAAGTTGTTTTGTGGCTTTTTAATCTGAGACTTTATAACACAAGGTCAAACGTGAACTATAAGACACTGTTGAGAAACATTTAGGCTTTGCTTACAGAGTACAGTAGATGTTATGTTAGATCTGAGAATGATATTATATTTAGCTTTTTAATCAAAATATTTTTTATTCCATTCTCCGGTGATTGTTATGACACTGATGTTGTCGTTTTAAAGTTTAGCAAAAAGTAACACTGCGCTTCAGTGGATTGTATGCTGAAATGCATATATTATACAACTACACACAATTCTATATTTGAAAAAAAAAATTATTAAATACGATCTGTTTAATGAAAATAAAATATTGACTTCCATCTGATTAATAGTGAAACTGGATCCAAATATATTCCTAAAAGAATAGTTCGGCAATTATTTACTCTTGTCATTGTAAACCTGCATGACTGCATGAACACAAAATCTATATTTGGAAAACGGTCAAACGGCTGGTCCACATTGAACCGCTCTGGTTTGTGTCCATGGATTAGAAGTCAACGAGGATCAGCAGTTTTTGGTAGCCAACATTCTTCAAAATATCTTTTGTGTTCTGTAGAAGAAATATCATTTAAAAATGTTGGTGAAAGAAGACCATACAATTTATAATTAGCAGATATTTTGTCTTTTTTTAAGCTTAAACTCAATTATTTTGATTTCTTTCAGAAAACAATACATGCTATTTTGTTTCCCGAGTGAATGTATCTTGATTTAAAAATATTAGTCTTTAATATTTGGTGTAGAATTCAATACAAACATTAACAATACAAAAGTGGTTTTACTTTTTGCAGACTCACTGGTTCACTCAAACACTTATTGTGGTCTCCCCATAGATATTTCCAAATTGATCATGCGGTCACAATGACCCTCTGGTGACACACAGTTAGAGAACACAATGACTGTGATTAAATGAACAATGTTGCAAATATAGTTTGTATCCCGGCGTCTCCTAATCACAATAAGTGGTTTAAATGGTTTTCTTAATCACAATAAGTGGTTTAAACGAACAACATCTCTTTGGAGAAGATCTTGAGCGTGTTGAGATGGGCAGTGAGGTGCATGATAAATCATGGTCCCCGAAGAGCGCTGGAAGTCCAGGAAAGCAGAACTTGACATTTGCTGCATGTGATATGTGTATGTTCTCAGAACACCTAACCTTACTAAACCTCATCATCTCGGAGACATCTGAGGGCAGGAGAGCTCTGGACATCACCAAGTTCATTTCTTTCATCCTTTACCCTCTGAGATTCTCTCAACGCTGTACGTGTTATAAAAATAAACAACCTCGGCACAGATTTACACACGGCCCTGCAGTCACAGCGAATGGAATTTAAGTGGGTAATTTACATCGAGTATCTGCATTTAAGGAGCATTAACACCCTTGTTTTAAAACGTCAGATTCTAGCCAGAATATTTTTGCTGATCTTTACACAGACCGAAGTGATTTATCCCGCAAGAGACAAATTATTCGTACCTTTTTTGGCAAAAGATAACACAAGATGGCTCAAAGACCCAATTACTTGTGCACTACTGGAGGGTTAATGGAAGAAAAAGTTAAAGATCTCCAAACACATGCCGTCAGTGTGGATAAAACTCTGTTATGTAAAGATCTTAGGTCATAAAGACTTGCCAAGTTTCATATCCTCGAGCTAAATTATGCAGGTTTTAAGATTTAGAAATGGTTTTGGAAAACAACGCACAGGATTGACATCCCAAGCATTATACCCTAAAAATATTAAGAACACAAATAAAAGCATGTCTTTTATTTTAACATTTCACTTCTTTTGTAGCTATAAAAAAAGACTCTTTCCACATCCTGCTGTTCTCATATAGCGCTCATGTCTCACAAGTACAGTTTGTAAGATTCAAGCTGAGCAGAAGCAGTACAGGACCTAACTGAATATGTGATCTATTTGCATGCCCACATTTTTTGCATAGATTCTATTTAGAAATTGTAAGAAAACAGAATCATTGCATCACTATTACTTACTCTTATGGAATAGGATCAGATTCTAAACTCTAAAACCTGACACCATTTAAGGTTTAATCCAAAAGCATGGAAAACGATTATAATGATTATTATTTTATTGTCACATTTATTTTCCTGACTTAAGGCTAATTTAACACATTTTTAACTTTATGAAGTATTTTAATATAAATTTCCTAGTTGCATGCTGTACTTGTAAGTGTACTTTTTGAATACTAACACGACCCACTTTTTACACTTTTAAGGTGTCATTGTTCTTGCTAATATATGATGTTATCTGATATTTCAACTGTTAGTTTCTACTCAAAACAAAAACTGATTAATTATGTCTTTTTAATATCATAATTCATTTCAGATAGTGGAAACGCTCAAAGAAACCTCAGGTGCACACACCAGGTACACAGACACCTGTCAAATTTCAGAACATTACACAAGAGTAAACTTGTTTTTGAGTAACAAATCCTAAAATTAAATGAGGTTTTCATTGATAAAGCTGAATACTTTTAAGTGTTTTTTGAAAACATTGAAGGGAGATGATAGGTTCAGGAATGACATGAACTTGATGAACTTGATTAGAACCCAAATGCTTAAATGAGCCCATGCACTAACCACTTGACCAATATGTGGTAAATACATTTACGTTTCTTCATTTGGCGGACGCTTTTATCCAAGGCGACTTACAAGTATTATACAGTTGCCAATTATAACTGCAGAGCAAACGGGGGTAAGATGCCTTGCTCAAGGGCACTTCAGTAATTGTCTGATGTGTTAATGGGGCTCATACATGTCAAATGTTGCTGTTTAGACATGCATAATGTTCTACTTCTTAAGATTTGTGTTGTCCTTAACTGAACGGAAGTTTTAAGTTTTAAAAGTGAAAGTTCTAATGAAAAAGTAATTGTTCAAATTCTGTCATTATTTACTCACCCTCTTGTCATTTCAAACCTTAACTTCAAGTTTATAAGTAGACTAATAGCACATCTTAATAACTCTTCAATTGCTCAACTAGCCCCCCTTAAAAGAAATAAACAGACGTCACAATACAAATTCATGGGAACAAGAACTGTTGAGTAATAACTTATAGATCCCACACTGTACAAATCTGTCAGATTTTAACCCAATAAATAAAAATAGACATTAATATCTATTGTTCATTCCACAAGAGGGTGTCATTTCTCCTAGATGTCCTGAAAGGTCACAAGAAGGCTAGATGAGAGCAACTTGCTTAATGTTTAGACAGAGTGTGGCAAACAACCAACAACAATCTTGAACGGATTAATGAAAGTAATCCATACCAGCAGACTGTTTGTGGAAATTATTTCATATTTCATCCAAAAATTATTCAAAGATATAAAAACAATGGCGAAAACATGTTTTTGTATCCATACAATAGATGTCAGTGTGGCTATGTTGTTGGCAACCATCATTCTGCGGAATATCTTCTTTGGTGTTGTGCATGTTTCCAAAAATCAACAGATTTTAATTCCAGAATAAGCTTTAATGTCAATCTGAAACTGAATCATATGATGGTGGAAAAATGTTGGTTCACTAACCTAAATGTAAATGCAGATTATCTAGATTATGTTAAATCCACGGATTAACTCAAATTGAGGCCGTTGTGTCCTTCAAAGTTGAAAATATGGTTTCATGACATGAATAGAATAGGAATGTGGCCAATTGTCAATGAATTAAAGCGTACTGCGTTATCTCCCATTTCTGCTTCTCTACGTTTATTATGAATTCCAAAATAGCAAAAAATCTCTTTCACATAAACAGACACTGAATACAAATCTATATGTACGGATTTCCTGAAAGACACAATGTAATGATTGGTATGACAATGAAGACAGAATCATTTCATGCATCTTACATGTCCAACAAACCCATTTTTCCTTTTAAAACACACACTGCATTGTGTTCGCCCGTGGTTGTTTTATGACATTAAGTAGATAAAACCAAGCTCCTATCATGATGATGTAACAGCAGAAACCCATCATTACAACAAACATATAAATCATACCCACCAAAAGCAAGCAGACAGAAGTGCATGAGTTTACTGTAAATTACCCTTTAACCCAATACAGCACCAAATGCGTAACACCTCCTTCAAAACCGCATTTTAAATGCAAACTGAACACAAGCTCAAATCCCACTGTGGCGGACGGAAATTCACACAACCTGAGAAATAATCTGACTGTGACATTCACGATTTTATTGCACGGCTGTTATTACACAAAACAGCATTTCAGTTCGCCCGGTTCATAGCTTGGGTCCGATTTTCACATTCAGTGTTGTCAAAGCAATGACCGGCGTACAAAAATCTCTTGGTCAATATCGTGATGCTTTGTTCTAATATATAAATAACGTACATGACTCTCAATGCAGTCGCTGCGATCGAGGTGAAGCCGGGATCTCTTTACAGCTAAGTGTTTTGGTTCTTGTGCTGTTCACGAGGGTGACCCTGCAAAAAGTCTCCCAACGTAAGAAAAAGTACATAGTGCAAATGTCAATCACGTTAAGGCAAGGATAGAAACGTAGAAAAATAGTTGTGCGTGCACATGGTCACCTTTGTTACAAAAAAGGTATGAAGGTTTTGTCGTCGATAAGAGAGACTGACATGTTTTTCAGCTCCTCGGGGGAGCTGACAGCTTTGTAGCCGAGCTCATCTAAAATGTGCTGACAAACAGTTTGCGTGTAATCAACAATGTCATGAGACAATTTTAACCTCCAGCTCTCTGCGTTGGCCGCCGAATCCCTCAGCGTGCCGTACTTATGCTTTGATGACGCGTCATTATTTCCCCTCGTGTTGTTGTGTATCCAATCCACCACGTTCTTTTCCATGGAAAGGCCGAGGAACTCGTAAACCTCCTTAATTTTTCGCAGCGGGTTCCTGGCCACGTCCTCGTATCTCAACAGCATGTACCTTCCCCGGAGCCACGGCGGTCTGCTTAGACCCGTTGACACCGAGTTGAGAAAGTCGTCGCAGACCGTAGTGAACGGGGTCAAATCCAGGTTGTACGGTTTGCGGCCTGTGGCTCTCCAGATGCGCCACAGGCGGTACGTGTCCCGAAAGGTTTCGATCCTGGAGGATAATATCCCACGTGGGTCCCTTACCAGCTGGATAACTTTGAGGTTAAGCCGAGGGTCCTCGATGAGCGCCTTAAGGTCGCTGACCTCCGGTATACGCACTGTTTTAATGGCCACGTGCCGTCTTTCACGGCACGACTCGGCGGCTAGGGTCAAATTAAGCGAGGCACACTTCCTCACGCAATCCCCTTCTTCTATATTGCCTTCGTTTGGGCTAAAGGCGTCGCAGACCGGCACGGAGCAAAGCGCTTTGCTGGCCCCCCGTCGAAAGATTTTGTCCGTGGTGTGGTTCGCCGGCTGCGGCTTAATGTAACTCTCCAAAAAATACAAGTCGCAGTTGTACAAGCTTCGTAGAAGGTCACGGCTGGCCCCCAGCATCACCCTACGCTCGATGGCGTATCTGCTGGGAGAGAGGTGAGGGATTAAAGTCGACTGAACGTGAAAGAGGGGTTCGAAGAGATAAAACACGTCCGAGTGCTGGTTGAACAGTTGTCCGACGAAAGACGAGCCGCTGCGTGTGGTCGCTAAGATAAGGATGTGAGTCTTCCTGGAGGAATTGTAATTAAAATACGGGTACTCGTCGCACATCCGATCGAAAGACTCCGTGTCCTGTCCCATGCCGCAGTTCAGCGGGTTGGCAACCGGGCATATGTGGAACGTCTTGGCCGTAAAAGTCCTGATTGCTGTGTATTGGATCGCTATGGACACCAACGCAAGCAAAATAACAGCCTTCCAGGAACATTGCATGGCTGGGTAACTTCATTTAGATGATGCGGACTGATTTGATCCTATGGATGAAGACACAGCTGGGGGGAAACAGATCTTGGAGTGAGTCTCGAGCAAGAACCAATGCATACACATTTCAAGACGTGAAATGAAAAACCGAGACGTAAGCTTTACATCAAAACAACTAAATCGCGAAAGTATCGCGATTATTTAGCACGACAAAACTTTGACTTTGAAAAAAATACGTCGGTCTGTATAATATTCAATCTTTCAAACATATTATAAAACTAAATGACAAATAAGTTACGCAATATCTCACGCCAATACAGCTTGGTAAAACGTAAAGCGATTCTACAACTTAATGATTTGGGTTTTATAGTCGCCAGAATTAAAAATAAAACCGATTATGACGAATTCCACAGCCTTGATTCAGAAAACGCTTCTCTAATGCGTTTAATGCTCTAAATTCAGCCGTATTTGACCTAAACCTGTTTGACAACATTAATGTACAGTTTATATACAAAACAAGCTTTATAAATACAGATAATGAAGTCCAGTTCCTTCAATGAACAGAACCAAATGCATCCGAACTCTTGCAACTCAAGATCTTTTTATCCAAGCCTTGGACATTCGGTTATTCCCGTGGGAAAAAAAGCAACCAACGGCATCCAAGCTCAACACGGACTCGCCTCCACCTGTAGAGAGCGGCATTCCTCGCAATATCTCCCAGTACGACACGCGACGCTCATGATGGACGTGAACGGCGGCCGTCGCTGATTTACCGCAGTGCAACAACTCGGTCGTCGGTCGGAACTCCGGAAAAATCCCACATCCGACTCGAACGCATCAAACGGAAAATACAGGAAATAAAGCTGATCTACTTGCCTCGTGTGAAGCCGAGAAATACAGGGAAGGAAAACACGCCATATGTCCGCATCCCATAAAAAACACCGATGGAGAGGTCCTCAAGAAGCCCCATTCATGCTCGGGATGGAAGATTGGGAGTCAGCCTCCGTGGGTGGACCACGGATGAATAAGGGATTGATGCGCATCCTCAATGCATCCCAGTGACTAACCAGACTGAAGAGAGGTGGTGCCTTCTCTAAAACCTATAGCCCGACGAAACCCAACCCCAAAAATCCATCCCATCCCTCCAAATCCCAGCTGACAAAGGAGGAGGAGAAGAAGCAGAGGGGGAGGAATTCAGGTTAGGTTGAGTCCACTGAGAAGATGTCTGCGCTTGAGCCTCCATGAGATTGGCTTCCATCTATTCGCTTTTGGGTTTAAGGTTGGAACCCGTGCACCAGACATGGCCGGATGGTGGACTTCAGTACTGATAGGGATGATTATGTAATGGTACAGTATGTTCGGGAGTCTTGGACGGTGTTAAACAGCACCAGCCGGTTCTTGTATTTATGGAAAATCCAAACGTGAATGTACTTTGGTCTACCGTGGTCTTTCGGATGAACCTCTGTGAGATGTTTGCTAAAGATCTGGATCATGTGGCATGTGCTGAATGTCAAAGATGAATGATCTGGAGGTCGTGAGAACATCTCGTGTGTAAATTCATCTGCTGAACGTCTCAGAAAGAGCTGTTGTGCATTCGGTCTGAAACATAAAAGATCTGGAGATCTGGAGAACATCTTGTGTGTAAAATCATCTGCTGAACGTCTCAGAAAGAGCTGTTGTGAGTCCGGTCTAAATCAGAAAAGATCTGGAGGTCTGGAGAACATCTCATGTGTAAAATCATCTGCTGAACGTCTCAGAAAGAGCTGTTGTGCATTCGGTCTGAAACATAAAAGATCTGGAGAACATCTTGTGTGTAAAATCATCTGCTGAACGTCTCAGAAAGAGCTGTTGTGAGTCCGGTCTAAATCAGAAAAGATCTGGAGGTCTGGAGAACATCTCATGTGTAAAATCATCTGCTGAACGTCTCAGAAAGAGCTGTTGTGCATTCGGTCTGAAACATAAAAGATCTGGAGATCTGGAGAACATCTCATGTGTAAAATCATCTGCTGAACGTCTCAGAAAGAGCTGTTGTGCATTCGGTCTGAAACATAAAAGATCTGGAGATCTGGAGAACATCTTGTGTGTAAAATCATCTGCTGAACGTCTCAGAAAGAGCTGTTTTGCATCCGGTCTTGAAAATCAGAGATTTTCAAGAGGTTTATATGACATCTAACAGAGACGTCTTGCATGTGAGATGTCTTATAGATGTTTGCGTGCTATCTGGGTTTGGTAAAACATTCGTCAAACAAATAGTCAACAAGTCCTCAGGTAAAAGGGTTTAAAAACTTGATCACATTATAGGGTGTTATAACAATACCTAAATTACACGTCATAAACATTTTAAGCAGGGTTTAATGATAATAAAAGTAAAAATATAGTTTATGTAGTGAGTAAATGGTAAAAGAGCAACTCACGTATGGCCCACAAACATCTATTTGATGTCTGCATTTCCATCTGCAAGACATGTGGTAGATACAGTTTACTCATGTTCCAAACATCTCTGAGGTGTTTGCTGTCAGATGTCATATAGACCTCTATTAGATGTCTGCAAGATGTTTATGATGTAGAATAAACAGCACCAGCTGGTTTTGTAACTATGGTATTTGTGGGAAAATCCCAGTAAACAGTAATATAATTTGGTTTTATGTGGTCTTTCACATGTATGTCTGTGAGATGTCTGCTAAAGATCTGGAGGTCTGGAAAACATCTCATGTTTAAAATCACCTGCTGAACTTCTAAGAAGAGCTGTTGGTCCTCTGTTCTAAATCATGAACAGATTTTCTGGATGTTTATATGACATCTTATAGAGAAAATAGATGTCGGGGTTTGGTAAAACTTTCGTCATACAAATAGTCAACAAGCTGTAGAGGAGATCTGTAGATGTCTTGAAGATGTTTATGATGAACAGCTCTTTTTAAGATGCTTTTACACAGCAGATCTCCAGATCTTTAGCTGGTATCTTGCAGATGTTCCTGTATAATCTGGACTAGGTTACTGTAGTAAAAGTATAGGGGAAGTAAATCGGCACATTAACAAATGCTCATTTGATTTTTAACCTTCGCACAGAAGATATGTTGTAAATGTGTTGTATACTTTTGCAGACAATAAAGTTAATATTGTAAGACTCAAACATAAATGACAAAAGCATAAAAAATGTCCCATGTGACCTCAACACTAAAGTGTACTTCAAATCATGATCATTGAAGATAGACCTCTGAGGTCATATGATCAAGCAACAAAACAAAATTTAGGATTTAAAATCCAGCACGACACCAACATTTGACTTCAAATATGACTAATCTAGATCTGTTGTGGCAGGTTTGACAATCTGTCAGCAGAAGTGTAAGAACCAATGGATTTTAATGTCATTCATGTGAGACCCTATGCTTCGCATTTAAATGCACATGAATGTAAAATGAGATTTGAGAGCCAGGGGGAAGGGGGCTGATTTTCAACAAAGATCACCCTACGTCTGATCTGCCTCTCACTTTTATGGTTCTGGTTAGATTAGCGAGAAGTGCATTTACAGCTTAATCGAAAGCCATTATTGCAATTTAACATTCCGATTTCGTATTCCAAATCCATTTAAATATTTTTGTTTTCTTCTTCAGTCAAGCTAGTGAACCAGATACACACATGTAGAAACGTATTCTGGTGCAGCTCCCACCATCTGTCTCTTTGGACCAGCGTTTCTACAACAAAAAATCCCTATTTCATCCTACCAAATATCCTCTCCTCTGCTGTTTTGCTCCCTGTCCTTTCACCTGGAGCCAGAATACTGGCATTTGAAATGGGGTTTTCACCCAGTTTGGTGTCTAGCATCCTTAAAAGCTGCCAAATGTGAGATTATGGTTGGCCTTTGCGAAATCGGTTTCATCTTTGTGTGCTCAACGCAATTCAATCAGCATGTGTGAGCATTTGAAAATGTCGGCCCAGCTAGAAAAAGTGCATCTGTGCCCCACATCATCCACGCTGGTGAGAACTCGTAATAAGCTTTCAAAGTCAAATGATCCTCTATGTCCTGTCCGGTGAACACTGCGCTGCGTCGGCATCTCAGTCGTTATTTTTTGCAGCTCTCTATACTTGGACCTATTATGACAACCATGTCCGAAGAAATGAGAAAATCAGAAGCATGAAACGTGATTTCAATATGCGATTGTGTGCATGAGGCAGCTAAAGCTTAACCATAATAGACTTAAGGAAAAAGCTGTGATATACGCTGGCCTTGTTCGATAAAGAGAAGGGACCATTATTTAATATAATATAATTGTTATATAATACAATTGTAACATGTCATTGACTCTATGTTGTAGGGATACTTAACGATTAATCACATTAGATGTTTACAATATATATGTCTGTACTCATGCTGTTGTATATTGTATTTTAAATTTTGTTATAGCTATAATGTGTTTATGATTAACATAATAGTGGCAGAATCTGCATATGATACTTCTCCTTTATTGTGTTTATTTTATGAATACAAGTTCACTATAACTCAAACATAATACACACAGTACACACATATATAATTAAAACATTTTTTATCCTGGTCGCCTTAATACTGATTGTTAAACATTGGATTGAATCGTTGAATTGTAGTCCCTTATAAAAAAGTTAATGAAGTGTTCAATTAGTGTACTTATTTCAACTTTAAAACAGTAAAGTATACTTTTATGAAATAGAAAGTTGTTTATGACAAGTACATAACTAGTACATTGATATTAGTATACTTACTATATGCTTCAAGTGTATTTCTTTTTCTTAAGGTGTGTGTTTTTGCCATCAAAACCCCTTATAAACAGCTAAAAATACAAGGCCTAAAATAAAATATACCAATACAATAGTTTCTATAAAGACAACCTTCATTTTTTTTAAGCCTGTAAAAGCTTGTAAGGGCTTGTCTGAGAAAGGCGGTAGGAGTAGTAGCCAGTCAAGCTCGGGTCTAATTAAGAAGGGAGCTGCCATTGTTTTCTCCATTACTCCCGACAGCTCCCAGCATCTGAAAACAGACGCCTCATATATGAGATTAGCTTAGAACATGATGCACTTAAAGGAAACTTCAGTGACAGCCTGTCAGTATTCCCAATAATAAGTGTCTTTTATTCGTGTTTACATTTAGTTTTTCAAAGAGGGTAGTGTGATTCTATCGGGCAGGTGTTGACGGGAATAAGACATTTGTTGAAAATATGTTGAAGCAGCGTGGGAGCGTATAATTGTGTTGTTCTCCAGTCAAATTTGCCACATTTTCATCCTGTCCTGGGTTCCGATAAAGCTGAATTATATTTTTGAGAAATGTAGCGATGTCTCCTCCGCCCACTTATAGAACAGGCTTGAAGAAAGACCTCTGTGATTGGCAGGAATGGAGGGCCAAGGGCCTGTGTGGGCGTCGATTCGGATAGCAGTCTGTAGCTGGGGGCGAAGAGCATGTCAAGAACAGGCTTTCGGAGGACGCGCTTAGGTCTCGGGACAGCAATATCATCCTGTTTCTGCTCAAAGATTTTGGTCTCGCCCTTGGTGTGCAGGAAAGACGGCAAACATACTTAATAGTCTCTTGTAATACATTCTGCTCTCCTTCCGGTGTTTCTGGGGTGCCAGAAAGCATTTTAAACAGGCAAAAGCCCTTGAAGAGAAAGCAACCGCACAGTTTGTGTATTGATATGTAGTGTGCGGAGTTCGTTCGCTACAGTAAATGACTGCACAATTTCTTAAAAGGTCAATGGAAAAGTACAGGGGTCAAGTGCACGGTAATGAATAATTCACAATGTCCACTTGGAGATGAACACTGTTGTTGCGATGCCTTTTAATGAAACACTGTTAATCCCATCAAATACCTCGGTTAAATATTAGTCTTAAATAATATTTAAAATATAAATATTAAAATTGACTACAGACATACCTTCTCCGTTTCAACCATATATATACATAAATAAACTTCTGGTATATACTGTATGTACTTAATAGATATTAATAATAAAAAATGGCATGCTAAATATGGTCCACACACTGACTCAATTATTCTTATCTTTTTCACACTATAGTAAAGAATAGAAAAATAATCAAAGCTCAAAAGTTGAAAAATATATTATATTATATTTTAGCCTATTTATCCTTCTGCTTGCAACATGAGCACATTTTTGGACATGAAATGTTGACTTAAAGTTTATTAGCTAAAAAGATCTTTCTTGACGTCTCACCATTAGAAGCTTTTTAAACAATATTAAAGGTGTCCTGTCTTTTTTGTTCTATTATTGGCTGTTCATTCTTCATTATTGAGTCAAAGTCATCGTTTACAAAAACATTTTTAAAACAAAATGCTAGTTTTTTATGAAAAAAATGTTTGCAAATCTATATTTTTGACTACTAAACTTCTTTTAGAAATTCAAGCATACACCTATAGATTTTGTTTGTTGTAATAATTAGAAGCATTTTACTTACTGTGAGTGTACCGAAACTTTCAACCAGTACTATACATGGTCGCCGTGTTATTACTTTTAGTGATGGGAATAGTATAGCTTTTGATGTGATCACCAAAGCATCACAGAGCCGTGTAATAAGATGTATTCATTTTCGCAGCATTGTGATGCAAAACCACTAAATTGAGATTGCCATCGCATAGTCGTTTGCACTTAAACGAGAGGTTTAATTACACATCCGATGACTGCAGTCGAAGCCTCATCCGTGTTGCTAATTAACCCCACGGATCCGGTATGACTACGAGATCACATAAACTGCAGCCATCGGAAATATTATTTTTGCCCAAACGTGACCGCGATTTCAAATGCGCGTGACTTTTATGGGCTGCTAATAATGATGTATGCCAAGCAAATCGTTTTTAAGTGAGAGCAATGGCTTTTCAGCCCACTGCTCTTATGCGTTGTCTAATTGAAAGAGAGTCATTACTAAAGCCATATCGGGCCTAATGCTACACGAACAAGAGTCATAATGACTTCATGGCGGAGAATTGGGGTGAATAAGTTTCGAGGGTTTTTGTGACACTTGATCCATTGACAGTCGAGCCATTAATTGAGAATTTGTTTGTGTTAAAAATGACTGAACTGTGTCTTGGTTTCGGGTCAGAACACAATTCCCAACATTTCCATTAGTGTGTATAATAGATTGCATTTTATTATGTCTTATAGTGAGGGGACATTAACAAAAGTGTAATTTAATGCTATTCATTTGTCATGGTATCTGTTTGAATAATACAAAAATGTGGGGGTAGTTGCTTCGTGGTTGCTATAGTGTTCTGGATGGTTTCCAGGGAGTTGCTAGAAGGTTGCTAGAGCTGAAAGACTGTGAAATATTTTGCCCACTTTATCATCTGCCAGGTGTCTTCGTAGGTATTTCTAAGTGTAACATTGTTTAATTCTATTTAAATATCTCCTCAATGTGATCTGATGTCTCTGATGTCTCTGATGCTTTATATCTTTATATACAGTTGACACCATTTGATATGTACCATCAAAGGCTATTTCATCATTAACCACAATTAAGCTTTATGGCAACTTTAATGAGTGAGTAATGAAGTGACCTAAAGATTTAGTGATCTGTCCGGCAAAGCCCTTTAATACACGGTCATCATCTCCATAATGGTATTCATGGTTTTTCATTCATTCTTGCTGAAAAGATGCATATTTCTTTTTGATGGACTTCTTATGATCTTAATGATGGAATCAGAGACCGATTCAAACTGTATATTGGATTTCCATATAGAGCCTATATATACCGCCAGGTCAAAAAGGCAAATAGATGGCAGAGTTTTGTACTCCCAGAGCCCAAGGTAATGATCTTCTTTCATTCCCTGTGTCCTCCCCGCTGTCTGTCTGCCTCTTGAGAGGGGTTCTCACATTCGTCTTTCCCTCCTAAAAGCTTGACCTGTATTACCTCCTGTTCCAAGCGGCACAGCGCTGCATAAAAATAACGTTTAGATAGTCGTTCATAAGTTTTGGAGATGGTTCTTTTAATCAATGTTTGGCCTAATTGTCCCTCCAACTGGAATTTGTTACGCCACATTGAAAATTGCCATAAAAAACATTTACAAAGATTAGATGTTTTAATTTGTTAAAACTTGAACTAGACTTAAGTTGAGTTATTATTTAACTAAAGAGTTGCACAAAGAGTTACCTTCTGTGAAGCAAAACGTCTAAATGTTGCTTTTTTGTAGAATTTGAAATTATTTGGTCCTATTTATACGAATGGTTTAAATGAACCGTTGGCTCTGGAAATATACATGTGAGAAACCAGTTTTGTCTAACCTAATTGCAGCTTTCATACGAAAAGTACACGGCACTAGTCGCAGCATAAACATTATTCAAAGCCATAAGTACAGGCCAGTACAAATCGCAGGTTTCAAATCGTGTTAAACGGAAAACCCGGGTCCACAAAACCATCATTCAATACTTTAAGCATTATTACAATCACCTTTATTTCACCCGCATACCTCATCCCTCCCATTGCTTCACATTAGAAGGATCGTTTAGTAAAAATACACCACCTTCATTTAATTACTTTGCCCTCTATTGGAATGAACTCTTTCCATCCATTTATTAAGTGCTACAGTTTACTAAAATTACTGCCATCTCAGTCTCCTCTCTCTCGCCCTCTTGTTCCCAAAATAGATGTATTTCTAGTTGTCAGCAGAGTTTGTGGGACAGGCTGAATTATGGAATCACGAGAGCTTTTGGTGCTTTAATGGTTTTTCTATAGAGAAGATTACAGAAACTACACAAAAAAGCCTATGCCGGATTAGGGCTGATATATTACTTTCTGATGGATCGAGCGGCTAGGATTTGGCAGTCAAACAGATGAGCACAAAAGATGGCCGTTCATAGAAACAGCCTTTAGAAACCCGTCCCACCTGAGGAGCATCAGATGTTCTTGTAATTGGACATTCTGTTTTCAGGCTGGAATGTGTTGTTTGCTCGGCCAACAAGGGACAGTTCTAAGCTTTGTTGCTAAAGAAGAGAAAATAATGTATGTTATTTAATTGTAAATTCACTTGAAACTATTTAAAAGGAGTACATGTAAAAGCTTTGAATATAAGTAAATATAATGTTTAAATTTTGTGTATATGCAAGTAAAAAACAATCTAACTCAAATATTTCTATTAGAATTCCATTTGCTAAATAAATACTTTACTTCATTGGATAAATATTTGTAAATTACTTTTGGATTTGAACTCAATTATTGTATTACTTTCCACTTAAAAAAACTATTTAGATTTTATTCATTTAAAATGAGTGTTTATTTTTGTTATATTAATCCACATGAAACATTTTTTACAGTGCATTAACTCAAACAGAAGTGGTCTGTTCGTTTTTCAGCTTTACGTTTAAAAAACATCCTAGGCCTGATTTAATAGGTTTACTCAACATATCCCTAAAAGTCGACCATGACCCCCCTCATGATACGCTAAGCCAGCGCTCAGGAGGTCGAGCAGGGACTGGAAGGATAAGATCCTGGCTTTCGAACGAGATGCTAATGATGATAAATGGTGTATGTGCGGATTAATGAGAACAGAGGAACAGGCGGAGAACTGGGAGTTCCCGACGAATATCTCGGCTTCTACAGCGTCTCCGGCACTTTTGCTTACACTCTCGACACGAAGTTGCCAGCAACGGTACTTCACTGTTTGCCCTTGAAAAGCAGGTCCGGTAATTATCTCTCCCCTGTGCAGAAAAGGGGGAAGGGACAGACCTGCCTAGAAGCTTCCTCATAATTACATGCTGCCTCTCCAGAAGGATCAGAAGGGATGATTTTACCTGCGAACCATCTGTGTAGCAGTTATTGGATAGCGAAGATATTGAGCACTTTTGAGACTGTACCATAAAGCTGTAGAGCAAATCTGAAAAGATGACTACCTCTTAATCTTTTTTTCATATGATACTGGCGGGTCTTCATTTCGAAGGGATGTTTTAGTATCTACCAGATGCTTGGGACATATCTGATTTTCTGTGTCTAGATCAGGGGTTTTCAACAGATGGCATCAACAGTGTCCCTGTAGTTCAACTATTGAAGCAGAACATGGCACTAGCAATGTCATGGGTTTTGATCCCAAAAACACCCAAGCTGAAAAGATGTGGAGTTGTTTTGAATAAAAGCGTCTGGCAAATGGGTAAATATAATGGGTTGTGTCCCATATAATGCATGCTTTTTCAAAGGGAAATTAACAGAATGGAAAAAGGCTTAATGGAAATGCTAACCAAATTATGAATAAGTAAATAAATAGGTTTACTTGCTTTTAAGGGAAAAGACATTGTTTTGCTCTTTTTTGGACATCAGTCATTTAATGAAAGCTTTCCGAATTCGCCAGATGCAACGACAAAACGACAGGAAAATACATCCAAAATTGATTTAAATGTGATCAAACTGGATCAAGGACAAACATGGTTAAAATATGCATTATTTGTAGTACAGTATTTACTGCCAAGTGCAAGAAGCACTTCACATTTTATCCAAGGAAAGTAACTTTGATACTGGATATTCAATGTCAATAATGTTGGTGTATTTAAAAGAATGTTGGTAACCTAACCGCATTAGACACAACTGACTTCCATTAAATGTAAACAAAACCACAGGCATTTCTCAAATCATCTCTTTTTGTGTGCAGGTTTAAATAACATACAAGTGAAAAATGATGGCCACATGTAGACTTTTGGGTAAATTATCCTTGTCATCGATGCTTAAAATCCCAATTATTTGTAATCATATTGGTGGATTTTACAAAGGCGCAGACTTAAATGAAACAAGATTCAATTACAAACCAACTATGCAAATAGATAATCCAAACACAAGCAACACATCCCAATTTCTCTTCAATTAATGCTATGATGGGACACATTAATCACGAACCTTTACGATACAGGTCGTATCTCTTCGGCACGTCCCTAAACAAAACGCTTGAAAAGAGAAGAACAACCAGGCAGATAAAACAAATTGGATCGGAGAATTTAGTCCCCCAAATGACCACCTAAATTATTGCCCATGCAAATGGTGCCGCAGTTAAGCATCAAAGAAACAACAGCATACGTTTGCTTCCACCAAAGATAATTAAGTACCAAAGCACAGGGAGTCTATCCAAAAGACAACGTATCTGTACGCCAAGACAAAGGGGTCCATCTCCATGCGGACAATGCATAGCCATCGAACGCATTAGTCTACAGAAACTTTGCCAATGAAAGGCTGTATATTGTTGCTGACACGTGCCTACAGCCTGAACGTTGTTTCTCTGTGTCTGAACATGAAGCAAATTCAGTAAAATCCCTCGGAGACCGCTAGAGAGCCAGCGCAGCAGTTTCATTGTAAACACGGCCGCGGGAGAAATGAATGGAAATGTGTTCCGAAGGCGTTTTTGATTTCACAGGCCTGAATAAGATATAAGCAACGCGAAGCGGTAACTGTCTCGGGAGACTCATCTTCTTGAAGCATTGAGATTGCGTTCAGCGTTTCTATAACCACAAGGAACCTCTCTTTACTTCCCATATACGGGACGCCTAAATGCGGACGGGCTCCGGTTGGAGGCGGGGTTCTCTTTTTAGCGTGGGTTATTATTGATTTCAAAGCCGAATCCTTTTCACTTGTAAGTGGGAATAATTTGAGCAATTTTTCTTGCATCCCGCACACATAAAAGGAGTGATAATGGATTATTTTATATTTTTCTGTGTACAGGTTCATCTGAGGCACTTCGAAAAGGCAAAAGATCTTTATTTTTCACATGCAGCCAAACTTCCTTTTCTCAAAATGGTTGAAATCAAATATGCATAATACTACAGTTATGCCTCTAAAATTGTTTTATTATTGGAATTCACTTGAAAACTAATGTGAAATCATTTTATGTGAATCTAGTTTTCAACCCTCCACATTCATTCTCATCCTTCAAATCCTCCCATATTTGTGATGGCAGATCAGAGTTTCTCTAAGCCTATTTGAATTTCAACAAGGATCCAGTTGACGTTTGTGTCAGTGTACACAGATTAATGGAGTGAAACTTTCCTTGCAGTGTGCGGGCAAACACAAGGCCCTGAATGTGTAAACAGGGGGCACACACAAGCCACGTCAGGCCAGATAAAGGTCTTCTGCACAGAGCAGCAGTGTACTAAGGGATACAATCCGTGCGCCAGCCTCAGAAAATAGTCATGAGGTTTGCATTTCAAGAAGCCTTGTCCTCGGTTTCTCCTCTAGGCTTTTACATCACAGCCCTTCTGGTTCGCATTCACATTTTGACGTACGCTTTCCAGGGAAAGAGGTACACAGCAGCAATATTAACTAGAGCTTGGAAGGCTGGAACGCCAAGGATTGATACTAATATTACTTCACATTCTCAGCTTCGTTGGGTGGTTAAAATCTCCTGCCTTTGACGTGACAAAAAATCTAAACGGTTCCAATTTGAACGTTTTCTGGATCAATGACTAGTTTTAGTTTTTGCGTACTCTACGATTAGACAGGATGGGTCGTTGGCACCCCGCAGTTCCTCAAAGATCCAGTGTCATAGAATACTGTTATCTTAAAGGGAAGTCAATGTGAGCGGAGAATGCTAAGTACCGTTGTAGCAATTCACCATCTGTGGAATTAATTGTCTGTAAAAAGTTGAATGCCGGGAAAGGAGGGGCTGGATTGATTCTCATCGATTTGCTCCAAGGCTTTGATCCGTGAGAAAATGCCTTGTAATCACGCTTCAGGAGCTATAAACGAGACTAAGAGCTAAAACGTTAATAGCTACGTTTTTTTTATAAATAGCGTTCTATAAAAACTCCTTCGGGGCGATAAACTGGAAGGGTGGTTGTAAGTTAAAGCACCATAGCCTTTTTATAGGGTTCTGTTTTCATAAGCCTTCAAACACATGAGATGAATTTTGGAGACTGGGGCGGATAAAGGGGCCGCAGGGGTGCATTATGGGAGTTTTGGGTTATACAGCGAATTGTGCAACCACAATGCAATGTTTTCAGGTCAACAAAAGCCATTTTCCTATATTATGAGGTTTTTTAAAAAGGTAACAAGAATGTAGTTAAAAACAATATTAAAAGGGAAATATATTTATTTGTCTTCATGTCATCCCAAACCTGTTTGACTTTCTAATGTAGAACACAAAAGAAGATTCCAGTTTTCAGATACAATAGAACTAAATGATTACTCATGTTGTTTGGTAACTTAAAAAATCTTCTTTGTGTTCTATAAGAGAAAGAAAGTCAAACAGGTATGAAATGAACTAAAGGTGCATAAATTCTAAAGTATTATTCGATTTTGATTTAACTCTCGCTTTAACATAACACAATATTTGAATATGTAACTACTTAGTAATGCGCATTAAAGTCACAGAGCCTAAAAATATGTCAACAAGCCTATTCGTGACATCCACATTAAGCTCGAAATAGCAACAGACGCTCCCCCAATGATGCTGATAAGCAGAAGACAACACATCAGACAGCTGGATATTAAACACGCTGTTCGTGTCTCGCTGTGGTGACCTTATCCATTAAACACTTTACACATGAGACCTTCACCAGCCCTAACACGGGATTCCAGATGTGAGGTCAAATTCGGCCACAGAGAAAGCAAAAGGGTGGAGGACAGGACACTATTTGTCCCGCTCAATAACTGCGTCGTAGAGAAGCCTTTGCT
This sequence comes from Triplophysa yarkandensis, assembly GCA_033220385.1. Lineage (NCBI taxonomy): Eukaryota > Metazoa > Chordata > Actinopteri > Cypriniformes > Nemacheilidae > Triplophysa > Triplophysa yarkandensis. The sequence continues at coordinate 7,943,256 of CM065677.1, read as the reverse complement.
GGCCCGCCTGTCAGAGGCAGCTGTGTGTGTTTGCATTCGGCCGTGTGCGTGCACGGCACAGACAACTAAACAGCTCAAGCGCTGCAGAGCTGTCACTGTCGGTCACATTCACGCTGAGCGAGACCGCCTTTAAAAGGACGCCAGGCCGGAGGACAGGAGCTGGAGCAGAGGTTAAAATAAAGCCAGAAACTGACTCGCAGAACGGGCAGTAATTGAAGGATGGCGGCTGCTCTTTTTAAGAGGACGAAGTCGATCCACTTAATGTCAGAGCTCAATATCTGCCTGTGTGAAGACGGAACGTGCAACAGGATGCGTTACAAGTGATTAGCTGCTGATTGACAAGCGCAATCCCTATAGACTCTAAAAAGACATGTGCGCTTCTGATGCTGCAGCTTCTTCTTCAACGTGTTCCCAAACCTGCTGCTTTTAACTGAAAATGTAAGCATGGCATCACTGTAGTAAAACTGGGTGGTAGGGTATACATTTTTATATGTGTGCTGGAAATACCCGTTTCTTCTTTGTTAATTTTTTGTGTGCAGGTTGTTTCAAAATCACGTACAAGTGTGAAACTGCAGTATACATTAGATTTTTTTATATGATTTACCGCTTCATTGTCTCCTCGACTATTGTAAGTCGCTTTGGATAAAAGCGTCTGCTAAATGACTAAATGTAAATGTAAATGTAAATATGATTTAAAATAAATTGTGGGAGGACTATTATTTTACCATGATATAAAATATTATTATGCATTAATATCTTTGTTTGGTTGAACACAAAAAATTAATATTTAGAAGCATGTGAGACACTGAGATCTCTGGGGCACCACCGACTACCATAGTAGAAAAACTATGGCATATTTTTGGTGGACATGTGGGACACTAAACAAGATAGTTTGAAGTATTTAGGGGGAAAATGTTTGATCCATAAGATTTTTCTATAATTGTAGTAAATGGTGCCCCAGAAATCTCAGTTGCTATCATTCTTCTAAATATTATTCTGTGGTTTCAACTGAACAAATACATTTATACAGAACAATCGTAAGGTTGAGTAATTCATGACTTTATTATTGAATAAAATGTAAGTCTTGAAAAGATATTTGGAACAATGTGAGCAACTGAGATTTTTGGGGCACCACTGACTATAGTAAACTATAGTATATTTTTTCTGTTGAAAACTGATAGATCACATAAGATTGTGCTTCTTTTTATTTTGATCTTGCAGATAGGTTTAACCATGAAATTGACTTGCAGACCTTATATATCCTAATTAGAGTATGAAGTAGACACAGAGATAAAGGTGAATTTGAATTTATGAAAGATGAATTTATGTTCTCCTTATCTAGCTCATTTTTGTTTCAAACAGCTCATTCTTACTTCATCTGTCTGAAAATACATTCATCAGGGGTTATAACCCAGAACAGAGAATGTAAAAATGCAACTGTGGGAACAGTTAGGAGCTGACCCCTTCCACCATGACTGTGCATCAGTGCACAAAGAAAGGTCCATAAACACATGGATTATAGAGTCTGGGATGAACTTGAATGGCCTGCACAGACTCCTGACCTCAACCCGATAGAACATTGGGATGAATTAGAGCGGCGACGTAGATGCAGACCTTCTCATCCAACATCAGTGCGTGACTTACAAATTTACAAAAAAACCATTAGTGTAAAGGTGAATCGGATGCAGAATTTAAAAGTAGTTTTAGATTGTCTCAATGTTTGTCTACATTTAACATTTCTACATATCTGCACTTTCATGGTCATTCATAAAGGAACTTTTGCTTTGTGTTAAGCAGAACTTAACAGTTTATCAGCCTCCTTGACTATTTCTGTGTCAGTATCACAACACTAAGTTCTCAGCTTAATGTTTAAAATTTCTCTGTATCAGCGTATCTTTGCAGTTTCAGACAGATTAACCCCTTACATCTGTTTTGTAGGATTTTTAACCAAAGTCCATAACTTTTCCTGTCATGAATGTCTAATATAATTTCCCATTCATTAGATTATTAAAATTAGAGAGGGTAATTCAAGTTCATTTGAACTAACCCTAAAAAGTAAAATAGTTCATAATTCATAAAGCCATCACAGTTTATTAGAAATGAAGAAAATCATAGTTGCATTGAGATGGTGATTCTAGCCCAGTGTAGCTCTGTCCAGAGCTCCATCAGGAACTCGGACTCTGTCTAGCCTTATCTAGCTCATTGTTTTTTCGTCCAACTTATTCTAACTTCGCTTGTCTAAAGATACAGTCATCAGATGTAAAAAACCCAGCGCAGACAATGGAAAACTTCAGCTTCACAGCAATGTCTTGTGACGTCATTTAGAACCTTGAGAATGAGACAACTAATAACTCATATCTATTTGTAAAGACAGGCAAATGCAAGATTCCACTTATGATAAAATAACAGTATGATAACTACTACAGAACAGAAAACTGATTGAAACTGTAAAAAAGATGAAAACTTATAACTAGGTCAAAAATACAACACAATATTTATGTCCGTCCTTAAGTCAGAATGTCATCATACACACAAACAAATACATTGCTTTAAAGCAATCTAGATCCTACGATCTATTAACACTAATATACTTTAAAGATTTTAAGGAAAACCCCTTAACCTCCATTTTAAATATTCTATAATATCAGAAATTTCAGTTGCTAACATTTTTTTAAATAATCTTTCTGTGAATTAAACACAATGAAGACATTTATACACAAACATCTCGAGGTTCATGTCAGAATGTTTATGATTTGGGGAGCTATTCCTTTTAATAAAGGAATGGGAGGCAGCTAGGCAAAAAGAAGTGAAGTTATCCACTTCTGGTTGTGTCACCGAGGATTTCAGAGCTTTTTTTCAACACAGAAACTGTTCATTCAAAACCTTCTCCAAGCAATTATACATTCAAAGATGGGTCCAAGCACTTCACGGCACAGCATTAGAGCTCCCCGAAACAATTTGACTGCGCTTCTAACATCCATTCTGCCAGCTCTGAAAGAAAAGAAGAGCAGCCACTTAAGACCATTTTCTAAGCCAAGCCATGTAACTGTTAAATTACAGAGATTTTCTGTCACACTCAGTCTGGGCTGGATTAAGGCTAAATCCCATAAGTGACCAACACTGCTTTTAAACAGACCCCCTACCAGCATCTGTGTTTGATATTAACGTCGAAATAACTTCCTATCTGAGAGTAAGGAAGTGTCCTAGACGAATAGTCAAACATAATAATTCTTCGAGATGAATCACGTTCAAAGCCAATATGCACACCTGTGAACATACATCACATGAATTCTACATTAAAGCCGACTTGCAATGTTGCTTGGCAACCGAAACTGAATGTAGTCAAACTTATGAATATGTTTACTTAGTAAAAACATAGTTTTTTTATGAATGATCATTTTCAATAGTAGTTCACATTGTTGTCATCATACTGCTATTCGTTTTTAGAACAAAGTCCTTGTAAAACAGGTGTCTAACTGCATTCTTGATGCATATCCACATGATAGTTTTTGGTGGTTAATGTAAGCAGCTCGACCACATGTGACCACACGTAACATTGATCCAAGCACATTTTGCATGCATAAACATGAGCGATTTGTCGAAGAACTGTGGCTGAGTATTTTAACGTGCAGTCTGTAAGTGCTGACCCAGCATGGTGAAGAAATAGATTTACGTTTGAAAAACTGCCGGTAGAGTCTTCAATGACATTAATGGTTTGGCAGTTGAAGTAGTGTAGGATTACACTTGTAAGTCAATTGAGTGAATAAATTTAAATGGTGTGTGTTGTCAAGTGCCAGACTGACAACGTGCACTCTATACGGTTCACTTCACAAACAAAATGAGAAGTTAAGCATAAAGTCTTTTTTTGTGGATGGTATCTCGCGGTCGCAGAAAGCTCTTTTTTTAATGACACTATCCTTAAGCAAGTTCAGGTTTAGTTTTTGATATGGTTTATGAAATAAGAATACTAATATCAATTAACGCTACCGATCAAGTTTTCGGAAACTGACTCACTAATGGATTCATATGCATTTTTGCCCATATTCGATTATGAATTTTTTTGGGGAAAAAAACATAGCGAGCTATGGTAATTAAGAGACAACTAAAAATGTTTTCAAGCAGGGCTAAAGGTCTTATCCTGAGATGCTTTTAAATTTTTAATATTTTTACGTTAAATAAAATGTTTTGTCATAAAAAAAATGCATTTTCATTATATTTTTTGTCTATTAAATTAAAGACATCCAGATTTATTCCTTCAGATTGAAATTTTGTCAACAGAGAAACATTGTAATTAAGTATCACAAACCTTTGGACTTTAAGTGTACAGTAGTAGTATACATGTAAGTGTAGGGCTACTGTAAATTGGCTCACTTTTAAGGTTTGATGCAAGTAAACTTCATGGAGGATGGTTTCCCACAAAGGTATTAAGACTAATAAAACTATAAACCTTTAAACATTTTCATGACATTTAAAATGTACACATGTAATGTTTATGTTACTATTGGTAATGCAACTATGATACTGAACTTACAGCTACAGTATAGTTAAAGATAGTTTTCAATTTCATTACTCGTAGCACTTGTAACACTTTAAAGTTGCGATGAAAAACTTTTCATCAGGACTTAAAGATGTGCCCAACAAAGACTTTTCTGTCAGTGTAAATCAAAGAGACTCACGTGTATATTTTGCTCCATAAGTCTACAGTAGGTGCAGTTAGGCCTGAAAAGACATGAGGGTAAAAAATGACTTATGTCCGGGTGAATCTAAACAAAATGTAAACAAAATATGGAGCGCAGCGAATCTATAGGGAAAACAAACAGTACCTAGCACATCCTCTCAAACATAATTGTTTTCCCCATATTACAGGAATACCCATTTTAACAAGGTTCATTACCCTCAGCATATGTTCACTCCACACTGTCCCTGATGGCCATTTAACTATTCCGGATTTAAAATTTATTACACTTGCTCGACATTAAACAAACCTCATTTGATAAGCAATCATTGCTGCAATGACTTCTCATGCATTGGGACTGTTTGGATCAAGCAACTAAAATCTCTCTTGTGATTTAAATCCATTTATGACATGATTTTATTACCCAATAATATTTCTGTAGGTTTACCTCACAATTTGGCACAAAGAGAATTGAATCTGTTTTTAGTCTTCTCCCCTGGTCACCAAAGAGCCTTATTGTCATCATCTACAATAATGTACACCATCCACATTACAAACGGGTTAAAGAAATAGTAAGCTTTTTCAATATTTAATCTTATGTCACTCTAAATCCTTTTGCGAACGCTAAACAAAAAGGATGAAATCCCTAAAGGTCTTTCAATCACACTTCAAAAATGCCATTTAACTTCTTTCATGCAAATGAAAAGTAATTTGCATAAACTGATTTTCACAATATTTTTTAAATAATTTGTATAATTGTATGTGTTATTGTGTTTGTTATCTTTGTTCTTTATAAAGTTATTGTGTCTTATTAAGAAAAACTGCAGTTTGGTTTATATTAATAAATAAATAATCAATAAAAATACATAATTTCTAAAAATCCTGATCCGTTTTTGCAAATGAATCTTTTAAACCTTGTTTAAATAGGTTTGGATGCTCGTTCTTGAGAAATAATAGGCATCTCTGCACTTTAAAGATGTGGTTGTTGGAAATTGAAATCCACATTAGTTCCAGCTGATTAAATGACATAATTTCTCTTTAAATTTGAAAAAAAGCTATATCAAAAATACCTCATTCAATCACAGGGAACTTATATACTTGATCAAATTAAGTACCTCTGACAACTATTTATTTCTGTGTATTAAAGGCAATGTAATCCTTAATATGACTCCTCTGGTATAGTGTGACACAGTATTTAAAATTATATAAGACATTTACGTTTTCCCATGCCTCTCTGTAAACAGAGCATATCGTTAATGTATTTAATTTATTTCGAATGTATCGGACCATTTCAAGCAGGAAATAAAGCCCAAGGTCGACTTCTGGTATACATTTTCAAATCAGCCGCGCTGGTGACAGAGTAAGGTTCCATTTACATTTTTGATCTTGGTTTTATTCAAGTGATTCTCAACATTCTAGAATCCAATTCAAATGGTAAATGTAAAGTATTCATGCAATTGCTGATCTCTCTCTCTCTCTGTTGACTCTCTATCTAGGTCATCAGCACTGCAGAGTGCATCTCTAGCAGTGGTTGCTCATTCCGTCACTTAAAAAAAACATAGGTTTGTTTCACCAAATACAGCCCATCAATAGTCGGAAGATGAAACCGTTTTTGTGAAAACTATTAAAACAATCAAAACCCATAACAGATGTCAAATGATACTGTAGTTCCTTTCTCTCGAGAGTAAAACATCAGAACACTTCACACAAAAAACAAACCTTTTGTTGATTGCCAAGACCTGGCCGACAGGCAACCCACTGAGATTTCAAAGAGGTATAACCAAATCTCCCACAAGTGTTGGTGTTAAAAGCGCTCTCTGTGGATTTAGCATGAATACAGTTGATTATTCACCAAAAGCCAAACTATGATTACAATCAGATTGTATTACTGCGATCAGCGCGGTATGACATTCAATCAGATGTTTTAATTGACGGAATGAATGATAGCTACTGTATCTGGTTGTTAGCGGCGAATGGTTTATTCTTGCCAGGAATCCACATCGCGTTTACTGCAAACTACGATTAAAAAAAACGTATGAAATATTAAATAGCCCAAAAGGCTCAGATGTGCTTATGTATTTCATTGTTGATGCCTTGAGGTTTGCCATGGCCTTAAAACGTATATTGCCTCGTTCAAAATTGAAAGTCTCAGGATAAACAAGAAGTTATATACATTAAGTCGGTTGGATGCCAGTTGCTTAAAAAGCTTTCTTCTTCTATTGCTTGTTTGCGCTCTGGGGGAAGCAAAACTTAGGTGCTGGTTTAAAAAGTCATGTGAGTACAGGGTTTTCTCTCACACAGTGAAAAAGAGACTTGAGGGTGGATCTGCTCACTCGGTATAGTAAGAAATCAACTAGCAAGAAACTAAGACTACGTTCACAGTGCCATCCAAATCCTATTTTTTGCTCATGTGTGATCAAGATCTGTTTGATGCATGACAGTGTGAATAGTGCAAACCACATGGAATCCGATCTTTTTAAATCTGATCCGAGCAACTTCAATATGTTGTCAAATAAAGATCGGATGTTCACAACAAGACCTCAGTCTGAAGGAATTCATGTGACTTTTTCATCATTGTAGGTCAGAGTAACGCTTCATAATTCAACACCGTCTTGTGTTTTTGCAAAAAATCCCACCACTCCAGCCTCTGTCTTTGCATTCACACACCACTGCACAGAAACTGCACCCAGCCCTTTACAAAGTTCCATAGTAAAGTTTTGCTTTATTTTCCTGATCCTTATTATCTAGGTTTCTGGCTTCCTTAATACATCAATTAAAATTTGTAAGTATATTATGTTTTAACACATATGTTTTATTGTGTGCATGCAATGTAGTTCAGGACCATTATCAATTCACACTGAAAATCTGATATGGGCCACATTTCTAAACATAATGTGAACAACCAAACAAAAACTGGATCTGAGCAAATAATCTGAATTGAGCATTTAGGCTGGCAGTATGAAAGCAGAGCCTTAAAAGCAGAGATATATCAATGTAGATGCAACAATGGATTGCCCTAATTTGCAATAGTGTGTCATTAAAAAAATATGAGTTGACATTTCTAAACATTTATTTTGTCATCATTTCTAATATTCAAGTAAGAATTGTATCATGCAGTGCTGTCAAGAGACTTTTCACAGAACTCTAGCTTTGCAGGTAGGCTTTGCGAAGTGTTATGAAGACATTAACACAGATCTGCTGGATTTAGTCTGTTGAGGTTTTCCTTTTTATCATAATAACTGATTAAGTAGATGATGACATCAGATCTCTGTGTGGAGCATTGGCTTTTGTCACACATCTTATGCATACAAAATTCTTTGGACCGGCTTTGACTGTTCGAATACAGTGGACGATTACTGGAAAGTTTACTGTAAAACAATTTACTAACAAAAATCATGTAATATCAAAGCTTTAAAATTAATTAAACATACTGTTAATATATATATATATATATCAAACATTTATCATAGAATTCTGCAACATATTGGGTTTATATTACAAATATGTATTTGTTTTATTTTTTATTACATACATTTGCAATAAACTGTTTGGTTTTAATTAATTATTTTAATATTTTCCACAAAAAAAATCAAATCAATGTAATGTTTTTAAAAGTTAAAACCACTATTTATTTTTGTGATATTTACCAAGCCAAATGAAATATATTTACAGTCTAGTTGGTCGCCTGCCATCCATCAAAACCCACTATCTTCCAGTAATGAACATATTTTTGACACATGCTAACAGCAGGGTCCCTTAGGGCAAAAGATCTCCCTCACATTATCAATCAAAGTTATTTTGTTTGACACCCACGTGCCTAAGACACAACCCATCATCCCCCTTTTGGTCACCTCACCTTTATGAACCGTCACCATTGCCTCAAACTCCCAGATTAGTGGAACGTGTCCAGCAGCACCATGCTCCACATCAAACCCGGATCCGCCGGCAAAGCTAGCACTGGCTGGACTCGCCCGCTAAGCGCCAGGGAGTCGGAGGCACCTCTCTGAGCAGTCCTGTTTTCATTTGTGTTGTGCATTGTCTAAATTGCTGTTCTTGGAGGCTGGGTCACGCTTTTGCTCACCGAAATAGGACGGTGACCCTTGAGCCGCGCACCAGTTCAACTCGCTGCCGCCCTGGAGCTAACAGTAGCTGTGTGCGGCAAATAGAAAATGATGAATGGGCGGGATGTGTGTGTGTGTGGTGGCGATGATGAGCCTGCAGCGGAGGAAACTGTCCGTGCCACGGAACGCACACACTTTCTAAACCAAACAAGACTCAGGGGTCAGGCGTTCATCCTAACAGTGCAATCTGTCCCCTTAAATTGGGTCTGATAACGTACCTACTACAGCAGTAGAGGGGCATAATAGCTTCCTCATGCCCTGTGCTATTACCTGTGCCAATTTATGGCAAGATGTCTCCTTTGTAATCTCATGTAGCTTCATCTTCGCCTGCTTGCGTCGCCTGCAAAATGAGAAAAAATGGTAAGACACGTAGTCATCATATCAACAAGCCTTTCTTTTATACCGTGATAGTTCCATTTGTAACATTGCTGCAAGGTTCCTGTTATTCACCATATTAGTGTTTATAAAAATCAGTGTGATACTGTATTTTTATATCATTTTTAAATTGGCTGAAAGATATTGCAAGCGCTATCTTTTACCCCCACGCTGCAATCTTGCGCAACTACCCGCCCAGAGATGACAATCTCCGAAGCTATCATGGTAAAATTTGTTCCAGAAGGGTTTTATTTAAATCACATCCCAGTCATTAAAACTTCTTCAAGCTCTATTGAATAATACTTTCGCAGACTACAAGGTACATATTCCTCCAACAATGCAAAAGTTTTATTGCACAACTTAAAGCACTGAGATCAAGTGGAATATGAATGCCTTTGTGGAAATACCTCTTTTTCCAATTTTAATATCCACCATTGCCTGTTTCATTTTAAGCACTAATTTACACTCTGACATTCCCTCGTGTAGTCTCATGGTTTCGTCAGCTACATATACCCTCGAGTCATTCCAAACCTATGTGACTCTTTCTTTTCAAGAACACTAAAGAAGATAATTTGAAGAATGTTGGTTGTGTCTAAACTAGTTCTTAACTTGCATACAACAATAAGAATAAAATAGGGTCAACCATCCTCTAAATCTGATTAACTCAAATATTTGTATTAAAATTACTCCATATTGGGTGTATATTACATATATATATATATATATATATATATGTTAAATAAATACTTTTTAAAATATTTTTTTAAGGTAATAAACCCTAGCTACTTAGAAATGCTCTGTTATCACTCAAGACACCAAAGCCTACGCTGTAAAAGAATATTTAATGTGGTTTAGCAAATATCACAAAACATTTGATTAACTTCATAAAATCTTTTAAAACATTTAATGGATGTTTTAGTTGTGCCTTCAAAAGTAATTTTCTCCTAAATTTACAAAATTATTTAGTTTTATGTAATAAAACGTGTTTTATTAAACAAATATATATTTTAATATGTTAATATTTTTGCCGAATTCTAATAGAAATATTTGAGTTAATCAGATTTACCTATTTTTGTACTTGCGTATATACACAAATTAAACAATATATTTAATGAATTTTAAATTTATTGTTATATGTAATGTTTACTTAAAAATCGACTCTTTTTGTGTAAATTTCTTTACGAAAAATCACTGTAATGTTTTACAATGTTAATAATATCATGTGCCTTATAAGAACTTAATAAAATCTATTAAAAAATATTAAATGGATTTCCTCAGTGAAAAATAATTGATTAAAAAAATATACTCATATTTTTTAAGCAGCCTGCAACAATTCCACTTAGCAATGTTCTCTTAATTCACCCAAGACTCTCATGATAGCAATTTAATGCTTTATAAGTAATTCAATTCTGTATACAATAGAAACAATCTGGCAACCAAATCTACTAGCATTGTGACATGAACTTTTAAAATGCCAGAAACCACTCATATTTTTCAAAAATATTTTTCGAAAATAATATAAATTTGCTGTTTTATATACATTCTTTTTTTGTTCAATCAACACTTTTTCTTTTCTTTATGGAAAGCAAACAAGTATTAAAAGCACACTGTAGACTCATGTATCTGTGTATGTACCACGTATGCAGGCCTGCAGGCCACCAACATTTACAGGACACAGCTGTGCTCGGTATTAACAGTAATAGCCAATGTGTGATGACTGTGTGGGTGGGTGTGATGATCTGTGTGTGTGTGTGTGCATGTTGTAACTGGTTTGCAAGAAGTTCACCTGTGGTTACATTCTGTCATTGAACCTGATTGGCAACAGTAGTAGTGAACATTACTGGAACCATAAGCTCCACACGTAAAAATAAACAAGCCAACTATGATTTCACTATATAAGAAATTGCATTGGCTGTGTGTTGGTCCATTCTGTTTGTAATCAACGCTCCACAGAAATGACTTTGTTCAACTGCTTAAATGCTAACATAAAGTCAATAAGTCAATAAAAGAGCCGCCTGAAAGTCCAAGATGTTTCTTATAACCCCAGCGAAAACGCACCGCTAGCAAAATTACAAACACCTTTTGTGATAAATTATAAGTATATTTTCTGAAAACCGCCAGCAGATCGATATGAAATGGCTTAGCGTTGCAAGGCGTCGATCTGACCCCCGGTCCCTTAGAGGGCTAATTCGTCTACTTTGGATGAGTTATCTATCATGGGCTTCAGATAAATGGACAAGAAAGCAATTATTACATCTTAAAGATATAATATTGTTAAGATGTACCAGGATGGGAGGAATAAAACGATATAAATACAGTAGGATGTTACGGAGAATAATGGTGGAGCTCAGAAATTGCTCTTTTATAGGTTACATGATTGAATTCTGAATTTAAAATGGAACTGTTTTGATGAAAATGTTGGGATTATATTGATATATAAGCACAAGGATTGCGAGTTATTTTTAAACCAGCCTTGGGTTAAAGGGGCGCACCAAAAGGCATTTTGAACCCAGTCTAGGGTTCGATTTTAACACTTTCTGGGTTCATCCCTTTTTGACCGGATGCAGAGTTGTATTTTAATATTATGACTTTTAATGCCGACTTTTCCACATCTAAGCACAAAATGAGTCCTTTTTGAGACCACTTTTAAAACAAGGAGACACATTTGATTTCTTCAAAATGAAATGAGACTTAAGAGTGATAGTTCAGCCAAGAATCATTTGTGATCATTTAAAAAACATCATCGTCAGCATTTTTTTGTTTCTTCTACAAAACACCATTGGAAAATATTCTGAAGAATGTTGGAAACTTGCACCAAATCACTTGCATCTATTTGTGTTCATAAAATGGAATTAATCATATAATAAAATATTAAATATTGAATTAAAACTAGAGTGAAATCATACATCAAATCATTCATAATCTCATCTTTTACTGTCTAGAATATTCACGAAGGAGTATAACAAACGATACTGAGCGGTAAAAAAAGTTAATTTATTTGAAATATGAAAAATGTAAATAAAGCTTACAGACTCTGTCATCATATTTTCAGAAGAATGACTACGTAATGCTGTTTTTCACAATTGTTTAGCTTTCATAGCAAAGTGTCCATCTGTCAGATTAAGACAGATCCCCATTAACAAATGAAATGAAACGTCCAGATGGCACGAAAATTACACTTCAGTATGGCACTAAACGTCACAGGAGAGCTAATGCGCTTTCCTTCAATGACTACGTATATGTACATGTATAAGTATATATATATTATTTTGTTTTAATAATCATGATTTGTTTGATCCTTTTAAAATCTAGTGACCTCTTCATACATAAGTGTTTTATTTATACTCTGTAGAAACGTTAAGAAAGTCAGCGGTTTTAAAGAGTAAAGGGCTGCTATTCTTTTCCCACGGCTTTATCTGAAATGCAATTTGGATAACAGAGAACCTGTCCACAGAGATAAAATTTAAGAGAAATTCTCTTTCTTTGCCTTCCTACAAAGCTCATAATAAAGCTAATAAGAGTGAGAATCGATGAAAGCTCTGGAGGTCTATGTTATCAGCTTTTTAGATATTAGCTCTGAAAGTTCTCTGAATGGCTGTAAATAGAAGCTTGAGGATTGTTTGCTGTACATAATGAGCAGCCGAGGGAAAATGCTGTTTTAAAATACCAATTCTAAAAGCATTTTAGTCAGCTGTAAGCTTTTATTTATATATTTATTTATGAATGCCGCAAATGCAGTGAAATGTCCTTTCCTGACAGATGTACTACATACCCCCAAATTTTTTTTTTATGAAAGACAAATTGTTTTTGTACCCAAAAATGAAAATTCTTTCATCATTTACTCACCCTCATATTGACTTTGTTCTGCAGAATTCAAAAGAAGATATTTTGAAGCATGTGTAGCCAAACAGCACTCATCCACGTTGACTTCCATTATATGGACACAAACCTTGGATATATTTCTCAAAATATCTCCTTTCGCGTTCCAAAGAAGATTATATGCATATTTTGAATGAGTTTAAACAAATTATGAGAGAATTTTCCCCTAACACAGGCATTTTGGTTACCAACTTACTTCAAAATATCTTTTTTGTGTTCTGCAGAAGTAATACAGGTTTCAAACAACAACAGGGTAAATGATGCAATTTTATGGTGAACTATTACTAAAAGTCTAAATTTGTGCTCCATTTTATTGCTGTTAAGCACAAAAATATCAAGTAAAATATTTAATAATAAATAAAACTACAATCGAATCTTTCTCCACCTCACCATTATGTTCCGGAATGAGTTCTTTCATCATTTACTTACCCTCATGCTTCTCCAAATTTGTATGACACAAATTAAGATATTTTGAAAAACTTTAATCATATGGACTCAAAAACACATATACATTTTCTCAAAATATCTACTTTTGTGTTCCACAAAAGAGTGAGTCATGTATATATTTGAATTGAGGCGAAACAAATGATGACAGAATTTTCTCTGCTACACAGGCTCAGAGCAGACCATTCTGGACCCATCCTATAATGAAAAGTTGCACTGCTCTGTCGACCGACACAAACCAGTGAACAAACACCGACATCGTTTTATCCCCTCAAGACACACACCCTGTGCTCCAAACGGAGCGTGGTCCATCGCCACAGCAAGCGTATAATCTTCACCCTCCAGAGCCCTTGAGGTAGAGAACAATATTATTCCCTGACTCACTAAATCTGTGCAGTGAACGCTCTGCTAAAAAACAAAATCACCACCACCGGAGGTCTCGATACTTTACTGCTGACGCCACATTCAGCGTTTTTTATATGACTACGGCAATTAGCGTCTCAAAGACAGAAGGTTACCTGTGCTGAGCGGCTACATCAGCGTGTGTTTTCCACTGCCCTCAGCACACACATCACCTGCGTGAACTCCTAATAAGGACGGGCGGTGTTGTTTATCGGGACATTTAAGCTGTCTGAGCACTTTTTCCAAAATTGATCAGTGAAAGTTTTTGTTTACGTTTACTTAAAAGTGCGCTTTAAACATTTTGTTAGGCATGGTTTGCATCCATGCGCTCTAAAACAATGTTTGGCTTACTAGATGCTACAAAAATAAACAGTTCTAATTTCTTAGTAAAATCTTTAAAAACATTTAATGGATTTTTTTCAGTCGGAAAAGAATTGATTAAAAATCCTAATAGTTTGTCTAAAATGTACAAAAAGTTAATGTAAGGAAAAAAGTATTTATTTTTCCATATATATTTTTAATATACAACTAATATTTTGATGAATTCTAAAAGAAATATTTTAGTAAATCAGATCATTGTTTTCATAAACACTTTGAACAGCCAGCATTGTGTGAAATATGATGAACCCAATTTTGGTTATAATGCCAAGATGTTTTAATGTATGTTGGGTTAAATATAAACAATGTAGTGGTTAACTTAACCCAGTGTTGTTTTTTTTGACCCAAGCAATTTTGTATATATGTGTTGTTATTTTGGGGCTAGTACACTTATACAGTTTTGTTACAAATTACTAACTCTAGTGTTCCAAATCTGTATAAATTTCTTTGTTTTGAGAAAATACTCAAAAATATTTGAATTAATTCTTTTAACCAAACTGTTCTTCTACCCCGTCGACAACCATAGGGGGAAACTAAGAATGGTTGTCAAAATTACTCCAGAACTTTCTGACATCATCAAAATATCGCATTTGGAAAAATGTTGAAAAATTTTAAACAACTCAAATGTAAGTGAATTTTTATTTTTCCTACTGTGGTAGTTATCAGGATGCAAGAACTTTTTGGTTCCAAACATTCTACTGAATATCTTCCTCAATGTTCATCAGAACAAATAAATGTATGCTGATTTGAAACAACTCAAAGGTGAGTAAATGATAACAGAATTTTCATTTTTGAAACCATCCCTTTAACCATCCCTTTAAATTCCTTTGTAATGTATCCCATCAATCTTCTGTAAGGTTTTATTTTCTTTTGGATGCCAGGCCTGAGTGATTCTGGAAGAGAGTTTTTAATGATAGCGTTAATACACTTTGCTAACACAAACAACAATAAACACATTCACTGTATATTAGACATCTATCAAGTTCTGATGAATTATCAAAGAAAGCTGCACACATCATGTTTAGACATGTTGTGTAGGAAACGATTTAAAATCTGCCTCATAATCTTGCAGCTTCCACTCTACATCCTAAAATGGCTGAGTTCCTGTGAGGATATTACTCACTGATTAATGAAGAGTCTATCCCACTTTCTGCCTTGTTTACTTCCCCATGCATCATTTTTAGACGCTCGCCTGGTTTTAAACATCTCGGATTGTGTTGATTCTCATTGGGTTCCTCATACTGAGCGATCGATGCAATGTGGGGAGAAATAAACATATATTGATCAGAGAGGAAGTTGGACTCAAGAGGAGATTAAAGAAGACCCCCTCTCTATCCGCCCAGAATGTAATCCTAAATGGAGTCTCTTACACACATGCACAAGCGCTTTAACTGATGCCAATATCAGGACCGATTATTCCATGCCAATTTCACATCAGATTTGAAGATTAAGGACTCATCAGGGATTTAAGCCTCAATTTTTTTTACTCAAAAGTTGAAGCGAAGTCCAGCCTGGCGAAAAGACTGGCAAAGGTCAACAGACAGCTGTTGAAATTTCAAGAGTCAATCATGTCTATTTGGACTGTAATATTTGCTGTGCTTCCCAATTAGAAAATGACAAACCAAGGCTGCGTTTCCCAAAGCCATTGTACGCCTAAGTTGATTGTAGCTCAATAGGTTTCAATGGGTCTATGATGTACTTAAGCTTAAAATGCTTTTGGGAAACACAGCCCAGGAAACATGCATCTCAATCAAGCTTACAAAACGCCCAGGAACTTCCTAATCCATTCCCACAGTGCCAACTCATTAACTTTTTTACTGTTTTCTTTTTCAATGTACACTCAAAAAAGTAGGAATATGCTGTTTAAATTTTGTGAATATGTAAGTAAAGGAATTAAGTAAGCTAACTTAAATATTTCTATTAGAATTCACCAAAATATTGGATTTTTACTTAATAGTTTTCATATTTTCCACTGAAAATAGTTTTTAGTAAGTAAATCTAATTGTTCATTTTTGTGAGAGTTACGAAGCAACATGAAACATTTTTACAGTATAAACTCAAAAATGTACTGTTACTATGTATTACTCATGAAAATTTTGTAAATTTAAAAGGTTTGAAATGAAGCAATTCTCTTTTTAAATTTGGTTTAAATGTACGAAAAAAATTAAGTACACCATAGAAACTCATTATTCCTATAAAATTTTAAACCAAAAAATATTGGCATATATTACAAAAATACATTTGTTAAATAAATATGTATTTTTTCATTGCCTAAAATAAAGTAAAAAATATCTAGAAAATAACTCTTGGATTTTATGCAATTACTTTAACATTTTTAAAAGATATTATTTTGGGATACTAAGCCACATAAAATGTTTTTTACAGTGTTCCCAAAAGAACGGGATCAACCCCCTCTTCCCCTTCCCCCCCACCAGCCTCGTCCTAATCAGCCCAGCCGACCGATTTATCATCCTCACCTGCGGTCTCTCCATTTATCATCCTTAGATCGCATCTCCAGCAGACAGGAAATGTTTATTTTCGCTCATTACAGTCACCACCATCTCCCATCCGCCGACGCAACGTTACCCCTCTGCGATACCTCGCCCGTCTGATCTCATTGCATGTACCCCTGTCTCATTCCGGCCATGCACTGCTGCCCTCGCCCATCAGCCCTTCAGTAAAAGCTGGACAGCCTCCAGCATCACCCTATTTGCATTTAAATGGCCTAAAAATACACATTTCACAGCTTGTTATTGGATTACGCTCCCGCCTCTCCTGATATCTCTTATTAGCAACCAGAGAGGTTAAATGGCTAATATTGTCAAGTCACACCGGGACTCATAATAAAATTGATGCGAAACTAACACGGGAGGCTTCCATGGAATCAACTTCCGTTTTAACACCCACGGCATCCCAATTATTCTGTCAGACCTGTGGTGTTTGCAAATAACACCCACTTTTCATACAAGTTAAGTCAACCGGGCTAGACTGCATTAGAGTTGAATTATGAAGCGCCAATGGGGTTTTGTTCGCTATGTGGCATGAAACCCTCCATCTTGCAAAATACGATCAAGAGTAAAGTATTATTACAGAATGCTACAAGCCACCCCTGATTGCACACCGTGTAGTGTTAACTATAAACAACCATCTCCTACCGCCGATAAGGGCACTTGAACCCCTTTTGCACTTGGCTGCATTCGAGATGGATCATTACAATGCCTAGTGTGGTCAAAAGACCTGTACCAGCTCCTTCTCCATCTACTTGATATTGAAATTCTCATCTCGAATCCAGAATTCAATGTGTTTTGATGCTGTTCTGACATGACATGAATCCTCAATGACTGGCATATTGGCAACAGAGGATTTTACAGCGTGCTCAGGGTTTTTGTTGATTTGCTGTAATTAGTAGACCTGGTTTGGTACCTTTCATAGATTGTTTCTTTGAGTTCAATTCAAATCAATTCAACACTTTTAGTTATTGCAGAAATCCTGGGAAGTATCGACTGCTTCTTATGGTTTTGTATATTGTGAAGTACTTTAGTAATAAAGACTGTGGGTGTTTTGCTTTTGAAAAATTCACAAGTTAATTTTTAAACGCTAAAGGGTTGTATGAAAGACAATTCAATTCAAATTTATTTATAGTACTTTGGATAAGTTTGGGGCATGTTAGCATTTTCACTCTCATAAATGTTTTTATGCCGGTTATTTATATCATAACGGAAGCGTTTCATTAGAAAACATGAGTTTACATTTCTAAACACTATATTTGCATTCTTTGCAAAGTAAGTTTTTTGTATGCACAGCTTGTGTGGCAAAAGCCAATGCACCACAAAGAGATCATCCATTTAATCTATTATTAAATAATAAAAATAGATAAAACTTAGACTAAATCCAGATCTGTGTGAATGTATTCAAGGGGCCTCAAGACACCTACCTGTAAAGCTACAGTACTATGAAAAGTCTCTTCACAGCACTGCATTGTCTTATTTAATTATTACAAATGATGACAAAATAAATGTTTACAAAAGTAAGCTCATATTTTCTAATGAAACGTTATACCAAGTAATGTAAATCAAACGATTAAACTGAAAGTACTGACATGCCTTGGACTTTTGCACATACTTCATTATTTTTGTACAACAATAAATCAAAGCAGCATTATATAAATGCGAAAAAATAGGTTAATTAACATTTTTTAATTTACATTTTTTTGTCCAGGATTGTAATCTGTAAAGTAGTAGATGCTTATCTAGAGCCGTATTATTATTATTATACATAACACATACATAATTGGCAATAAAGCCATAACCAAAAGTGTTCTATACATAACAAATGTGAATTAATACAGTAAGAGATAAATATAAAACTAAATTTAGCTTTAAAGATATCTATATTAGTGTCCACACCATTGGTCAGTAATGTAATATAAAATCTAAGCCTTTGTGCTGCAGTCTAAATGTATGTACTGTACTTCCATAAAAATCACTAACAATAAAAGCTATCCCGAAGATATCATTATAATTATTGTGTGGACTTCAATCATATATTTTTCGTCCAGCGCATGAATGGTCCTTTAATCATGTTTTGTTCAATGTTAGCCGTAGTAAATCTGGATGTCGAGAGAATCACCTGATGTGCTCCTGGACAAGTGGGGGGTTGGTGGTGTTTCCTGCTGTTGTAGAACATGGACATACGGCTGATATCAAAACCTGAAATATAAAAATATACAAATTATAATATATACACACAAATAATGTTATAATACGAATAAGAATGTTCTGATATGTATATACCTGTTAAACGTTTTGGGACAATTACTCACTAATGCATTCATATTTATTCCATTCTTTAGAATAGTAATACAAAAAATATCAAATAAAACGAAGGGAGATACAAAAATAAAGGTAAAGTCACTTTACTAAAATTTGCTGATTTTCTTGTCATTCTATCAACCAGCTTCTTAAGGTCTCACCCTAAGATGCTTTTTAAGAATTTTAAAGGTGTTTCTACTATTCCATGTTCTTATTGGCTGTTGCAGTAAAAGTCATCCATTTAAAAAAAAAACTTAGAAAAACCAATGTGTGTGTTTGCTACATTATACTTTTGTCTATTAACAGATTTTACATATGCATGTGTGGGTACGCATGGGTGGAAGAGTGCATCCATTCTCGCTGGAATGTATCTGATGAGATCATTTGAGCTGAAATGGTCTCTTCTGCACCTGAACTTAAGTGATTCACGCTACATTGCAGAAAGCCCAAAGGACAGTAAGATTTATTTGACGATAATACAGAAAGCAAGAGCTTCAATCCTTCTGCATAAACACAAAACGGGTACAGAGAGATGAAAGGATGAATAACACACACATGCCTTTATCTTTCTCAAATACGGTTTATTTGAATGTCACTCATATATTTTTTCCAAGAACCAGAGATGTTGAAAGAAATGTCAAGCGATATGAATTCTTAAGATCTACTGTACGTTAGTTTTAAAAACAATAAATACAGGTTCATAAATCAGCATTTTATATTAGTCAGTACAAATGCATCTATTTTTTTTTAAATCTAATTTTCTCAATTAAGTGATAAACACATGGATTATTTCCTGATCTTTTTTGAGTTCCTTCTTATCCTGGCCTGTCACTGGGAGTTATGCATTCTATAAACTCAGTTGCAGCCTGAAACTTTGAATATTTAATGCATTTGTAAAATACACGTTCATTACAGTGACAAAATGCACAGCAGGCGTACGCTATGAGATTGGATAAACCATTTGAAGGCTAGACTCCTTTGACGTTTGCTTGTATAATTCAGCGACTTTATTAAACATTTAGCTTGCACATCAATCTCAAAGGTGCGACCAAACTTATTTCTTGGATCCTGTACAAAGGAACCGAGGAAGAACAGCAACGCATTAGAGAAATGACAACAGGAAAAATTCAAGATGTATTTGACAAATAGCAGATGGAATGTCTCAGTCAGGGAAAAAAGGCTGACTTAGGGCGAACGTTCCAAAATGGGTCTGACACTGACCCTTACTATAGCCACCCCTGAATCAAGTTTGATATTTCTCCACGAGGGAGATGTTTGACTGGCAGATAAATTAAATGAAATGACACCCTAACCGCAATTGCATTTTTCGCAGGCTAATATGAACGTACATGTCCGCGCCTTGGGTAAAAGATCAAAAAGCTTGTGACTTGACCACTTCACACATTTACCTTAAACGTAGGTTGGCATTTTTCATCGCTATATTCCGTCCAATATTTTGAAAGGTAGTGAGGTAAAGAATCTATTTTTCGCATAATTGCATCTATTGAGTGGCCCAGCATGCTGTAATACATGGCTGATGAAGGGTGTGCAAAGCAGCTGCCAGCTGGGACGTAATAAAACCCTTTTATGCCTTGCGGTGATTGCAGCGCCGTGGAGGCGGAGTTTATGACCACCGAGATGATTTCCGGCACCAGAATAGCTTTTTTAAAACCCTTGCAAAGATCTGGGGTGCGGTATAAAGTTGGCAAAGAGTTGGATTCATTGTGTCGCTAATGAGACATGTGCCAGAGACGTGCTGCTGATGGCAGACATCCATCATCGCAGCGGCTTGGCCATCAAGCAGCAAGTGGCCTTCTTACCATGGTAACCATAGTTTATGGCAAAATTTCATAATGACAACAGTAACCTTGTATTAGCTTTATAAAAAAGGAAACTGTGGTTGCCATGGAAAAGTTCTTTAGGACGGTATACGGAGCAACAGGAAGTTGATGAGCTTTTGACTGTGGCACTTGAACCATTATGAAGGCGACATGTTATTAAGTGTGCATTTGTAACAAAATTGATTACTCACGCTCCTAAAATTTCGAAACGTTTTCACAGAAGAACATAAATTGAAGAATGTCACCAACTAAACAACAGCACAACCCACGGACTTCACAAAACTAATGCAACTCAATGGGTATCGTTGTTCTTCCGATATTCTTCAATATATCTTCTTTGGTATTCTGTTCTAGAGTAGCTTTATATTTGCTTTGAACGTCACAAAAAAGGAAACTGTGGTTACCATTTAAGAAAGTTCTTTAGAAAGTTCTTTAGGGTGGTATGCAGAGAAACTGGAAGTTAAAAAGCTTTTGATTGCTGCACTTGAACCATTATGGAGGCGATGTATTAATAAGTAACAACGTTGAGTACTCCATCTCCTGACATTTCTACTCGTTTTCAGAGAAGCAGAAATTTTGAAGAATGTGACCAACTGAACAAGAAGAATGTCAAAATATAAAAAGACGAAGCACAACCCATTGCGTCACAATGTCGTCGTCCTTCCAACATTCTTCAAAAGATCTTCCTTGTGTTCTCTTTTACAACTGCTAAATAAACAGCGTGAAACTCGAATAAAGCTGCACTTACTTCAAAAATATCAATTAGACTACCAACCGAAATGGGGGCATTAAGTACAGTCATGAATCTTGCGCTCCCCCTCTCAATGGCATTGACATGGGGGCAGACCAGGATTAATAATCACCCCATTTCTCTTTTTCTTCAGGGTCTGGGTTTCTGTTCACCCAAAGGCTAATGCAAATTAATATCCACTCTCGCAGAAAATGAGCCCTGCAGAGCCGGCTTCTCTCTGCCCCAACAGATGCTGAAAGAGAGTTGGGAAACACAAACACTTCATTAACCATTTCTTCCCGTATTAATGGAAATAAAAGATGTGGATCCCGGCCGCACGCTGGATGTTGGTAATCAGTTTTACGCTTCATTATTTGTTTGGAGGAAGTCATCTAGCCGTGGGTGCTCACTTTGCACTATGCAGGAAAGTTAAAGACAAATCGAGTTTAAAGTGTACTTTGTATGTCCTTGATTGTGTCAATCATTCGTTTGTTTTGAAAGAAAATGACGATAACACGATTCAGAAGACTTTTGACTGTGACAAGGTTAAATGTCTTCAGTGATTGGTTTCATAGAGGGCAAATTTCATCAATGTCATAAGTTTCTTGAACATTTTCCTGTTATTTCCCGCGACAGTTGTTCGTTTGTAAAATATCTAGAATAGATTAGCTGGGCCTGGTTTCCACAGTTCCATGCCCTTCAGAAACTTGCACAGATGGAAAGCCCACAGGGGTGGATTCGTCATTATCTGCAATTAGCTGTTCTGACCAACAAGCCCTGTGGAACAACTCCAATGCCCACAACACTATTTGTTAAATGTAGTTTTGGGAACAGTAAGGTTTTGAGCACTTGACGAGTTTTTCCCAAATTATAATGGGTGGGCTTGCGTGACTTTGAACTAACCTTAACAGAATGGAATCTGATTTCCATAAAAACGATTCTTGAGATGATGGGAGTCTACAAAGATAGACAGAATCTTGGGAAAACTCAAAATCTCAGATTTATGTGTTTAACAACGCTTCAGGGCACATCACAAACACAAACAGCTGAGGACAGTGACTTTAGTTCTGTCAATTCGTAACCTTGAGCTTTTGGATAATCTTTTATTAAGTTTTAAAAGGCATTACAGTCTTTCAAATAAATATTTGAACGGCACCAATTACAAATTCAAAACATACAAAAATACCTGGAAAGTGGGGTTTTATTAAACCATTTTATGCATCATAGGATTTCCTCATATAAAATAAACATTTTGTACAAAAATTAAAAACCCAACCGATGGGTTCTAAATAAACCCATGCCGCACTGTAAAAAATTATTCATGTGGCTTGGTAAATATTAGAAAAATATGAACTTTTTGAAACAGAGAAAAATACTAAAATAACTGTGATAAAATCCACTTAATTGCAAAAATTAATGGAATTAATGGAAAAATGGTTAATGGAATGAGAAAATAAGTATTAATTTAACAAATATATATTTGTTATAGAGACCTACTATACATATGGTGGTATAATAATATGCGAGTTAATCAGATCACTTTTTGCTTACATATACACACAATTTTAACAGTATTTAAAATTAGTTCCAAAGCTTCAAAATTGTCCCATTTTGTTTAGTGTAAGTTTTTCACACAAAATGTCACACATTCAACCATTGGTGCCATTTGCTGGGTTAATCTAAACTAGTTGTTGGGTTTGTGCATTTTTGCCCCAACCTTTATTTTAGCGGGATATAAAAATCCTCATTCGGAACAATGCTCATTTCAAATAACAAAAGCAAATGATGACCCATGACCCCAAATCTATAATTTTAATTCTGTAGTAGACAACATTGTGCTGTGTGTTCTAGAAAAGAAAAGTCATTTTAAAGAAAGTCGCACAGGTTTGGAATGAGATGAGGGCGAGTAAATGATGACAGAATTTTCGTTCTCTGGTGAATTATCCATTTACGTTGTCCTCTAGGCAAGGGGAAATGAGATGGAGCTAAAACAAATACGTCTAATTATATTTCAGGATGTCTGCTATCAACCGATATGAGAGGGAAACATCTAGAACAGAAGGCCAAAGAGGAATGATTTTACATTACAAAAGTCATAACTTTTTTATTAAGGTATGACTTATATATATAACAGGAAATGTTTACTTACTTAATGTCAAAAATGTTTTCAGAAGGACGACTTTGACACAAAACCTACCTGTCAAGATACGTAAAAATGATAATGCGACAAAGTAGTAAACATTAACTTGGTAATGCTGGTTTACTGGCTCCCTCACCCCACACTCTCCAACAGGTTCAATATCTTGCAATATGTTTATCAAGCATATTTCGCATTTGGATGATCTATCATGCAGCACATCGGCATATTTGCTTCTCACTTTAATGACCCCTTTCCGCTTGTCAGACGTTCCCCGATAAAGTAGCGGCACAATTTCCTGCCGCGATGGCTAAAAATATCTCTGACGCACTGAAATATACATATTCAGCCAAAAAAAAAATATCGACTGAAACACAAGGCAAAAAATCTATTTTTGTTACATGTTTAGTGCTATGCAAAAGTCATGTCAGTATTTCTTCGGTTTAATGGTTCGAGTCAGTATTTACATCTGTATGTCATAAGAAAAGTACCATTGCGTCTTAAACCAAACATGACAATGTGCAAGGTTAACATGTGGCGTACGTAGGCTCAATGTCAGGATGTGACAAATGTTTATTGAAGTCGCTTGGCATTAACACGCATTTGATGTTTTTGCAAACCTGCATTTAAAACAACAACATTGAGTCGATGAAGTGCTCACCCCATTGAAAATCCTCCGTTAAAGGCCAGTGCCAGAGTTATAGCAGAGCTGTTTGTCAGACCAATTCTCCTTTTCCTCATTTGCCGAGCTCAAATTAGATTCAGTCAGTTACCGCCATTACTTTTCCGCGGCCTTCTACTTTCCTTACTCTTTGCATTCTAATTTGATTCCCTTTCATTCCACATTAATTCACCCCCTCCTTCATTCACTCACTCGCTTTCTCTTAAACTCGTCAGCATCCCCGTCTTAGCAGTTCAATTTCATTCCAATCAGCCTTGTACTGTCCTGCAAAAAACGCGGGCAGGAGGAACAATGGATGGCCTCGTCAATCCAAACGGGTTAGTGATATTGGGTAGCACATTAAAGCTTAAATAGCCGATTTATACATTTAAATGAATAGTTCGCAGGCACCTATTCCTAATGATGTTCCATTGGATTTGGAACACTAAGGGATTATGCGTTAATTGAAACGAGGTAGGACGCAACGAAGCCGGTGTTGTCCACATTGTTTCATTTCCTTGTAAATAAAGTTGTTTCTTGCCTAACTAAACTGAGATTTTCTTGAACTGATGGAGGGAGTATCAACGGCTCATTTGCATATAGAAGAGGTTGCGTGATCGTGACCGGCGCAAATGAGTTTGGAAAATAAATAGCGTTTGTTTGCTCTGAGATCCTCTAATATTTTATTCTCGGTACTCAAATACATTCACCGCCGCCAAGTATCTGATTTTGTCAGATAAACATGCAAACATTTTTAAAAAGACACTTTACACATCATCTGAAGGTCACACGGTGAATTGAAACTCCAACTATAATTGAAAGTACTTGCAGTAAAGACAAATGAATCGAACTGTGTACAACATAGCTGGGCTGATAGGAAGCAGTAGGGAAATGGAAAACTCTTATCTTTAACTTCAGGAGCTGGGTTATCTAAATTACAGCCCTTATCTGTTTTAATTATTAATTTAGGCTTTAAATGACTTAACCAACGGTACAGTATTAGGTTAACAGCCTAAATGAAAAAGACAATTTCTAAAATTGGAGATAATGATCATACTAGAAATGTACTGATTTTAATGCCGTTTGTCCTAAAAGCTGTTAAATGAATATGCCGTGCCCTTCTGGTTGTATTTTGGGAATAGTCCTAGAATCTTTAATATCAGAAAATGGTTTGACCTGAACTTCAATTCCACATGGTATCCACTCGTCTCTCATTTACAAACCCAGAAGCAGCAGACCGCAGTCAGATTTCAGGACCATGGAGAGCTCACAAAGAAAACCGAGGGCATCTGAGCTCCTGTTTCGTCAGGGGAGTTTCCATGTGTGTGATTTTAGGGCTGAAAATGTCATTTTCTTACCTGACTCTATGCATCGTGTTACACTACTGGCCTATTTTGCGTCCCCAAACTTCAGGTCCAAATGACATTTATAGATTTATCGATCCTAATATTTCATATAGTCATAGCGCAAAATTCGGTGCAATTTGGTTGCTTTGATATGAAAAGGATAGTTCACAAAAGTGAAATCACCATTACCAACATTATTACCTTTCAAAACCTGTCAAACTTTTTTTTTGCGAAAAACAAAGTTCCCGGGTGGTTGCTAAGGGGTTCCTTTGGATTTCTGGTGCGTTTAGAGGTTACAGAGTCGGACTTGAAATACAAAGGTCGGAGGTTCGAGTCTCGATACCAGCAGCTTTTGGATTTAAAAAAAAAGTTAAATCTTGAAAAATATCAATTTAATATTTTCAAAAGATTTATAAAGTTAAAATAACTATTTATTTTATATATTTTCAAAGCCAAGTGAATTATGTGTGAGACACTTTGTGGGGGAACTTCCCTTTTTTCACTTACTAACACTCAACCCTCAAATTAAAACAAGTGAAGCAACTGGAATGGGGATTGTCAACAGATATGATAGACCATCTTAAAATGAACAAAACCTAATTACATTTTCTACATGGTTAATCCTTCAAATGAAGTTTATTATTAATTTAGATTATACAGCACAGCAAGTAATAAAAAGTCTCAAATTAGAGCTTCACTTCAGCTCTCCATTACATTAAAGCAAGTCAAATCAGTTACCACGTCATTCAAGATTTAAATTAATATACAAACCTGGCTATCCCGAAGCAAATGCATCCATTTTTCCTTCTCTTAAATTCATTTGATTTGAAATGAAAACTAGTCTGCGCTATTTTAACAACATAATGGCTTTTATACAGCTGTACAACTCTTTGGCACCCTACCCAGAGAGCGCACGAGGTCATTCAAACGAAACTGCAAAGAACAGCGGCCTTTCTGGAAATATAGTATTACATCCATGGATTTACACACTTCGGTCTACATCTGCATATGAATGTAGATTTATAATAATGAAAAGCCTTCAAGAGTACAGAGCCTAATTACTGTGCTGTGAAACACCTGCATAGTGCTTTAATTAGTCCCATTACCCAGCATTCTCTCTGGCTGAGCATTGATAATACAGCGAATGCAGATGCTGTGTAATTGTGTTTGTGTGCCTTGCTCGAAGCTGCCGTCTGCGACACAT
Organism: Triplophysa yarkandensis; assembly: GCA_033220385.1. NCBI lineage: Eukaryota > Metazoa > Chordata > Actinopteri > Cypriniformes > Nemacheilidae > Triplophysa > Triplophysa yarkandensis. The sequence goes on along the minus strand of CM065677.1, from coordinate 7,916,252 downwards.
TAAAAAATGAACGGCACACACACGCACACGGGAGTCGCACAAAAACTCAACTAATCTCCTGCCTGAGTTAGCACTTGTTATGTTCACGGGAGAGTTAAAAAGTACGGACCAATGGCTCACAGACAAATGTCCTGCATTACCATTTGAATAAGTATTGTATTCTAATCTCTTTTCACTCAAGAACAGTTGAATATAAACCAATTTCTTTCCTGTCCGTTCAGATTAGTCACGTCGCATTTTTACGAAAGAACACGTTTAATATTCAGTATCATATTGTCATATCTTGTACGTTTATTGTGAGATACGCTATAATAGTATTTTAGCCCATCATGGAGTGAATTTTAAACATGGCTTTGGTTTGCTTTCTATGAAGCTGTCATAAACTTTAGAGGGATCTTGAATTGAACTTTACTGTGCTATATTTTATATGGGCTTTAAAGAGCTTAAGGCTGGAGAAATGCTAACCTAGACTTTGGCAAGCAGACAGTTTCTTGAACCAAAATCCCATGGATTTACACAGATGCCGTATCTACAGGTCCAATTTGGGCTGTGCTGTAAAGCAACATCTCAGAATACCAAAAGAACCACCTTAGCAATACCTTGGCAACCACCATAAGATGGAGGCAAGTTTTGACATTCCACGTAGAACTCATAAATGATAATTAGACAATAAAACACTTAAGTAATCACAATTCAATGCCTAGGCAACAGTTCGCAACACATTAGAAACTGCCTAGTAAGTTTTGCTACTGAAATACCAAAGATTTACTCAGACGCCATGTCCATATTCGTGGATGTGCCATTAAACATCAGGTTAATTGCACTGCATTGCAATGCATTGGCAACAATCCACAATTGCCTAGCATCACCAAAGCAAGATTTGCAATCAAAATTCCATAAATTTACACAAATGCCATTTCCAAATTAAATAGTGTGCTTTACTGTAACAGCTTGGAATACCAAAAGCCTTAGTAACACCTAAGCGACCATCTAAACACCATAACATGTCGAGGCAAGTTTTAACATTGAACTAGAATTAATTGATGACACTTCAACAATCACAAAGCAATCCCATGCCAATAACCTGCTACACCCTAGCAACCACCTAGCAACACCCTGGCAAATTTTGCAAACAAAATCCCATAGATTTGCATAAGGTATGATTTGGTGAAGTGCCATAAAGAAACAACTCAGATTACCAAAATAATATCTTTAGCAACCACCTAAACACCATAACAGCGTGTGGCAAGATTTGACATTTGAAGTAGAACTCATAAATGTCAAAGTAAAACTTCGGCAACTAAAAAGTAATGCCTTGGCAACAATCTGCAACTGCCTAGCACAACCCAGGCAAGTTTTGCACGCCATTTCCAAATTTGGGAGTATGCAATGCAGTAACAACCTGGAATACCAAAACAACCAATACCAAAAGAACTTAGCAACCACTTAAACACAATTTCATAGGGTAACATCTTGTGGCAAGTTTTGAAACCAAAAACGAGGTAGGTAGCAACAATCCGCAACATCCTTGCAACACTTTAGCAAGTTTTCCATGCTTAATAGACCTTGGCAACCAATAATATAAAAAACTTCTAGAACAACAAATGCCACACAATTGCCCTAACAATATAAAGACCTAGTTTGACGTCAACTGTATATTACATTTGTGAACAGTATTGAAGAAAAAAGGAAATAACCATTTCAATCCATTACATTCTACATTTTGGTACATGACCCAAAGCATGTGCTCATCATTAGTCGGTGTGTTTCACGTCACCTCTGGGAAATAGTCTATGTCATGGTTTCTTAGCATAGTTCTTTTCTCTTTGATAACAGCAGGAAGTCACAGCTCCCGGTGACCACAGTGGTGCCATTGTGAATCTATTCACCTCTAACATAATTAGAGGTTAAGAGCTTTTAAAAAGGCCCTTGACTCATTTGCTTCGGCAGAGCTATCATTAAAGGATTTGAGTTCTGCATGGGAGAGTCTAATAATTCTCTGCTCTTTACCCAGTGTGAAATCGCACTTGTGTCATACCTCACGTTGAAAGAATTCATGGAAGTACTACAATAGCCATTAGTTTACCGGAGCTTCAGAGTTCTGAAAGGTAATTTGAAAAAGGGATTGACTAATTCTTCGCTCTCGACTCTGAGATATTGCTTTAATGTGATTTATACTATAAATAAACACTGTATGGTACAACAGGCTAAAATAAATAATTGTAATTGCGCTTGTTGGAGAAAGTGCTAACAGCATTAATAAGTTCATCTGTAGCATATTTTCCTATGGAAATTTATGGTGAAACGGCAAGATCTGTGTATGTAACAAGCAAGATCTAAACAGATGTGATGAGACCTGCTTTCTAGTTTCTCCATGTGATGTTCTGTAAAAGCCCATACCATATGTTTCTAGACCAGGTCCTGTTGGACCCTGAAATAAAGAGAAAATATAAGAAAAGATATTTTGAATAGCAAGAAATTAGGCCTATAGCATTAAGATATGAAAAATGTATGTAAAAAAACAACTGTAATTGTAACAAAAAAGTATTCTCATTATTCTCAAGAAAACACACTAAAATGTAAAGGATTTTTTAAATGACATGTCATCCGTAACCCTTTTACTGACTTTCTTCTTCAAAACCCAAAAGAAGATATTTTGAAGAACGTTGCTAACAAACCTTTGGTCATCATATGCTTCTATTGTGTGGAAACAAAATGTCAATGGGGATATACATTTTTAAATTTTCTTATGTAAAATATCTTCTTCTTTGGTTCTGTCATAATGTCATAAGGGTGTGCAAATAATGAAAGATTTTTAAAAATGTATTAATATATTAAAACATACATTATATTAAAATATACACAAATAAAAAATATATTAAATGCAAAAAGACATCTGGGAAGAATACAATAAGAAATAAAATTCTTAAATAAAATCTAGATGTTTTAGTCCAGAATAAATACAATTTTATATATTAAAAATCTTGAATATTTTTTAAGATTTCAGTCATAATATATAAAGTATTTTAATAACCAAGTAACTTGTTTCAGGGCTTACACAGACACCATGATTTCACACCTAGAGTTAAAAAAACACCCTGACATTTCTTTATGATATTTCACCAGCTGCTCAAAAACCTTCCACTGACCTCCAACTTCAGTTTACATTCAGACCCACCGTGGAGAAACAGCCGGCAGTCAACCACAAGCCGTGACAAACTTAGTCAACATTTGACAAAGCTTCAAAAAGAACATTGACTGGCCATTCCGATGACACATTCCATGAGTGGATTACTCTCCGTTTGTTCAATGGCCAGCCGATAAAACAAACACATTCTTTTACATATTAAACAGTTTTATGTTCTGTCTGAGACCCAGGAGACCTTTAATTGCTTTGTTTGTTGTGATATCGAGGCCTCTGCAAATCTACTCGGCCCAAAAGAGCAGATATCAAAGTGAACATGTGTCCGCTGGCATGTGTGAGGGTGATTGTATCGATGTAAGCAGCACGCGCTGAATTTCAAAGAGGGATGAGTTGAACCTGAATCTACTCAAGGCGGGCTGACGGTGAAATGCCGGGGATTGAGAGTGGATACAATGTCAACATTCATTAGACAAGGTCCTAAATGAAACAGAGAACTAATGGAGTAGAAACTAAATGAAAATCTGGTCTCTGTGTGCGGAGAGAAGGACAAATTCAGTCGCTTGTTTTAACTGCGCTTTTAACTTGGCACGGAAAATGTCCCAGGAAATATTGTAAATGGGTTTGTAAGTAAGCCAGTTTTATTGAAATGGAACTCCTAATTTAAGCTAAATGAGGAATTATGTCATTTCAAACCTGTACTGCTTTCTTTCGCAGAGCACAAAAGAAGATATTTTGAAGAAAGTTTGTAACCAATAAGCATTGGCACCCAGTTCACTTTTGTTGAGTGGACACAAATCTGATGCAAAAAAATTGATACCAGCAACCCGCTTTCTTCAAAATATCTCCTTTTGTCTTCTGCAAAAGAAGAAAAGATGTTTTGAAAAAAGTTGGTAAACAAATTGCAGAGGCACCTAAATCACTTTTATCGTGTTGAACAGATGACAGTTATCAACTTTTTTCTTTGGTCTTCTGGAAAAGTCAACAATATATTTTGAGAAAAGTTGGTAACAGAACAACAGTGGCAACAAATTCACTTAAATCGTGTGGACACAACCCCAGTGCAACTGAACAGATGACAGTTATTAACTTTCTTCAAAATATCTTTCTTTATTTTCTGGAAAAGTCGAAAAGATATTTTGAAGAAAGTTGGTAACCAAACAGCAATGGTACCCAGTTCACTTTTATCATCTGGACACAAAACAAATGCAAATAAACAGATGCTAGTTATTAACTTTCTTTAAAATATCGTACTTTGTCTTCTGGAAAAGTAGAAAAGATATTATAAAGAAAGTTTGTAACCAAACAGCAGGAGCACCCAATTCCCTTAAATCGTGTCGACACAAGACCAATGCAAATGACCAGATGCTAGTAACAAACTTTCTTCAAAATATTTTTAGAAAAACAGTTTAAAATGTTTTTTGTTTAATGCTTACTACTACATAAAATAACAACAAATCAAATAAGTAGAAATAATACAATAGAACATTTTATGGAACAAAATGTCTACAGTATTCACCGTTTCTCTATAAAGAGGAAGCATTGATTATACTGACAAGTGCAAATACAGAACCACACTGAGTGTTTCTATGTACTAAGTACATTCTGTATTTTAAACAACTTTTCAATAGGCCTGATAAAATTATGAAAGCCCACCTAGTAGGCAAGCCCCCCATGGATTACAACAAATCAACCAAGGCACCTACTGAAAAACACCCATAAGCGCCCTGCTCAGAAACATGCATGCAGTCATCATCTGCATCAAATCCTTTTTAGTTCAAAGTCACGGTCATCATCCATGTGTGCTGATGACTTGTATCCAAATGTCCCTGCTGATTCTAAATACTTTAAACGGAAAAATATCAATCTCTACCAAACGGATGTTTTGGATCACAACAGTATCCCAATGCTATCTAGGCAACCAACGTTCTTCACATCGATGGCATATAACTTGGTATTTTGGTATAAAAACAGTACAGAAAAGATGCATCAGATGGCACATGCTTGCACAGACATCGGTAAAGATGACAGTACAGTATTTAGAATGATGTGGTCCAGTTGAATGAGCTCATGTTTTGTAATGACGATGATAATTGGAGCTTGTGTTATCATATAAAAATATCCCACAGGCCCCATTACAGACTTGAAACAGCTGCCGTCTCCACCTCTGTCCACCAGCTCCAACATCTGCTACACACACATCAGCATGTGGATATAAACCAAAGACAGACTTCCTTAAGAGCCATTCCTCGAGGGCCTCATATTTAAGGGACCAGACAAGGTGAGGAAAGATGGAATTATGCAGCGATAACAGAACAAAATGATGTTAAGCGACAATCTGAATAAAACAGTTTTTCTTTCTCTTTAAGGAAAGTTCAACCAAAAATTAATATTCTGTCATGAGTTACTCACTCTCTTATTGTTGCAAACCTGTAAATGTATTTGTTTGGTTAAATGGAAAACCAGAAAGTGTGGACACCATTGAATACCATAGTAGGAAAATTTCTTGTCAAAATTACCCTAGAACACTATGTAGCCCAACATTCTTCAAAATATCTCTTTTTGTGTTCATTTGGCCTACTGTTCTGGTGCACTTTGGGCTTTTCCTATTGTAGTCAATGGTGTCCAAGTACAGTTTGCAATCTAGCACATTTTCTAAATGTTTTTAGATTTAAAACAACTGATCTATCCCTTTAAGTCAATGATCTTATTGTTCAAAAACCATCCAAACATCAGCTTGGTGACCAGCACAACCATTTAATGTCAATGTTATTCTGTGCTTACAAAACATCAAGAAATCAATGATCATTGACATTCCCCTCACAAACCCAACTAACATCTTTCCATTTTACCTCAATTATTTAAATTGGTTCTTAAAATTGCTTACTCATTGTCTACCGCTAATGAAATGCATCAACAAAAGATGCCAAGCAGTTTTTTCCCCATAAGTGTAACATAACCGCACAACCACAAGTGATGTCAGCAAACCCCGAGCGACCCATTCCACACTTTGCCAAACATTGTGCTCGGCGTTAGTCGATAGCTCCTTGTGTGCCAAACACCAGAAGAAACCGGAGGCAATGTTCCTGCACCTCCACCCAAAACTGACTAATCGCAAGAAACTAAGATGACCCAAGCCTGACTTTACCGATCTGTTGGGTTTTTCCTTCGCAGGCTCGAGATTAAACCGAACAAACGGCGAGATTGTGCACGAGAAACCCCATCTCCTTTCAAGCCAACTTTATTACATTGTGTTGTAACCCGATACGATGATTCGGACAATGACCCTTCAGTGTAAGACAGTGTATGGCTTTACAAGACAGAAATGAATATCCCTTGTTTCCCACAAAGGCGGCCTTAAATGTTAGCAGACATCCAAACTCGGATGGACATTTGTGATTATTCAGAACGGACGGACAATACATCCGGCGAACAATGATCATCTCTGGTGTCCATTTAGCCTTGGAAAGAAAGCGGAGCTTGTTGATGAAAAAGCTTTCGACTTGAAACATGTCCCCCATTAATTCTATTCAAACGCTAGCATCAAATCGCCCCGTCTGGAAGCTAATCACTATGAATGATCTGCTAACCAAAGCAGCGCTAAGAGAAGTCATTCATAACTGTTGGAAGCCCCAATAATAAAGCCTTCTAATGCTTAATGGCTTCAGCTGTAATGTAGAGGGATTCATTTTCCATTTTAAATGCAATTACGTTCACACGCAAACAAAGGTGTGGCGCCTTTCAAAGAGATGTTTACCACAAACCCGCCGTGTCTGCTGAGACCGAAAACCCCTTTGTGGGAATTTCGAATTTCAAGAACAATAGACTAATTCAAATGCATTTAAACTACTGATGAGGTTTCACACCGTACGCAGCTGATGGATGTTGTTTTTAAGTCAAGCTTAGCCAGTTATTCAGCCGTTCGCCGGCGTCTCCATCATTTTTAATGAGCGCAACCTTTTATTACCGTCAAGTTCTCAGAAATGCCTGTGACCTTGAGGTGCTTATTTTGCTAACTGTGCATTTTTTTTAGCTGTCAGGGCCTCGTTCTTCCTTTTTGTTTTTCATGGCATGCAGCGGATTTGACCCCCGCCCCTTGTTAGAAAATTCAAGGAAGATACTCCTTGAGAACATGCACCCTCCAGCCCGCCGAATCAGCAAAGAACCTCCAGATTCATTCGGCTCGAGGCCAAAAGTTACAAAACTCGGATAAGTTTACAGAGAGCACGGGCGTCACCTTTAAACTCTGACTTTCAATACATAGGCCTGGTTATCCCCCCGAGATCCACATGTGTCTTCATTTGCTTTTGCTCCCATCAGCCGGATTCTTCAGACATCTCGGGAGGAAGCTAGGCCGTGCGGAGGGTCATCCATGCCTGCCATGCCGTTTTATCCATTTTGACAGGAAGATTTTCTGAGAAAAGATGTGGGAGAAACTCATCTGTCAACCACCTGGTACCACAGTTTGACCAGTTTGAGAGGAAACGGGAAAACTTTAATATCATTGAACTGTAAATCGGTAAAGTGCTGAAAACCTAAAGCGTGGTGTATTTCATCTGAAGTATTTTCCCGCACTAGAAAGCTTTTTTCGTCTTCCCAACAGGAGGCAGAATCTTGTAAGGTTGTGCAATATTGTGGGGTCTTGAATGAATATAATACTGATCAAACCTGACAGGTATTGCTTGGAAAAAGTTATGCAACAGCATGAATATGTGTAACTGAGGAAGAGAGGAAAATAAACCGCTATCTGCTCAGCAGGATGGGTCAAAAGCAAGTCTGGACCGGTGCTGTTTTCACGATAGTGCTAAAGATTTTATTGGAACTGTGTGATCTCTTATACAATGTAAAAATATATCATGTGTCCTAGTTAACATCACAAAAATAAACTTTAATTATAGATAAACTTGATTTATATAATCAATTCTTTTAATAATAATACATTTCTTCAGTGGAAAATGTTAAAGTAATTGATTAAAAATCCAACAGTTTTTCGCTGAACATTTTAAAATATTTTTTAAGTTTATGTAATAAAAACTGATTTATTTAACAAATATATATTTGTGACAAACACAAAGAAACTTGTACATATTTTTTTTCTTACATATACACAACATTTAAACAGTATATTTAAATAATTTAAAAGGTTTAAAATATACATTTTTGTGTAAATTGAATCATGTTAATTTAAAAGAGTGTAGTTAATTTCATTCCTATTTTTCTGTTTCTGTTTGCACAATTTGGTAATTTGTCTATAAGACAATGTATTTTTGTACCTGTTCTTAATATGAATGACCCGTCCTGTTTGTGCCAAACAAATGTCTGCCTTATAATCTTTAAAGCCGGGGCTTTTAAAGTTAAACATTCCCAACCAGTTTTCTTGGATTTTAAATGAATCGCCCATTCTTAAAAAAAAAACTTCGTTCTAGAAATGCTCATCATCCGCTACTGATGAAGTCATAATTACAGAGCTCTCGCTCCTGTGTGGCTGCCAGATACCATTCAGCATCACCTCTGTCCTCACTAACAGTTCAGCCGATAGAAAGTGATCCGGCACAGCCTCGATTCCGAATCCTCGCTCACAGATGGTCACTGCCTTCAAACACTTTGCCCAACATCAATCTTACGGACGTGACATTTGGCCCCCCTCCTGATGCCTTACACAAAGGTTGCTTTTGAAAGATTACTCGGGAGAGCCAATTTTAAAAGAACAGAATCTGATGTATTTCAGGCTGGGAAAAACCTTAGGAAGATTAAAAGCAGACTGCACCTGCACCTACTATTGACATATTTTCGGACAGGGTGAAAAATGGTTATCCTACTTTTTCTGCTTTTAATTTATTGCATTTAACATTTTCAGGGTGTTTCTGTCCTTTGTGCTTCATGGTATGTTGGGTTATGGATTAGAACAAACTTTTAACCCTCATAACTATTCATCATGTGTCCTTAATCCTAAATTCATAGTCAGCTGAGTAGAGGTGGGCAATCTGTCACCATTTTTTACTTGACTGGCAACAAATTCTTATAGATTTGCATTAAGGGAAGGAACAGAGTATTCCACCCTTTATAAAGTTGTTTCACTCTCGTATAGATCATGATTGGGACAAAATGTTTCATGCCAAATTTAACGTCATCTATGGATGCAGCAGAAATCTCCATGACACCCACATAGCAACATGCATATAAAACCATGAAGGACTTTCTATAGCAACACCCTGGCAACAACCTACATCATCTTAGCCATGTGGCAGGACAATTTACTGTTAATGTAAAAAATATATTAGACATTTATTAGACGACACATTAGGGAATATTAACAGTGACAATTTCAAAATATAAATGCTTAATTTAACATAAGCAAAGATGATTAACAGTTGAAGAAAAGGTGTTTAATATCAACTCAATTAGCTATTGCATCAACTAATGTTCCAGTGACAGTTCACTTCCCCCAAAAATTTTATTCACCCCTTCTTTTATGTGCAAAACAGGAAAGAAGATATTTTGAAGAATGTTGGTAACAAAAAAACTGTCCCCATTAACTTGCATTGGTTTTGTATTCATTTAATTTCATTTCATTTAGGAATTTAGCAGACGCTTTTATCCAAAGCGACTTACAATAGTCGAGGAGACAATGAAGCGGTAAATAGCCGATACAACAATAGGTGAACAAGTGCTACAACAATGTTACCAAGCTACACAGAGAGAGAAGTTACAAAAGTTAAAGTTATTATATATATTTTTGGTTTTTTTTGGTTTTTTGATAGAGTGAGTAGGTAAGAAAAGAAGGTACTCCTAGTGAGGTAGGTGCAGCCGGAAACAATAGTAAACAGTTTGGGGTTGAAAACATACATCAAAATATTTTCTTTTCTGTTGTTTGTAAGAAAGTAAGTCATACAGGTTAAAAATGTGTAAATCATGACACAGTTTCCATTTCTGACTCAGTACATTAGTTCATCAAACACAACTTTATTGTAAAGTGTCACCATATTTCTTACATCCAAAGATTACATTTATTGATGCTATCATCTTTCAAATGTGAGATCAGTAAGACAAGACTGCTTTGCTGTCCTCTCGCCCCACGCCAGCTCTGTTAGACATCCAATAAATCACCCGTGCGTAACTGGCATGAACGCTCCCGCCTGGCAAGACATGAATTGAACCTAATACAGCGTGGATCAGCACCACCTGTTCTCTCAGAACAACAAGCCTTAGAACCTTCAACTTCACGGCTTTCCTTTCAAGGATAATACTTTACATAAAACATCCTTAAAGCGCTAAGAAAGACTCCTGGGGCCCGTGCTTTGATTCAAATGATACCGTGTGATAAGACCCATATCACATTCATTATCTTTGTAATTAAGTCAACATAATGGCCTTTGCTAGAGGTCAGTGTCGAATGTCTTGTGAGAGTCAACAGTATACAAAAGAATAGCTTATATAAGCTTACATAATATTTATTTTAATAATCTCTGTTGTGGGATTCTATTTTGTTTTATTTTTTACGTTTTGATTTTAAATATTTTAAACCCATGCAGCTCGTAAAATAAAGTGGAGCCATGAAATACCTCTAAGCTCTTGTAAAATCTGATATAGCAATAAAGTAATACCGTCTTAATCATGGGAAATGGCAGATTAAATGATTCCTGTTAATGTTTCTCACATAACATAACATAACTGTAAATCAAAGGAGAATGTCATTAACCAAAGCCAGGGTTTAATTGCATGTTTAATATCTTAAAGGGAGTTAAAAGAAAGTAAATACATATCCCCAACATTCCGATTTCCTCACTTATAATCCATGCAATATGCTTTATAATAAGAGGTCATGTCTATTAAAACAATTTGTAAAGCAAGCTGTTTTCTTTGTCCTTAGGCAATAAAAAAGGGATCACTTTATGAGATGTTTCCCTGATATCACTACACACACGAGGAGTTTTGGAGGCTTATTGCCGAGCAGGTTCTTGCTTGTCAGCAGCTTTGCTCCTGCTTTGTCAGTGATTGAATTTAGAGCCTTTAACGCCCCGAATTTTATCAGGCCGTTCATAACAAACGACTGGAATTTCCCCAAGTTCAATCTAAACTTACCATTATTGATCAAAGCGTGTGGCATTTCTGAAATTGGATTGGCCGTTTGGAAAAATACATAACAAATAAGAAGCGAGCCTCATTTCAGGACATTTCACACATTTCTATGGCTTTGGGCAAGATTGCTGTTTAGGCAAACATCTGAAGAACAAACTAGAGAGCATCATATCTCCCTTTTGTGCTGCCGTTCCATTCAATTCAAGTATTTGTTTAAATTCTGACCATTTGGCACTTCATGTCAAAACAAACAATCACAACATTATTGAAACCTGTATTGACATCAGTTGAAAGAAATTGACCGGAAAACAGGAAAAACACATTATATTATATCCATTGTTATTAAAAGATGCATGACAGAGATGACAGATGCATTGTGGAAATGAAAAATCACATTTCTCCCAGCAACTGATCATACAATGCAATTATTGTGTTCAGAGTAAATCATTGATGTCAAACTCAATCAGAATGACAGTATAGAATGATTTGGAGTGTTCTCCCCCAAAAAAAATTCTGTTATGAATTACTGACTCACTAGTTGTTCTCTCTAGTTGTACACTGAGAAAGATGCTTGTAACCAAACAATTCTTGGACCTGATTGACTACCATACTGGAAAATATGACAATGGTTGTCAAAAGTACTCCAGAACTTGCTGTTACTGTCCTGAATTCTTCTAAATATCTTCTTTTGTGTTCAACAGAAGAAAAACATAGTTATTTTCCCTACAATAGTTATTAATGGGATACAAAAGCTGTCTGGTAATAAGCATTCTTCCAAATATCAGAACAAAGAAATGTATGCACATTTAGAAAATGATTTGTACGAATATAATTTTAAGAAGAAAAAGTATTAAATACTCGCAAGTTTTAGAACTGTACACCTTAATGCTTCAACGTATACAAAATCCAGATTGACATTCTCAGGCTCAAAATGACAGATGAGCAATTCCAGCTTTATGGATGGGACATTGTATACTATGGACATGACAAAAAATTCCTCTGGGAATATAATTGACATCACTCAACTAAACCAACTGTTTATATTATACAAAACCCTTGTTTATAGTGTTTAAACATCAGAAAGATATCAATATAGGCACAGGTTTTCTTAAAAAAAAAGATAAATAAACCTGCGTTATGGAAGTGATCGACAACTTCTTTTGATTTATGTGAATTAAATTGTACAAACCAGAATCAAAAATATCCAACAAATGGCCAGGGGATAGCTCTTTATGGAACATAAAATAATCACTATATTTGAATATTCATGTGTCTGTTTATGAGCAAAATGTAGAGTTATGGATGTGACAATCCTGAAAAGCCCTTACTTGACCATAAAAATTAGTGAACTAAAAAAAAAATTATTCTCCAAATACTTAAAGATAGACCCCACATGAGTATATGTACCACCAAATGTTGACATCTGTTCTAATGTAAAGTAAAAACTCTATATTTCCAAAGTGAGATTTTCATGAAAGTGACCAGCTGAGGTTTAAGTTTAAACTGGTCTCTGGCGGCCTCTAGTGGAGAGTTCATGACAGGACACGAGAAAACATGCAGGCATTTGTTTGTATGATCACAAGTGAGGGTTTAAGTTAAATATAAGTGTGCAATACAGTGCAAAGTTGTGTCACACTTATTAAAGAGCAAATATTTGCATTATAATCACACACAGACAGACCAACAGACAGACACATAGACAGACACATAGACAGACAGACAGACAGACAGACAGACACATAGACAGACACATAGACAGACAGACAGACAGACAGACAGACAGACAGACAGACAGACAGACAGACAGACAGACAGACAGACAGACAGACAGACACAGACAGACAGACACATAGACAGACAGACACACAGACAGACACATAGACAGACAGACACAGACAGACAGACAGACAGACAGACAGACAGACAGACAGACAGACAGACAGACAGACAGACAGACAGACAGACAGACAGACAGACACACACACACACACACACACACACACAGACACACAGACACACAGACACACAGACACACACACACACACACACACACACACACACACACACAGACACACACACACACACACACACACACACACACACACACAGACACACAGACACACAGACACACAGACACACAGACACATAGACACACAGACACACACAGACACACAGACACACAGACACACACAGACACAGACACACAGACACACAGACACACACAGACACACAGACACACACAGACACACAGACACACAGACACACACACACACACACACACACACACACACGTATTTGATCCCAGCAATACACAAAACTACCACAAGGTGGCGCAAGACGTCATTGAAACGCATTGATTACTGACCTGATGTATATAAACTTTTGTGAACACTAAAATATCAACACTTCTCCCATGGACTCACATTACAAACACATGTTTGAACATTTAATGTGGCCACACAATGCTTGGGTCATGGAAACTTGACATAACATTGAATTTGTGTCCAAATAATCACAGTTTTATAAGATTTCTGGGAAAAAAAAAGAAAACATCTTACCTTATATAAACAACCTGAGGCCCATTTGAATCACGTGTGTCGCTCACCTGCGGCGCCATCAATCCCACAATCCACCGCGAGTGCATGACGTTATTTCATTACATTTACTATTTTTAACACGCAGACATTTTATTTCACAATTACTTACCTTTAAAAAAGTAACTTATCTGAAATTGCAAGCATTTAAAAAATATAAAAAGTTTAATATATTTAGACAATAAACAAGACTATCATAAACAATAAAAAGTTAAATTGATAATTAAATATATATATGCAATGATAAAAAGACAATTTTTGCACTTAAGTAAATTTTTAATATGCGTACTATGTACAAAAAAATTATAAATATAAAAATAAATACATCAAATGTATTTATTTAATTCTATACTATATTAAATAAAAAATGATTTTAATCTTAAATCTATAATTTATATATTTTATTGCTTATATTTTTTAAACACTTAAGCATAAGTATCAGACAATTATAGATTTTAAATGTAACGAATGCTGTGTTAAATGTAATAAATATATAAAATGTAAAGAATTAAAGCGTATTTCAACATTTCAAAATAAAAGCACTGCACTAAAGTATACATGAGTCACAAAAATTGCATAAATAAGAATAATTTAATGTCAGCCTTGATTTAATTTCCTCTTGTAAAACAGAATGAAATCGTTCCCAGTGTTTGACATGTGGGTCACACGAACCGATGCCATAATGTGACGAAACGAGCCACACACACCAGAGAAACGTGACGGGGCGGGGCTTCGGCAAGGGTGTGGACCAATAGCAAGCCCGAAGCTCACGTCACTCAAGCACATAATAGGTCACGTGACGTGCTTTTGACCAATCAACGACGAGAGGGCGGAGACTCATTGGGTATACTGATCCCAAACACTCGCGAGTCGTCATGAGTTCGCCGGATGAGTGACAGTTAGAGCTCTTAAAGCGCCGGGAAGACCGTTGACTTTTAAACATGGAATAAAACGACAAGATGGTGCAGAATTCCGTGCATTGGTTCCGTAAAGGCCTCAGACTTCACGATAATCCGGCTTTACAGGAAGCTCTCAATGGCGCGGACACTGTGCGCTGTGTTTATATTCTGGACCCGTGGTTCGCTGGGTCGGCCAACGTTGGACTGAACAGATGGAGGTTTGTGACGTGGATTTAGGGATGTTTACTTATAAGTGCACTTGTTGTTGCGCTTATTGGGGAGATGGAAGCGCGTCACTGCGCAGATGTCGCTGTGTTTTGTAACGGCCGGTCTGGCTCTTATGAAAAGATTTGAGTCACTTTGATGAGTCGACTCTTTTGACTCGGCTCCGTTAGATGATTTAGATGTGTTTAAAGATTCGACTCTTTTGACTCGGCTCATTTAGAAGAGTCATTTCTGTTTACAGATTTTTTATTTATTTATTAATTTAACATTACAAAGCAGTAAATCAATACAGATAAACATGGACAAATAACAAAAAATAAAAAATACAGAAATAAAGACACAATTTATTTGCCAGGGTGATAAAAAAATAAATAGAAGCGATGCATTTACCTTAAGAGGCCAAAAATGATGAATATAAAGATACAGTGTTGATTACTTTGGGATTAATAGAGCTTTATATAGTTTTAATGCATTTGCATAAATCATCTTTAAATGGAGAAAAGAGAGGCTTGCTCTGTTTAAAGATTCGACTCTTTTAGTTCGGCTCACTTAGAAGAGTCGGTTCTTACGACTCCCAAATGACTCTTTATTTGTATCACTTTCTTTTTCATACCTACTTATCAATTGTAAATGTTTCTTATTTTATATATATATAATTTTTACATTTTAACATTTTTATTTGACTAAAACACAATTCCTACCAAAAATGTCAATTTTTAGATAAAAAAACGTCGTTTAAATAATGTTATAGAAGCTCTTAATATTCTTAATATATTGCGTCATGTAAAGAGCCCACATGGTGACGTCAACAAACTTTTCAAGTCTGGACACTTTAGCGTCACGAGTTTATCAAGAAGTATTTAAACCAATACTTTACATATATTGATCACAACGTGTGAGGTTAATCGATAACCGTGAGCTGAAATGAATGACGCGCACAGACACTAACGCATAATCAGTCAGTCTGTTCACGCCCACTTGCGTTTTATGTAACAACTAAATTAACAATTTTATGATTGCGTCATTGACATGTTGAATACATAATCATCTATCAGATCTGCTTTAATATTATTTTATATCCAGAATAAAATAAAAATGTAAATATATAACATATGAGCTGTGCAAGGGTTATTTGTGATATTTATAATATCTATATTGTATTTATAAACACATGCACATGTATTGCATAATATGAAAAATATGAAAATTAAAATCAATAAATGTTTGTAATTTCTATGTAAATAAGTGTGTTTAATATCTCCTGTATCAATATGCATGCATGTATATAAATGCATATTAAGCATGCACAGTACACAGATATACATGAGCCATAACATACTTTGTTCTGGATCCGATCCGAGTTAAATGCTTTAATTTGGTTGCTATTGTAGTCTCACATTCAAAATGACTTAATTTAAGGTAGGTATGAAACCACTTATCATGTGTCATACTGGCACTAAGTTATGAAATATTAAATGTTGGCATGCTCTGATCAGGATTTTTCCGAACAATGCCAATTACTGTTGTTAGGCGTTGTGATCAGCCAAAACCAATGCAGATTCGAATTCTTTAAATTTATATAACTGATATGTAAGCTCTCTGATCAATGTTTTCCTCTTTCAGATAAAGTAAAACTATAGATTTTGTCTTTCTTATATTTCTATATTTTGAGAAAATGTAATGAATATACTGTAACTATTGTTTTAACAGAGTATTAAATGATTACAAAAAAGTATTCATTATACAGTGATTATTTTAAAATGCTTTCACAATGGTATGGTAGCGACAAAACATTTACAACCCCACTCATCATGTTTGTCCTCAGGCTTTGACGGTATCAATTCAGCGATTCATAAGATCAGACAAGTTTAGTGAGTGCAGATCGAGTCATAGATTGTGATTATAGGCCGATACAGATCTCCCCAGATCGACCTGAACATCCCTACTTTCATTTTTAGTATTAGTACAATATCAATAATTGTAGTTCACTAATATCGCAATTACTGTCAATACAATTGCAACAACTAGCATGTACAAAATAAATAAATGTTTAAAAAATCAAGATCTAATCCAAGCTTCAAGCTATGGTCTCTGTAGGTTCACTTTTTATTATATATATATTTATATGTATACTATATATGTGTTTCAGTTGAATATGATTCTTGTCACTAATACATGTTATGCTCTCTCTTTGACAGATTTTTACTGGAATCTCTTGAAGATTTGGACACAAGTTTAAGAAAACTGAACTCAAGGCTCTTTGTTGTACGGGGACAGCCCACTGATGTCTTCCCCAGACTCTTTAAGGTCAGTACAACATGGGATATCATTTGTCCTATAATATCAAATGTTTCTGTTCAGTGCTTTGTTTGGGCAATGAGTTTAGTGAACTTGTATCACTATTAAAGTGAAAAACTATGTACAATAATCACAAAACAATAATTGTAAATAATTGGCAATTTCTCTTAATCACAATAAATTATGATTTTTAAATCATAATTGTGCGGTTTATTTCTGTTTGATGTTAAGGAGGTTTAATACATTAGGTCTCAGATCTACAGTATCTCGTTTTTAAGGTTTTTGAAAATGGATGGACATTTGCTTTCTTTCTTTTAATGAAAGCAAAAAGGTGAAGAATAATCATAAATATAGAAGATAACCCACAATGGTAGAAATATATTTAAGTTATGTGCTGTGTACGAAATGTCTGACCAAAAGTATCGCACATAGGGCTGCATGATTGTGACAAAAATGATATTGTAATTGCGACTATTAATCTTGGTAAATAGATTTTACATTGAAGTTTTAAGGTATTTTATAACTGTCTGTGAAGCAACTGCATGGGAAATATTGAAAATCCAAAGCTAAATAATTGAATGCAAATAACATATAATAATGAGAGCTATTTGGTAAGTAAAGAAATCCAAAATCAATTTTACAATCTCTAATTCACTATATTAGTGCCCAAACATATTGCAGATACGAACAAATGGACAGCTGTAATTGAGGCCTTTGGCGATTTTTGTAATTTTTTCACCAGTTTTTGGTTAATTGTGCAGCACAAATGGCATGGTAAGGGAACGTTTAGTTGTTCATGCTGTTCACTGTTGACATGATTTTGCCCATTCTGATTAGCTATTATCTGTCTGTCAGAAAGAAATGTTATGCCGTTAAATGTATATAGGTTGTAGAATAAAATTTGAGCTGGATTGTAGTCATTTCTATTATATGTGTGTGGAGACGGTTGTCGAAACAGTGATTTTCACATGTTTTGCAGCAACCCTTTAAAGCAATCACACAAAGAGCAATCTCTTTTTTTAAGCAGATGTTGGTATTTGGCTGGTCGCTATGTTCCTTTCATGCACAGATTTTAATCTCCCGATCATAAAGGAAGCTGTTAGAAGGATTTCAGGTCCAACACTGTGGTAAATGTTGTAAATACTTTCATGAATTATTCACTCTCTTACCAATGTATGGATATCTTTGTTGAATTTAAAGAAAGATATTTGAACAATGCTTGTTACCACACACTACTTACCAAGAATGTGCAGTTGTCGACTTTGCATTCAATGAGTGGCAGCACAACATGCAGAGGGTCCTGCTCATAAAACACACTTTGTTGCCCTTATTTAAATACCTACCTTTGACACCACAAACACCCACAATTGTACAAAAACTCACAACACCCTCTAAACCAAGACATCTGTCTTTACTATAACAATATCATGGACACTTTCAGGGTTGCCTATGTTCGATTTCTTTCTTTATTCTTTAAAATCATTGCATCTTTTTTGTTAGATGCTTGTGTGACTTTCGTCTGAAGAAAACAAAAAATATTTTGAAGAAAGCTGGTAACCAACACTGGCAGCCATTGAAATCTGTCGTACCGACACAAAACCAGTGAGACATTTCTCAAAATATCTTGGCTGGTTCTCGTTCATACATTTCAACTCATTCAGTCCTTTTGTTGATCCATGGTTATGTGACCGCAGCTTTGTAAGGGACCTCCTGTAGTCGCTCTGGCAGGTTAATAGCACTTTTATGCAAGTTTGTTCTTTTCGGGGAGTGAAAGCACCAGAACATCAGCCCTTCAGAGTGCCCTTGTATAACCATAAAGATGCCAAATTCTGAAAAAAATAATATTAGGATTGAGGACAAAACTGGTTGACTACATCTGCATTAGGCTGACATCACATTTACATTACTTGCCATTCTTTTAATGTAATAGTTTCCATAATAAATCCAAAAAAATCCATCCCCTCCTTTGCAGAACCCAAAAGAAGATAATTTGAAGAAAGTTGGTAACTGTGGCACTCATTCGTTTCTATTGTATGGACACAAAACCAATAAGAATGAATAGATGCCAATTTCTGACATTTTTCAAAATATCTTCTTTTGTGTTTGTCTAAAAGATAATGCTTCTCTGGTCTGTATTTTAATGTTTTAATTGATTGTTAAAAATGTTATCATCTGTGTCTTACAGGAGTGGGATGTCACCCGTCTCACGTTTGAATATGACTCGGAGCCTTACGGCAAGGAAAGAGATGCGGCCATCATCAAAATGGCGAATGAGTACGGCGTGGAAACCGTGGTACGAAATATTCACACGCTCTACAATCCCGACAGGTTGGTGATGAAGTGCTATTTTAATAGCTCAACTGATAAATTCTTTTTTAAGTGGCAGCAAACTCTAAAAAAAGAATGTTTTTAGACTAAGTTCAACATCTTATATATATTCACCACAGTGTTTGTGGTATGGTTAACAAGTCTCCATCAGGGCTGTCACTTTATATGAAACCCTTAATGTTTTGGTTTAACATTTCTGGCACTGTAAGTCTTTGGAAAACATAAGTGACTGCACGCTACTTGGCGACTGCA
The DNA here is from genome assembly GCA_033220385.1 of Triplophysa yarkandensis. Lineage (NCBI taxonomy): Eukaryota > Metazoa > Chordata > Actinopteri > Cypriniformes > Nemacheilidae > Triplophysa > Triplophysa yarkandensis. The sequence goes on along the minus strand of CM065677.1, from coordinate 7,896,435 downwards.
AAATATGTTTCTTCTCTAAAAAGAACTTTGCTTATGATACATGGTATAATGTGGCTTGTTAGTCATGTTGTGGTCGAGACAGTTCAGAAATAAAGAAAATGAAAAATCGAATCGTAGGCCACATATTATACATCCGTATATTCTAGTAGAAAAATTCTTTATAAATTAGAAAAGTGAGCTTAATTAAAAAAAACTTTTTTATTTGATAGTTATTCCAAATTGTATGTAAATCTTTTGCAATAAAAGAAAAAAATCATTGAAAACATTAAATGCTCTAAAAGCATCAAAATGTTCTGTTTTGTCTTTTCTCTGGCAGCTTTTGTTGATTTGACCTGAACACAAAGTGCTCAGAAATTAAATTTAGAAAAAATGAATTAAGTTCTGATTTAAAAAACCTGGTTTGGTATTTACAGTTGTGTATTGACTCGCAACGCAATAAAAATGCTTTTTATTTTTCGTTAAAGGGATACTTCAAGCAAAAATTAACATTATTAACACTTATACCTGTATATTCTCTGTGAAACACAAAAGAAGATATTTTGAGAAATGTCCAAGGATAATGGAGGTCAATGAAAGCCTGTGTTGTTTAGTCACCAACATTTTTAAATGATCTTCTTTTGTGTTTTGCAGAACGTAGAATCATACAGGTTTGGAATTAGGATGAATGAATGAGGAATTAAAGTCTCAGTTCAACGTGCAGTTGTCGTTCTTTTGTGACGTGTAATGTGATACGAATTGCCTTTACGCAAGTTACATAAATGAGAATGATGCTGGTAATACACCCGGACTCTACGCCTCATTCAGAGGGAAATAGTAGGAGCTTGCATTCATGCTCTTGAATAAACACATGCGAGGGCGTGCATGTGACGTCGAAAGGTTTCTAGACTGTTGAATAAAGGGACTCGATACTGCCACCAGTGGATCAAAAGGAGCTGCTGACGGTCACACTGTAAAACATGTGCTGTGAGTGGGAGGGGATAATGGCTCAGCGTGCAAGTCACCATTGCAAACATGTGCGAGCCGAGCCCTGGGCTTCTCCCAGCTATCACGCGGACATCCTCCTCGAATACTACAGCTGCCGAGGCTCCGCCCCTGACAGATATAGACAGTTGTATAAGATCACAAATATAAATAAGGGAGAAAGCTGGTGATGTGACAAGAATCTCAGCGAGGAGCCGGAAACATGTTGTCTCTGGACGTGCTGCCAGACGAACTTTCTAGGTCGAGCTAGAATGACTGCTTTAGAGACCTTGTTTCCTTAGGAATAAATTCTGGGCTGTATTGCAGCGCTTCTACTCGTATGAGAAAGAAACTCGGGTCTAAAATTACAGAAGAGTGAATTTGAATTTTTAGGTGAACTTCCACTTTAAGACATGTATACTTTTTGCAGGTTCAAATTGTACAAGCAAACTTTTTATTATTATATATTTCCATTCTGCATTTTGGTCTTTTTTTCATTCAAGTCTACTGAAAAAGAGTCACTTTAAGATAATTAAATGAAGATTCTTTTTCTTTCAGGATTATAGAAATGAACAATCACAGTCCCCCTCTCACTTTCAAGAGATTTCAAGCTATCGTGAACAGACTCGAATTACCCAGAAAGCCCCTGCCAACCATTACTCAAGAGCAGATGGCCAGTTGCCAGACACAAATCGCCGACAATCATGATGACCGATACGGTGTGCCCTCTCTCGAGGAACTGGGTACAAAGGTTTTTTTTTATACTTAAATAATATTGAAGTACTTGTTCACGCAAATATGAAAGCTCTGTCATATTTTTATCCTCTTGTCATTTAAATCTATATGACCTTCTATATTCTGATTAAAACAAAAGGAGATATTTTGAAGAATGTTGGTGGCAGAACAACATTGGCACTCTTTTACTTTTGTTTTGTATTGACACAAAACCGAACATTCCTATTTTTATGATTCCCTTTAAAAATAATAGATTGAGAGCATAATGTACTTCGTAGATGAATAAAAAATAGTTTTACCTGTCATCCATCAGGCTTCAGGACTCAAGCCGACAACCCACATGTGTGGAAGGGAGGTGAAACTGAAGCCCTGGAGAGACTCAACAAACATTTAGATAGAAAGGTCAGATGTCATGCTTCATACACAACAGTGAGGTTAAATGTAAAACAATTGTCATTTGAGCGTAAATAAAAAAATATTTTCTTTAAATGCAGTCTTGGGTAGCGAATTTCGAGAGGCCCAGAATAAGTGCTCAATCTCTGTTCGCCAGCCCGACCGGCCTCAGTCCATACCTACGTTTCGGCTGCCTTTCATGTCGTGTATTTTACTACAATCTGCGGGAACTTTATATGAAGGTGAGTGTTGTCTGGCAAAATATAATTCTCAAGAAATCATCTTTTATGTAAATGGGTATGACAGTCTTTCTTGGTGTTCTCCAGCTGCGGAGACGCTCCAGTCCACCCCTCTCGCTCTTCGGCCAACTGCTGTGGCGAGAGTTTTTCTACACGGCGGCCACCAACAACCCCAACTTTGACAGAATGGAGGGTAACCCCATCTGTGTGCAGATACCTTGGGATCACAACCCAGAGGCTCTGGCGAAGTGGGCAGAGGGTCGGACGGGGTTCCCTTGGATCGATGCTATCATGACCCAGCTCAGAGAGGAGGGCTGGATCCATCACCTGGCACGACACGCCGTGGCATGTTTCCTGACTCGAGGAGACCTGTGGATCAGCTGGGAGAGCGGAATGAAGGTAAGTGATATGACATCACTCATGACATCATAATAAAATTACAACCTTTTATTTTTCTTTCTTTCTTTTATTTTTCTCATGTTTTCTGTACTTTTTTTATTCTGCCTCTTTTTCTCTTTCATTTTTCATTCTGTCTATTTTTCTCTTTCATTCTTCATTCTGTCTATTTTTCTCTTTCATTTTTCTTCTTTTCTTTTTTCTTTGCCCTACAGACTGTAGGGCAAAGAAAAAAGAAAAGAACAGACAGACTGTCTGTTCTTTTTTTCTTTCTTACTTCCCCCATCTTTCTTACATTCATAAGTCATTCTTCCTTTATAAATAAATGTTTCTTTCCTACATTTTTCTTTTGTCGCCCTCTTGCCTCCTTCCTTCTGTGCTTTCCTCAATCTGTTTTCCTTTGCAAACTTCTTCCTCCTTTCCTTTTCCTTCTGTCTGTCTGTTTTCATTTCTCTTTTACCATCCTTTCTTATAATTCCTAATTTGTTCTTCCCCTTTTTATTACTACCTTTCCCTTTTTCATTCTTTAATTCTTTGAGTATTTTTTATAATCCTATTTTACTTGACTCGTTCTTAATTGTTGCAACCTTTTGAAATTCTTTCCCATATTTTTGCCCTTATTCTTACTTTTAATTTTCTATCCTTTCTTCCTTTATGCAGTTTTTTTAACGCTTTTTCCTTTATCTCTTCATCTGTGTCAGGTGTTTGAGGAGATGTTGTTGGATGCAGACTGGAGCGTGAATGCAGGAAGCTGGATGTGGTTGTCATGCAGCGCGTTCTTCCAGCAGTTCTTTCACTGTTACTGTCCCGTGGGCTTCGGCCGCCGGACTGATCCCAGCGGCGACTACATCAGGTACCAACATACTCCTGACTGCACTTGAACACGATCACACAGCAGGAGCTATATAACTGACAGTTGTTATATATGACATATCATAGATTCACATTGCATAAAAGCTTATATAAAGCACTATAGGTTTGTTCCTCTCCACTTTGCATAGTCAAAATAAACATTGATGTTGTTTGTGATGTGCACCAGCTTGTTGTATCAAACTAGATTAATCCTGATATTTTAAGACATCATGTATTCTTCTGTCCTGTCCTTCTTGTTTTCCTTCTTCTTAGAAGTGTCAGAGCGATTTAGAAATAGTCAAACTAAAAATCCAAAAGTCATGTGCATAATGTATTGTTTAGTTGATTTAAAAAAAAGTAAAGCATTGGTTTTATTTTTACTCATATTAGGAGTAACATGTTTAGACCTTAAGTTACAGAGAGAAAATACCCTATAGAGTAAAAGGTGCAAGCTTTATCTTGAGACAAAACAGTTTGAAATCCTGTGTTTTAGAAATAGGATTTAATAGAATTTAGATAGAATTGAATAGGAAACAACCATTAGCAACTGCATTATATTCCCATAGCAAATAGTCACAACCTTTTTTTTTATATATTTTGTCATGCTTTATATCTGTTTTTATATTGGACATTCTGTTTTTACACAAAGGAGGTACATCCCAAAGTTGAAAGACTTTCCCAACCGCTATATTTACGAGCCTTGGAACGCTCCGGAATCCGTGCAGAAGGCGGCCAACTGCATCGTGGGTGTGGATTACCCCAAACCCATGATAAACCACGCCGAGAGCAGCCGGCTCAACATTGAACGAATGAAGCAAGTTTACCAGCAGCTCTCACACTACAGAGGCCTTAGTAAGTGACCCACACGCACACAAACACTGCACAAAGATGAAGTTCTTGTCTATCTAGTTCGTGGTGTTAAACTGTTGTTTATTTAAATAAGCATGATAATTTTCCTGGTGGGCTTTAAAGAATCTTTTTATATCTCTACAGGTTTGCTTGCCTCAGTCCCGACAATCCAGGAAGAAGCGGAGCCTCCGATGTCAGATGACTCCCAGGCCAGCAGCAGCAATGGAGGTAAGAAACTTACCAGATGTGGTCAGACTTTCAACCACTTTTCATGACAAAAACAATGTTCACACAGAAATGAAACGCTCTCTAGTCATTTACTCAACCTTTTGTCATTTAAAACCTGTGGACACAAAAGCAGATATTTTGAAGAACATTAGAAAATGAACAGTGCCTGCACCCATTGACTTGCATTGGTTTTGTGTCTAAATAAAATAATTGAATTGGTACCGCCGTTGTCCGGTTAGCAGCATCCTTCAAAATATTTTGTTAATCTTTGCAAAAAGAATTTGAACGAATAAACTATTTAAATTACACGTGTTGATTGAGCGCCTCATTTTATCTCTGTAATTTGCAATGTAGATCCAAGTAGACCTGACCTTATGGTCTTTTGTGCCATTTGATATTAATCAAAGGATTATGATCAAAACCAATTTATCCATCAAAAAAGTAACAGATCAATGTTGCTCTTCATTTAGAAGGTTTGTCATTCAGGCTTTTGTTTTCCACAGGACAAACTTCTGTCCCCTTCCTACACAAGCCCACCTCTGCATTGTCATCCCCAAGCAGCTCTGACAGCTCGTCCCCCTACTCAAGCCCCACAGCTGCGGGCTCCGCCCCCCACGTCCTTAGGAAGAGAGTCCGACCCTCGGAGCTGCCGGGAAAACAGAAATCAAAAGTCAAGCACACCAGCCAAGCCAAAGGAATCGAACAAATGATGATGACAATGGAGGATAAACAGTGACCACCGGTACTTGATGTGCTGTATTACAATATATAGATTTAATAGTATTTTTTATAGACTCATGATGTTGATTGTAAATTATTTCTTTTTTGTTTTGAACAGGTTAAGACTGCATGGGCAGTTAAATATCAGAGGTAATCTGAGGACTCTGAATAATCCAGAAAAAGCTAAAATAAATTAAACGGCGCCACCACGTGCTACAGAACAGAAACTGCATCACAGGAAAATAATGTAACTTAAGCTGCAATTCCGTCAGGAGGGCTTAAATTTGACCTAGCATCCTCCAATAAAACTGCTTTTGTTGTTGTTCCAAATTAAACAAGATCGTATCAAGATACATTTCTGAATCCTTTTTCAAAGAAATGCTTCAGAAATGCTTCATGTTGTTCCATACATGTATGGTTTTCAAAAAGCACAAAATAAGAAATTCTGAACTAGTGGCTAAATGGGTGTTTGAGCTTTAAAGATTCAGATATGATCTTTGCATTCATTTTAAAGCTTTTCAGTTCTTATCTGCATTCATTGAAATTGAACACTATTTTTGTCAGAAATTCCATTTGAACTTCGGGACGAACGTTCAGATTAGAAATCAGGCAATGATGATGTTAATGGTTGAAGCATATCGGTATCATAGCAATGAAACTTGCAGGAACTAATGTTTTTTGCAGTTGCTGTTAAACGTTTAGGTTTAACAAACATATCTGAAAATGTTTTCATAAAATCTAGCCAAATGCAATCTTTTGCAATCTCTTTTATTGGTATGAAGGCATATAATAAAATCTTGTCATGATATATGGCCTGCTTTGGTCTTATGAATTGATTATAACGTTTGTATGAAGTTTCATGTAATCCGTCTTTATAATAGCCTGTAAACCAACTAGTTCATACAACCAATGAGGGATTTGTTTTCTTCATCTATTGGTTCTGCAGTTTCTCCCTATATGCTTTGTATACGTAACAAACTCAAAAATATTTTGTAGGCTCATAATGCACTCAATAATATCAAAATCATATAATGTATAATTAATTTTTTTTAAATAACTGATTAACCATTCACAGGTTTTTCACAGTCGCCAAAAAAAATTTACATTCCAAAATGTGTTCATTCACATTTTTCAGCGATGTGAAACAGCTTTATTTATTTTTGTCCCTTATTCTGTTTTGTATTGTATAAAAGAGTTTATTTTCATTAAATGGCTGACGGGATTGCAAAAGCTGTTCTGTTTGCAAGCAGTAATTTATTGAAGGCTCTTCACTGCATGCTTATGTCAGCGACGAGCGAAATTTTTCTGTGGTATATTGCATCTACAATGTTTTGCTGTAGAATACAGTATATCAAATAAATTGAACCTATTTCAAACATATTTGAGTTTGTTTTACTTTAAATGTATTTTGCTTAGTGGCGCTTGTATGTATGTGTCATCTCTGTAGGTTTAAACCAAGATGGGATTCTTTATGTTTTTAGTTTCAACAGCAAACAACCAAAATTTTGAATTCTTTGGAATAAAAATAAAAATCAAGATCTTGTAATCTGTGTTTAACAGTGCTATTGGCCTCAAGTTTTCATTTTTGTATCACTGGCTGTTTGCTGGTCAGTTTTGAATTGTCTTATTATATTTTAGTGCTTGTGTGCTGTGTTTAACTTGCACAATACTGCATCATTGGTTGCGCAGAGTGCACCACACAGCATTTGTACGGTGTTCATCTCGGACTTGTATTGTAATGCAATAGAACTACTGCATCAGACTTGAAGTGAATTTGGTCCTATGGGACCAGGACTAATGAGGGAAGAGCTCTCAGTTCTTGCCCAGGTCAGCTAATGTCTGCTCTTATAGAGCATAATCACCATAGAAAGACTCCAACTGTCTCTTATCTCTCTCTCTGCCTCTTCGGCTAATTTCTCTTTGTCCTTCATGTCACCTGCCGAGACCTCAAATGAAACCGATCTACTAGATGTGAATAGCTTGTATTATCTGTGTTTTACAATGTAAAATAATAATCTTGAGGAGATCCTCATATGTGAAACGTGTTAAATAAGCGCTTGGCGTTCCCCTCCAACATTATTAACGATGGTGATTAACAGTACAGTAATGAATTGTAATGATAAAGTATAGATCACAGATGTCCACAGGCGGCCTTGCTGATGTTTTTCATGTGTTATCAATGGCATCGATCCCAACAGACGTCACGTGCACTACCGCTGGCCTGCTCTTCTGTGGAGGTGGCAACTTGAGCTGCATTGATCTGGACCATCAATCACTACGCACCCCTTTTAGAGAGACTACGCCTCTCTCCCTCAGTCATCCACTGCTGACTTTAATGGCTTCATTGAAGGACACGCAGAGCAGTGCAAGGAGTGTCAGGGTTGTACAGTAGAATGTTTTCCATGGGAAGTGAGGACATCTACGCCACTACGGCATCCTGTGGCTGATGTAACCCTCCGAGGATCTTTTGGAGGACGTTTCTGCAAAGAAGCAGAACTCATAGAGCCAGCCGGGGGTTAAGAAAAAGTGATATAATTGCCAGTCTCATCGATCCCCAAGAAGGGTCCAACGTCACCCCGCCCTGCCCTGCAGATGGTGCTCAGCCTGGCGATGGACTCCAGAGAGGATGGGGACAGCTGGATGGAGGAGCAGTGGGAGAAATGGTACAGTAGAGATAGGGCCGTGTCCCCATCTTGGCCTTTTGAGCCACCTAACTGACCTTGCATCGAATTTAAAATTGGAAAACTTTGGTTTGAAATATGAATGTTTTTGTATTAAAGTAAAATTTTTGGCGCAACGGAATGAGAGGAGGGTTTTGTATTGAATTGGATGCTGCTTTTGTTCTAATATTAGATGTACTTTGAGATGTGCTGGTAGTCTTCTGCAATACAAAATTGGAAAAGAACTAAAGTTACACAACGGCTTAATTGAATCTGTTGTTCATTGTAAAAAATCTTGTGTTTATTGCCTTATGAAAACTTTAGCTGCACAATCGCAGATATATAAATCTGGAATATTATAGTTCTTTCAAACCAATTTTATCTCCTAAATAAACAGCAGCAAACTTGACTGCCCTTAAAATCTGATTTTAGAACAAGCACTATATTTAATTTAGAAAAAGGAAAATAGACAAATTTTACTAATTTAAAACATAACCATCATATTAATAAATGCATTTTATAGAATGATCTCATATATACTTCATTATATTTATATAAGTAACATATTTGGCATACAATTATTAAGCTAAAAATTGACATCATTGCAGCTGTGAACTTATTAATTGAGCCGAGCCATGCCCTGTCTGTATGATGATCCGGCTCGTGGAGGTGTGACGTCTGATCAATGTCTTCCCCCTCTGAAGGTTAACTAATGACATCAGTCTAAATGAATATGAGGATGATGACCTATCAGAGGTGACAGAAATCACTGATGAGAACGGAATCACTCTCAACCACCTTGAACTCGACTTTAAAGTAAGTCTTCAACACTTCACACTATGTTAAAGTCATATAACACATTGCACTTTATATATGTTGCTTTAACTTTATCATATCGCAAGAACTATATTTGTATACATATTTGAAGATTTGTTTAGTTTTACTTTTATTTCTTGAATAATTAATTTCAATAAATAAATGATTATATAGTAATATATTTGGTATTATTTACAGTTATATAGCATGTTAAAATTATTAATTTTAATTGACAGTCATTTTAAAGCATAGTATGGACTCTTATGGTACATATTAACTTCAAATGTACAGACAATACTCAAGTTTAAAATATTTTTTTCATAAATAAATGTAAACATGTAAATTCAGCAATGTATACAATTATGTAGTATTATATAATTAGTTGTAAATTATTATTAACAGTAATTTCATTTACAGTATGAATTCTTATTGTACAAATCTGATTGAAATATACAACAGATACTCCATTTTAAAATCTTTTTTCCTTAATTTTTCTGTTACACGTTAATCTACATGCATCCCATTTCATCCAAATGTTACATATCTGGTTACGGCAAGTTTTCTTAAAGAATTAGATCACGGAACAGAACTGTGGCTGTTGTTGGTCATAATAGCCATTTAACCAAAAAGACTTTTGGTAAAACCTTACATTAAAATATCTTAAAATGTGTACAGGATTGTAACACCTCAGCAAATGTTTGATTTTCTGTTCCTTGAATCTTTTTTTTTTTAAATAAACCTAGATTTCAGAAAAATTTTAATATCACAACAATATCATTCACGATTTTAGTAACTTAAGTTTTTTAAGTTGTGTCATGCTACCACGTGCACATTTCTATAGGGGTTAATCAGCATGTGTTCTGACCCATAGCTAATCTTTAATCGGCTAAAATATAGATAAGGGTTAAAGAGTCAGTATGAAGGTATGCAGGACTTCATGGCATATATTTATAACTAAATCATTTCGGCTTGAAATAAGGAATACATCTTCTAAATGATCTGATAATTTGAGTAAAAATTCATAATTTAAACTATAAAATAATGTAACAATTCCCTTGAACTTAATATATTGAGTAATTTCACTCAATTTAATAGAAATTATGTATTGTATATGTGTTTTAGTCATAGACAACAAAAAATCGAAAGGAGTTCCCTGCCACAACATAAAAAAATGACAGCTATGTGTGTGAGTGTGTCCCAAAGTCACCCGTTTTCTCTCTCTCCACCCCATAACCAAACACGTCCTCAATTTTGTAGGATACACAGGCATATGCTTTCAAGCTGAATGAAGAATTTCAGTTCGGTTCATGCCGTGCTGTTTACCCCACAGCAAAGAAAAACTTATTTCTAGGTCAAAAAGCACATCATCATTTGTTCTACGGCAAAGAAGTCGCACGCCGTCTGCAAGTGCGTATAGGTTGTGGTTGGAGGTATGTGGATGAGGTCAAGCGAGCCTGTCGTGCTTGCCAAAGTCAATAATCAGCTTAGTCATTGCATACTCAAAGCCCAATCTTATTCTTTTTCTTATTATTCACTTGTGATTTCACATTACTGACGCATCATAACAAAAGCATGTTTGCCCTCCATCAGCATCATCTGGGTGTGTTTATCTTGACACGCCTTATTGTTCTCCGAGATTACATTAGCTCTTCTCACCGAGCAGCCAGGAAAGCAGCCACAGGCTGATGTCACCCCTCTCCTCCGATTGGGCGGCTGCCTCTGACTGCAGCTCCTTCTCTCTCGCATCTAAAGCTCTGCTGCCTGCTCTTCCCAGGATCATGTGACTCTGCCGTCCAATGGGACGCCAAGGAGCGGCCGGAGGAGGGGGGTGGTGGAACTGCAGGCGGAGATGCTCCACTTGGACCTGATTGATGCAGAGGGAGGAATCCAGGAAGAAGAGGAGGAAGAGGAGAACGAGAGGCCGACAGACCCCGTGGATGACAACCACAAAGAGGAACAGGGAGCTGGGCTGCCTGTCATCCAGCAAAAGCTGAAGGATTTCATCCCTCCTGTTGCCATGGATACTTACCGGCCTAAGAGACCCACCACCCTGAATCTTTTCCCCCAAGTGCCAAGGACTCAGGTGAGTCGAGTGGTTTCGATGACTATTACCTTGTGTTTAGAATCGAGTCAGGTGGCTGATATATATGCAAACCATTCCTTTCATTGTCAAATGTGCTTATTTCCATACTGCACAAACAGGAATCGACCTTCCCATCTGACGTGATATCTCAGCCGATATGTCCTTTTCCTCGCTCTCGAGGGATTCCTTGATAGGTGATAGGGGTGTATTTTTAGCTTGTGATTTCAGTGAAACTGATCTGGAAGTCGGTGGCACCCAGCGTCGGGTTTCTTTGATACTCCCGGCCGGTGATGCTTACGCTGACGTTTCCTGTTTGCAAGCGCATGGCCCACCTGCTATGAATCACTGCCGCCCGCCCCTCCGTGTGTAACGCAATCTGACAAGAGAGAGAGAGGATGGTTACTGTTGACCTGTAGGGGTCAAACAACGGGGGGCAGCACTTTAATGGGCCAAACTGTAGAAAACAAAACAAAATGGGAGTTTAACCCCGGTGGTTGTCGGATGTCGTGTAGGGAGGTCTGATCTTTATAATGGAGTTGGTGAAGGCAGATGGAGCTGTGGCTTATAGAATGAGGATCATTCATTTGATTTAACTTGTTGATCTGTGTGTTACACAATGGGGTGCAAAACATCTTGAGAGCAATGGTAATTCTGTTTTTTCAGACTTTGTGGGATTGATTTTACCTATTGCATATTGCATGTAATGCGAATGTCATATGGACTCTTCTAATTACTTTAGAGTTGAAATCCAATTTTCCAGATGCTAGATTTCAATGTGCACAGACGTTTAGACCCCATTGTGTTTCATACATAATTTGGTCATTAACAATTTACTTATATATTAAAAGTGTAGTTCACCAAAAATGCAAATTCTATCCAGAATAACTCATTCTCCAGTTGTTTCAAATCTGTATAAATTGCATGAATATAATATATTTGTTTGAACACAGAGAAAGATATTTGGAAACATCTTGTAACCAAACAATTCTTGGACCCCATTGACTACCCTACTGTTATTCAAAATAACTCCAGAACCTTTTGTTGTCCTTCATTATTAAAAATATCTATATTTATAGTTCCACAAAGAATAAATTATGAATTTTTCCAACTATGGTAGTCAACGGGGTCCAACAACTGTGTAGTTACAAGCAATTTTCCAAATATCTTCGTACTTAATCATCAGAACAAAGAAATTAATACAGTTCGAAAGCACTCAAAGGAGAGTTAATGATGATAGAATTTTTATTTTTGGGTGAACAAACCCTTTATGTATTAGTTTTGAAATATTTATTTTAATATTACATTTCCCAACAAAATATCATTACAAAACATTACAAAACATGAAATTACATCAAAGACATTATAAATAGAACATACCCATTGGAGCATTGAAGATTAAACAGTGCCATTGTGAATCATCAGCATCCAGCCCTTCTCTTACTGTGTTTCACAGAGCTTCATGGGTAAAGAGACTGCTATTCTACTCAAAAGGGAACTGAATGATTTAAGTAATTGGCCATCACGGTGACGTGTCCTAAAAGACTTCCAACTGAACTCAGAATGACCTGAAATGCTGTTGTGCTTTGTTGCTTGCTGTCATTTCTCACATTTCCAGGAGACCTTATGGCATCTTTCATAATGTCAACATTACAATGTACTTTAATTTAAATTCATTGATTTCTTTTTTATGGACCACTTCACAATAACTGGTCCAGAGGCACTTACATTACATTTTATTTTCAGATCTCACATATATAATCAAATTCTACAGATAATTCTTTTGATTTGGGTAGAAATGATTGCATTGAGTTTAAACGTTCGTTTAGCTTTAAAAAACTAAAACGAAGCAGCATTAAAACGGCATTATACACGTTTTTCGTAGTGGGTATTTTTATACTAACAGTTTAAGAGACACTTCTGTTATCGTGTAGGCATCAGCACATCATTCCAAATCATGTTTTTTTATCTTTAGTAACAAAATATAAATATACATACATTTACAATTGTACATCACAAGCATATGGTGACATGGGTCTATGATTTGAATGTTGGGGAGTTTTTTCTATAATATTAATATGTAATATTAAACACAATATCATGTTTTTCCTTAAGTAATTGTATGTCAGGGTTAGGGTTGTACATCTTATGTATAAAACATCAAAATGAATAAGATTTCACATACATCTCCTTCTGAATATTAAGGTCTACAACATTGTTGCACAAATTCATTAGTGTGACATTTAACACAATGGGTATTAACAAATAAATGTGTATGTGTCTGCTATGGTGAGAGAACAAACATTTTGAAAAGAAAAAGAGTATTCTTCATTTTTTTATATTATAAATTAAATGTAAATAAAAATATAGTATTTATTTGTTATGTCACATGTGCACATTTATTTGTCCGTTAGGAATAAAGACAGACCTCGAACTTACTCTTTTAAACATACCAAAGCATATCCAGGTCAACAAAGTATTTCACGACTACAGAACACGACTGTAAACGTGCTTCTCTCTCTTTAATCTTGTAATCTTGGCTGGTCAGATTGCTCCATGTCTGCGGTATTGGCGTGGCCCATGGGATCAAAGAGCATTTGAGGAATTAACAAAGAGCTTTTCCACAGAAAGTGAGCAGGGCGAGAGCAATAAACAATGGGAAAGTATTCTCAAGAGATAGCTGTATTGGGCCGAAATTATCTCGCCAACATATTGGTTAAACTGACACTTTATTCCAACTTTAATATCATATCCGTTTATTCATACAAAGATTTTCTAATAGCCAGTCAATCCGCTCCTAGTCTTAAAACAAGTTTAGTTTTTCCATCTGTTTCTTTTACCGGTGCCATTTTTAGAACACTGTATAAAGCATCATATCACCATCTGTGTATGCCTTTTCCATCACGAACAGCACTGTGCTTTCCCATCTACCCCCACACTAACGCATACAGTGACACTAGCTCACGCATGCCAATTCCTGCATCATCGATGAGAGCGTTGCTATGGCAACACAGGAGTGCCTAATAGGTGCATCATAGCAGCACTGTCAGTCGTGAATCTGCGAAACCCTAGCATTTGTCGGATTGCTTTTCCGGTAAATTCCTGATGTTTGTGTCGTCACTTTGTGAATGTTAACAACATTACATCATCGATCTAAGATGGATGAAAGTAGAAGGGTCTGTTTTTTATGGGAGAATAGCACTTCAAACAAATTTACTGTTAGCGGTGGTGTGAAAGCTTTGAAAAAAGTGGGGTCAAGTGATTATTTAGCCAAAAATAATAACATCATCGTATTTAAAAGGGAATATTTAAAGGAAAAATTCACTCAAAAATTACTCTCACTCTCTAGTTTTTCCAAACCTGTTTAGATGTCCAAGTTTGGTTGAACACAGAAAAAGATATTTGGAAGAATGCTCATAGCAGAACATTGTTTGGACCCCATAGACTACGATTGCTGTTAAAGAGATCTAAAAACATAATATAATTTCTACTACTATGGTAGTCCAAGAACTGTTTGGTGCTGTGAGTAAATGGTGACAGTTTTTTTTGTTTGAACTATCCCCTCAAATATTTCAAGTGATGCCCGTCATGTTCTTCATTATTGTTCTCTACTTTAAATCACAGGACACAATTAATAACAATTCATTCGGTGATAAAGAGCGGCGGAAAGAGAAGAAAACTCATTCTTCATCTCCACACATTAAGGGTGAGTTATGACCAAGCTCTTCGCAGAAATGATCCTGTCTGATCTGCTAAGACTGTATAAAACAAGTCATATTTAAAATATAAATAAAACAAATGCACTTAATAAATAAATAAACTGAGTGATTTGATCCTAGCTTGATCACAGCTCATAAGAAAAGATTTATTATTATTGATCATTATGTATTTATTATTTCCCTGATTATTGTCTTTGTCCTGGCTAATAGACTGTAGATCACCAAATGCACAGCAGTTGCTTTTGTTGTATTTGGATGAGCGTAAAAACCTGTTTGAATTACCATAATGGGATTATAGATTTAATCTGTTTAACCATGAGAGTTTATCCCATGTCGCTTATGTCTGTGTAAGAGTGTTTGAAAAGCCTGGTTGGATTTTGCAAACTAATATTGAAATGATGGTAGTTATCAAAGAAAGGGTTCACCCAAAAATTTAAATTCTGTCATAATTTTCTCACCTTCTTGTTTGAAACCTGTATTACTTGCTTTCTACTGCAGAATAAAATCAAAGATATTTTTAAGAATGTTGGTAACAATGATGACCGAATTTTCACTCAAGGTTGAACCAACATGTGAATTAAATAAAATGTATCAGTAAATGATGATAGTAACATCAATACTTTAAAATAGTTTTATATATAATAATGTTGTTGTGTACTAAATCTATTCTCTGCTCCATCAATGTTGCATGCCAAACTAATACATTTTTTTGTTTAAAAATTAAATTACAAGATGACAAGATTTTTCCAAAACGCTATTAATCCAGAATCAACTTTTATCCTAAATATGATTTTCTCTCAACCAATTTATTCAATGCAATCCAACACGGCGATGCTTTGAAGTGTTTTGTGTTCAATCTTCCAAAATGAGTTCTTTTAACTATATTAACACTTTTTGATGGCCAAAAAAACATGGACATTATAATGATTTGATTTATATTCATTTATAGTAGTCCCTGATGTCATACATTTTACATTATATTGTTTTATTTTTTGTAAGACATAAAGCCAACATTTTTAAAACAAGAAAATTATGAATTTGTTGTGTTTTGGAATTTTATTTTATTTGAATATATAATCCACAATATTGTTTGACTTATTCAACAATCATTGTTTAACATGTTCAGACGGTGCCAACAGACAATTTTAACAAGATAAATTGAATATTAACAAAACATATTGTTTCAGATAAAAAAATTATATTTTAAGAAAACTTTTAAAATTGATTGATCTCCTTTTGGAAAAGGGCTTTTCATATTGACAAATACAACCTTAAAAACAATAACAAGAAAATGAATTAAACTTATTTTGTTTTAGTACAAATATCTTAAACTTCTTAAATCAAGGCACATAATTTTTTTTTAAGTAAATATAAGGACTGAGTAAATTTATATTTAAAACAATTAATAAAATCTGCCAATGCCAAAAAGAAATATTTAAGAAGTTCTTTAAGAAAAAGCACAACTGAATTTAAGCAGTTTATTTTGCTTATTTGAAACAGAATTAATTCATTACTATTTGACTTCCTTTCATAAAACACATTATCCAAATGTCCTAAGTCACTTTTCTTGTAAAGTAAATGTATATTGATAATATGAAAAATTTGAAATAAATAAGAAATTAATGTTTGAAGTGTACTGATCCTAAAGAGCACTTCGCATTGCTTCCCATGCAATATAAAATATGAACATAAGCTTTTTTTGGATAAATTGACATTCCTTCAATAATCCTCCTTAGCTGTTCTCCTCCATTAGGTTAAATGTGAAATCTCTCTGTGTAACAGGGGATGTCGCTGCCAAACCTGAGAAGCTTGGCCTCACCGAAGGGGACAAAGTTCAGGCCAAGGCTGATGCCAAACCTCGAGGCCCCAGCACCAACAAAGCCACGGTCAAGTTAACCGAATCTTCGAACGCACCCTCTAATGTCACGAGGGAAAAATCGGGCCAGGTGACTCTGACAGAGGGTGTCGTTGACACCAAAAACGTCTCCAAGGAAAAGGCTCGGTATCACACCGTCAATGGTTATCGGGAACAAGTGCAGTACCCCGTGGAGAACGGAGGGACGTGTGACCCATCCGTCGACAAAAGCAAGGACTATCGAATATCAGAAGGAAATGCCACGGAAGAGATTCACCTCACGCCGGTGAACGGCGAACAGGACCGTCCGTTTCTCTCTCAGAGCAGCGACAGCAACCGGATGTCCATCAGTTCAGACACAGAGTTGCCGCCCCTTCACTATTATCCATTAACTGGTGGCGCCAACCCATCTATTAGTGAGGAAGATGAGGTGTACCCACCCACACCCCCCTGCAGAACTGTCAGTCTCAGTGACTCAGGTGACACTGCTAAGCGGACTGAAAGCCACAGGCCCAAAGCGTCAAAGGACGACACGGGGACTTTAAAGACAACGGCGGTTAGCACGGACGCCTCTGGTCTAACGTACGATTCTGTTAAGTACACCCTGGTGGTGGACGAGCATGCCAAGCTCGAATTAGTAAGCATCAAAGACTGCTACAAAGGTTACGATAGTGACAGCGATAACACCGTCTATGAGTCTGCCATCGATGAGGATGACGAGGAAGCTGAGGAGGATGAAGAGTCGGGAGCGACGGGCATGAGAAGAGATACTTCCTGTCTGTCAGCAGACACCACCGCAGACACCACCACAGACACGACCTCAGACGTGCCCCGTTCCCGCAAGTTCATGAATGTGTTCTTGAACAGACGGTCACGGTTCTCTGGTGAGTGATGGTGGACATGTTTGACCCCAGGTAGCACGTGTACATCTGGAGATGTGGACAACAACTGCTGTGTAAAATCATCCATTCTTAATCAAAGATCTCTGAAAGACATCTTCTAGAGGTCCATATGTCATCTGACAGACGTCTCAGTGATGTCTGCAGATGAAAATGCAGATGGATGTGTGCTATCAGGGAATTCAGTCAGCAGTTTACACCAAAATGTCAATGTTGTGATGCTCTTCTAGTTGTGATTTGTTTTATTACTCTTAGGTGCTGAGTTTGGACATTTCTCATGTGTTATTAATGGAGAGGAAAGGGAACAGAGTCACAGGGCAGTTTTCAGGTAGGACATTATTGTATATTGTATATTGTGGAGTATCTAAATGTGACTTAATGTTTTTACTCAAAAACCAAGCATGAAACCATCGTTCTTAAATACTTAAATAATTCTTGAATAATTTAAATACTAAATAATTCTGTTTAACAGACAGGGCAATCCTGCGAAAATTGTTAACCTTACAATCAACAAAATCAAGTGGTTTTATTTATTACAATACTAGTAGTTCATACATAATACCCATGTGAGGTGTCTCTTAAAAATGTTTAATTTATGTTCTATACAGCGCTATCCATTGTTCATTTGTTGGGTATTATTGCTTCTGGTTTGTGCATTTTAATTCAAAGAAATGCTACAAAGTTTTTTCATTTTTCAAAAACCATGTATTTGTCATGCCCATAACACATTTGTTTCCTTTTTGAGCATAAAGGGACATTTTTCTGATGTTTAGACTTTGTCATGTTTAGTGAAATATAATCAGATGTTTTAAGAGTAGAAATACAAATTCTAAGTGTTTTTATTTCACATCCACAATGCTTGAATTGCTCATCTAAGGGTGGAATTTTCTACCTTTACTTGATACTTTTAGCTGGCAGAGTAACAAAGTAAAATGAAAAATGAAATTTTAAAAACATTTTAGGCCTATACTCAAGACTGAAGCCAAGAAAGAGCACATGATTTTTATAGACACAAGTTTTACTCAAAATCTCATTGGAACATATTATATCTAAGACACTTGGTTAACATTTAATTATTTTATTTATTATTTAACCAATATTTTGGAAAAGAGAAAGGTGCCTCCTTATTTTATTCACAAATGTCCATGACAATATTTTAATTTCTCACAGACAAGGACAATCCATTCTTTTTTGACAGACTTTTGCCTAGGGGGTAACAGGGTTGACAGTTGATTTTGGACATACTTAAAGAAAATACAACAACTGTGTATTTTGGAAAAACAAACCCAAATGTCTTGTCTAGCTAAAGGCAAACTGTTAATAAATTTATATTTATATTTTTACTTCTAAATACTGTGTAAAATGAGCAACTTTAGAAAATCTGACTGCTAAAAATGTTAATATAATTAAACAATGATATAAACCATCTTTTTTAACTAAACATATTTCTTTGTGTAACATAATGTTTGTGAAAAACTTTTTTTAACTTTAAAACAAGAACTGATCATTTATAGATAATTATGTACTAAAATACATCTAATGGACATGAGCGTACCCACAACCGTGAATGAAAGTGATTTACATACATCATTGAATGTGTATTAAAAACGTGGAAAACTGGACAAATAGTGTACAAGTGAACAAAAATATATGGTTTGTTCACAGGTTTATACCTCGTCACGACGATGAGTTAGAATTGGAGACAGACGACCCGTTACTAGTGGAGGTTCAGGCTGAGGATCTATGGTGCGAGGCCTACAACATGCGCACTGGAACCAGAGGCATCTTCCCTGCATTCTACGCTGTCAAGATTACGAAAGACGAGCACATAAAAGGTAAACCCTGCTTTTACCGTACCTATAAAAAACATTCTGTAGCCTGTGGTCTTAACGCCCCTGTTCTATATTAAGAGGAGAAAGGTGAATGGATGGATAAATTCTGGGTGAAATTCCTCGGTTCTGTTCAAGTGCCGTACCACAAAGGGAACGATGTGCTTTGTGCTGCTATGCACAAGGTACGCTAACCTCTTTTATATATTCTAACACCCGTTGAATAAGCATATATTTGCAAAATTATGTCTTCATATTTGATGTGATTACATCAACAGATAGCATCGAACAGAAGAACAGTTCAGTTTAGTCCTCCCTCGCCGTGCATTCTGGAAATCAATACAAGAGGAGTGAAAATTATTGTTCAGGATGACTGTCAGACTTCTGGAAGGGTTTGTATCCCATAACTCTCCTGGATTCAGTAACAGTCAAATTTTCGGATATGCTGTTATGCACTGAAGCATCTTAGTAATCTCTAGCCATAACACAGGGGGTTCTGGTCCCCTAAACCGTGTGAGGGAATTTGAGCAATGATGCAAACCGCCGGGATAATCTCATAAACTGTGCAACCCCACACTGCATTGACATCATGTGCTAGCAGCTTACACGCTTTATTATCCATTAAACTGTGCTTCTGGTTTTTTTCACAGGGGGAAAAGTGCTTCCACTATTTCCAGTTGAAGAACATCTCATTTTGTGGATGTCATCCGAAGAACAACAAGTGAGTTTTAACAGAAACACATGAGCATGCCTTATGTCCCTAAATCTTTTTTATTTTACTGGAAGATTTTAAGGAATGCATCCTACAGAGTGAAAAGTGTATGTCAAGATTTGCAAGACAAAAAAATAAATGAATAAAAATCTGTATTGTATTTGTAAAATGTCTGTATTTCAGGTATTTTGGCCTAATAACAAAACACCCAGCGTGCCAGAGATTCGCCTGTCACGTATTCTTTTCAGACGACACCACCACTAAGTTGGGAGAATCTATAGGGTGAGTTGTCTATTACTTCATGTACTTGAAGGAATAGTTTACATCAAATTTAATTCTAAAACTTTCTCATGTTTAAAAATGTTCATTCTTAACCAAATCACAAAAGAAGATATTTTGACGAATGCCGGTATTTATGTAGTTTTATTGTACAGACAAAAACCAATGGGTTTCGCCTTGGTTTGGCTACCAGCATACTTCCAAATAACTTCTTTGTGTAATGCAAGTCATTCTGGCTGAACTATCAGTCTTTTTTGCTAATTGGTTAAAATGTCATGATATACTCACAAATAACTTTCTGCTATAAGATCCCTACATCCAGATGAAATGTGACCTATGCAATATAGTAACAGCCATATTATATTCTTTATAACAGAAAAGCTTTTCAACACTTCTACAAGCAACACATGGAATATTCCTGTCCGACAGAAGACATCTTCCTCGAATGACCTTTTGGCTCATCCTTTCTCATTTTCACATACTATATGAGGTGTCGCATGATGGTGGTTTTAAGCCTCTTTGTAATGTGTCATGTTGATGATATAATGTTGATGTCTATTTAAGACAAAATGTTCAAATCAAAGAAGCACCTTGCGTGTTAAAGAATCAGAAATTGGCAACCGTGCAACTACAAGTATTACTGACTGGTGTAAAGACTTACAACATTTTAATGTTCGTTGTGACTTGTACAAATCTTTTATTGGTCAGTCTCTGCTTGGTTTTGAATGTGTTCGAAGCACAAAAGACATCACAAAGGTTTATCTGAAACCAAAGCTATTCTGGACATATTCTCTGGGACAGGATTTTATCATCAGTTGATCGGTCTGGTGTGAAAATCAGGGTTAGTTCTATATTTAACCTAGGTTTTAAAGCCCTGTCCCAGAGAACTCAGGTGCCAAAGGTACAGTGGGAATTATTAAAGCAGGGTAAAGATCAATGATATAAAACATGGAACAATATAATCTGTCTGAATGGTTTAAGCCCAAAATCAATGTTCTTTACACTGTTTGTCTTTGGTCAGGTTCACAAGTCTATTTAGGCATCACACATACAATATGGCATCCATGCTTCCTTCTGTGAACGCTTTTCTTTTACGTATTCAACGTTTTTGTGTGCAAAATATCCAAAATGTTGCTCTGTTAAACAGAGCGGAGTCCGGGCCTATTGCATTCCGGTTCAATCTCAGTACCCCTGAAGTATGTAGCTGTGAAAACCAAATACGTTTATTTCTTTTGAAATATTATATCAGATCTTATTTATAATTATCGTAAAATAAAAAGGAATCTTGAAATATATTATTTTGCCAACTGAAGCATAAATATAAGGAGAGAATGATACACAACTATACTGCAGAGCTCTTGTCATAATGACAGAATGCGATCTATATAATGGTGCTGAGGAATATGGCTGAAGTTTTTGCTTATTTTCTTTCTTAAGGAGCGTTTCAAGACCCAAAATAGTCCCGTCTTCATGAGTCTTTTCAAGTCGGCACAACCGCACAGCATGCGCTTTGAAGTAACTTATATGCAATATTGACATAAATGAACGGACGGACCCAATCTGTATTCTGTAAGTCAGCTTTTATCTGTTTGGCAAGACGTTTCGGTAGGGACAGCCATTTTTAACGGTGGTATTCTTCAGTAACTAGGACCATTTGTGTCTGCAAAAAAAACGAATCCTGCAAATCACAAGTTGTGCCTATTTCTTTTATCCCTGTACATTTGTTTTATCGAATAATCATAACCGTTCTGTGGGACCCATGAAATTAAATCCTATTTGTAAATATGCTGTCCTGGTGTGTTTTTACAACGAAAAACTGAAGGGATTTTTAATTTGGATTATTTTTGTTTTTATTTTAGGAAAGCAGGAATAATTACATACACTACTGTAATATAGTATTGAAACCTGATATTATAAATAGTTTATATTTTGTTATATAATATTATCAACAGATCAGAATAAACAATAGGAAGTTAACGTTTGTTTATGCATGTTTCAGGTTTATTTTTAAACTAACGCCAGTGAAAGGGTGACAGCTACCAACATGCTTTGAAATATCTTCTTTGTGTTCGTTGGAAGTGAGAAAGCCAAGCCTGGAACTGACAAAAGTGTGAGCAAATGATGACAGAATTTCAGGTTTCCTGCAACAGTTTTCAACAAAACATACCCAGTTATTTTGTTTAAGGTTCCTTTCACAACTGAAATAGGTACAGTAGTGCACATTAAGATTTAAGTCTTGTTCTAGTTCTCGGAGGAGTCGGTCTCTTCCGTGGATCCGTCACTCTCCATTTCAATCCTCTTTCGTTGGTGCAAGGATTTGCGCGGTGAGGCCTTTTTGGATAATTCTTTCTGTCCTACAGCGCTGCTACTGCTGTTAGATGTAGGGCTGATGGCGACTTGAGCTACACTAGAAAGAATCACAGCATTAAACAAATATAAAGTAAAGGTAAAGCATCTATACTTTTCATTAAATATCTCTTACAGTCTTTCCAGCTCCTGATCCATCACCGGATCAATCAGTAGGTCTGGTTTATTTGGAAGAGCACCTGGTGTTGATATGAAAGAAAAAAGAATACGGGCTTAAGAGTTTGTCCACTCAAAAACTAAAATTCTTGTATTACCCTTAAGTTGATCCAAACCTGTATAAATTTCTTTGTTCAATTAAACACAAGGAAAGATATTTGGAAGAATTTCTGGGTCACAATTGCCTACCAAAGATGAAAAAATGTATATACATTTTTGTTCTGTTAAAAAAAAAGTACCTTTGACTTACATTTTATCCTACTATGGTTGTCAACATTGAACCAAAAATCTTCTAAATATCTTAAATTATGTTAAACAGAACAAAGGTTTAAAATAAACTTAAGGCGATTAATTCACAACTGAATTATTTTTCTGGTCGACTATTCCGTTAATGTTTGTTTGCATGTCCAGAAAATTATCAAACCACGTCTTAAATTAATTAAGAATTTTTTATGACCTTTTCCAAAATGTTGGGTTTATTCATCTTTTAAGGCTGAAAAATTACATCTTAAAGAGCCCGTAAGATTCTTAACCTCATTAGCACCTGTAAGTGATCTGTGAAGTTACAAATCCCAAATCCAGCAAATGCCAGGATAAGGAATCCAGTTACTTCCGAGATGTGCCTTGAGAGATTCATCGCGGTAGTAACTGGACCTACATGATGTCACCTCTTCACTGGTGGTGATGCAGTTACTGACAAAGTTGACCGATGACAGTAGACCATTTAATCAAACAAAGAACACTTGCAAAACACTGTCTTAAAGAGTCATGAACTAAATGCAAATGTTTTTCAGACCTGAGGAAAAGAATAAAACTAATAATGCAGTCTTGAAAATGTTATGGCATGACAAAACAATACAATACAATTCATGAAATGTTTATCACTATCTTTCGGCCACTTTAAAATTCCATGACTTTTCCAGGTTTTCCATGAAAGTGGGAACCCTACGACAACATTTAGACAGGGGATCTTATACATACCTATATCTTGGTTTATACCCTCATGTTTGGACAAGGCCATTAGAAAGCCATAGAGAGACACGTGCTGGCTGCTTTCTAGAATCTCTTTAATAGCAGAAGTGGAAGGATATCTGGTAAAAGATAAGATCAAAATCATGTTCCAATAGAGAGGGTGTGTACTGCCCTACAAAAAGCAAAGCACAGTCACTATGCCAACAAGAGATGTGTTATTAGGTAAACTTCAAAAAAAATACTGATATATAATAATCATTCAATTATTACTTACTAGTACTTGTGTTCTTACTTGTATTTGAGTCTCTCACAATGTGCTTCTATACATTGACTAAAGATGGAAGAGTCTACGCCTTTCTCAGTTTCTTGCTCCTCGCTGGCTGTGCTGGATAACTGCTCCACTGAGGTGGAGGTTGGGACTATAACAGTGTTTGGGTTCTTCCCCGAAAGCAGGTCTTTGTATATCACGGACACGCTTTCCACAAACTCTGTGAAAGTGACAAGATAAGGTGAACGGCGGAGACTATGGTAACCATAGAAACCCCTTTAGACCCCAGTGATGATGTCATTCTGTCTTTGTCACATGCTATAAAAGTCTCAAGGGCAGAACAGTTTTGTGCAGACAAGACATAAAATCCTTTATTAGGAATGTTTTGTTCACCTTCATTCATAGCTTTTCCTCCATAGTTAACCTTTGTTGATAATAAAATAATGAACAAGAGAATATAAAGTAAAACTTGAAAAGAAAGCTAAATTATATTTTTGTCTATTTAACTAATTTCAGACATTTAGGAATACACCTATAGATCGAAATAATTTGTAAATTAAGAAAAATCTCCCAAAACTTTTGAGCAGTAGTGCATTGTATTGCATAACAAAGAATTGGAAATTATCTCTACGGTACACAGCTAATTGAGTGACTTAAGGGATATTTCACTTATATGAAAGCTTTGTGCATGACAATAAATAAAAAATATTATCTTCCATGTTCAAGCAATTATAAATAATGTATTATGTGGAAGATTCATCTTTATCATTGTCTTCATTTTTCAAACATTGCCATTTTCTCTAACACAAATACCGGTTAACATTAGTATATTACCTTCGTAGTAAAACTGGATTTGGAATGAGTAGATAAAATCTGAAAAGGACATCAGACAGTCCATGGCATCATCCATCAAAACAATCCTGTCAAGAATTATAATAACAAGAAAATAGAACATGTCCAGTGACAATAAAGGTGCGATAATGATAAAAGAATCGTCAAAAACAAATGTAAAACTACCTGGCTGTGTTTTGTACCATCTCGACCGGAAAATCTGGACTCAACAACTGTAAAAGTGAACTGTACTCTGACATTGATAATAAATCTGCAATCAAACAGAAGTGTCATATGATCAATGTGAATGATCATATCGTCATAAAACACGCTTCCCACGGCTTACCCCCATTTTTTCCAATCTGTCGAAAGCATTTCCAGAAGAAATGAATGAAGGACACTCTGTTATGAGCTGTTGCCTTGATGTAATTGAATTCTCGGAAGAGTACATGGTTTCCATTCTTCACACTGCTGAAACTGAAACATCAGATCATAATGTGACTCTTTGCATGAATGTCAGGTCAATAAACGTCATTTGTGATCTTCTGCACCATGTAGGTGTATTATACAATATATATGACATGCTATTTAGGTTACATGTTGCAGTATGATTTAATGCATGGGTAAAAGTGTATTTACTATTATTATTATTTAAAAATGTGTGATTTTATCATTAGAAACTTACTATTCTGCAAAATATCGGACCACCCCAAACTGGGTGTATTCCTCCTTATGTTCAAGCAGCTGTGTGACTGCATCATTCAAATAGAAGAGGACATTTGTTTCAGCTGGAACATAAAAACAATGACACTTATAACAATTAAACAATCCACATGTGAATCATTCTGCTATAGCAG